>OZ026612.1:69819432-70436932 GCA_964020975.1 Hermodice carunculata | reverse complement strand
CAACAAAGTTATGTGGTGCCCCAGACCAAACTATGTGGGATACGGTGACATGCAAACTACATGAATCGATGTCATTAGGTCTCTCAATGGTGTTGCGCAATGAGCAACAAAGCATGCAGCGAACCGCATACGTTTATTTGTAATTATTGGACACAGTTACACCAGCGTTGAACAGATCAACCCAGCAATAGACATACCAGAATGTTATGGTCCAAGAGGTACCAAGAGATGGGCCGGAAGGGGCAGAGTAAGAAACTTCTTCTTACACAGATGGCCAGTAGTTGCACATCACTGTACCATCTTCTCTATTTAATGTCAGAAGAAGAGCATCAAACCCAGAGACAACCCAGGCCTCTCATGAACGGAAAGACTGTACTGCCCCCTGTCGGGTGGAACATGACAGAGTTAGACAAGTCTTAATGAATTTACAGCCTAGATGAGACACGTATAAACACAGAACATCAGCCAGAGAGTTTCGTTGGAGGCACGGATCAAAACGTGCAAGGTATCACCAGCAACAGGTCGGCAACCATCCGCGACCAATGATGGCAATGCCATTGGAAAATCTCTTCTTCCATAGTTCATTTTTTCCTTGGAAAAATGGCTGTCAGACCTTCTTGAATAATCTTCAGCAAAATCAGCGGAAACTGTCACAAACTGTTGGTGTTTTGATCTTGTTCCTGAAAACACTTCATTCCCTGCCATTTGAAAAATGGAAACTGCCTGCTCCCTTGTTGTCTGATGGCTAAAAGTCCCGCCTCAGCACTGCTGCGAAGAAATGGGATTGGGTACACATTATCACTTTATTAATTTTGCCTCCTGAAACCATTCATGTCTTACAGCACTGGACATAGCCTGTTTAAAGCGGCTCAAGACATTTTACTAACAGGAATATCAGCCAGAAGTAACTGTGGGGCTATGGAGGTAGGACGACATGACAGTATGATTTAACACAACTAACTTGAAAAGCATACAACAATGGTGCATCTAGAGCCAACCGGATTGCAGTGTTGCACAGTTGGCATATGTCTTCTTGACCCAAGACGAGTCCCTATTGAGAAACTTACATCAAGTTTTGTTACCAAAGCTCCAAAAGAATGTACCTTACTTTAGCAAACTACTCAAAACAAAGAAGATTTTTTGGAAAGCCACAGTCTATAATTTCACGACCACAACAAACTATCTGGAGACATTGGTAGTGTAATGATCAAGGAAAGTGCAATGTGGTAAGACATTTTCAGTCCTACACATCACAACGGATGCGGTTTTCAACCATAAAAACACATTGTGTGCCTTGGTGTTTACATGGTAGGTTAGAAGTATGCACATTAAAGATACAAGTGCAATTCGTGAAATAAATAAATCCATCGGGGTTTTTTTTGTAGTACATAATAATATTGGGCCCTAAGCATCAAAAGTCGTTCGTCTGAAGTTCCTTGGTTGTCCTTTTAATATTAGGAAGATCCGTAAACAACCTACTGTCCATTGGATTCGGTACAAAAAAGACCGTAACTTATTTAACTTGTTTCATTGCACACCATACCCCGGAGTCTTGTGCCCGCAACACTTTTGTCGGGGCCAACAATGGTACTCCGCCAAAAAGACCTTCTAGAGGCCAACAATGGGGCTCTGCCACAAGACTTGTTGGGGGCGAAAAATGGGGCTCCGCAACAGGACGTTTGCAGGGGCCAACAATGGGGCTCTGCCAACAGACCTCTGTACCCTGGTCTCCAACGTCGTCCTTGAGTCTTCAAAACTTATCATATATGTCTCTGGAGCGGAGGCCTGGCGTATGGTTTGGTTCATTCATTCATTCATTCATTCATTCATTCATTCATTCACTGTTCATCTATGTATGCATTCTGTTTCAGGTGGAAGCGGGATCTGTCAACAAATCTGGCATCATTAGCGTCGAAGAGAAAAATCACTTGCTTAATTTTTCAAAAGTGTTGTAAAAATGGTATCGAATGAAACAATACAGAGGTCTACCTCCGAAATAGGGTCAGTTGTGTGCATTATTCCTAGGCCTTGGTGCCGTCATGATAGTTTTTGTACCTTTTTTGTTTTACTTTAATGGACAAATCATTCTTCCTCGTAAGTCACGATGTTTAGTGGCTTATGCGACGTGCAGCTCTGTCGCAGTAATGTGTGACACTGGTTTTTGAAGCTAACTGCACTATTCAAACGACATGCGCACTTGTTGATGGACGAATCACTGGCCAGGGAATCGTCTCGGTACACAGGTATATCGCGAGACCTATATTTCTAAACCCTTGATGCATCCTGAAGATCTTTAACAGGGAACCTCTGCTACAAAACTGATTAAACATGGTCTTGAGGATGAAGGTGACATGTCACGTACTGAGTTCTGTAGCATACACCACCGGCATAACACACAGTGCGCCGCGGGAAGCCGCAATTTAGTCTTCAAAATAATATGGTACACCGTATTCAGTGTGACAGTTTGCTTTTAAGTAATATTAGTTCATCAACCCCCCTCCTATCCAAAACCAAATCAAAACAAAAAACACCCTACCCACCCACCCACCCGAAAAAAAGAAAAAAAAAAAAAACTTTAAAAAAAGGCCCATCCTGACCACACAGATGCATTATGGAGAGACGTGTGTAATGTATCCATCCAGTTAGCCCACCAATCATTGTACATCTCCTGTATATCGACATATTAAAACATCATTAAGTTGTTCCACGAAAGGCAAATGGAATTCTTGAATGCTGTGGGTATCCAATACTCCTGGCCGCGTGGCGAGAATGAGCATAGTCCTGCCATGGTGAAAAGAAGTGAACGCCAATATTGGCTTGGGGAGGTAACTCACTCACTGCGGAATGTTCTAATGGCAGAGAAAGACGTTAATGACGAGTGTCCTGTCTCAATATTAGACAGGTGCTATTTATAAGTAACTTACCCTTGGATAAATGTAGCATGTAATACACTGATGACCCTTGGCCGCCAGCATTTTTCTTTGCTCATTCCATACTAGGAACAGGTTTTGTTTCATATTAGGCAATCTTCCAACTGTTGTAAAATACAGTAAAATTTGCAAATAGTCAAAACAAAATGGAGTGCCAATGGTCTACAAAACTAGTTTCGGAGAAAAACTGAATGTACATAAATATATACCAGTATCTCCATACCAATTAATGCGCAAATAAGATATTCTTTAAACATCTGGTAATGACAATAGCATACCTGGTAAACGGCTTGTGCAGAGACCAGATCCAAGTGGACATTTGTGTGTTGAACACAGTTACGGTCTACAGGCACACAGAATAATTTCTGTGCAATTTCAATGCAATTTTCCAAGGTCTTTCCTTGTTTTTTAATATGTGAATTTTGAAGTAGACCCAGTTAAACGCTTGTGAAAGAAAAGTCAAAAATAAAAAGTTGTCAACAGACGAAGACAATACATGGAAATAAGCTGGATGTCTGACAAATCAGTTGGGCTACTGATCAAAAGATTTTAATTTTCAATGGAGTTTTGGTCCACTATAAAGCACATCTTTAAATATAAAAAAAGCTTAGCGGAAGTACAATCAGTACGTCTTTAGATATTATAAGAACCCCTCGGGTGCCCCTGACCCAACCTGTGAAAAATTTTAAAAACTAATAAATAATACAAAACGCTCCAATTTTTATCATGGTTTTCTGGTATATCCTCAGGTACATAACGAACAAAATGTTATGAAGCTGCGATCAATGCCTCTCGAAACATTGCGGTAATTTCGTCCCTTTCTGGGCGTCACTAGGACGGGTTCCAATAATTATAGTTTCAAGCATTAATTATGAAAAGAAGTGAGAAACTGGTTTTCAACAAACCTCTGGTCTATTTTAAGGTACATCTCTGCAAAAAAAAAAATTGGTGATGCGTCGGTGACGACATTAGGGTGGACAGACAGACGAATGGACGACGCCATAACAACACCTGTGGCACGTTATTTGCCCAAGGTAAATATCACAAGTCATCAGGTACAAGCCATTTTGCCAGTTACTGTTGGTTTTCATGTTGATAAGATTTCAACTGATCCTAAACCAAAACTAATAAAATGATGAAGAAGAAGGCCCTAAGAGCAAGCAATGTTTGGCGGATCTAATCATACACATCCCCACCGAGTTGGTAAAAACTTGAAGAAAATCTGATTTACAGGCATTCACAATTAATATGTTTTACTGCATGTTACAGCATGTCTTGCTGATCACTTATGACAATTATGATAGACTGGGGTATGAGAACAACGACCCGTGCAAGGTATATCTACTGTCGTTTTGAAGATTTCTTCAGCAAATTTGGAGAAAACTGCATCAATTTATTTTCATTAGTATATATCTATATACAACGCAAACAAAGTACAATGTATATACTGTGACAAAGTTACGTAATTTAGAAAATTTGTTAAAAGTCAGAAAATAACAATAACGTCACCTGATTAATTGCTTTGATGATGACCGAGTCAAGCTAAATTGTCGCCATTTCTGACACTGAACTGATTTGTAGGTTAGGAGAACATGAAAATTACAGAACACGCACACACATGATTAGAGAAAGAAACATTGCAGTCAAAGGGTAAGCAGACATATTTCTATATAATTTTGAAGCAATATGAGAAAATATATTTTTGAAGATTGAACACTAAAATAAGGAATAAAAAAATTGTTGTAGCGCAAACTGTTAAATGTAGAAGATTGATATCTATCCAAGGGACATCTCTACCAAGTTTGAAGAGGATATGGTGAACTTTTGGATAAAACTACAAAGGCATTCAAGCATCCTTGTATTCCTATAGTAGCCATGTTGAGATTTACAAACACAGAACATAATGTAATTTGTAACATTTGTTGAAAGTCACGAAAAAATGATAGTGCCACCCAGTCAATAACTTTGATGCACATGGAGACGTGCTACCTTCCCATAAAATTTTAACAGAGTCCCAATTTCGCTATTGGCAAAAGAAGGCGCAGCTGTGAAAAAAAACACACACAAAAATAAGACAAAATCACAACACCACCCTTGAAAATATTAAACCAATGGACATCAGCAGGCATTTGATTGCAATTTTGAAACAATTTAAACAAGCAATTATATGGTTTTAAGATTTCAAAGAGCACCTATAATGTATAAAAAAAATCATTAAAAAATGCAAAAATTTGGAAGCGTGAACCTTTCAACAAAGTTAGTAAAGACCTGCTCAAGGTACATTCTTACCAATTTTGAACAGGATCCAAACAATTCCAGAGAATAAATCGACAAAGCAATAGTGAACAATAAGGTCACCTGAATGGCCAGTAAGCAAACCCAGAAAGCGCACAATGATTTGGACACCTCTGGGTTTTTAACGCAATTTAACGCGGCTTTCGTATTCTGCGATGCAAAGCTTTACTAACTTACTAAGTAAGTAAGTAAGTAAGTAAGTAACTAACTAACTGACTGACTGACTGACTGACTGACTGACTGACTGACTGACTAACTATAAATGATTTGGACACCTCTTTATGTGTTTTTAACGCAATTTAACTCGGCATTCGTATTCTGTGATGCAAAGCTTTACTAACTAACTTAGTAACAAACAAACTAATAATAATAATAATTATAATAATAATAATAATAATAATAATAATAATAATAATAATAATAATAATAATAATAATAATAATAATAATAATAATAATAATAATAATAATAATAATTGAACGCTTTACTAGTCGCATTTGCTGGTTTTATATGAATGGTCTAGCAGAAACACATAACGTTGCTGGCATCATATCACGCAACGGTCAAGTTACAATAATACTAGAATATCAATAAATGTACAAAGGTTATAACAGTCTCAATTTTATCCTGCAAATAGAAAAGGTCAAATCTGGGTTAGACCTGGAATTTTAAATTGAGTAGCCGAACTTCCAGTTTTTTTTTCTGGGAAAGACTTACATAGATTTAAATCAGTTAAATTTCTGCATAAAACAACGAGTTTCGGGAAACTTCTAGCAACCATGCTCTAGTTTTACTGGCTATTTTCAATAGCATTTGTCTAATATGACTACTGGTAACGCTAACGTGGTAAAATCTCGACTCACAATTGTTTAAACCTTTTTGCCTTGACAAACATTACAAAGAAGCAAGTAAAATCAGTGACGAAGTGTAGGACGTTGGTTGAAAATGAGAGAAGTATGTTAATCTCGGGAATAATGTAGACACATTTTGTTATATTCAGTTGTTTTCCTAGCATGCATACATGTGTTACCTTGTAACAAAATTGTCCGCATAACGGCGTGGCTAACTCAAGGAGATCACATGGTCACAAGCTGCCCTTTGACATTATAGCTGAAAGTTTATTGGCCACTCTATCCACGTCAATTGACAGTTGATGTTTGTTTGCGTGCCATCATTCAGGTCGTTATGGTTATTTTGTGTTGAGATATATCGACCATCTAAAGATTTTTCTTGTTCGCTCTGGAAAGATCTACGCACAGAGTCACAGAACAGTTTGAACCATTTACCAGTACATCTGGTATTCACCACGAACCGTTGATACTACATTGGTTGGTGATACAGACTGTAACTGATAGATAGATACCTGTAACTGATAGATAAAGTAAAAGCTATGTACTATGAATATGTAATGTTATCAGTGTTTTAGTCCTTCAAATTATTCTGTATTTACAATAATCCCTCTGGATATCATGGATACCGAATGGTCTGTGCCTTTCAGGTTACCTGGTTTTTAGAGCAAACGCTTGATACCACAGCTTGCTAATTAATTGTTATTGACCGTCTACCGCTATATCTGGTGCATGTATATCGTGCAAGGTCTCGATGACAAGGCTATCTAATGGTTTTGGTCATTCAGATGATCTATCTGCTGTGCCGAGGAAGCTGTCTGTATGCTAGCACTGCATAACACTTTGGACTATTCACACAGATACATGATATATTGATCGAATTGACAACCGCATGATCAGGATTGTTCACGTATGATAGGTATATTGAGTCAATCCTCTCTACGTGCACTGTAACTGTCGCTGCTGGATATTCGTTAGAAAACACACGAAAAACAGTAATAATCACTTGGAGTATAGGTGAATTGCCGCGGCAAATAATGAAAATTCCCGATACGAAATAGTGCAAACACGTACATGTTCATGTAGACGTGTTGATGGTGACCTGATCTACATGTAACACAGCTCTCCATATCTTAGTCAGCAACGACACTGCTGATTCTAGAAATTTTTTTTTTCAATGGCCCGCACATGAAATTTTTAAGGTAAGCAGGGGAAAAGTACAAGAAAATTAAGAACAATGGATTTACATTCTGAAATATACTATCAGCCCTGCAAGAAAACACTTCGTGATTTGTTTGTTAAGTACGTATAACAGGCACATGCAGAATGTGGGACACGCATCACCGTATTTACTGTTAAAGCCAAAGAAACATCCGCATTTTTTGAAAAGCGTTCATTTTATTTTAAGCTACATCTTTAAGTACATACCGGTTTAGGCTCAGATAATTACAAGGAACGATGTACGTCAATGTTCGGGCTGAAATTGCACGTCTCTGGCTACTTTATAATGTGAGTTTATAAACTGAATTTGCTCCAGAGTTCAAGCGAGACCCACAAATGTACTACATGTTTCTTCCATGTATTCATTGTACCAGAGTTTGTTTCTTGTGTGCTTATATACGCTGCAATTCGGATCCATTTTTGCATATTTAGCAAGAATATCGTGCACCAATGATAGCTATGCGTTGAACACAGTTATCCATCCATTTGTGTAAAGTATGTCAAAGTTATATAAACCATACAGTATTCGCTACTCATCGAAACAAATGTGGGTAAAATTGCATTTCGCCACATAATAGATAGCGAATGCTTGATACAACGATAATCTTTGAAGACGATATGTTTGGTTTTTATATACAATTTCACTTAAAGTCGAGTTGCAAAAAGCATAGGCTTTAGCGCGACAGGATTAGTATTCTGCTAGCAGATTCAATGGAAATAAAATGGATATGATATATTTAACGCGAACCTTTGCCTTTGGCATCTAAAAATGACCAACAAACTTAATGGGAACATGCGAGGGCACTTGTGGAATTATTATGTCACCAATAAGAACAAATGTCAAATTTGAGAAGAAAAAATGACATGGATTGTCACATGGTGGCATACAAACTGCACAGTACACGTTAAAATGCTGTAAAGCAAATACGCTTATTTGCAAAGCTAATCTGTCGTCCATGCCCTGGTTTCTTTTCCCCTAGAATAACAGTTTTATTATGCATTTAGCAGATTGCTGAAAAGCAAAGTAGATGCAAGGACTCAGGAATGAAGAAACATCCTTTACATATTTATCACATTATAAATTCAAACTTTAAGAAATCGTCTTAATGTCACTTAAATCTGAAAAATCGAAACTTCTACGACAATGTTTTGTAGTTTGCAGGATTTTACTATGAACAGCACTGAAATCGCAAGACGTTGAAACGTAAAAACGAAAAAAAAAGCAGAAGAATGAAAAAAAAGAAAGAAAGAAAAATCACCGCGACAGTAACTCTAATTTAACTGAATCGAAACTTACTTCTTCGGATAAGTTCATGGACCGACCCTCAATGCCACATACGAAGTACTGTTGTTAATCTCCGAAGATTAAATGGGCAAACAACAGTAGCGATAAACTTGGTTTGTACTCCACAACAAAAACCCAAGTCCTGACCACGGACTCTCTTGACTAAGTTCTCTGCAGTCACCGACAAAACCACATCATATGATTCTCCTGATAGGTTAGTCCGTTATACACGTCAAGACATATACCATAATATAGATCCCGCTTCTAGTTGCTCGCAATCTCGCTGTTACCTAAAAGCAACTCAGTAACCGCGTAGGCAGTTATGAGCCCCGCCCCCCAATCGGCGCCTGCGCTCTCATCTTTGATACGCAAGACAAAGCGCGACCAACGTCAGGAACGCAAGTAGTAAAGTGCGTGCTACTTGAAAAAAAAAAAGACTCATGCATGGTGCTATCTTGGAGTTTTACATACAATACCATGTGATAGCTAAATTGCTATTTCCGTGCTGTTGGTTCTGAGAATACAAAACACATGAACGACCGCAAATAAAGCAGTTCTGTCATTAAATCAATGACTTTCGCTCCCGCAGCAGATTTCTGTCCGGAACTTTGGACAGTACCACGAACAAACTGTACACAATTACCTTTTTACGACCTTACCTGAAGAGAGAATAGCATGTGCTTTTGTACGTACATATTCAGACGCATTTTTAAGTTGGTTTCAACCTCCGCTGTTGATGTATTTGAGGACAGCAAGATTATGAACATTTTTCTTGAAATTTCATCGATGAATGTCACGCTCATATTGTTCCGGTACAAACGGAACGTTTTTGTATTATGAATTATGCTGTTCAGCAATGCTCAAAATTATCTTTCGCTCTCTTTTCAAAGAAAACTGTTATTTTGAACTTAAACGAACATGCATATATATATATATAACTACGACTAAATCATAGCTTATATAATTATGTGATTTGAAGGACATTTCACATCATTTTGCAATTAGGAGAGTACAAAGCGATGTCAATGTGCTCACATGAAAAGTCATGCAATGCATTAAGCGGATTCAAACCAAAAGCAGGAAATACAGTTTACGAGAAATTTATCCCAAACTATCAAAACATTTTTAAAAATAAAAATTCAACTAGGTCCAGGTCTGACGGGTTACGGAGACTGCTGCTGAATGTACAGCACTTAATCAAAAACTTTCAGTAGAATAAATCGTATCACACACACGCACACACACACACACACACACACACACACACACACACACACACATACATACATACATACATACATATATATATATATATACGTATATAAATATATGAAATGCCATTTTCGTTCTTTACTTATTATTTTAACCATGACAAATTTAAAGGTACCACACAACGTTTTAAGATATTATTAAATCAATTTTATAACATCAAACATTTTGAGGTATTACGAAATCGATCAAATTACATCGTATATCATGAAATATTATGATATACATTTGAACATATCTTCAAATCGGAATACGTTTCCACCTGATTAATCTTATGAAACAATCCAAGTCAACGTATCATCAAAAGTAATCAGGGTTGTTCAGCCCATCTGTGCCTCCCCTGTGCCCATCCATCTGTTCGTCCGAGAAACTTGGGTCGCGCATATCTCAAAAGGTTTTTGACGTAGTCATGAAAATTTACAGTAATATTAAAGTGTATATGGAGGTGCGCCGAGCTGCCGTCTTACAATAATTGACCCAGTGGCAATTGCCATTGCCAAAAGTCACACTTGTGTCAAGCATATTTCCAAAATTGTATGACCTACTTTACAGTCATGAAAGTAAATACTAATGATAATCAGCAGATGAAATGCGCACCTGGGGTTCTGGTTGTCCAAATTTCCGTCTGAAACCACTAACATACTGAAATTAGCATCGTACAACGTGCAATGTGTGTACATGTATATCCAAAGTTGACGTATTGGAACTAGAAATCCATTAATCATCATCCCTAATTTTGTATGGCCATAAACGTAGGACACTTTTCTAGTTTTATTAAAATTCCGGAGACAAATATGAATTACATCCATTGTGATTTTATCATATAGCTACATGTCTTTTAAATTCTGTATAATGTGGAAGTCTGAAATATGTATAACAAGTCAAATGTTCCAAAAAACCATCAAAAATGACGTTCCGTATTGCCCACAATTTTTCTTGTCTCATTCCCAGAATATAAGGAACATACTTAATACTTAGTACTTAGTACTAGATTTTTCCTCACAGAAATTTCCACATAAACGTATATGTATATGTATATGTATATGTATATATATATATATATATATATATATATATATATATATATATATATATATATATATATATATATATATATATATGTATATATATATATATATATTATATCCCAATATCCGCAGAAAACCAGCCAGGCAGCAGAGATTTTCTATCCATTCTCGTGAAGATCTAATTTGCTAATGGAGGTAATATACAATTTTAGCATGCAAAATATATGTTAATCAGTCATATGAAAACAACATGTATCTGTTCGTGGGGAAATCTCGTTGTGTTCTAGAAACATTTATCAAAAATTAAATGACTGAAATGGCATTAATTTTGGGAAAACTGGGTGAAGGAAAATAAACTTGCAGGGACAAATACTGAAAGACTTGCATTAATCTCATTTAAACACATAATTACCAGGTCTGAGGTGACATATTTCGGTGTATAATCAAATTTAATTTCGGTATGTTGGGCATAACTTACTTATTGTCGGTGACAGGAAACACGATTAAATCAGTTAAAAACAGAAATCTGTAGCTCACGTGCACGTTCCTACTGTTGTATACGACAACATTTTAGGGCTTCAAAACATTGCTATTGGTACATAAAAGGTACGATTATGCATGGAATACCCTGTGGGAGAAAAACATAAAACTCATCCCATTGACAACTAACCTGTCTACAATTATTTACTATACATAAGTTTGTATCCACTTCTCCACAGACACGCCACACTTTGCGAATGCTGGTGATAAAATGCACTAATAGTTCTGAATTAAGCACATATTCCGCTTATGCATTGATAAAATCATTACAAACTCTGCAGTGTAGTTGAAACCCTTAATCAGTAAGGCACGCGCATTGAATTTACCTGCACATTAACCAAGATTTGTTTCTATATTCTAGCAAGGAGAAGGATACTGCTGTATTATTAAGTATGTTATATGCCACTGGTAGTGCATAGACACTCTAGACAGATGGCCATGCGTGCTGACCCTGCCCATTTTTTTGAAAGATTCAGCAACGCCTGGACTGTCTCATAGTCCAAATACACAAAGTATCAGTATTGTATTGTTTCATGGTCGGATTTTCAAGCATAAAACACGTAAACTTTTTCAGAGAGTCCTTTGTTTAAAAGAAAACTCAAGAAATATCGAGCCTTCTGTGAAAGGTCAGAGTCAAAACACATATATTGTGCAAATAATAGAGCAGCTGTTGAACATACAAACAGTATTTAACAATGATATTTCAAGCAGATCTAGTTTTAAAACATGTCAGACAGTGTTACATACAAAATTTTTATGGTCTCAACTGAAGCCTATTGGTCTGGTATCACTGACACCGCCGAAAAAAAGAGAGGTTAAACAAAATAAATAAATTAAATTCACAACATTGCAATGAAATTGATTCAATACATTATTATTTGATAAGAATTTTCACAATAAGAAGGCTGATAAGTGGAATTATCGAATGATTTATTACGCAGAAAACAATTTGTCACAGTGTATAATTCTTGATATTGTTTGCTAAAATCACAGCACACGGATAATTCTGCATGGGTGGGCAATTCCTAGAAAGAAAATGACAGAAGTGAAAATAAAAAAGTCCTAGAAACAACATTTAGAAATTCCATAACATAAGATATAACCGCTTTCTTTAATCCCCTGATACTTACAGATAAAGTCTACAGACACTATTCAGATATATATATATATATATATATATATATATATATATATATATATATATATATATATATATATATATATTATACAATATATCACCCAATACCATTAGCTTCAACTGGTGAAACGGGGGATAGTAGTAGCTCTGTATTATCATAACTTATTATACATGAGCTGTGATATGTAAAGAAAGCATTATTAAGCTGAAGGTGAAATTGTCTGCCTTTAGTGATATACTTCTGCACTGCAAAATATATCGCTGAAAGAATCACACAGTTCACAGCAGTTATGAAGAAAAAAATGTCAATGTCAGTTAATGTCAGTGGCATAAGGTTAATTAGTGCATCATATTATTTCACCAGATATTTTGTACCATTTTTTGTGTGTATAACCTATAACATATCGGTGCATTACATATTCAATGATTACGATGTACAATATCTTGGTATTGAAACTACAGAGAAACAATGAGTTAAGATGCAAAACATCTACGGTTTAAATGATGTCAAGTCTCTTGGGCTTGCCCCAATCTCAGTTTCAGGGGATGCCAGATTCTTTAATACCGAGACATTTTAATGATACAATTCTTGCCCTATTCAACCAGACAATTGACTACAGCTTCCAAACAACTTGAATGAGTCAGGGGACAACTAAATGCCGAGAAGTCGTATATTGACTGCGCAACACTTTTATTATCACCCAAGCCATAGTAACACTCACCCAAATGTTAGTAGTTACATTGCTGCTGCTAGACGTTTGAGAGATAAACCCACTGTCACTAGTTTTACCCTGCAGGAAGGTAAGAAGTTGTCGATGGGGTTGTGAGACTTCACCGCCCACAAAATCTCATAATGGTGGATATGGAAGCCTTATGATGCATTAACCAAGAGGTTTAAACCACTCTTGCTAATATTGTGCACAGTGAAATCTGCCCCATTAAGACCACCCACGGGACTGAAAAATGTGGTCTTAATACCGGATATAAGTTAACCAAGGATAATCGGAGACGGGACCGCAAATTGGTGGTATTTAATATAGAAATGGTCTCTTAACAGAGAAAGTCTCAATTGGAGATGCTACTGTACTTTAGCCCACAGAGCAAACTATAGCATGGACATATTCATAAACGACTTCGTGAGGCTCCAACAAGTGTGACCTCCAGGCAAGCTGACTTGTGTTTTACATGGTGGTGTAACATTTCGGTGTCTTTAATTGAACAGTTCTATTCAGTCATATCTAAAATGTCAGGTAGTTTATATGGTAAACATGTGGATACTAATTGAATGCTTGCTTCACAGTTTGTAGTCTGAAGTAAGGATACTATAATATGTGAATCTGGACAATAACAGTATTTTTCTTATTATGCCCATACAGCAGGAAGTATCAACCCAAAGGATATCCTAGTTTGTGTTGCACTCAGACCAAGAAGGCTAAGCCTAACTTATGAATCCTAATCAATTTAAACGGTGGCTTTTGAAGAAGTGAAAGTCGTGGGAGTCGATTCTGCTTCGTTAGCATTTTGTTTTCTGCATTTAGTTGGCAATAGATGATTGTGTTTTGTCAATCAAATCTGGTTATCTCAGAAAGAAATCGTACAAACACACACACACACACACACACACATATGTATATATATGTGTGTGTGTATACATATATATGCATTTACAAACACGCATGCACGCACGCACACGCACACACACACACACACATATATATATATATATGTGTGTGTGTGTGTGTGTGTGTGTGTGTTACAATTGGAAGATAAGAGTGCACCTCGTTAATTTGGAAGATCTTGCACATTAACCCTGCCAGTACTGCGTAGAAGAATGAGACAGCACCTCTACTCGGAGCGCTTTGGCAGCAATACACCCAAAACGCGCGGTGGAGAGTTTTTTTGCAATTCGCCCGGAGCGCGAAGTTTTGACCTAGACCATTACCTTGTTTCTTCAAAAAGTGAAGTTTGCTGGTGCTTGACTAACAGGTATATTATCAAGAATTTTATCTGAAATTATTGTATTAAATCGTAAGGGTGGAACCTGTGTCATTGCATCTAAATGAGTTCAGCGAAGAGAAGACTGCCAGTGGTTATGCTAACTTTCCACTGCTCAAGATAGACGGTTTTACTTCAGGTTGATGCATTTAGTCACTTGGGGGATAATCGTGCAGGAAGGTCCACTAGTGGTACCTAAACCGAATCAGTACATTGAATAACAGCACGTACGTGTCTACACGGTTGAATATAATACAGAACATAGATCTACAAAGTTGCATATCGAAACCGTACTCGTATCTATGGAAGTACAGAATAAAAATGGCCAGATTCCATTACTGTTAATGCAGTTTCACAACTGCGTGTTCGGGGCATCCTTCCCATCTGCTTACCCAGTAAAATGCTTAAGAACCCAATGTAATATCCAGGACTAATGCTAAGGAAAATATTATATGGGTGCATTGCCTTGCCTTTCAAAGGATTGCTTGGCTACTTAAAGTGTTGTGATTTTCAAAAAAGTGAAAAAGGTTTTCAGCGTTTAGCACAAAGGCTTTACTTGATAGAATTAACTGTAGCTGACAGATCTGTAAGAAATGTACAAATTGAATGGCCACATAAAAAATTACTGTTTAGTTTTATAAACCTAGTCTGCACCAAACCACATTGAAAATGCAAGAAGCGTTTCAAAGTGTTGCCTCAGATGTGATCTTCATTGCTCCAAAATGTTATCATACTGTAAATGAGTCCTGGTTAGAAATTTTGAATATATAAACGTTTCACACACACACACACACACACACACACACACACACACACACACACACACATGTAACTAACCACGACTTCACGCTCTCGCCGCGAGCGCTGAAATAAGCTCTAAGTGGCCACTTCTGCATATAGACATGCACTCATCTCAATTGCGCCTCGACGAAACAGGATTGAACTTACCAGGGTCACAACAATATAATCCGGGTGAATGTGCAGCCTGTGTTCCTGGTATACGTATAAAGGTACGTGTTTTTCAGATCCAAATTGAGATATGTTCTAGTAAAAGGTCACAGGGTTTTACCTTTACTTTCCTTGCCAAATTGACCACCATGCATCCTGATTGGAGACCAGTATTGTGTTGCATAGTATACTTGCATATAGAACAAATAATAGTTTCTTTTTGTAAGGTTCACCCTCATGACAATATTATTGTGGTCACTCAACTTTCATAAGATGTGTCATGTAAGGTGCCAATATGAGGGGACGTGCACCAGACAAATAAGGAGTAGGGCTCATAAAATAGAATCTAATTTAACATTGCTGGCCTTTCATGGAAATGATCATCAAACACTAATACTATAGTTAGCAACGTTTCTCACTAAAACAGACCAAACTGGTAACGCTACAAATATAAAAGGCAAGATAATCATATTTGGTGTGGTCTCTTGTGGCTTTCATTAATGAATTTCGGTATTATGGGCCAGAACCAATGCTCTATAATAGACCGTATTAATCATCAAGATAGACCCAGTGTCTTGGGAAAATATCAAATAATTCATGAAAATCAATATCTTACCGGATGCAAAATATAACATCTTTGTCCCCATTTCTGCAACATGTGGTTCAACCTGTGCTGTTTATTGCTGAGTTTTTGCATGTGTGAAAAGTTTCCATGTCTGTGCTCCCTTCCTTTTCCTCTTGCTGATCGAGGCTTTCCAGTTTCAACCTCGCTCAATATGCCCAGGTAAAATGTTCTTTATTCCACGTCTCTCTTTAAAATATAACGTTTCTGGTATCACAGCTAAGAAGCGGGTGTTGGACCCTCGCTTCCTGAACGATCTTATTTTCAAATATTAATTTCGGCCTGTGGTATAAATTATTGTTTATGCACAGAAGGATGCATCCTGGATGTACATGTAAACATGTAAACTTTAGAACCTGGCATCGGCCAAGCAATGACGTACACGTGCCCTTCTAGGGTTTCAGCGTGGCTTGCGCTACTGTGTTAGGGGTTTGTTTAGTTCCCAAGTTCGGAGTTGGGGGGACAAAGCTTCATAGTTTTGCTTGGCAATCCCACCGCCGCCCTTATCAACCCACCTGTGAGAATATTGCCAAGGATGGTTTTGCAAGCAGCATCATTGAACAACGGCTTCTGTACTCTTTTATATATTACTGCTATCGTCTCTCCAGCAGCCAAATTGACCGTCCCGGTCAACGCCTGCACATGGCTTTCTTTGACCACAGCCGAGGGTCAGCTCGGTTGTACCACTAGAGATTTAGCGACCGTCTGGCGCAGGCATAACAGGTCAAGGTCTTTACTGGGGTTCCACAGCCGATATCATGTCGCTGTCGTGCTTCCATGCAACAGAATCGTTCTGCCCAACATGAGAACAGGCTCAACATGAATCGGCTCCCCCAGGTTCAAGACCCGGTCTTCAATGGGGTTCCACAGCTGATATCAGGTCGCTCTCGTGCTAGCATGCGGCAGAATCGTTTTGTCCAACATGAGAGGAGGTTCCACATAAATCGGCTCCGACAGTCTCAAGACCTCGGCTGCGGCCCCATACGGATTTATATATAAGATATATAACTGGTCCCGGAAGGTTAAACTGTTATTCTGTTTATTAAACAATTGAACTGACATCTTTCGTTGTGTTATGTATAAATGACCAGTTAGTTTTACAACATAAAAGAACAACACTTCGTGCTTTGATGATATTCCACAATGCTCTTCAAAATGCAGGTTTTCTAGTACCGCAGCTGAGAAGCGATGTTCGACCATGGCTTCCTGAACAATCCTATTTTCAGTGTCCAGTTAGATTTACAACATGAAAGGGCGTCACCTTTTGTTCTAATGATACAATTTTTGTTTATTTAACATCAAAATGAAAATTGATGTCTTCAAAAATATAGAGTGCAGACTTGTGAAATGCTTTGCATTCCTGCACATTTGCAAGTACGAATGTGCTCGGCTTGGTGGTAAGAATTGACAGCTTTTACACTCCGCACATGAAAATACTTTCTAACTACAGTGGTCTTATCTTAAGGGTTATTTAACCAAATTTGGATGATAAACCTATTAATGCCTTTTGTTAACAGACCATAAAAACACAGCACAAACTTAACATCACCAAATGAAGAACAGTAACTTGCAAGATCAATTTCGTAGAGACATTTAGCAAGAACAATTTAGTTCTCGTATTATTTGAATAAATGAGACTAGGTCACAGTGAGTGACATTATTTGTAGCAGTAATGCCTTTACCGTAGATTTTGGCTCTTCAATTTGTGTTTCCGGAATAAGATATGCATTAATAACGTCTGGAGTTAGTGACAAATTGTAGTATTTTGCTCATAGTTACAATTATGGGAGCTATTTAAGTAGCTTAAACAAACCAGGTCAAAATCCAGAAGTTAAAGGTAGAATTACCAACAGCTTTTTGATGTTTTCATATGCAGTGAAAACTCATTATAATGACACCATCTGTTCCCTTTAAATATGTCACATAACTGAATATGTCAGATAAATGAATCAGACAACAACAAAAAATGAACTTTTGCCATTCAAAACTTGTGTCCTTATAATGAATATGTCGGATATCTGAGTGTCGTTACAACGAGGTTTCACTGTATCAGTAAACAACTACAAAAAGTGTTTAAAATTGTAGACATTAATTATTCCTCTCGTAAAATAATATATTTGTCTTTGTACATCAGTATATTGTAATGTTTGTTATATTCAATTTTATCTGAAACACTGTGAGTTTGCTTGTTATGGCAAGTTCCATCCACTTTCTATCTTGGTCCCCTCTCACGAATATTCTCCTGTGTATGTTGTCTTGCCTGGTTCCCCGACTCATTTTTTTTAAGCATCTGGATTATCATGCTTTAGTTTGTTTCTTAACTTTCTAAGAGGGAAGCACACGTGACATCACCTATATGCCCTTTCCATTTGAGGTTTATGGAAAGGACAATGTTGGAGTTTCCCACTTAATCAGTGAGAGTGGAATCCTTTGCAGAATATTAGGGGTTCACTTTTCGACAAAAGATGGAGAAGTTCCGTGCAGCGTCCCAAAGTGTGGTCTGATGATTATAATTATCATTGTACTCATTAACAATTTAATTTTTTGACAACCCACACGCTCACAAATAATGAGCTGGGGGGAGAGCGTGCATGAGGTCAGAAACATGGTTAGGCCTTTAAATATTAACGATGATTTAAATTTTAATAAACCTTCTTGACTTGTACGTTCGTTTTTGTGCATACAAATTGTTTTGATAATATATGTCCAAAATAAAGACACGTATCCTTGCCCGTCTATAGAATACGTCCATGGATGAATGATTTTCGACTTCACCCTCCCGATGTGGGCCTCCCCTGCTATACATAATACGTACTTTTTACATGAATTTTTGCTTGTCTACTGTGCATATACCTACGGCAACACCTCAATCAATCAATCAATCAATGAAATATAAGAAAAAGTGAAAATAATAATAATAATAATCATATTTGTCAATATTTACGTCTAGCCTATGGTTATTGGCATTTGGAATTCTGAGCTAGGCTCCACAAAAATCAAACTTATCAATGACAAAGTAGGTCCTGATATTGTTGGTCGTTTACTTTAGGATTTAAAGCCCAGATCATGGCTCCTTACCACGCCTAATCATAGATTAAGTCAAACACTCTAACATGAGATATTAAAGGCATAGATATGTAGCTTTTATATTCTCCTATTTAGATATTGGTCTAAATGTATATTCACATATGAACACACACATACATACATAAATACATACATACATACATACATACATACATACATACATACATACATACATGTAGGCCTATATCATATATTTATAGGAACTTTTTATCTCATAGACGGTGGCAAGCTTTATTGCTACGACTCGTATAAAGCGAGCCACACCATTTATACATGGCAAGCCGCATATATAAAAGGTACCCTTTTTTGGAAAAAAATCGAGGAAAACAAGCTTATTTATGACATTATTGTTTCATACATGTACATTATATAATAAACTATTTCCCTGTGAAAATTAATGTAGGGAAATATTTCTAGATACAAGTAAAAGCCAAGTTCCTACGCTTGCTTTGGTAATTAAGGCATATTTAACGCTCCAGCCGATAAAGCCCCGCTTTCCCATATACCGTAGCTTTTTCAAGCACTTTCGTGTTACAAACTTGCCAATGTGCGAAAGTCAATTCCTTGCTAGATTTTTGGGAACCGTCCATGTGTAATTGTTTGGTTTAAAATCTTCAAATAAGGGAATGTGACTGTCCTTGGTACACATCAAGATTAAGATGTTAAAAGCTTAAAGTCCACATAATTCATGAAAAGGTGAAGGCCTCAAACGACCCAGCCCCCAACTTTGGAAGTACTTCCGTGACTTACGTAATCAATATGTAGACCTAAGTCTTAAGGAAAGCCAAAGACGATTACCATAATAAACAACGTAATCTAGTAAATGATGGTCAGTTCAAAAATAGAACAAGTGGAAAACGGTTAAATACTTTATGTCTGGTAATTCTAATACATCGATTGTTTAATACTATCAAACAATTCAGTCTTGTCTGATAGTAATTCTTAAACTGATGCCTTTAATGAATACTTTAACAATCTGATGTGGCCTCTTCCTCTTTTACTGTACCTAGCGAAACTCAAGATTCGCTAAATACGCTTGAAACTATTGTTTTAGATGAAGATAGTGTCCAAGATATTTTAAAATGTTTATACACGATTAAGGCATTTGGACCTGACGGAATTAGTCCTTTGTTCTTAAAGGAAGCGGTCCCAAGAATTACCTCTGCCCTTATTCCCTTGCTAAATTATTGAACCTTTTTCTTCTGAACTGTCAGTATCCAACCTATTGGGAGAAAGCACATGTAATACCAATCCACAAAGGTAATACACCAGAACTGTGTAATAACTACAGACCTATTTCTTTATTAAACTAGGTATGGTAAAGTGTTTGAACGTACAGTTTTTAAGCACATATTCAACTTTTTACGAGACAACTTTATATTATCTGAAAACCAATCTGGATTGCTACCCTGAGATGGGACTGTCAACCAGTTTGTATATCTGTATCACGAATTTTCAAAAGCGATTGCTCTCCTAATGGACGTAGGAGTAGCTTTTTATGACAATGCCAAATCCTTTGACAGAGTGTATCACCCAGGGCTTATACACAAATTACAAAACGCAGATATATGTTGCTCACTTATCTCATGGTTGGAGGATTATCTAAATGCAAGAACACAAAGGGTAGTCATCCAGGATCAGGTTTCATCTCGGGGGAGAGTCGAAGCGGAGGTCCCACAGGTTTCTGTTTTGGGGCCTCTCCTTATTCTTGTATATGTAAACGATAGAAATAGTTAGATCTGTAATTCGTCTCTTTGCTGACGACAGGACACTTTTCATCGCCGTTGATAATCCAACAGAGGCAGCTGGGGCCCTAAATCACAACCTTGAATCAATATCACGTTGGTCAGATCAACGGCCATTTCATTCAATCCTAAAATGACAAAATCATTGATGGTAAGTAAGAAAATGTCCCTGACGACCATCCAAACATGACCTTCAAGAATAAGATTCTTGAAAATGTAGAGGTACACAAACATCTTGGCCTTTGGTTTTCTACTAATCTCTCATGCTCAGTACACTTCAATTATGTTATCGCAAAATGAAAACAAAACAACAACAAAAAAAAAACACAAAAAAAAAAAAACATAAAAAAAACCAACACAAAAAAAAAAAAAAACAAACAAACAAACAAAACAAAACAAAAAAAAAAAAAAAAACTAGTTGGTGTTTTGAAACGCCTGCGGTATAAGTTAAACAGAAATTCTCTCGAATCTCTCTATTTTTCACTGGTACTTCCTTGCCTGAAGTACGCCAGTGTGGTCTGGGATGGATGCACGAAACTGAAGAAGGACAGACTTGAATCTGTTCAGCTTGTTGGAGCTCGGGTTGTGAAAGGGGCACTTGCCCATACAAATCTGTAACAAATCTATATCGAGACAGGCTGGAAAAAATTAGCCGATCGCAGAAAGAAACAAAATTTGGTATTCCTATTGATAATGATAAATGGATTAGCCCCAGCGTGTCTCTCAAGACAATTGCCAGGAACAGTTGCAGTTAAATACAAGTACGCCTCCCCATTTTGTTTCAACTCTATTCCCTCAATAGAGATTGTGATCTTTGTCACTTTCATAACTCAAATCCATATTTTTCTAGTTTTGCTTCTTCATACTGCGGTATTACATTTCACGCCTTAACACACCTAATAACATATTTGGACAACATGATCATTACAAATACCCTCTGTTACATTATCTATTAGTTGAGCTTAAATGTGTACTATATTTTCATTCCAAATAACTGCGCTGAAATTCTGAGTCTGTGTGTATTTTATTGCCCATTAACCTATTCCCGGTCAAAGTGCGATTGAGTAAATGGCTTTCCTGGGCGAAGGTTGAGCACAATGCGCCCAACCTGCGTCAAGGAAAGCTAATGATCAAGGGCGTGCCATGCTATCGCATACCATTCTCAGCAAAATGGTTTCTAGTAACGACAAATTCAAGGAAAAACTAAAAAAAAAGAGAATTGAAATGGGAACGCTTTTGGACGGTAACACATTCAAGAGCAAAAAACGCAAAGGTTCACCCAACTTTTGTTGTGTATAATACACATGGAAAAATGCGGAACACAGCTCGTCGAATGTCCATCGGACCAAAACAAAAACGCCAATGAGGCGAAAAGGTTGAATGTACAAAAAAGGTTAAAAAGAGTCAACACACACACACACACACACACACACACACACACACACACACACACACACACACACACAACGCAATTAAAATTGATTTTTTTTTACTTTGTAATAAATTATGCGTGCGCACACAGACAGACACACACACACACGAACAAACATTCAAAATGAAACTGGCTTTGTGATTAATATATTTTTCGCCAAATAACAAAATAGACACAACTGTTCTATTTCGTTCCGTTTCGGCATTCTTAATTGTTACGGTAATTCAAAATAGTTTATAAATATGGACACTCATATTTCACATGCAGGGTAACATATTTCAATAACAAAATAGACACAACTGTTCTATTTCTTTCCGTTTCGGCATTCTTAATTGTTACGGTAATTCAAAATAGTTTATAAATATGGAATCTCATATTTCACATGCAGGGTAACATATTTCATCTTAAGCGAACTTTTGTTTTAATTCTTAAGAATATAAAAGAAAGTTAAGAACGTTTGATGCTGAGATTATCACTTTTCAGAGACAGAGCGTTACTGGTGCTGAAGAACCATCATAATTCTGTATTTTTCATTTGGTTCTTCACTTCCACTTCACAGGCCCACAAGACAGAATCCTGACGCGGTTATGTCAGTGTGGAATGGATACATCTATATTTTCAAATTGTTACCATTGGCGTGATATCAAGAATAGAATATTAACACCAACCCTACGTTTTTCATCAACACGCCTACAAGTTATTATTGTTTATTGGTATATTTTCCATTTTCTAATTTCAAAATTTTCAAACTTCAGGAATACATACCACAAATATCAATGTACTTCTGAATTTCATGATTTTATTGTGCAGACTTCCCATTCATACAGGGACCCTGGAGACAGAGCATCACCCACAATGCGTCAGATATATGCACAATTCTGTAAACTAAATTATAGTAACATGTTGCAATGTATAAAATGATATGATTTTACATAATTAAACAGAGAGATGATTGTAAGATATTTTGCAACAAGAGCCCGTTAATTGAAAGGCCGGGTATTTCAGATTGACTCATTCGCGCCTGTCCTTACATGCTTCGGCTAAAATACATTTTACAGGTAAAGTCAAACATTGTCTCAGTCTCTTGTCTATGGCCCTATGTGTGCGAACCCCAACACACGCAAAGTTATGTTAGAAGTGATGAACCCTTGGATTTGTACAATTTCCTCTTAAAGTTTTTAATTGTTCTGATTTTGCGTCAGCACCAAGTTTCTTGGAGAAGGGTTCTATTTTTCTCTGCACGAAGATCTCATCTGCCGTCAGACTTGCCCCATATGCATAGAACCTCATTTATTCCTAAATACCCCACTCCAGCTATAAACTTAAGTCCTGTTTTGTACGAATTATCGATGTTAAACAAGTAGTTTCCTCAAAAGTAGAAAATTGTAATTCAATGGTACCTTTGAAGTGACGCCTTCTCGTCAATGGCCTGTAAAAATCAATTTTGTAATTTTCTAACCTTAACCTGAAGAAAGTATGGGCCAATTCTCAATCTGTACTGTTTCAGATCATAATTATTAATTTATTTTCGAAGGTATGTATGCACGACTTTGTGTTATAGTAGCGTATTTTGTGCACTTAAAGATGTGTCTTAGAACGTATATATTATCAATGGCTGTTTAGGGTCAAACAAAATAATTGTTCCAAGCAACCACTTGGGAATGTGATCAAGTACGCCTCGCGGATCTTTCATCCTCCGATCACCGCATTATGCAAACCACAGTATGGTAACTTGGCAGGTTTTTCCCATATTAGGCATAGGACTAAAAGCGAGCAAATTCAGCAACGCGTTTTAGGCGCAAATGTAAAAACAACGTAAATGTAAGGAGTGGTTATCTTTTACCGGAACAAGTCACAAATTTCTCGGAATACAGTTATCATATACTGCTGTGGGAAAAAAATGCTAACCCCTTGTTCAAATAATGCACGTGTTATGAGGATGTGTGTTGGGACTTTGTTCACTGTATCATATCATTGCTTTTCACATTTATTTTGAGAGGAAATGGTGGTCCTTAAAAGGACCTTTTTGGTTGTTGTTGTTGTTGTTGTTGTTGTTGTTGTTGTTGGGAAGCTGTATGCATCGATAGCGGGTGTGACCACGACACGACGCTTCTGTAAGCTAGCTTGGATCCGCCTTGGCATACTGCTTGCCAGCTTGGTGATCTCAGCCTGGGATGTTTGATTCCACGGGTCTGTGAGCCTCTGTGCCAGTTTGTCCAGGGTGGCTGCCGGTTCTTCATACTCATCAATGATTCAACGGCCAAGCACACACCACAAATGCTCCCTGGGGGACAGGCCATGAGAACCGGCCGGCCATGGCAACAATGGGAGATTGTGTTGCTGTAGATACTTCATGCTGACTAGGGCAGTGGGTCATGCTGGTGAAACAGTAGCCCTGCATATTGTTTTATCCATTCATCAACTGTGGGCAGGATCTCATCCACTTAGCACTGGCCTGCCATTATCCCGTTCGCCCTGATAAGAACTTTTCTCGCCGTTGCTATAATTGCCCCCCCCCCCTCCCTCATCATTACACTACCTCCTCCTTAGCAGTCATGTTCAACGACACATCCTTCTACGAACCTCTCGGAAGACGTCCGTCTGACCCTTATTCTTCCATCGTGAAAGTCCAAGCAGAATCAGAATTCAGCTGACCACATCACGCTGTTCCATGGATTTCTAGTCCAGGCTGCATGATCCTATGTTCCTCACTCAACTGAAGGCCTACCCGTCGTGTCTTGTGTGCCGGACTGAGAGGGATGCGAATGGCCCGGGGGGGGGGGTACTCCCCTAATTCTTAGTGGGGCTGTACGGCTCAAACTTTCAAAAACCCTCCCCTTGTTGGGGCACTTTTTCACAAAAATGATACCTTTGTCAGGGAATTAACCGAAACAGTAGAAAATATGGTCCCAAATTGGCGTAAAAAGTGCTCAAGGAAGAAAATTGTGACCTTCGTAAGGAAAATTTTCCCGAATTTTGGGCCATAAAAGAGAAAAAAAAAACCTTTGTCAGGGATTTTTTTTTGCAAAAAACAGGACCTCTGTCAAAAAAATTTCGCTGAAAAGAGGGGCGGGCCTTCAGAGTGGCACCTGCCCAGTATCATCACTAATGGGAGTATCTACCCCAGGGCGAATGGCAGGGCGGTATGATCTCAGTGTGGCCGATACTAGTCTCTTGTTAATGTACTGTGATGCTCTGATGTTGGAGGCCTGGCGCCACAGCTGAAGATACCTTTCAGTGGAAAGAAATCTGTGCCTCTTCACATACTGGATCAAGTAAGGATCATCTGTCCCATCTGACAGCCTTGGTCGCCAAGATCCAGCCTTCCTTTTGCATGTTCTGGTTTCCTAGAAACAGTCCCACCACCTTTTTACCGATGGCCTGGAGCAACCCATGATCCTGGGAACCTCTCGTTGGAAAAGGCCAGCCTCCAACATCCTAATGATTCTGCCCCTGTCAAATTCAGACAGTTGTGAGTGACCCGCATGCCGTGGCATTCTGGATTCATATTGATTTGATCCCAGTGGTGCCATGGCCTCCTTATAAAGCTTATAGATGCCGCAATACCATGCACACTTTTCGCACTTCTCAGCTAGGCTGTTGTCTTGTTTTCAGGACATTTGTGTGTGTGTGTGTGTGTGTGTGACTGCTCAGGCATACACTAAGCTATCCTATTGATGTTACATAATATTCCATGCGACACCCCTGTTTTCCATATTCAAGCGACCGCGTTAAACCAATGGGGGTAGCGTCTTTTATTTCCCCTTCAGTATCTATATTTTAAACATCGACCCTCTGGATCCTATAGACCCAGGGCAACATACGACTCTATCAAGTAAGAAGGTCCTTGAAGCAGATCATCAGAGTCTTAACAACTACCCAATACAACGAGTGACCATGGGTAGTTTAGGCCTACTATAGTAGATCGGCAACACCCTGCTCATGGCTTATCCTCAATATGACTTCATTACATATGAGTCAGATGATCAGATAACATGCAGGATAATCCGTGAGCAGTGTTTTTTTTTTCAAAACAAGAATCTCCTCACCTTGTTTTTGTTGTTGTTATTCTTCTTACTTATATTAGGAAGAAAATATTTTACAAACATGATTAAATGTCAACATATAATACGATGAACTACAAACATGTGTTGTCCAATGGTGCAGCAAATGTTTGTTGAAGTCCGTAGTGCATCAAGGTTTAGTGAACCCAGTGATTACTAAGGAGAACACGATAGTATGGGGTGCCAAGTGTAACGTCATTGAATTCGTGCATGAAATCGTAACACTTATCATTTTCGTGGATGGAATCACAATAGGATTCACAAAATTTTAAGAGTAAATTGTAAAAACAGAAAGCCCACCAGGAAATCAAACTACTCTTATTTTTTTTTTTGTGGATGAAACGGAAAGAAAAAAATCACAAAAGTATTTAACAAAATCCAACAAGCTTGTTGAATTTTGTGCACGGAATTGTAACAGATTATGAATTTGGTGCATTATGTAATATCATTAAATTTCGAGCACAAAAGTGTAAGCTTTTGTCAATTTCCTCCACGAAATTGAAAATTGGGATCTACAGAATTGTCAGATGGCAGAGGTGGGCTCATATGCAGGTTCTGCTGCATATCGATTTCGTTCACAACATCGTTATCTTTAATTATTCTGTCCACAGTATCCTTAAATTTACCAACTTCGTCCACAGTATTGGGTAAGGTTTTGAATCTCGTCCACAAAATGTTAAGAGTTCCAATTTTGTCCACACAATCCAATTTTTTTTGATCAAATGTTGAGCATAAAATCGAAAAAACTTGTCAGATTGTCTTTTTGTTATCCACTTTTGTGCACTAAAATGGAAGAATATTTCACAAAATCCACAACTTACTCGATTTCATGCACACAATTATAACGGTTTTGGTCACGGAAATTTAAAGATAAAACAATTCTGTCAACAGAATCTTCCAGTTTCTCAATTTCGTACAGGAAATCACAAAACTACCTCAGTTTTGTCCAAAAAATCACAAAAAACACGAAATGGAAAAAAATATCGATTTTGTCCACGAAATCGGTAATATATGACGTTTTGAACCCTAGCATGCCAAGTGTAACAGTTTAGAATTTCGAAGCATCAGAGACCGTTGGCGACAAATCTCGGTTTTATTTTAACCGTTTTGCGAGCTAAAAAATTAAAAAGGATAGTAAGCCTAAAAGACAAACAAATGATAGACCAAAAAATTTTAAAAATGGACAAAAGAAACTACAAACAGACAGAATTTCATCCAATAGTAGCCAGCCGCACATTCGTGGATGTGATGTTCTGGTGACCATTTGGCGTGCGCGCAAGGAATGGCAAAATGGAAAACAGGGCCCTTACTTGTGACTTATTGCGAGACGTGGAGACCGCTGCCCTCTACAAGTCATTATAACAACTCATGAAAATGACTACGATGACGATTGTGTGGCTTTATGCAATTTCGGTATTTTATTTGTGACTCTGTGCACACAATCCATTAAGTATCCGTCTGTCATTTCTACCAATTTTGTACATGAAACTGGATGAATATCGTCGGATCTTGTGAACTGAATACCGTTTCCGTCCACTAAATCGATAAGATGATTTGAATTTCGTGATAATAATTTCGACAAAATTGAAAGATTACTGATTTCATGGAGGAAATAACAAACGTACCCACAAAGGCGAAAACTTTATTACATTTTGTGGACGAAATTCAAAACTATACGCCCAGAAATAAAAATGAAACTTCAAGCTTTAATGAATTCGGTGAAACTGATTGGATTTCGTAATTTTCTTTCCCAATTTCGACCACAAAATCGCATAAGGGTTACAACTTTGTGAAACTTCTGTGAATTGTGTATATTAGAATTTCGTGGACAAAACTGATAAATTGATTCACAATTGTGTTGCCGAAATTGATATGGATATCTAAAGAATCATACGTTTGATCAATTTCGTGGAGAAAATCGGCAGACTTACAGGATTTTGTAAACGAGATTGACGGACATACACGATTTTGTGGACAAAAGTGGTAGCTTTATTCGATTTCATGGACATAATTGACAAACTTATGGATTTCGTGTGTAAAATTAATAAACTTTTGTACTCTGAAGGCAAAATTGATATACTTAACAATTATATGGACGAAATTGTTAGTTTATGGATTTCGTCTATGAAAGCATTAAATTAACCACATAATTGGTGTCATACTTGGCACCTTATAAACACGCCTATGACCAGACTTAAATGGTGATTTCTCCAGCTTAAAAAGTCTTCGACCACACATACAAACATTATTTAGGCATACATTGTTTAGCTGAAGCATGGAATATGGGATGGACTCTGGGCGATTAATAGTAATCATAGCTTGATCAATAATAATTTAAATTTGGATTCGGTGTATGGAGCTTTGGTTTTGCCCTGAAATGTATTGTACATCAGCACTTAATACATATTCGTGTTTTTAAAAAATCAGCTTCAGGTG
This sequence comes from Hermodice carunculata, assembly GCA_964020975.1. Lineage (NCBI taxonomy): Eukaryota > Metazoa > Annelida > Polychaeta > Eunicida > Amphinomidae > Hermodice > Hermodice carunculata. The sequence goes on along the minus strand of OZ026612.1, from coordinate 70,408,049 downwards.
AAAAAGTATCTTTTTGGCCTTCGGAATTTGAAAGGAGTGAAATATTTTATTCAAGGCTGATAGCGGTATTCTTGGTTTAAATGACGACAGAGACCGCTGGGATCTCAGTTATGCAATGTGTAGCTTTTACCATCTGTTTTTTTTTTTTTGTATGTCTTCCCTTTATAAAACTAATTGAAAGTCTCTGTATTGGAGTCAGCGTTTAGCTTATTCGACAAACAATATACAGATTGAAAATAAACATAGTACATTATAAATATTTCTCATAAATCCAGGCTTAACTTAACATTAGTATGCAGATGTCACGGACAACCCTAGCTGAAGATCCAAGTCCGCTACCACTTGGGCCACCTTAAGTTAAAGGGAAGTGACTGATACTTTTACATTGCACGAAAACCTTAAAACTAATAAATAAGTTGATGAATAACATAGAAAAATCATGGTACGACAGAAACCATCTCTTTTTAGCGCACAGGAGACATCCAAGACATTCATCGTTGTTTAATTTCATCTTTGACTGCTTTGTATTTCGTATTTATGAAGGTATAAGGTACACAGCGTGACAAATGTGTCCATGGTAATTTTTTTCTTGAGTGTTCCTCGCCCACCAAAAGGAGATGCTTTCTGTAGAGTTGTGTTTACGACCAAAAAGAAAAAAAAAAAAAAAGAAAAAAAAAACACCTGAAAAGATTCTATTGCCGTGCAAGTTTTAAAATTTTGAAACCTTTGTATGAATGCTCTTTCATCACTGACCCGGTGGAAGGCACCCACGCTGTTATATTTTAGCTAAATCCATCCGTCTGTATATTGTCGGGTATTGAAATTACATACCCGGGTACCTACCTGCCTAAAACTTTACGCAACTTCCTCCAAGGACAGAACAGATGTGGTTGGAGGACAGTATTGCGTGCCGCAACGCATGACCGGCATGCACCTTTGATTGATCGATTGATTGACTGCTTTTGGTCGAATGTAAAAGACGATTTCTCAGGTCATGTGATTTCTCAAATGGTCCACTAGCTCAGTACCGCTGGAGATTATAGTCGAAATATATTTGTACTATTCAAAAGATACGATATTCAGATATCTCATGCAAGGGTCGATTAATGAAGAAGCAGTCAGCCTATATCAAAATCTGGTCTTGGTCAACAGATATCTTCGGCGACCTTCGCACGCATGGTGTGCAGGTGCAACGAGGATAGTTTTCGGCCGCGTTTTAGCTCTTTTATTCTAACATTTAGGTCTATTAACGTACCCTATCTCTGTTTGCCCCTTAAAATGTGCCTCCATATTCTAATGTTTGTTTCGTGTTGACTGTGATTATGTGTACGCGTTACATACACTTGACAATCTTGGCGCAAAATGCATGTTATTGACACTATCTTCTACCAATTAATGAAGCAAGCTACACGTGCATTCCCGAACTACAACAGAATGTTGTTCACTGAAGAATTATCTCTATAATCTCATAATCATATAGTTTGTTGCATATGGAAATTAATGCAGGGATTATCTCTCTCTCCCTCTCTCTACATTATATATATATATATATATATATAATGAATGGAGAGAGAGAGAGAGAGAGAGAGAGAGAGAGAGAGAGAGAGAGAGAGAGAGAGAGCTTGCTTCATTAATTGGTAGAAGATATCATTTTGCTCCAAGATTATAAAATGTAACTAGTACAGATAATTACAGTTACCACGAAACAAGCATTAAAATATGATATATATATATATATATATATATATATATATATATGTCACTTTCTTAACATTGATTTATTAATAACCATATAGATTCATGATGGGCGATTTTTTTTCAAAATCTTGGTACTAAATGCTGGAACCAGTTACCCAGAAAAATTAACTACCGGGTGGTTTTCATGCCTTCAATTACAACCTGAGCTGCAGTCAATTCAGGATCCTCTTGAAGTTTTTGCATCAGCTTGTGCACAATCATTCCAGACAACATTGCCATATTCCAAAATAGGTCGCACAAATATGAGGCTCCAATATTTGTGATCGAGCGCATTCTCCCATTGGTCTCCTTGGAGGAAAAGGGGTGGGGTGGGGATGGGGGGCATTTTAAGAAAATAAGCATAGATCCGGTTTTGAGGGTGTTTAAGGAAATTATCTATTCTTTGGTCCATACATCTTAAGTTGAAAAGTGGCCCTGAGGACAGTTTCAGCATATCATCAATGGTGAGTTCATGTGACGTTTCATCAGCAAAGAGATGCTTTTCTGCATTAACAACATTGACAATGTCTTTTAATGTAAATAAGAAAAAGTAGGGGGCCTAAAACAGATCCTTGGAGAACATCGGCACTTATATATCCCCAACTGGAGGATTGCCCCTTCAAAGCAATGCGCTGCCTCCCAGCATGGAGGTAGCCATTGAACTGCATCAAAGGTTATCAGTTGTTCTTTTTTCTAACGTGTGCAAAATATCTCTATGCCAAACCTTGTCAAACGCTTTACTAATATCCAAGAATACAATTCTCATCTCTTTTTCCTGACAGCTGGACCTAATTCATGATAAAACGACAGAAATTAGTTGACTGTGAAACCGCCAGGTATAAATACAGACACGCTAGCAGAAATTCCCATATAATCTCTGCAGAAATTGAACACACGTTTGGAAACATCTTTTTCTATTGTTTTTCCAGTGCAACGTAGAAAAGATGTTGCGCGGAAGTTCGTACATAAATTAGGATCACCCTTTGGTCAAAGATAGGTTAAACAATTTGGTAAGAAGTTTGACACCGGCCAATAGCTGTTGATGTCACTCATATCAGCTGGTTTGTAGATGGGTACCACTTTTGCTCATTTCCATTTATTAAAAAATGTACCCGAGGCCAGAGAAACATTCACAATTAAAGGGAACGAAGAAGCCATCCCAGTAGCTCAGAGGCCACTACGGGGGGGGGGGGGGGGGAGGCTTGTTTCAATGCTCTCTTCACCAGTTGTTTCAGACAAAATTCATTTTGAGAGTTCTTTTTGCACAAAATTTGAAGAAATGGCAGGCATATGAAAATTCAAACTTGATGCACTTTGTGGCTACATATTGAAATTGTCACATCCAGTGAAGGTACAAGCGACGTATTCACCAATGCCAAAGAAAAAAGTGTTAAAAACTGATGCAATGACTCAAGGTTCAGCAGTCAAATGGCCTAACCACATTTATTGTGCAAATTATTTCTAAGGTAAACTTTTCAAAGTTTTTCATGAATTTTTAGAATTACGCAATTTTCTCAAATTTTTGACTGATAATATTCTGCCTCAGCTCATCGAATGAGGTTCGTCACATTAAAGTGTGTGTGTCAGCACACACTTTTCTGTTTTTCTAGGAATTCTTTCTTTCTTTCTTTCTTTCTTTCTTTCTTTCTTTCTTTCTTTCTTTCTTTACCGCAAATTTGTCCGACATTTCATTTGAAAAGTATTACATGTAGAAACTCCAAACTTTGCACAATTATACTTCTATGGATAAAGTCTGGCCTTTTTATAATGAGAGGTCATGCTTTTGAAAATTATGCAAATGAGGGCTAATTAAAGTTTTAAATCTTCAATATCTTATATACTATAGTAGATGTGGTCCCGAGTGTATAGGAGTTCGATCATAGCAAGGTAAAGGTCATCTCAAATGTCAAGGTCATGTCAAGGTCAAAGGTCATGTCAAGGTCAAAGGTCATCTCAAGGTCAAAGGTTATTTCAAGGTTAAAGGCCACTTTCCTTGGTGGCCTTCTTCTAGCCATAACTTGGTCAATTTTTATGTTATTTTGATCATGTTGGGCTCAAATTGTAGCTATTCTAACCCTGCATATTTTAAAATTTATGTGTGACCTCTAAAGGTCAAAGGTCAAGGTCATTTGAACCTTTGAAAATTTCATCCAGTCACAACTTGGCTATTTTCCATCCAATTCTAATCATGTTAGTCTCAATATGTAGGTATTGCAACACTGCACATTTTTATAAGAACACGTGACCTTGAAAGGGCAAAGGTCAAGGTCATTTGGCGCTTTGAAAGTTTCATCTTGCCATAACTTGGTAAATTTTCATCCGATTTGGTTCATGTTCATGTCAGTTTAACTTCTACTAGGGGGTTCCTGGCCATTGCGCATGTAATGAATCTAAAACAAAAGTTGTAGCAATTTGAATTATGCTAAATAGCACCATTAGAAATTTTAAATCTGGAATAACTTCAAAGCTGTAATAGATAGAGATGCCATTCCAACTTCTACTCCTGTGTTATGGAATAGTTGCACATTGCCATACCAATATGCTTTGAAGACACACACACTGATTTGCTATGCAGCAAATCATCTTTTCTAGTTGTTTCTTGCACTTTTGACTGCTTGGATAAAAAAGATTAAGCCGTTTTGCCACAGATACCTATGCGGAGACCTTCATGTTTCATGCCGTCACTTTATGTCAAGCGGCGTCCAGATCTCACAAAATGAAACATTATTTGCATGACACCAAACATAGTTTTTATTGTATCTCCAAATAGCAATAGCATTATTTGGATTATTCGTCAGCTCAAACATTTTGCTAAATTTGGACATCAAAACATCAGACTTTGTGGAAGAAGTACAGATTCCTCGATAACTGTTAATTGGATAGTCTAAATGCCAATGACAAATGCAGCTTCCTGCTAGTGTCTTATGGTTTTGTTAGACAAATTTATGCAAAAAATTACTATCACACTTGAAATAGTTTGTGCAATGTTGTTATATTTTTTGCTATGAGTGGTAAATTGTGTGAGACCATTACGTGTCAACCCTCGCAATCCGAAAATCAGAGCCCTTTGCTGTAAATATTGGCACTGAATGTCAGCACTGTCACATGGTGATGTCTACTTCTGTCCATGGCTGAGTGACTACTTACCATACAAGTCTCCGATTTTCACTTTATACACCAGAGGAATATGCTAATCATACTTTGTCATCCTGTAAAATTGACCAAATATTACACTCTTGGAAAATGTCCTGAAACTTATGGGCCACCCTGCGAGTTGACAGCATGAGCATATGCTAAATATTTAGGAGGTAAACCATAAAGACATTTATACATGAAAGAGTTTCCAAGTAGAGACTTCTAGGTTTTTCTAGTGACTGCCCGCAAACTGTTCCAGTAAGAGCTCTGAACTGACCTTTTGATTAACAACGCCTATGATCATTCTCGTACACCAATTGTGCAACCTCTGTTTTTCACAACAGTTACTCCATATAGTAACGCCGTAGGCACAGTATGGCAATATTATGCTATTACAAATAACTTTCAATAAAGGTGGGGGTGGTGGCAACGTAAGTCGACGCAGAAGGCTTACTTTGGGCTAATATTGGACACACTATAATCTATGTGAGAGCACCAGGTGAGTTTAAGAGTCAAAGATGACTCCAAGAAGCTTTATACTGTCATCAGTGGCTTAAGTTCCATTGTAACTTTAACTTGACACTGATCATCGTCACTGGTTTCATAATACCCAATAGTGCTTGTGCCGAACTTTGGAAAATTTGAGGGCAATTTGCTGAGTGAGACCCACTCAGCGATCAAATTGCAGATTCACTTTTGCCTATTTAAGGAGGCATCATCACTGTAAACGGTTGCATCGTGGGCAAAAACGTGACATCACTTTGCTTACGGGAGGAAGGAAAGCCGTTTATATAGATTCGAAGGGGTAGATCCAAGAGAGGAACCTTGAGGCACAAAAATTTTAAAAGTATGTGTCCTAGAAGGACGTCCGTTGGACGCTACCGGTTGCAACTGATTATTCAGATAAGATCAAAACCAGGCATATTCAGGATAAGGTGTGCATTTTAATTTTGTAGCAGCGTTGGAAGTTCGATGCTGTCGAAGCACTTCTGTAAATCAAGGAAAGCAGACACTGTGTGAGTTTACTGTTGTGAAAACCAATGCAGCTATGTCAAAATGTTGTGAAAAGAATATTTCGTCCTCTTAGACAGACCACCCCTTGGGAAGGTCTGAATGTAGTCACACAAAGCAGATGATGGTGAGGTGCGTATTGACTTGTTTGTCATTCGACACGATTTGCAAGGCAATCTTCACTGCTCTGAAGAGAATCCTGCCACAATCAATACTGGCTTTTTATACGCATAAAATCCCTGCATCTTCGCAAGGAGACTTTACCAACTTGTTACAAGCTGCGACGTAATTCCCCATTCAGCTGGCAGTATGTGTACAACTTGGCTACCAGATCAATAGCTGTTGCAAACTACGGTGCAGCACGAGCTGGTAAAATTTTCGGTTTTCGCAAGGTTTGCGAGCGAAAATCGAAAAATCCAACAGCGTGTGTTGTCGTCTGGAACTGCTGCCTAATTCTGGATTTTGTTTTGCACCTATATGAAAAGAATTGCAAAAGAAACTTTGACTAACCAACCTTGGTTATTCTCCTACGCAAGTGCTTTACGGACAAAAATGAAGAGGTTGCTTTGAAGAAATCAGAATGTTAATAGTCACACGGGTAAACTTAGTGATGTCATCTCTATTGATAAGTTTGCGTTTGAAGCAACTAATATGGACTTTAATGCTTTTGATAATCTTGATGACGAAAGCTTGCTTAAGGTGCTGGGAATGCCAGCGTTAAGAATTTCTGTGGATGAGCGCAAACCTAATGATTTTGGTTTCAAATTAATAGAATTTTTGCAGAAACGATGGATTAATATATGCAATAGCAGATGCGGGAGCGACCAATATAAGGATGGCTTTACTACTACTAGGAATTCCATTGTTTACTAAGTAATTGGAGATGGTAATTTAACAAGCAGAATACATAATTCTCATATTTCTGAGTTTGAGCCTATGCTCCCAGATTTACATAGAGCCATAGTCTTAACCCCAACACGCACGCTCCGTTGACAATTCTGTTATGCATTCCTGTGTTTCTAATGGCAAATCTCATGGTGATACTGCAATAAGTGGCAATGGTAAAATTATAACGGATCATTCGAAAGTTTCTTTCTTTATAGAAAGCGTTGAACTCGGAAAATGGAATTATTTACAATTATACGTATTATAGTAACGATCCAAATGTGTCAATAGATTCCATTGTTGATGATATTGGTGATCTGTTTTGGTACTGTTGCAAAAATACATTTCATATTGTTCATCCTAGTAAATACATCAAGCAATTTTTAAAAAGAGCTCAAAATCTTCGTACAATAGGTCTTGTGCTGAAAAACACTTGTTTATATTGAAACCAAAAACGTTTTTCTGGTTATGCACAAAATCGATATGATATGTGTCGAAATTATAAAAAGAGAGTTAGAAAAGCCAAAGGGGAACAAAACAAGATTATTTATTTAAGTGAAGTTTTAAATATCGTTCAGAATAGTCAGGATTTTGATAATTAGTGCCATTCAGAAATTTTAATCCCCTCTGGCTTACCACGTATTCAACATAGAGACCCAAGTGTGTTTCCATATTTCCATTTGTTTGGGCTGCGCATCTTATCGAACACATTACCACAGGTGTAGAATTGTAATTTATTGTAATTTGGGGCGTTTGAAAAAAGTTAAACGTTGAATATTTTCAAGACTATTGTAAATAAAGGTGGCGTTCCAACTTCAATATCTAGGTTTGTGGTGTCGTGCATTCAATGAACCACGTACAAAAGTTTAAAAAAAAAGACTCTTACAATTCTAAAATTGTAAAATTGTAGAGTGGTATTCTAACAAAATAGAAATTGTACGGGGTTTTTAGTTAGCAGTCATATGAGCCTCTGATTGAGAGGAGCATGGGCCCAGTCACCTTAATTTATGCCAATACACAACATTTTGTATGTTCAATATCTGCAAAATATAGGATGAATAGAGGTTTAATTCATTCCAGTATAAATTCATAAATTTATGCTGTATATGAGCATATCCATTATTATATCTATCAAAATATGCAAATTTTCACACACACAGACAGATTTTGCTGCAAAGCAAATCTTTCTTTTCTAGTTTCCGTCTTACTTTCCTGTTCAGACTTGTATCATAATCTCTCGAGTGTGGAATATGACGTATTCATATTGACCTAGGGTCTGTGCAGAAAATTGCAACATAATCAGTGTTAATACTTTTAAGATATTATATGAATTTCACTTCAGCTATCTAAAAATTAAATTTCAGATATCCTAAATTAAATTTGAGATACATTTTAAACGTGTTTCATCAAAGATATCTTAAATATAATCTCAGGTATCTTAAATTCAATTTAAGATACATCCTCATAGATGTTCACAAACAGATTCACTTATATAGCATTGTTGACTGAAAAAGGGGTATATACACTGGCAACACAAAGGTTTAGTGAGATTTGTAAAGATTAATTACGAATTTTACATTTAACAACAGATAATTACTTGTATGAATGTTTTGTTTGTATTGTGGACAATATTAAAATGAATGCTGTCTTGTAAAAAAAGTATGTTATTCATTATATTTTAAAATCATCAAAATGTGGAAAATGTCGGGTTATTCATTCACGTTTTCCCATCTAATTTTAAACAACAGTAAAAAGGAAATTTTTATTTGGTGGAAAGATATCGTGAGGGGTTACGTAAGTTTAATGTGTTATTAGGCTTCCGTAATCGCTCATCATGAAATCTGTCCACATATATGTAGGGCCTGCGTTCAAGACCAGTTGCATTTCATCTGATATACTTGTCTGTCTAATATTGGAAATTGAGATTTGGAAGTTTTGTTTTTGTTTTCTTTTTCTTTTTTCTCTTCTGCCAGTATCGGGTATCGGTGACTTTTCAACCATATACCGGATACTGCAAAAAAGGCAAGACACCACCCGATACCAGTATTGGCCCTTCTCTACATATGACGTCATCATAATATTTTTGAAAAACTTGTAATTAGGAGGGTTTCTTTTATCGTGAAAACGAGTTCTTAAAACTCGAAATTACGATTTTTTTTCTCGTAACAACGAGTGTTTTCTCGTTATAAAAACTTTAAAAATTTTGTCCATATACAAATGTCATTTGTATAATTGTGTTGTTTAGGCCTCTATGTGTAGAAAAGAATACCACATGTTATTTGTATTTTGACGTAATTAATAAAGCTATTCGTGTATTTTCGATTCGTTTAAGAGACTTCTTAAATATATTCTCTTGAATTTATTTAAAAACAACCTATTTTCCACGATATTTTATATGAATGTAGGCCTATCTCCATGTAGGACAGTGCTGTAAGGTATGGGCTGTAACCTATTTTCCAGGCGCGCTGACGCCCTTGTCTTAGCAGAGCTATATGTGCACAAATTTTTCTCGGAATATTGAACCTTTAATATGAAAAATGAACCTTTGGAACACTGGACCCTCGGAATATTGGATCTTCGGAATACTGGACCTTCGGAACATCTGCCAGTGTTCGGAACTGTGGGCCTCCGGGTTTGCAGCACAGACCACAGGCGCTCGTAACGTTCAATCAGTCATGCATATGTGCTAATATACGCGGGGGGGGGGGGGGGGGGGAGGGTGTGAACTTGAAACATCTGTACGCACAATGACCCACATAGGGCCTTATCTGCAATAAAGTATTGTGTTTTCATCTGTGCAGGCAATCATTCGTCCTAATGACATGGGGCAGGTGGCCCTAGACCACTGCGTCGTCACACTGAGCTTATACATAGAGCTCAGTGTGACGACGCAGTGGTCTAGGGCCACCTGCCCCATGTCATTAGGACGAATGATTGCCTGCACAGATGAAAACACAATACTTTATTGCAGATAAGGCCCTATGTGGGTCATTGTGCGTACAGATGTTTCAAGTTCACACCCTCCCCCCCCCCCCCCCCGCGTATATTAGCACATATGCTTGACTGATTGAACGTTATGAGCGCCTGTGGCACAGACCCTTCGGAACTATGAGCCTTCGGAACATTGGACCTTCGGAACATTGGACCTTCGGAATACCGAGCCGTCACCCTACTCACACAAAGACCAATGCCTGAGGGCTGAAAGGTGTCGCCAAATTCGATTATAATCAGGATTTTTCTAAAGCTATTACAAAAATTACTTCATGAACAATTGTCATCAACTCCAGTAAAGCTGAATGCATGCAAAATGTGTATACACACTGTAAGCTACTTGGGCCATCATGAGCCAGGACTGGAGTTATTTTATGTAACTTGTAATATAAGCAGTAGTTCAAATTGCTGGAAAATGTAATTTTATGACTAGGCCTACGACCGAAGTTCACATAATGGAGAGCTCATGTGATTAGATATCTATAAATATACCTCTGCCAATGAAAGAACACACAATGTAAGCTAATTGCAGTGATGAATACGATATTATAATATGACCTTTCATCTCATACATATGCTGAACATGGTTTAACAATTAAATTGTAAAGAGCATTTACGTTACAACCGATCTTTGATATTCTTGTGCATTTCATACCTCATTTATTCGTCGATATAGCGCCTTTCCATCCCTAAAATCACATAATACCCTGTGATTGTGACAACAACAAATTTGCTGCCATGTAAAGTAATGGACAAATCTGCAGAATGTTACTGCTTTTTAAATAACACGTTCAGGAATCAATGGGTGCTCTGTCTCTGTACGTACAGTATAACTTCATCCACTTCTTGTATAACCGTCCCATCGAGACGTCTCCTGAAAGAGACCACTCTTCTATCACGACCACAACTGTTTTTTACTGCTTTTTAGGTTCACTATAAGCGGATCACCCCTCTCAATGCTAAGAAACCGTTGTCCGTGCTCAGCTGGTAGTTCAGATCAACATAATGATCATTTCAATAGACTTCAACAATTGTTATATAAATCAGAGTTTTGCAGTCCTGCTATATATATATATATATATATATATATATATATATATATATATATATATATATATATATATATATATATATATATATATATATATATATATGTGTGTGTGTGTGTGTGTGTGTGTGTGTGTGTGTGTGTGTTGTGTGTGTGTGTGTGTTTATATCTTTGCAGGCCTAAAATATTTTGTTTACCAAAGAGTTGGTCAAGGGTCCTAATCAATACTGATTAAAGCAGAACGACAGTTCGCTGGTCCGGAGCTACTGTAGAAATATAGATCGGCGTGGTACATGCACTAAGCCTTAAAACTGAATGCTAAATAAATAATCCCGCTTTATGGGTCCTATAGTCAGTTCTGTCACAGATGAAATAACGCAAATTGATTCCACCGTGGTTCTGCTGATAAAAATCGTATTGCTGAAAAAAAATAGGAATATCGAATTAGTAGTTCCGTTAACAATTTTATGTGCCAACAACATCTAAACCACTGTGCGACGCATGAAGTTCAAATTTGACACGCGCCGCAGTGGTTTAAAGTCTGTAGTCATCACTGTGAACTTGAATGCTGATCATAAAATATTTTTCATAGTGTATGAAACTGTTGGATAAGTGAAAATTATGCGATGGTATATCCAGTAGTATGACGCACATTGTGCCTTTAATTTTTCTAAAATCTTTTCAATTGCTTTGAAAACTTATGTTACTGCCACATCGGAAAATTTTCACACACATGTGTTTAAAAACGAGCGTCAGTGTCATTTTATAACACAGGTAACCGAAGGCTATAACGTTATCAGACACCGATTCAACCGCAGTTAAAGATACTGAGCCCATGAAAAAATATATGCCGGTGTAACATTTAATCGTTCTTTAATGATTTTATCTCTGTGCGTTTAATTCAACAATAGTTCTCATTATAAGACCGATTGTGTTCTTATGAGTCTTACTGCGATTGCGTGAAAATAATATTTACACAAATTGTTGGAAATAATGGTCACTTGAATTGCGATGTCACTCGTGAAGTTTACAATACTATGTTTAGAAAAGTATCTGCAGCATAAGGGTTCAGGCTGTTTCTGAAATGGTGCTTTCCAATTTGCCTGTTTAATATGTAATATATATATATATATATATATATATATATGGACCTGAAACAGGAAAGACTTTGCCGTATGGAATACTTCCTATGCAGTGTCATAAAGGGACAGAACTGAAAATGGCCATTGGAAGGGCGTAACTATGGGTCACACCATTAACAGTTTCGTGGCAGCGCATTACCAAAATATAGAGTGAGAGAAAGAAAGAAACATTTATTTTCAAATCTTTCTGGACAGCGTCTTTGCAGGAGCCAGGAAACCTTGGATTACTTACTGTCGCTCTAAAGTATTCAATATCTAGCACGAAAATACCATTTTTCATAAGACTTGGTTGTAAGCCAACGTACATCAAATCCTCTCTCTCTCTCTCTCTCTCTCTCTCTCTCTCTTTCTCTCCCTCTCTCTCTCTCTCTCTCTCCCTCCCCCTCTCTCTCTCTCTCTCTCTCTCTCTCTCTCTCTCTCTCTCTCTCTCTCTCTCTCTCTGTGTATAACTGGCATATTCAGTGAAAAGGACCCTGTGGGTGTCACGTTCAATTTACCCAGGAATCGTTTTTTTTATGCACTTCTATCTTCAAATAATACATTTTGTTACCATCTGGATCTCCACATGTTGCGCCATGCTAGGCACCACAATTGTGATGCAACAGAGCTTTAGGTTTATCCGCATTTTTCGTTTCAGGAGCAATCTCTTGTTAAAGTTAATTCTGAGGCTTGTGTAGCGTAAAGGATTAAAGTATGATGCAGCAAGACTGGTAAATTATGACGGGTGGGACTAAGCCGAAAGCACTACTGTGACAATGAGATTGTGAATTATACACACTAAAATCAAAAGTGGCATGGCAAATGCCATATGCACTTTATGATAGTCAAATGGTCGAATTAAAATTGACACAATTACTGAGAAACGCGCGTAGCGTTTGTACCTATATAAGTGTTTGTTGTTATAAGCATGACGCAATGGCCTACGATTAAGGTCACCAATATACTTTAGTTCTTTTGCACTCATCGTTTGCAGGATGGTCTGAAACGCATTTGCAGTTCCACAAAGACAGCAAAGCAGACACATAACTTTCCATTGCCTTTGTTATAATCCTACCCGTAATAACATCTTCATAACTTTCATCTGGAGACTATAAATGCGGCATGCATGTCCTTATAAGTCCGATAGCCTTAAGTATCATACATCCGACTGATGTGGTTAGAAACACTATATGCGTAATTGAATGTAGTACGCTTTATTAACTTTTCAAAGGAACTGAACCAATCTTTTGTCGAGATGAAGCATTTACAGATCTAAGTATCCTCCTTCACTGATACACTGTTCTAGCTCGTATCATAATGTTTCTGCAAATTTTCTGTATTTATTCCAGTAAAATATATCAGTGGTGCTGACAAAATGGTTTGTGAAAGGAAGCTTTCAATAAAAAAGGTTAATCTTCAGGTCAATTGTCTTTTATCACAACCAGGTATGCCAGATAAGTTACTAGATGACACAAACCTCCCCAAACCGATACCTCGATTTAATTCATATAGAATGCTTTAATTCTGTGCCATTTAATTATCCGTTTATTTAAAAAGGTGAACAAAGAGTACAAAACAAACAGACTCAGGCCATACAAACCAGCTTATCTGCTCAAGGTTGGACTACACTCTGACATATTTTGAAGATATAAGATACTGACACATCAGATCTATACTAATATCAACGCCATTTAAACAAGCTCAGCTTCGCATTATAATTTTTGTAATATGTGTATACTGTTTCGGGTTTATCGTCCTTTCTATATTGAATGAAATAAAACCGCTGACTAGGCAAACTACATGCACTGTAATTCTGCACCAAACTGACCGATCTTAAAGTATATCTATGTCTGGTAATTTCGAGTGGCACATTGTGACAGGATATTTAGTTGAGAAGAATCTCCAATCAAAGATGGATGACGCATTTACAAGACAACATTTTATCACTCATCTTACTCATCTTGATATGAGTTAGAGAAACCTGTCATAAAATGGCCAATGGCGCAAATGGACTTGTAACACACACACACACATATATATATATATATATATATATATATATATATATATATATATATATATATATATATATATATATACATGTATATATGTATGTATATATATTCATATACACAATTGTAAAGATCTGTAATTGCAATCAACCTCAGATCATAACGGTTGGTTATCTTGAACGTCGGTTTCCTGGGTTCAGGGGTTGAATGAATCATTTTGGCACCATGTACTTTTTATCATGATATTACCAGGCAGCCCAGCATATACAATGTTTAACACACACAGACACACACACGTATATGTATTATGTGGTCAATGACAACTTAAAAGTGGCAGGCGTAAAATTTGAATATCTCTCTGACTGTTATTATCGTTCAATATTTCAGTTGGCACTCACGGTATTGACACAAATTGTCTTAACAGATCTCTGAGCCTCACTAAAACCCCATGTAAACACAATGAACTTGTCCTGGACACTAAAGTTTGAAAGAATTTATCTCGAATATGCTGTATTTGACATGACAAAACGGCTATAAGTCTAATTCGGTGCATTGCCCTCCATATTTGATAGGGTCGCATGAGTCAAGACGGTAAATGGACTGACAAAGTGTCGTAACATAGCATTGTTGTCTGTACAGACGGATTTCTAAATAACCAATGCACCCTGCCGCTGCAACGAATATGTGTATAGAATACCAGTCCAGCTGCTTACATTGGTTATATAATTATAGGCCTAGCATTTATTGTCTTGGTGTCAGTTCATTAACAAGACTTTCTGGCGTGGTGGCTACAATGCCGCAGACATCTATGCACGGCTGTGAAACTTGAGAAGAGCTTTCAAATATACAGAGACAAAAGATGTTGCCACTGACAAGAAGGATTTCCTAATGGGGCATTGTGAGAAGCTGTGCAGTACGGTCGCTCAAGGAGTCCTTTCGCAGACTGAGAAGCCATTGAATGATCCATGAGGGTTAGACAGTCTGTAGGTTTTTGTGAAGAGTGCTCTCGCCGGCAGCTATGTTGATCCTTCCTCGACTCTCAAGATTAGAGCAATGGCCACTCTAATACCTAATACCTAGTGTGCCAACGAAAAACCGGTTTAGCGCGTTGAAAGAGCTGTCTGTGATGAGGCAGATGAACTGTTTCAGTGTGCCTGTGGTATTTAAATATTGATCTGGCCCTCGTGCCCTACTGAGTGAACATGGCATTGGAGTCTTTAAAGGTCGTACTACTTATCCCATGGCAGGTCAAGCTATGTAAATACGCTGCATGTCAATCTGCACATTTGACCAAGTCGGACTGCAGGGTTCCCGGACTCAAATAAAAAAATCATTCAGCTTTGCTGGTCTTAGTAAACCTAATTTAATACTAGTTTCCAGATTCGTAACACTCGCTGACAGAGAAAGAGAGTTATGTCGGGATGAGGACATATCCTCTCCATCTTGAACGCTGATCGTGACAAGACACGAGGCAACAGCCTTCCGCGGCGCTACAGGCGTCACAGACGCCCAGGGGCCGATAAGAAACGCAGTGGAGCACAGTCATATTGCCCAGACACGTATTCTTCCAACCTTTCATTTACAACATTACGTGCAGATATAAGATATAAGGCGGGCCTGTACATGTAAAAGGTTGCAGATGACATCCAGAGTTACCAGTCTCTGGCGGACCAAATTGAGCGCAAAATGAAAGCTGTAAGTCACTGGTGCATACTTATGCCGTGAGTAAGGCTTGGTTCACCCTCCTCGTCTGTAAAGGATTTTTTGGCCTATGCTTCATGCTCGCACGTACATGGTGTTGTTGATATCATGATCGCCGTGCTCATCATTATTATAATAAAGTCATGAACTATAGTGTAATTCATTTCAAAACAGAATAATAATCATCTTTTTAATCGGCACCTGCATAAAACAGAGCTGTCAAAACCCAGTTACATCATGCCCAACACGTCTATGGCTGATGACGTTAGATTTGGAGGGCCCTATGCTTTAATTTCGAAGTAGCTGAAGGCATTTAAGTAGTATAATTTCACTATACGTGAGAATTGTGTGGGTTGGACTCAACCACACCCAGGGGCTTCCAATATCTTAAGGCTCTTTACACAAGCTACCCACGTAACTGTTTCAACAGGAAACTTTCCTGGATGATAAATCGTATGAGTAATTTTTCTGTTCCCTTAATAACATCGATACATCATAGATTACCAAATGGGGGCGTGGAAGCAAGAGGTCGTATTAATCACTAATAATTCATGAAAAATTAAACCAAACACACAGAAGTGGTTCTGGGCAAAAAGACACAAATACAACACCCTTTAGGGCTCATGGTAAATTTCGACATATCTTTAATAGCACAAAAACCTTAGTAAAACATCACGAGGT
This sequence comes from Hermodice carunculata, assembly GCA_964020975.1. Classification (NCBI taxonomy): domain Eukaryota; kingdom Metazoa; phylum Annelida; class Polychaeta; order Eunicida; family Amphinomidae; genus Hermodice; species Hermodice carunculata. The sequence continues at coordinate 70,391,727 of OZ026612.1, read as the reverse complement.
GATAACATATTACGTAAAATATCGTCCAGTTTATTTCATTTAAAGGAAATGTATGGACCTGTGGCATACTATCATTTGCATATACATTCAAACACGCATTTCGATTGAAGTTGTATCGGGTTGATAATTATTTGCTTCAAAATAGATCTCTTTATCACCCGTGACAAGCTGGTTATTTATTCCATATTACAAGTGTTTTCATCAATAAAAGTTGAGATGAAACGATGCTCCTGTCACCACAATGTTTGTCAGCCAATATGTATGGCTGTCAACACATTATTTGATATTTTAATTGTTGTGATTTGGATTCTGTGGGAAGTTCGGGTGCATGGTGTTTTGATCAGATTTCAAATTACTGTATAGCACGGGAGATGATCCCAATGTGGCAATGATTTAGTTTAAATAATGTGTACAAAGTTCATTCAAATAACCAAGATGGAAAAAAATGCAGATGTTATTGAATAATGACAAGTATACAACTATGGTCACTCACAATTTACATTCGGTGACTCAAGATACTATCACATCACATTTTAGAGGTAAAAGCCATGGCCCTCACCAATTACCCACTGAAGGCAAAGAATAGGAATCACAGCATGCATTAGAACACCTTTACTCTCAGCTTCAGCTTTGCTTAATCTGTCATGTGTGAGGTGGCAGCATTCCTCATGAACATTTGTCAAGCACAGTGCCCTGTCACAAAGGTACTAATTCGAACCATAGAGTAAGAATTTTGAGAGACTTTCGAAGTGGATGTATAGCGGTTTCTTCCTTGGCATGGTTGGAAACATTTAACACAGTCTATGTGAAAATTAATCTAAAATTTTTAAAAGATGTTTTGAAAGGTCAGCTTTAAGTGGAGTGTTTTGCAAAAGGGAAGGTCTATATATAAAGCAGCTTGCAAACTAGGTTTTGAATAGCTAAACCTGAAAACTGGTTCGCAAATACAAAACGCTATAGCATCTCTTACCCAAAAAACGCAACTGGTATTTATTTTGGAAGATATAAAACATATCCGAAATAATAAACAAATACATTTGCAAACTAAAACTATATATGTTGTTTTCTTAAAGAGTTTTAAACGTTACGCCGTGGACAACTCATTTGAACCCAGTCATTTTGTCAAGCATATATTTCTATTTTTCTCAAGAGTGGAACACTTTTAAAGTTAGATGCCTACTTGAAAAGTTGTGTTTGAACAATTTTTAGTTGCAGCTCTGTAAAATCAATTGGGCTTATCAATTGGCCACGGCATGAGAGTCCTCAATTGAGCGTCCATGGCTTTTTTATATGCAGCTAATTATAAATCATATAGTATCAACGTGTTTGAGCAGCACGCATGCGGACCCAGCATCAATTAAAACTATGCCATAACATCCACAAACATGTATATATTACATTGAAAGATGACAAGATACCTGTCAAAATGACCTGTCGTACAACATGACTTCAGGCTAATAATGGCAATATAGCAGAAACAGACCATGTGCAGGCGAAACTATATTTGAAAGCTGAGATATTGTCGCAACACACATATATCCCATCTGAACTTCACGTTTTACAACGGCAAAAATATTACGATAGGTCTGCAATAGAAAATATAGGACGGTGCTGAAAGTATATTGCATGACACTTCAGAGGTAATCTAAATTTTACAGTCATTATTTAGGACACCAATTGATTTGATACAGCGGCCTTAAACATCGTGAATGTGACATGCATCCATTGCTTTTCAAATGGCATCGAGAAAATGATTATACCTACGACAATATGCGAACAATATGACCTAGATTTAAAGTGGCAGTATTATATATATATATATATATATATATATATATATATATATATATATATATATATATATATATATATATATATATATATATATATATAAAGAAATTATAGACACAAATATGTGTCAGTTGACATATTAAACATCTTTATAAAATAACCTCTGAATTTAAACACAAATATCAGCAAAATATTTCAACCATGAAATATGCCAAACAGTATTGTTTGCCTTGGGACAAGGTGAGTGAATACAGTAGGTCACTGCTGATATGATTTTACGCAAAGTCATTCTGTCATATTACATTCATATAAAATTTCAGTAATGTTACACCTTAAGACAATGTCTGTTCCGAACTTTTTGTCCTTTTTTTTTCTTGTTTTGTTTGTTTTTGTTTTTGTGTTTGTTTTTGTTGTTTGTTTTTCTTGTTCTTTTTTATTTTTGTTTAGAAATACAGTGCTGTCACGTTCAGAATGTTTTTATGTTCTTCCTTACATGGACCAAATTAGTAGTAGTTTTATCAGGTGGAGACCGGACACAGTGAGACAAACTGAACATTTTGTTTTCTATTTATCGAGGCCTTCCTTTATTTTCGATGATATCTAACTATTTTGGATTGTATTCTACGCTGACGTCATGGGCATGGGCTTTTTGTGTCTCATCAAACATTTTTTTTTTATCTTATACTGAGAGAAAGCAGCTAGGACTTTTCCCCCACGGTGCCCCTATCATGCAGCACAGTTAGACACGGCCCATTGAGGTGAACGAGGTAGAGTAAGTCAGAATTGTCATTTTTGTTTTTATTTCTTAGGGAGTCTTTTCTTTTGCCATGGTATCTGACTCTAGTCGACGAGTATATGAGGCTTATGGGACAGGCATGAATTTATCATCTCTAAATCTATGTTCGAACTATGTCCCACTGTGCTCCACACCACCCCTATGGAAAATGTGCATATCTCTGAACTGCAATGTAACTATGGTGGAAACAGGAAACATATCAGGGCCTGGTAATAAACTACGTCATCACAGTCACGCTGTATAGATTGTCTATTCAGTTGCGTCTAGCCACATTGAAATTGAAGGAAAAGTTTAAAATTTATGAAAATTAGGCCTACTTCCAGGTGCCTTAAAACGTTATCCACTCGCCCCAAAAATGCAATGCTCCTTCAATCATTGGAACAGAGTTCCTCCTGAGCTTTGGATAGATAAGGAAAGAATAGAGCAATCCTGTGCTTTGGGGGAAAAAATCCACTCTCTCACTTTACCCAGTATCCCACTGTGCCCCGGTTATGGCAAGCCAACAGGGCCATAACGTATAGGTCTTACGCGTAGCTGAGCCTCCACTACACGTAGTCGAGGCTCGGCAACGCGTAGTCGAGTAAACCAAACAGATTGCAGTCTCTACTACGCGTAGTTGAGGCTCGGCAACGCGTAGTCGAGCCAACAAATGAGATTACAGTTTCCACTACGCGTAGTAGAGTCTCGGCAACGCGTAGTCGAGCCAACCAATAAGATCACAGTCTCCACTACGCGTTGCCGAGAAAATGTTCTTCTAGAATGCGTCGCCGAGCCTCGGCTACGCGTAGTGGAGAAACTATTCCTCCCATAGCGTGTAGCCAAACTATCCAATCACTGATGCTCTTGCAAACTGTATTAGACCTGTTGGCTGGTTTAATACCTGTAATGATTGTAAGGACGTAAATGATTGGTTTGCTTTTCTTCAGCCAAAAGGTGCCATAAGTTGCTCGACTACGCGTAGCCGAAGCTCGACTACGCGTAGCCGAAGCTCGACTACGCGTAGTGGAAAACATATTCTCGGCAACGCGTAGTGGAGACTGAAATCTGATTGGTTTGCTCGACTGCGCGTAGTGGAAGCTCGGCAACGCGTAAGACCAATGCGTTATGGCCCTGTTGGCTTGCCATACCCGGTCGCCCTTACCTGTTTAGGATGTGTACCTGTCCCGGGACCTGTCCCCCCCCCCCCCCTTTTTTTTTTTTTTAATTGAACGCAATAACCTTTTATTGGGACAAAATGTGACGAACCAGTCGGGAGCCAGACTTAACCACAGGTGCTCGTAACGTTCAGTCAGTCAAGCTTCCGTGCTAATATACGCAGGAGGGGGGGGGGGGGAGGGAAGGGAGAGGGGGAGGAGTAGTGGATTAAGAGGGTGGACCTGGAACATCTGTGCTTTCAATAACCTACATAGGGCCATATCTGCAATAAAATATTATGTATTCATCTGTGCGGTCAATAATTTGTGCTAATAAGATGGTGGCGGATGGGCCTAAAACCACAACGTCGTCACATGGAGCTCTTTATAGCTCCATATAGGAGCTCCATGTGACGACGTTGTGGTTTACCGTTTAGGCCTATCCGCCGCCATCTTATTAGCACAAATAATTGACCGCACAGATGAATACATAATATTTTATTGCAGATATGGCCCTATGTGGGTTATTGAACGCACAGATGTTCCAGGTTCACCCTCTTAATTCCACTCCTCCTCCTCCTCCCCCTCCCCCTCCCCCTCCCCACCGCGTATATTAGCACGGAACCTTGACTGACTGAACGTTACGAGCGCCTGTGGACTTAACAGAACCAGTTTATGCTGGAAGTGCCTCTCGAATGTATGTTGTCACCTCGATGCGCTGTTTGGGTCTGTGAAAAATTTTGACTCTTGGAGCGTCTGTTGGTGAAAATGCCGATTAATTTTTACACGCAAAATGTAAAAAAAGCCAGATAAATGCATCGAAAGCGGGATGACATGGATTTCATGTAACACCGGCAGTTTGCGCACTGGTACTGAACTTTCATTGTAAGAACCTGCCCAAATTCAATTTCACTTTCATCCGGGCTTTAGTTGTGGCATGGCCCGGGTACAATGTCAAGCCTTTTTACCGAATCGAGAAGCGTGTGTCTGGGAGTCTTGCGCAGTGAATTCTGCACAGAGACACCGGTAAAAGTACAGAAAACAAGTAAGATAATAGGTTACAAATCACAAACAAAAGTTAAATGATAATTTACCATGGAACTTGTAGCATTGTGTAATCTAAAAGTATGGATATTTATTTCCAAACCCAAGTGCCCATAATAACTGATCACATGTGTGCTACTGTTTGTCCAATTTTCCCAAGGACGTACGTGTGGCAGATCACATCACTATAGGCATTTGCCCCACCCCCATCCCACCCCAGTTCTTGCTTTGTATTTGGTCAGTTTCTTAGTTACAGATAACATCATAATAGAATATTAATTCCTCAACACGCACAAAACAGTGTGGTGAATGGCGGCGATGGAAGAGGGTATACAGGTGCATGTGATAGTAGGCCTAAACTAACCAACGGTTCTCTAAATTATATTCACTTAATTATCTTGAAAGCTGACAGCTTTGTGATTCATTATATGACACAGTGGTTATTGAAGTAATCTACGTTCCAATGATAGCACTGATTGGAAATATTCGACTTTTTATATGAAACAGTTGATAAAGATTTTAAAAGCTTCGAGTACCGGTGTAGCACATATTGATATCAGACGTTCCACACACACACACACACACACACACAGAGAGAGAGAGAGAGAGAGAGAGAGAGAGAGAGAGAGAGAGAGAGAGAGAGAGAGAGAGAGAGAGAGAGAGAGAGAGAGAGAGAGAGAGAGAGAGAGGAAAGAAAAGAATATGAAAACGATTTTACCAAGTTGATCTTAGGGCTCTAAACAAATAGAACATATAAGGCAAACTACATCTGTTTGAATTTAATTGCTACACAGGAGAAATTTGTCGGGCTTTGGTTTACACCACACTGCATGTTTGGCCCATTGTGTTGAAACCCGTATTATTATGAATTTGATGTTGTCGAATCAAGGTGAGAACGTCCCATATTGTGTGCTGCAGAATCGGTAAGTTTGAATGTATATGAAAACAAATGGGCCGCACTGAAAAACTGCTATATATTCATAGGCAAATAACTGTATCAAAAAAGTATAATTGTCTTTACTCTGACATAATCAAAACACCAGTTTTCACAAATCTTACTAGTTCTAACAATAGTTACTTGTATTCTATAGAGCAGTGCGTCTATTTCCTAAATTGCTAGAACATACAGCAGATATATAAAGCTACAAATATCTATCATTCACCCAACCAATTAGAGTGTAGAGTTATGAGATCAGTTTATTCACCACGGCAACCTGCGTCTTTTGTTAATTTTATATGCAAATGATATATGCTGCAAAAATATGATCAGTGTTAAGGATCACAGCTGGTGCCCATCAAAATACCTATCATCTGTCTTTTAATGCGTGCGTTACAGGACAGGAAAGGAAGGGTAAATATTAAAGCAAACACACGCAAGCGAATGGGGTGGGCTTTGGCGGTTATTTCGAAAGTCACCAAGTACTGGATTTTTCCCCATTTTCGTGTGCATTTATAAGTATCACCAAATAAATACTATTGAGTAGATCCATGCTACCAAACTGTGACTTGCGCACACTTAGGATTTTTTTTGCCGGTATCCCGTTAGCCACATGAATTAACACATCATTCCCTCTCATTCTCAATTTGTTTAATTACTGTCCAAGTTGGAATGAACTTTTAGGATATGTTAGCTTCTGCTAGATTATTCTTATCACTTCGACGTATGGCTAGCAACGACTTAAGTTAGAAGTACAACGACAATATTCTTTCTAAAAGCAAAAACGACAGAACTTTTTTCACTACCCAAAAATGATGCACGAAGTGTTGGTGGTTTACCTGTCCTACATCCTATCTCTGAAATACCATGCAGTCCGCCTTTTACAGCGAGCAATACCTTTTATTTGCTCAGGCAACATTAGTCACTCTCTCTCTCTCTCTCTCTCTCTCTCTCTCTCTCTCCTCTCTCTCTCTCTCTCTCTCTCTCTCTCTCTCTCTCTCACACACACACATATACTAATAATATACTTCTGTTTTGATATTTTTCCTCCAATATTAAAGAAAACTAAATTTGTGTCATATATTGCCCTTTATGTCTTCAATAATAACTCTAAATACGTGAATGTCGCTTGTTTTAATAGATCCAACATTTTTTGCCTTGTTAACTTATTGTGTTTGGCCTTGCACTTGCCCACCACGTATCCATGCAATGTTACCAAAAGCTCTTCAGAATTTTAAACTTGGGTTTCCTTTGGGGTTTACATGTAGGTACATATAATAATATATGTTGCATAAGCATCAAGTCCGTCAATGAACGATATCTATATCCATGACGCAAGAGAAGGAACTTTTTATTATTCTAAGTATTGGCTGTGAGTCAGGCAATCGTAAGTCACACGTGCACAACATTTCTACCAATGCCTGGTCGCGTGGAACACTGGTGAAGGTTAGACTTGACCAATTCATTTGCGTATGTACGACAGATTTCCGTACGTGCATGAACGTTTGCTCTTAATATTTATCATAAATTTGTCATTTTTCTGAAATTAATCCCATGTTTTATCAAAAGACACACTCTGTGAATGTGCCTTGTCATCCAGACCCTAAAATAATATTTTACTGTCGGTAAATGACACAATAACATCGAGTGGTAACCATTACATGACAACGTACTCATATAGCACTGGCTTGCATTAAGGAACACAACTGCCCTTGCAACTCCGTCATGTTTGATACTAAAAATATTTCCCATTGGTCATTTTCATGTCTGTCAATGTTAAATAAACTCGGTATGTGCAAACTTACTGACTTCAAACAACCTTACTTCAAACGCCATACAGTAAATCACTTCTGAGTAAACACAAGTAGCTGTTCTTCAAACATCATGCCAAAGCTAGAGTGTATTTGGTGGCTCGGGGTCTGTTTGCAACAGCGACCTACTTCTGAGCGTAGGTTTTAACCAACAAGGTAAGCACTGTTCAGAAGATAAAAGAAATGCAAACTTGATGTCTGAGCAACTTATAGCTCTTATACCCACACGCAAAAATGATTCATGTCCATTTACTACTTAAGCTATAGGGATTTGTAGAATTTCCTGGAAGTATGATTTGTCGTGGAATCCCAGCAACTAAACCATGTTGGGCTATTGTCATTGTGGAAATAAGAAGTGCTATATTATACAAGTATGAGAGTTAAAGACGAATATTTAGGCTTCAACATGTTCATATAAAGGCTGCTGACACTTAAGTTTTGCTACGATGTACGCAATAAAATGTCAACGATCGAATCATGCCGAAAGAAGATTTGAAGCGAAGAGTGTTTAATATATTGCAGTAGACAGTTACATACCCATACTCAAAATGACAGTTTTCCTTTTTCTTACTTTGTCGATTTTATTTAACGATTTCGAGCAACGATACACACACACATATATATATATATATATATATATATATATATATATATATATACATATATATATTTAAATATATCCACTTAAACTTGTGCCGCATGCATAGCCATTATAATAATGAAATATTATATATCAACTCCTTTGTGGCAATAGATATTAATCCAAGTAACAACGGTAAAAGTTTTTAAGTATAGCTCCCACAGTCTAACTGTCCGAGATTTATTCATTCAAGTTTCATCAAGTGGTAATAATATGTTTCCTTTGTGGATCCCAAGCTGCATGTATTGTCGTGCCGAAGAGCCTAGACAATGTTTGTGCAGAGGAGAAACTTCTTCAGAGGAAGGTACGTGTACTCAATCCATGCTCGAAACTTGACCAGGTAAGTTGAATCAGATCTGTTTCTTTTATCAAATATCAGGTCTCCATTGCAATGTATTTAAATAAATTATGCAAACAATAATCTTCATGCAAGAAGTCTCTAATACCACTTTCGTATGATATCAGTGCAAATGACTACAGACTGACATAAAAGGGCTAAAAGATGAAAACCTTAAAAGTCTCGAATAAAGCTTTTTCCTTCGACTCTCCACACTAGCACGTGTTAAACTTAGTGCTTTACTACCGTTTATCATCAATCCTGTGCCATTGAATTAAGGCTGACTCAACAGCTTTCCTTGCACTAACACACGAAGGAAAGTTGTTGATCCAAGGCATCTTCTATTCATGGTCTCAAGTACAATACAAGTCTCATTTAAACTGTTTTTCATTTCTGATGAAATGTGTCCAAAATAAAGTAAATAGACACTAAATTAAGTAGACGATATTTGATCACCAGCAGGTTCTAGCTGGTTTGAGGGGGTTAAGGGATAAAGCACGCACAGGCATGTAATCAGCTTGACTTTAAACGTCCAGAAGACTGGCTTGAATTTGTATGTGCACAGTATACTTAAATTTTTTGAACCTGCATATCTTGATTGTATGTTTGAACAATTGTACTTTGCAATTCATTGTCTTTGGTTGGTACAATGGTATCAAGAGAACATGACGTATTATATACATGGCCTCAATATATGTAATTTTCATGCAATTCACGTGGTTCTCATCATTAAAGGACCTTCACTGCCCATTTTGTCTGAAAGATCAAGCTTCGTACAGACTTATTGTACCGACTATGTCCTTTTTCATTCTGACGGCAAACGTAATCGTCAGCACACGCATGTCAGACCCTCATATGTTAAAATTCCGCTATAAATAAAAAACCCACCCTTATATGTAAAAAAATCGTGATTGTATATGTAAATATTAATGCCATATGTCACAACGTTTGTAACAAATGTAAAAACTTTTGGTGTATATGTAACAAAATTGCTTACCACAAATGTTAAAACTGCGAGTTACATATGGAAAAACAATAGCAAACTACATGTACAAATGAAAAAAATGGAAAACGCTATATTGAAAAAGTTTAAAGCATAGATTGTGGTATTTTAATCGATGCAAATTATTTCAGCTCCATCTTTTACTCAGCAGGGGAGCTTAGGAGGTCCGACTAGTGCTGGTACTTAATTTATAGCCTGGGAGCGACTTCAGTGTCTGATACAATATTCCTATTCTGTGTCCCATCGCCCCCAGCAACTGATAATTTCAAGGCGTTGTATTTACATTTTTGGTATTGCTCACACTGTAAAAAAAGTCCCATAATATATCAACATTACATTCATACGACAAATTAGCCTTCCTTTAACACTAATGACACATATATTTTGGGTACTACCTCTTCAAAATATCGAATCGGGACTAACCCACAAACTTGGCTGCCATTTTTAAAATTGTGGATTCCGCACCCAATGGTTTGTTAATTAGGATAGTAGTATTCGGATGATCTGTTGCCGTGGGGGAATGGGGGTTATTATATATGAAACCAAAAGTACATACTTTGCAAATATATCAGAGCATCAATGCTGCTATGACACATGCTGTGGCCGCTTTTCACTTTGATCTGCAAATCAACTGTATTTTTGTGCGACTGTGCCGCAATGGGCATTACGCCATGTTCAAAATGGTACTTGATTTTGCCAGACTCGAGGTATCGTGTCGCATATTGATTTGTAACTGACGATGATAACTGCTACAGACACAACCGAGTGGGAAGATTAAAGTTGATATAGTAAGTCATGTTTTAAAAGTACTTTAACGACCGTTTGTCCTGGTAACCTGAGGAACGGACACCTGGAACTTAGCGAATTATTACGATAACGAATCATCGAACAGCAGGGTTGATGCTGCTTCACCAAACATCCGTGGCTATGCCTTGTTGAACTTTGCGTTGCAATGTTGTTTCCCCCGGCCTAAGTTAACCCTACAAACAATCTGAAATAAAATGCTGTGTTTGAGTTGACTTTACTGCAAAATGACGGCCACTTTCTCGATAAAATGTTGCAACCGGGGCTATGGCTATTCTGTTTCACCCAACAACGGTGGGTATGCAGCTATACTCTTTCCCCGGGGTCGGTAGGGTTATCGGAACCACACATATATTTTTATTAGGCCCATGTTAACTTGCTCATTTGTTGACACATCTTTAAAATGGATGTTTTTTCCTCTTTTACATATTACCTCCTTTGACTTCAGTTTAATTTGTTACCTGGGCACAGCCGAAGGCACTTGTCGAAAAGAAAATGATGTAACTTCACTGAATAATGCCATATTTTAATTTTTGTCCATTTTGATGATAGCACAAACCATAAAAATAAAAGCACGTCACCAATAGTATTTTAACAAAGGTTCAATAGAAAGTATGTCCGAAATCGTGAAATTAAAACTGCCTGAAATTGAAAGAAACTTGATAAGTCATACACGTTGAAATAAGTACATTAATCGTATGCTGGTGTCAAAATAAAAACATACTCCCCAAACAGTTTCTTCCTTATGTCTGTTACTGACCTGGCTGTTTGTGGATGCCTATTTATGACGTACACCCCAAATCAAAATGTATTAAAGTAATGTACAATATAATTGCAATGCATTAATAAGAAAATAGCGGCTGGCCTGTGTTCCAGTCAAGCTGGATGTAATCGAATTATTGCCAAATTTAGATTCATTGCATTTAGCAATGAAAAAATATTGATCAAATTACCACAAACAAGGGTATATTTGTTTCCTCTCAAAATTGACTATATCGAGCACAATTCTTCTTCCGCGGTGTCTGGTATCAATTTATAATGGGTACACCCTCTTAAAATAACGGAATTGCCAATAACAGAAGATTATGCCTACAGTAACAATGCATAACAGTGTGTTCGTGTTGTATAGATTTATGATAGGCAGTTGTTCCATGCCAGGTACGAAGTTTATTGAATATTGGAATATAAAAGCTCCCTTCTTAAGTTGGCAGTATGTATGTATGTATGTATGTATGTATGTATATATATATGTATGTATGTATGCATGTATGTATGTATGTATGTATGTATGTATGTATGTACGTATGTATGTGTGTGTATGTATGTATGTATGTACGTATGTATGTATGTATGCTACTTATTAAAACATGGAAAAGTAAAAATGTATTTTGAAATTTATGTATATATATATATATATATATATATATATATATTATTTCACGATACAATATATATCTAATGCAATATAAATCATGCTTTTCTATCGTAAAGCACGCTGACGCCTTATTTTTAACATAACTAAGATCTCTTCCATCTGATACTGGATAAAAGTAGCAGTACTGCGGCCAGTTCGCTAATGTACTGTTCAAGGTAATGTGCAACGGGTAGGAAAATTGAATTGTCCCAATTGAGTAATTCACATAACCCGGAGTTACATGTGCAAAACAATGGGTTTCATGATACAAAGCCCAGGGTTTTGTCATGAAACTCTAGGTTTTGTATATGAAACCGTGGTTTTCGAGCATAACCCCGAGTTTCCGACAGAAGATAAAAAACTGTGCAAATCACACAGCTGCATGCCTAATTCCAAAACCTTTGATTGTGTGAATCAAAGTTATCACTCATCAACACTGGACAAATCGCAGAGTTTCAGCACGAAACCCTGGATTTAGTGAATATTTAAATAACTGCAAAACACTCGGTTTTGCAATCTTACAAAACATACCAGGTATCACAGATTTGTGCATTTCTGACATAATGAATCTATGTAATCAATTGACCTCAAGGCTTTGCACAATCTGTCGTCGAGGCCAAAGGTGAAACAAAAAGCTGTGTAAAAATAAACAATTTACATGTAGGTAAACTGCCCCTCTGTTAGATTTTGGCTACACCTTAAAAATATTCATGACAAAAATTGTTTCATAAAGTAGTTTTTTTAAACAAATGCCATACAAACATAGGCAAATGTATTTTTTTTTAAATATTAAAGTTTGCGGAACTCTTCGTTTTTGATATTTTTTTCTAAAGCAAACAGATCATTTGTAAAAATCCTCGACAGCATTTTGTCTTCAAGAGTTTGTAGAGTGTTTTTATTGATTACAATCAGATATTTCCAGACCAAACGGCCATTTTTGCGGAGATACTTATCGTCTATAGTCAATATGTGAAGATTAACATTGTCTATCGATTACCATGTTGATATTAAGCGTATCTCGTCCATCTTATCAGATTGTAAAGGGTATAGAACTTGCAAATTTAGACATGTTGCACACAACTTGTGTCCACCAAAAATCTCAAAATGAAAAAATATCGAAAGTCCATTAAATATGATCTAAAGTAAGTTGCAAATAATATTTCGTAAACATTCTTTGCTGCTGGTGCTAAAATTAAAATTTGACAATTGATCACTTGCAGCGAGTTAGCAGAACACAGTCCATGAAGGCAGCTGATTTTGTTCGGGATGAATCACAGGTGTTATATCATGGTATCTCTGCTTCAGTCTCTGTTTTTTGGGTACCATGTTACAGGTATGTCAATTTGCCTTAAATATTTTTTCTTACAACATGGCTAAAGCGTCCTTGATGTACTGATGAAGCTTATACATTTGAATTTTTATTCCAAAAGTAACAGTTATAAGGAGGAGTTAGTTGTTGCAGTTGTGCACCCAAACCTTCGACCAAAATTTGCCAAGGTGCAGTGAGTTAACATACTTCAACAGTTAAATTTGTTTTGCGTCAACAGGGCCGCCTGAATGGACACTGACGGAAATCTGAATAAATGTTCGTCGTGTGCAATCTCAAGCTGACAGAGTGTCAAGTATCCTTTCATAGTGCAACCAATCCCTGGATGAACACTTAGACAATTGAACCAGGAAGTTCTATTTATGAGGAACAATGACTCCGGCTGATCTCCCGTGAATCTCCGGTTGACTCACGCAACGGTATAGCTTGTTTGACCTGCATTTGAATGTTGGTGATCGGGAATGTACTCCCGTAGCATCTTGCGTTTTAAAATGTCAAAAGCTATATGATTGCGCTTTTCAGTAGCTTAATTGATAGCAAGTGTTAACGTGCAGCACCATTGAAAGCAGGAGACATGCAGATTGCAATACTGCTGCTTTGTTGGTGTATTCACCGAGTTAGCGTGCGCATGCCAATCAGTGCGGGCAGAGCTCTGCATTCTTGACAACACCTAACTCGAGGGCACACTTAAGATAATAACTCAAGACATACCTTGTAACTCCAGAAACAACAAAGTTGGCATGTCATAGACTTGAAAGATAAATAATAACCAAAAAAGGTGGCAACGAGACATTAGAACTGAAAGATATCCTACTATGCTTGGCTCGCATCACCCACTTCACCTGTGTTACAGACACAGACTTGACCTAATTTATGACTAAAATGAGAGGCAAATCAGTCTCTATATTTACATGTATGTATGTATGTATGTATGTATGTATGTATGTATGTATGTATGTATGTATGAAATTTATTGGCTACAGCATAACAATACATGACAATTCGTCAAACATGATCATGTAAAATCATGTTAAAGTACGAGATGATACAACAATGTGATATCAACTGTATAGTAACAATGAACAGTAACATTTTTTTTTATCTTTAAATCTGTCACAAAAGGAATCTCTTGCCTGTATTACCTTTGAAAAGAATAGTCCTGGTGTTATAGTTTATTTTACTCGTCAAAGTTCATAATAAAAGGAAGTTATCCTGGGTCATCGTGGTTGCTAAACGAAGGGAGAATATCGTCTAACTTGTTAAACACTATATTCTTTTACGTTTCATAGCTTGAACAATAACTAACTGAATGGATTTCGATTATCTGTTGTATCGCAATATTCACATTTTCTGTCATCGACTGTAATGTTATGGGGCCGCATACGTCTACCCGTTTGTATTTCAGATCATGGGTACGTAGTTTAAAACGCGCTCGATTCTTTTTAATCTGATTATCGAAGTTAAGGACAAGATTTTCTTTTTCAAACTGAGTTCTGCTTAAATTTTTTGATGCGTTCTGAATTCCTTATTGTCCTCTTCATTTTGACACAACCTTTTTCAATTGACTGATAAAGTAGTTTTTAAATGTTTGTTGAAAAGTAACGGAGGGAAATTATGATTTGTTTTGACACATACTTTCTCAAATGTTTGAAGCCCGTATGGTAAAACAGTTTGCAAAGAAAATACCCACTGAAATTTATCTGAATTTCGTCTGTGCCAAAGAGTCATCAAGTAGAAAGGTGAGATCTTAAGTAGCTTAGATAAATTTTTTTTCCGAAAAAAAGATTAAAAATGTTCAACATTTTTGCAGTCCGGTAATTATCCATTAACTGGTTATACGCATGGACTCTATGCTTTACGTGCCTGGAAAGGAAAGGGGCAATATATTGATGATAAGTGAAACGTATGCGTGTATGGGTATATATATATATATATATATATATATATATATATATATATATATATATATATATATATATATATATATATATATATATATGTGTGTATATTATGCATGCCTTAATGAGTATGTCTCAAATAGTTCATGAAAACATTACCCATATTCATAAATTTCAACCAGTCATGACAGCAAGCAGATTCCAGTGTTATCAAAACATGAACATTCGTCTTTCAATACCAATTCGAAGGACAAATTTCATTGCTTACTTGAGACAGGCAGTCACCAACAAAAACCAACTAGTGGCTTCAAACCGGTCCTCTCAACCTTTGAAATATTCCTAATTAACTACAGACTTTAGTGTTTTTGAAACATGTAGGCCTAGCCACTACAAAATAACGTTTCATCACTTGTGCCAAAGGTAAAAAGCGATGGTAGGCCTGTAACTTTTTGGGTCTCCAGACTTAAAGTAACAAGAATAGCTCATTAGATATGCAGTGTTAGAAATCTCAGAAGGTCATAGAATGGATAGGGAATTCTAAGTAAGTTTAAGATTAAGGACGTTTTCTATTGCCTTTAAATTTGAGCAGCTTACCCAATCCTTAGATATGTCCGCATAAAGATGAGGTACCTGTGTGAAAAGCACTTGATCTTGACTTTCCGCTGGTAAATGGTATTACTGAGATGCGGTGTTTAAGTAAACCTTGCAGTCATAACACACAAAAATAGTTTTTGATTTTGCATATAATTTGGCAAATTCTTTACCAGGGTAACAAAATAGTTTAGTGTGGTTGAATCTCAATCTCACAAGGTGAGATTGCACTATGAATAGATTGTAAGGCCTCTGCAGTGTCTATGCACACCAATGATAAAACTACGGCCTGAGCACCTTGTACTTGTAGTTGCAATGGTACGAGGTAACCGTCACGACAGGTCATGTGTCCTAAAACTGTTAAAAACAGGATCGCTATTTACAGCATAAAGACTCAATATAGGTTGCATTTATTTTGTCATCAAAATTACCAAATTCGTGCGCTCGGTACACAATACGGTACAGTTTAAATTTCACTGGTGGATCGTAATGCACTTTGTTTGACATGCATTTTTGTGCAATTTTCAATTGCTTTGTTAATCCACTACTCTGAACCCTCAAATAAAAAAGCCAGAAAGACCTGCCCCACTTTCATAATGTACCAATCATTCTAGGCTCCTATTACCAAATATTAATGATGTTCGACGAACAACACACTTTGGCCTCGGGGATATTTTATCCGAAACCATTTTTGCAAATACCATGAAAACTAGATAATCCTATACAATAATGTCAATCAAATAAAACGGTATAATCTATACTTAATATCGAAAACCTACCCTCTCGATTTGGATACATAGTACTGTGCGCCGATCCATAGGCGAAAGTGAGATTTATTTGAAAGCCCTCGATAGGTTTCGTTTGCACGCTAAATAGTAGACACACCATCACGTGTCAATATCGTCGTCGAAAATCAGTCCAACTTTAGAACTGCCACGGAGGGCAACTGTGGGAGAGCCAAAGTAAGTTGAGTGCCTGCAACAACGTCTTTGTCTGAAAGATTACCATGCTTTATATTTACGTACTTGGACGGTCATAATATGAGTAGGAAGTACGACCTGTAATACAGCGTGGACATTGATCTACAGGAGATTTGAAAATCATAACCTCCACTGATTTCTTGCATAATTTAGTCTGATGGTGAACCAGAAAGCTCTGTAGTACTGGGAGATATAAGATGGTCTACCCTGGCGTTTAAAGTGTCCATGATGTACAGTCTAAGGTAAGGGAGATATTTAGATAAATATGTATAGAAGCCGATGGCATAACAGTAACCTTCAACTCGATAACTTTGGAAGCTGTGGTCATTCTAATATCCAGCTTTTTAGAAGGTACATGTTTTGAATTGAACTTCGTCAGTTGAACCAACCTCCTGTAGACCGCGGAACTCTAACTGTTTATTGATTCCGCTCTTGTAGGCATGCCTTATGAACCCAGAGTCTCGGAAAGTGCGAAAAATCTCGTATTGTGTTTGAAAGTATATAAGAAAAGGTAAAAATTGACATTAAAGACATCCTTAAAATATCACCAACAGCCAGGGAGACACACTATAGGTTTTTGTACCCACATCAGAATGTGTCCTTAAAACAAAGTAGGAGCAGCATGAAACCACACCACTAACTTGTACACAGCACTGAGGGCAGCTTCATAATAAACAGTTATGCATGCATAAACTCCCACCATGAAGCAGAATCAGTGTTTAATTGCATGTTTATTCAGTGATGTGGTTTAACTTTTTGCAATGATCAAGTATGTCATGGACTTCCCCCATGACAGTTTTTGTATGAAAAATACAAAAAAGAAAGAGAAACAAAACAAGAATAAAAAACATCAAAAAAAAAAAAGAAAAAAAAAAAAAAAGAAAGAAAAAAGAAAATAGAAAGAAAATAAAAGAGGCGACAGTTGTAATTATGAAAACAAACCCTAAATCTCGGTTAAAATCTCATAATAAATAGGTTGTCTGCTTTACAAAACTGTAATGACCATTGCTAAACACGAAGGCGCACTTCATGAAAGTGGGCAATAAATCCCAGAAAGAACAGCCCATTCCATATTGATGCTTACTTTTCATGTGCAGTTATGCTTCGAAATTAATTTGTTTCCCTTATTGTGATCCCTGTGCCCCAGCTACGATTAAAATTCCTTTGCCAGACGATTTGGCTTGTATATAAGCAATTTTAATCAACTAAATCTTCTCTAGTATTTCTGTCAAGCATCCTAGAAATTAAGTCTTATCCTTAAAATAACTTTAGGTAAGCCTGATGCTTGTCTGCAATACGTTCATGTATTAATATTTCTGGCATGATTCTGTAGCACGCACTGGCATCAGTATGTTCAATAGGTTCCATCACTTGTTTTAGATTATAATATACCAAAAGGTGTGCCATTGGTCACTAAGAACTAAAATATAAAATAATCAGCTCTAGTATATAGCACTTTTAGTATATGGTACAAGTATTAGGACAATATCATGCTAAGGGTTATTTAGATCACAACATTCTCAAGGCAAAAGATTTGTAAACCAATATGATATTACATACAATTTGTTATTCATTGAGCAGTCAGTGACGGGAAATGGGGATCCAAATACATCTCATGAGCATTGGCAAAGCAATACAAAGAGTTATTTACGCAACCCTTATCAATTTGTCTCTTCACATTTAAAACTTGGCAGTTGGAGAGCTATCCTTGACGCGGGGGTTGCATTCATGACGGGTCTTATCCACACGTCTCAGAAAAAGGTTGTCTGTTGAATTGAGATGTTATTCGAGAGCACACGATAATCTACATTCGAGTGCTTTTGGGCGATGTGAACGGGGAAGTATTAAGAGAACCAACACGATGGCATAATGTCTTCAATGTGAAGTGTCAAAACATTAATACAACCATGTAAGCTTCCGTTCGGAAATACTTGCTCTGCGCTAACAGTATACTATACATATTTTTATTTTTTATTTTAAACATATTTATTTCACCTGGATTGCCAATTAATACAACAATACTAAATGAATGGCTCTCCAGACACAGAGAGACACACAATCATATGTACAAAACACACAGGACAAAACGACAACCGAGGACAAATAAATTGGTCAGTATACTAACATAATATTCATCTCGTACCAACTCAAGGTATAAACCGTCTTGTATCTATGATAAAGTTTTGGACAGAATAAAAAATATCTAAGTTGTCGCTTGACGAAAGATTGTCATTACCATGTGTCAGATAAGTAAGCACTATATCACCCGCTAAAAGAACAACTAGGTTTGGATTGACTCCTGGTGCCAAAATATTGCAAACCGTTCGCAACAATGCAGCAGACGGAAGAATATTTAGTCTATGAAGATGAGAATTAAGACGACAACAATCCAAACGTTGTTGTGTATGTATAATATTGGGAAATCTTTTGCCATGCGAATAGCGACCTGGGACAGGATCAACGGACAAAAGAGTGCTTTTTAGTTTAGATTTGAATTGAGGAAGTGAAGTAGATTGCCTTATATCGTCCGGAAGGTCGTTCCAAAGTTTAATAGCAGAGGGAATGAAAGAATTACCAAAACGATTTGATGTAAACTTTATTTGTCTCAAACTCTGGCGGTTGCGAAGATGGAAGGTTGGATAAACGGCATATATATATATATATATATATATATATATATATATATATATATATATATATATATATATATATATATATATATATATATATATATATATATATAGATATATATGTATGTGTGTGTGTGTGTGTGTGTGTTAGTGTGCAATCACTGTAAAGTTGGTCTCAAGCCGCATGGGATAAAGGGTCGTGCGGCCGTGGTGGTTCTAGGAGCAACTGTCCCTTTGGTTCGCCGCAGCCGCCCATTACTATTGTCAAAAAATCCAGTTGAGCGCGAACAATGATCTCAATATATTACTAAAGGTTTAATGATGACAGTTTATCTAAATATTGCAACCCAGCGAGATTACCGTTCCACAAGAACGGTTACTGAGTAAAGACTAGCAGCAGGAGCATTGCATTTGCGGATAACTACATGTGCCAAATAGGTTTACATCCTCAACGGAAACAGCGAGGCATTGTTTTTCTAGTTGGTGACATGTAGCTGCATCGATGTATTGACCCCATAAACACAATAGATATAAAATCTACAATGCACATTACAATTATTATTCTCATCATGTTTGTTTTAGATCAGCAGTAACAACACAGTATGTGAGCAAGGCAGGTGAAAGGAAGGATACAATGACAAGAGTATGAGAAAATAGAAAAAATGGAGAAATAAATTTGTATCACGCACTTCTATGGTGCGTATACCCAACCTTCATGATCCAGTTGCCGACTCCAGCTACCTCAGCGTGACTATCGTGTGCATAACTAGTTTCAAAGTTACTTTTGTTTTCCACGTTTAGGGCCAACTAGTTTGACGGCAGTGTGTAGCTCGACATGTGTGGGAAGCTGCGGAAAGTAATCCTCAAATCCTTGTCAAATCCTTGAGCCTTTCTTCATGTTCACATATTTCCGTGATTAGATAGAGCAGCGTGGCACCTTACAATTAAACATAGGCATGCAAACTTTTTTGCGCTGTTAAAATAGAAAATCAACCGTTTTTGTGTCCCTAACAAGCTATTTGTCGTAATTGTGCTTTAAGGTCTATGGGCCACTCTGCCTGAAATAAAGTCTTTGATTAAAAAGGCCATAGTTACGTTTTCTAAACACCCTGTCAGCCTAATGTTTTTTTATGCCTCACCCACAATTTGGGGGGGGGGGGGGAGGCATTATGTTTTAGGGTCGTCTGTTCGTTCAAACCACAGATTGTTTTCAGTGGGTTTTTACATACATGTATTGGGTGTTCATTTATTTATTTATTTATTTATTTATTTATTTATTTATTTATTTATTTATTTATTTATTTATTTATTTATTCATTCATTCATTTATTTATTTATTTATTTATTTATTTATTTATTTACTTGTTTAATTAATTATTTATTTATTCATTCATTTATTTATTTATTTATTTATTTATTTATTTATTTATTTATTTATTTACTTGTTTAATTATTTATTTATTTATTTATTTATTTTTGGCGGGGATGTATTCCAAAGGTATTTAAAAATATCAACTCATTTCAGTAGAGAGTCTGCAGGCATGGTTTGGGATTATGGGTGCTAAATACGACA
This sequence comes from Hermodice carunculata, assembly GCA_964020975.1. NCBI lineage: Eukaryota > Metazoa > Annelida > Polychaeta > Eunicida > Amphinomidae > Hermodice > Hermodice carunculata. The sequence continues at coordinate 70,371,018 of OZ026612.1, read as the reverse complement.
ATTGTGACAATGCTAGGGATTTTATGATGAAAGTTTCTCCAATAACAGATAAACTACATTAGTTCCAAGAGTTACAAATCTGTTCCAGTTCCTTGAATTTGGGGAGAAGTTTTCTAATTTATCTGTTACTTGTGTTATTTCTACCTCTAAAAGAACTACAGGTTTATTGGTTGAAAGCAGTTGCAAATTTTCAGCAAAAATTACTATGGAGTCTTTTATGCTTTCAGTCAGCATTACTTAGGTTGGGTCAAAGTTTGCCTTCAGGCCTGACATTACTTTAATCTGCGCCAGTAGATGAAATGTTTTATTCAAATTAGATTCATTCGCCAATAGAGTAAAGGATTATCGTCAGCATATTCAGTAATTTTATATCCTATATCGTCTTTGATAATTCCTGTTATAAATTTATTTCTCGGACAGCAAAGATATTAACTTACAAAATAAAAAGATACGGGGAGATGGGACATCCTTGACGATCGCTCCTTGAAAGTTTGAAAGATTCAGAAGGCCTGCCCTTGTTAATTATGCAGCTTTAATTATCGGTGCATCATACTTTTAACCATTTTCATAAAGAAGGACCAAAATTACAATATCCCAGGCAATCTTGGATGAATTCCTGTTCTAAACGATGAAATGCTTTTTCAAAATCTTTAAGTATAAGAAGAGCTGTTATGTCATTTTCATCCACAAAATCCATCAGGTTTATTATCTTATTTATACTTTCCCATGCATCATTTTTTGGCACAACTTTCTCGAATGAACGGCTACGCATTTTGCTGCTAATTTGTGGTCTTGATTTACGAAAGAAATTGTCTCCATTTAAAAAATTCTGAAGCGTCCTTATTTACTTATTTATATATTTTTTTATTTATTTATTTATTTATTTATTTATTTATTTGTTTATTTATTTATGTATTTATTTATTTATTTATTTATTTATTCATTCATTCATTTATTGGGGCGGGGGTGGGGGATAAAAAAGAAACAATTCCATGTCTCTATGTGACAGATGAGAGTTCCTTATTATAGGCCGCATTCAATGCATTTCTCAAATAATCTGTATATTTGGTCTAAAAATGTTTGTAAAATTTTGCTGGATTTCAATCCGAATCTAGAGATTTATTGTTAGATGTTTTTGTTATTCAATGCATTTAAAAGCTCACATTCCTTCCATTATCCTTCACATTTTTTGCATAGCTTATTCAGTTAGTTTTGACACCTCTTTATCATTACAAAAGCTGGAATGTCCAATAACTCCATAACTTCAATGTCCTTCTGATTAGTATATAGCCGCTCTTAAAACTTTTTGTAACTGTAAAATTTAATCTGGATCATTTATGATTTTATTGTCCAATGTTTAATCAAAATAACTCTATTATTAAAATTCTTTTTCTTCCGGTTTGAAAAAAAATATATTTGGAAGGTTTTTCACCTTCAACCAGCGTACCTTGATTCTTAACAGGCACAATTTGTCTCATAGTCTAATTCTTTTTCTGACTCAAGTCAAATATCTATTAATTTTTGTTCATTTTCGGTATCAATTAGGCCAAAATTTCTTTTTCATACTGTTTCATTTTTTTCCAAGCTGGTAATTTCATTTTTTCCCATTTTGTTTGTTTGTTTTGTGTGTGGGGGTTTTTTTTGTTTGTTTTTTTTTTGTTTGTATTTGTTTTGTTGCATATTTCCTGGTTTCTGAACTGTTTTTTAATTTAAGAATTTCCCACCCCAGGATCTTCTATTTCTGTCCCATGTGTTACATTTTCAAAACGTTTGTTTACCATATTCAGATAATCGGTTTCCATCAGGAGAGAACAATTGAGCACTAGTGACACTGTCAATGCACATGGTGCCACAAACAGTTAGGAATTACAGCACCAACTCAATTTGATTGCTTTTACATAGCTTATATAAATATATAATTACTTCTGGATAAAAAGAAATATGAATTCTCAGAACGTCATACTTGTCAACTTGTACCCCCAAGATCTTCATAAAGTGCACTCTTTCCTTAAGGCCACAGTGTAGCACCCTTACTGTGATAAACATTTGGACCAGATGGAAGCTGGATTGAGATTTAAGGCAAAGTCAATTTTATGATTTCCTTCTTTTCAACAGGAATTATTACTATTTATAATGAGGCATAATATGCGGTAATACTGCAGAGTGCTTGATCCCAAATTATTTGTGAAGGTAGGGGGTTCTGAACATTGAAAAACGCATTTTGGTAAATGGCCATGCATACACTGGCATAATACCTACGTCTATCTGCAGGTCAGACCTTACAATCTGCAATATATGACAATCCATCTATGATACCAGGATAACCTACAATATGTTACCACATACATGCCAACCTAAATAAAGGAAAAAATCTCAGTCACTCTTATTCCTTATGTTTCAATCAGTTGACACTGCATCTTATATGTACATGCATGGACGGGATATTCTGACATATCTAAACAAAGACACAAGTCATGATAGTAACCAAGTAGTAACCTGCTTCTTTTAGGCTGCCACCTCATATGTGTAGATTGAATAACTTGTTTGAAACATAAGTAAAGAAGATATCTGTAGTATGAGTGCCAAGACATTGACCCCTTCACTCCCATAACTGGAGTAATGTCTTCCAATTCGTCATGAAAACAGCCTACACTGCAGGCCTACATTGCATTCTAAGCTAGTGGACTCTATGGTGCCCAGCAAGCTTTGCCCCAACCACCACATGAGCAGCTGCAGCATGACCCCTGCACAACGCAAAACTACCGACAGAGCCATTAAGGTGCACACGAAACCTCCCTTTACTTACAGTAAAAGGTAAACAGTACTTAAATGAGCAAATGAAACACCTCCATGTAGCTATTGAAGTATTAATGAGGAAGTCATCACTTAATTCATTTACTTACTTCATTGGCAGAGTTGTTCATTTGAAGTAATTAGCTTGCTTATCCCTGCAGTAACTAATTCACTAAAACTAGCAATCGAATACTTATCAAGTAATTTGACTGGCTTCCAAAGCAATTCAGTCGCCTACTCAACATTAAGAATTGTCATTGCTATCACTTATGTAAGCAAAGAAAGTCACAGGATGTGAGGCAGTAGATACGTTAGGGAAACAACAACAACAACAGATTTGCAAACCACACACCCCAAGGAGCATTGTACAGTTTTTCATCAGTACATGTAAATATGCCCAGTTTCATTTTAGTGTAAAAAGAAATGTTATCTGTGTTAAGCTGCTGGTAAGCAAAATCTTGTGCAGAATACATAAATCATAAATCACACTGCCCAACTTTAAACAACAGGCCCTAAAAGGTGTATAGCTACATTAAACTTATATCGTTGTAAATGCAATTCACCAATTACTCCTACATAATGATGGACAGAACAGTATTTTTTCCAGCCAAAAGTACTAGTAGCGTTTTTGCATTATGTTATAATTCATGAAAATCAACAATTCCATACACTCTATTTCTAATTACCTCCACGATAACTACAAGGTATTAAAAGCCAGTTAGTGTCTTTAAGTTTCCAGGCTGTTTTTGTGTTCTGTACTTGAGAATTGCGCATGAAAAAACTATAAGCACTGATGCACTATCTTGTACATTATGCTTAACAGCAATGTCCATTCCTCAGCAAATTTCACCGAAATACTCTATGGATGCAGATGCTAAAAAAAGGTAATTTTCGTAAGGTACCATTAATTTAGAATCGGCCCATCGTTGTTTAACTACTGCCATACCTGGCATCCCAAGTTTAATTTTCGTTAGAGTTTCCACTCTCAGCTTGAGGTTAGAAGGGGTTTTCACACATATATTTGGCATTAACCTTATATTCTTGGCGGCTGAATGTCACATTTGCTTAATCACAGGGTCGGTGGTTTTGACGGGAAATTGATATGCTGGTCCCTACAATACGCTCACTCGGCTTTATTTAGTCAACAGTACGAATGTGTCAAGAAATAGTGAAACACTGCTGCGGTGTTTTCTGGCGTTTTACACTCACTTGGTTTTATTTAGTCAACAATACGAATGGGTCAAGAAATACTGGAACACTGCTGCGGTGTTTTCTGGTGTTTCACATATTTGGGGCTATTTTCTGGCGAGACGGCACCCATGATTGTGCTATTTATTATGTATCAGTCAACCATCAATGGGCGAGGGTTTGCCATGACTCGACGTTTATACATATGACTCCGCCTAATACAGGTAATTTTTAACCTACATCTATGCTGTTGAATGTGTTTGTCCTGTCTCTTTACAAAATCTTGCCAACGCTAGCAATCTGATCATTGCACTTAACAATGTGAACGGCGGGATGGCGTGCTTAACGCATTGCAGGACCTGATTTATGGTGAAAAGTTTATTGAGCCCTGGCCAAGAGAACATGTGCTGGCAGTCCTGCTGACTAGGTGGTACCAGTGAGCAAGTCGATCACATTTTCACTCCTAGGCCTTTTCACTCACCAGCACTTACACATATAATTTTGACATTAGTAATATTAATGGGGTGCCCTCATAAGTTTATATTATGTTAAATACTCATATTTTGTTTATCATAATTTTGTTTTGTTTTGTTGCATGCCGGTTATGTGCACGTGTTTATGTTTATTTCCTCTCTTGCAGGCTATAATGAAATATTGGTACTTTAGGCCTAAGTTTTTTAATCCGTTACCAAAATTCAAAGGTCCTATTGATTTACCATGTTCAAATTTGAGACATGAATGACTCATGGGTTGTTCTCACCATACGGTGCGCTTTGAGAAAAGATTGAATGTGAAAATTATACTTTTATTCCAATTGTTATTTTAAAAGCTCACTGCGCCTTCAATCGTTGCTTTCCGTTCATTTCCGACACCCCGAAGGCGCGAAAGACTAGTGACGTCACAAAAGCAACACTGCTGCTGACACTTTTGACAGGGAAGACTCCGACCATGATTGCGAGCTATGGCTATCAAGTGGCACTAGGTTTAAACATATTTTATTCATCCTTCATCAACATGATTAAAATTAATAAAAATGCATGTAGAAATATCTATTTTGGTTTTTGTTCCCGCCCAGGATGGGTCGGTGTGTTGCTGTTAATTGTAGCAATACAAGTTCTACAGTTTGTTTACATTCGCCCCCCAAAGACCTGAAATTACTTACTCTGCAAATTTACAGGAACAAGTGGCTCTTTTGACCCTCGGAACCGATGTTCAATCTAACCTATGTAGTGAACACTTTGTGGAAAGTGACTTTGATTTGTCAAATATGACGATGCTTAGGATGGGATTGGCAAGAAAAAACTGCCACTGTTGCCAAATGCGGTGCCATCGCTGGACAATGGAAGGATTCATGGAACTGGCCAAATTAGGCATTACTCATAAAACCAGGAACGGTGATTCATTTTTTTTTCTTTGCAATATTTAAAAATTAATCTTCACTATGACTCTAATTTCAAAGTTTTCCTTACAGAAATATATAGGTGTAGTAATTCTACGACTGTTACGATGTATCACAAAATAACCGATCGAATGTCACAGTGGCAACACCGGTGTATGATGTTGTTGCAAAGTGACATTGTAACAAAACTTTTGTGTGTGCATTTTGGTTCGATTGATGGAAAAATGGATGAAAAACATTCCACGGCCAGCTCCCAATAATCGGGTGTACAAAACTCCTTCTCATTCTACCTTTATCGTTAATATGGAACCAGATAATAAGTCAGGCACAACAAAATATCTACCATTGTTACATAATAGATCCGATCTTAAATAAAGGATATCATAAACGCGTGTAATGATGACGATGTATACGAAAACATAAATTACTGCCCTCCACAGGTTGCGAAGTTACTGTCGGGTAGGGGTCCTGATATTGAAAGCTATTCACAAATACAAACTTACATTTAATCATCCATAGACCGTAGAGATGGGAAGGGAAAATTAACTGTTTGTTCAGACTTTCATATTCATGTACCGCAAGGGTGGGCCGTAGTTGTTTCCGTGAATGCTAGAATTTGAAACACTACAAGACCTGGCCCATCCTGACGCAAATTACAATTTATTGCATTCATGCTTGTTCTTGTTGAATGAAATCTAGTAATTTTTGATAGGAGATATCATTGCCCAGCGGGCAAGTTCGGATCGTCTGGCTGTGCCACGGCTGCACTACCTGCAGTACTGGTGACACTGGGGTTTTGGGCGTCCACTCATGTATGTAAGGCTGAATGATCTTTTCCTCTGCTGCTTCAGCTTTTATTATTAATTCTCCTTCATCCTCGTCAGACCACGTAAACGAAAAACTAAATTCAGACTCTTCGGAATCACTGTGCTCTGTTGTATCTGCAATGACTCTTGGCGAACTGAAGGCACTCTGGCTTAGAACACATGCACTTGAGCCAGCCGGTTGCGTTTGTGGCGTCAGGAACACTATCCCACATACATGGGGCCATGATGGGAGAAAATTCGCGCGCTTTCCTGTCGCAAAAATTGTGCACTTTTGGAGCTAAAAAACACTATTCGAAAATAAAATTTAACATTTTGGTTTTTAGATATCATTTCTAACCACCCTAAACATCAACTTTCTAATTTGTGGTACCCATTCAATCAAGAGGACCTTTAAAATCAACCTGTATGCCATTAAGATATTCCATTTACTAATGATTATTTTTAGTACAATACATTATTACAAAGTATTTAACGCTTCATGTAAAACAGTTTGTCGTGCATGTCAGTTGTCCGATAAACATTATTATGAATTAATTACATTTTTATGTGATAAATGATCCATCCTGATGCAAATTCACACCAAGTCCAATCAGAAAAGCTGCGTTGGGATGATGAAAAAAAAACTATGTATGTACACACCGTGTAAATAAGTTCAAATGACAATGACACCAAGTACACATGGTACTATACCAGATACGTCATCAAGACGTCACTTACGATGCGCTGATCTATTCGGTGTGCTGCAAAACTGCTGTGAAGTGAAAACGATGTCAGAGACGGAAGCCCACTGGATTGAATAATTGTATCACATTTTGGGACAGTTGATGAGTTTTTTTTTTTTTTCCAGAAATGAATTTCTGCTGTTTGTGAAATGACAGGACTGCCTGCGGAAAGTTTCTCAGCCATAGGCTGAACAGGCTATCCAGTATAAAGATTTTCAATTATTATTATTATTATTACTTCAACGATAAGCGTATCACGATCAGTGAGTTGCGTCTTGCCACGATTTTTCACGACCTTACAAGCGCGCAGGTTTCATTGTTGTTAAAAAAAAATTAAATTACTGAATTGGAACCTGAATATTAACAAATAGACTTCAAACAAGTGTTATGCAGATTTAGGCCAGGGGGTCGAGCCCAAGTGTACAATTATAACCTGGTGGAGAAATGTTAATTTTTCTCATTATTCTTTATTATATATTATTCCTTATGGAGCTATTTTGACAGAAAACTTTTGAGGCAAAGAGATACAAAAAAGGAGTGACGTAGTGTGTTCATGTTTGTTTTGTATGGTTAAGTCACATTCATTCAGCACATTACAAACGCAAGTGCCTTGATTGGGGGACCAATATCATTGATAAGAAATAGGAAAGTGGTGGAAGAATATGACTCTTTTGTAAATGACAGCGATAAAATCCAAGAATGACCCTTTTCAATTACATGTAAACTCATACAACAAGGTTTATTTAGAGGACTGGTACATTTGATAATACAAGTGACATTTTAATAATGCAGGCCTTTGAATATGCTGGTCTACTCCCGCTACTGCTCGTTTCAACTATAAGGCGCCTTTTAGTTCACTTTTTTTTAATGTAAAAGCCAAGTAAGGAATTTTAAGTCTCAGTAGTTTTCATGTTTTTTTATGAAGTAAAAGTCATATGTGAAACAGTTGTGCTAATTCTTAGTAGCCTAAAGATAAAATGATGTGTGTGTGTGTGTGTGTGTGTGTTCATGAGGCCCGTCTTAACAGGCTATATATAAATACCCTAAATGCCAAAAATGTCACTTTTGTACACTTGTGATCATGTCAACAACTATGGGCGACTTCTAACAAGAACATCTCGTAAAGCGCCAAGAAAGTCATCGATTAAAAACAATTCCAGGCACAATTTTGACCGAAATAGGCTTGACACTTAGAGTTTCCGTTTGTTCGCAATTATGCAAATATTTCAACTCCAACGATGGTGCTTCTTCGGACATTTCTTGAGCCAACGTTTCTGTTTTCTCTCTTTTCGTTATTTTCGACAATATATATATATATATATATATATATATATATATATATATATATATATATATAGAGAGAGAGAGAGAGAGAGAGAGAGGGAGAGAGAGAGAGAGAGAAAGAGAGAGAGAGAGAGGGAGAGATGCTGAAACAGTCACCAATAATTTCAGATAACAATAAAACACGTTTGCCTGACATAAGAACTTATTTCTTATCATATAATTACAATACAAGGACGGCAATAATAGTAATGGTGCATTTTTAAATCCCCAAATCGGTGTCCTATATAAATAGACGTGGGGTATCAGATACTCATTTCCTTTTCTTTTTCTGTGATTGTTTGATTCATTTACACTTAAAAAGTAAGACCAAAAATCTATCTACAAGTGCCTCCGGCTGGTAACAAATAAAACTGACGTAAACGGAAGTAATGTGTGAAAGGGGACAGAACATGTTTGAACAAATGGCCAAGTTACATAAGGTCTTACAAAAATATATGTGTGGTTCCGGTAAACCAACCGAACCTACTGAAAAGGCCCAAACCTAAATACATTTTATGACACATAAAAAAAGTTTCAAGCCGCCCTTCCCTAAAAAATTGATCGAACCTGAAAGATTTTATCGAGACAGTGGCCGCCGTGCGCGGTTTTTTGCAGTAAAGTCAACTCGAACACAAGAATTTATTTCAACTTGTTTGGAGGGTTACCTTGGGCCGTGGGAAACAGCATAGCCAGGGTTGTTCGATGATCGTTATCGTAATATTTCGCCAGGTTCCATGTGCCCGTTCTCCGTGTACCAGGGCAAATCTGTCGTTACAGTATTTTTCAAACATGACTTACTATCTACACTTTTATTTGTCCGCTTGGTTATCAGTGTAAGTTACAAATCCAAATGCAACACAATACCCTGGCAAATAATGCACGTATTGGTGAGCGCCATTTTGAACATGGCGTAATGCATTGTGGTACAGTTGCAGAATGGTACATTTGATTTTTGCATATCAAGGTGAATCATAGCTACGTGTTTTCAGCACTGTTTGCAATATGCATGGATGAAAATGAACGACGTGGACTGAACGTTATCAAATGTACCCAAGTTTGCACACTACGGTATTCGATCTCAAAATGCTTGACACGTGGTCTTACACTGTTTGTTGACGACCGTTGCTCATTTACGGTCCGGCTTGCACATGTTTTCCTGTCTGGGATTGGTAGATAGGAAGAGGCCCGATAAATAAAATGCACCACACAACAGCATATATTATATCATAATTGATGCTGTGAAAGACGTGTATTTGCAAAATGTATATTTTTGGTTTCATATATAATAATTCCCCCCAGGATCTTCCCATTACTATCCTCATTTACAAACCATTGGGTGTGGAATCCAAAATTTTCAAAATGGCAGCCAAGTCCGTGTAAGTAAGTCCCAATTTGAAATTTTAAAGAGGTAGTATCTAAAATATAGGTTTTATTAGTGTTAAGGGAAGCATAATTTGTCGAATGAATGTAATGTAAAATATAATATGTAATGGGCATAGCCTAAGATACGAACGTCGGCATTAAAATTTGTGTGTTACGGTAAGCGTCCTTCACCTTCCAACCTCTACTCACCATGGGGCACTTTAATCAATCCGTCCGTCGAAGCCATTTTTCACAACATGTGCCGCTTTGTTTGGGCAACTGACCACTAGTTGAATTTCACTACAATGTCAAGCATTACGACGATTTCAATGATATATATATATATATATATTCTAAGGGAATAAAATTGGAGACTGGTTTAAAGGTTCCCGGAAAAATGTTCGAAACAATAGTCAGTGAAATTCATTTTATCATTACCCAGAAGGTCATGCTCTGGACTGAAGCGCTCATTTAAAGATGGCGCCATCCATCGAATGGTGACTTTTCAGCGGTGTTCCATAGGAAAGGGATTTCTGCGCAATACAACTCTTATCTTTTTTCTACGCATCTACGCCAAACCATAAGAGCTTGCTGACGCTCGCTATAATGAGACTTTTCCAGTGTAAGCATAACCTAAAAATGTAAATGCAATGCCTTAACGTTACCAGTTGTGGGAGGCGGTGGGCCCCACAATAGGAATATCATATCTGACACTGAAGTCGACCCCAGGCTATGAAGTAATTAGCAGCACTGGGCAGAGGCCTGGCGCAGCTGCTGAGTCAAAGATAGGGCTTAGTGGAGAAGGTTGCTTTGATAGCGGATACAGGTCCGAAGCCACATGCCGGTATTTATATAATTGGTAATAAGGCCACCCCTCCACAGAGACCAGAAGGGCGATTGTAGTGAAGTATATCATGATAACCTGGCAACTTGTAGTTGTTGTCAGAGAGCGAAAGTGGAAAATATTGATATGATATAGAGATGTACATGTCCCAAAGGCCATAAGCCCGACTGGGTCAGTCAAACATGATGGGTATATATATCGCGTGAAAGCCAAAGAAGCAGGCAAAAACAACTCATAATCGTCGACGGAGGTGGATTTCCTATGGGCGAACGAGTAACAAAGAAAAGCAGTCAATAATAAATGTTGATATGATGCCGAGAATAATTGAAGAAAAATGACAGATAAGTAAAACTGTAAAGCAGGGTAGGCCAATGGGAATCCTGTATACATTGTCACACCCCAACAAAGAATAAAAAATGTAATAAAGCTGTAAATTATTGCAAGGTGAATGATGTAATTTGTACTAGCTACAAACATAACAAAAAACAAAACGCATACGTGTTTTGTTTTGTTAATGCAAGTCAACACATTTTGCCTGCGTGAAACCACTAGAAACATTTGTATACAAATGAAAAAAATGTTTTTTGTTTACTCGGTAAGCAATGCCAGATGTTGAGCATATGACTGGCATGATTTACGTGGCTATGCAGCAACCTTTTCAAATAATGATGATGATGATGATGATGATGATGATGATGATGAAGATGATGATGATGATAATTATAATAAAGTTAATGATGATGATGATGATGATGATAATAATAACGAAATCAACACTAGAGCTTTTGACTTTTAATGTTTGACTTATTTCAGATGTACTTCTAATTTTAGATGATGATGATGATGATGATGATGATGATAATAATAATGAAATCAACACTAGAGCTTTTGACTTTTAATGTTTGACTTATTTCAGATGTACTTCTAATTTTATTCGGCTGTTATTTACTCAAAAGCCCATTTATAATGTTTATACTCAGGGTTAAAGGGCCCTTCAAATAATTTGAGAGCTGGTGTGGGGCATTGTGGCTAACTTAATGTGTGAAAGGTATGGTGGGGGATCAGTGCGTCAATTTGATACACTGTATTTCTTACGTGCTTAAGTTGTTCGGGTTGTTGACCATGGGTAGTAAATAACAGTACATTTTGAAAACTCACGTCAACAAAGTATGGACACTCGTAAAGTATACATTAAATAGCTCGTGTTTGATTATTAAGAAAGATGTTACCAAAACTTCAACACACGATACCGAAGTGCTATAGGTTAAAATAGGGGAATGGCGCGCACAGGTGACATCCTTTTTTCATGATATGGACGACAATGTGTCACTACAGGGTGTGCCTTAAAAAAAAACGCAACAGTTAGAATTGTTTTTATATACTCAACCCTCTGGTGGCATTCACAAATATTAATTTTGAAATAAAGCACTCAGGTGTTGGCTACAAGGTAATACTGGTTTGGTCTTATTTGCGTTCTAGGTGACTGAGCAATCATTTTTTTATTGTAAGGTACCCAACATGCCTTTTGTTACACTTTGCAGGATAGGATTAAATTTCAATTTTGGGTTGAAATGTCAATAACCCTCATTAGAACACCACATTGGGACAAAGTACAGATCTTCACAAATTGTTTTTGCTCATATTGCACTCCTTGACACTGTGTGACCAATGTACAGGCAGATAATAAGTGGCATTATTGAGGTTAAAATTGTCTTGTCTGAGTTTCTACTTGGTACCTCTTAAAGCAATATGCTGAGATCTGTCCTGTATCTGGACCAAGCTCATTACATAAGATATCAGTAGTGTTCTTTGTGATTCTCTCCCAAAGAACAAGAACAAATTAACTCAGGAATAACTTACATATTTGCCTGTCAACATGCCCAACTGCCACTTGAGTCAAAGAAAAGCCCCTCAGATCTTGGTTTCTTTACCAAATAGTGCAGTTTACTCCACAACAGAGATCATTTGTCGTAACAGAATAAGCCCGTTTGGGTAGCTTGGGTGCAGTGAGGAACTCTTTTATCATACAGTACCCAAATGTGAATGTTCCAGCAAGAAGCACCATTTTACGAAACTGCAGAAAATATGAAGAGAGGGGCACAAGTCTAAACCTAAATAAAGGTAGAAGCGCTCGGAGGCGCACTGTTCGCACTGCTGGCAACATTCAGGCAGTTAGGGATATGTTGGTACAAAACCCTCACACAAGTGCCCACAGGAATGGACTGGGGATGAATTATACATCGTTCAACCGCGTCACAAGACTGGATTTGCAATGGTACCCATACAAGATGACTATGCGACACCACCTTCTACTGAGGGACCATAACAGACGATCAGCGTTCTGCCAGTGGCTTCTAGCTAGACCACCAAGGTTCTTGGAAAATGTCATCATTGGTGATGAGGCAAGCTTTGGTGAAGTCAATTCACAGAATGTCCGACAGTATAGCCTGCGCCATACCCCACCCCACTTCAACTATGACAAGAATGACAATCGTCAAATGATAACTGTTTGGGTTGGACTATATGGCAATGGACTATTGATTGGTCCTTTCTTCTTCCCAGGTAATGTGAATGGGCAAAATTACCTGAATATGATCAATGATGATGTAGTTCCTCAGCTGGCTGCCAATTTCCCTCAGACAGTGCTTGGGAAGGTTTTGATACCTGTGGTGGATGCACGATGGTGCTCCAGCACATCACAGAGTCACAGTGCGGGATCGCCTCCACGAGCTCTTTGGAGATAGGGTGGTAGCTCTAAATCACCAGACTGAGTGGCCTCCACGATCACCTGATCTGACCCCGAGTGATTACTTTTTGTGGGGTTACTTGACGAACAGGGTGAATGCGACCCCACCAGCCCATCTTGCTGATTTGCAGGCGCGCATACAGGCAGAGTGTGACAATGTGCGCCAAAATCCACGGATGTTGTGGAGAGCATTGGGTGATATGCGTTGTCGAGCAGCAGAATGTCTGGCTCATCATGGAGGACACGTGGAAGCTGTGGGACCTAAGTTTCATTGGCTGTAACTTTGTGAAAGATTGACTCAATGACTGTGATATATTTTTTTTCAATACTGCAGATTTCAGGTGTGATGTGGTTATAACCTGTATTTTTATTTGACCTTTTTGTTGACCAGCTCAAGTGCCATGAACATTTTTGTCTTTAATGAAACTTGTTGTATGGATTTCTTTATCAAGCAGATAAAGCCTTTAATTGTTACTGTTATATTGTTTTTGTTGTTATTGTAATGTTAAACAATTTTGCAACATTTTACAATGATTTGTATTTAAACAATAAACTTTTTCCATGTTATTGAAACCATTTTTCCCGATCACCCAAACTGCGGCAAATGGCATTTTGGTCCCTTTAAAAAACACAATAATTGCTCTGCATCTGGAACACAAATAAGACCAAACCAGTATCAACTTGTACTCAACATCTGGGTGCAGCATTTCAAAATTAGTTTTCGTCAGTTCCCCCATGGGGTGGAGCACAATGAATAAAAATCTAACTGTTGCGTCTTTTAAGACACATCCTGTACAATGGTTCCGGTGTTTGAAAAGATCTACATTTGGCAAAAAGTATTTATCGAGTGTAAATGACTTTAATGGCTCGCGACTTAAGTGTAAAGCCCGCACAGGTTTGTTTGACAATTAGCGAAAATTTGGAAAGATGGGGTATTTCAGGTTCAGATTTCAAACTCTGTAATGGCTCTGCTAAAGACTTACGCATTTTATGTTCTCATGTCCAACTTTAAATGCCATCCGTATGAAATACGTTTTTAAAAAACGGAAAAGAGCTAACCGCTAAAGACGAGGCAAATATGTGGCACAAGTTTTGCAGCTTCTCTGTTATAGCCAAACTATGCATGTTTTGGGTCAAGTTGCATAAGCTCATAGCGATTTTGCAGGGAACCTATACTACCAAATGTCCAAAAACTTTCTAACAGACGCGTGGCAATTTTGGTGTGAGTTCCTTAGGACCCACCTGGGTAGACCGGTGTGAACTTACTTTTATTCTTTTACTGTGCTATGTATGAGTTCATTGTATACCTCTAGCCATTTTATGTACATCGCATGATCTGGTCTGACAGACCACAGACAATCCCCGACCGTTCGTGCCCCCGCTGTAAAGGGATAGTTTTTCAGCTAATAAATTATTATTATTATTATTATTATTATTATTATTATCATCATCATCATCATCATCATCATCATCATCATCATCATCATCATCATCATCATCATTATTATTATTAAGGCAAGAAATATCACAACTGACATCTAAAATCGTGTTATATCGCGTTGTGAGTGCGCCACATGCCCCCAATTTACCCGAGGTGCGGTGTGATGAAAAAAAAGACCATTTTGCTGGCGCGCTCTGAATGATCTTCATGTGCCTTTTCATAAGACATAACGTTTAATAACGCGTGTTTTAATAATAACTAGACTTTAGTTTTTATTTAGTGAACGCGTCTTACGAAATAAGACCGCTTGCATAATTTTTTTAAAATGTATGTGCGAGCTGGATCTGTGCCGTAAATACGGTATTTCCAACATTCGTGCTTATTTTATTTAGAGTGTGTGCTAAATAATCTTTTAACAAAACACATTTCTTCTTAGAAAAAATCCAAAAAAGGCGCAGGATATGGACTTGACTTGAGCTGAGCAACTTTCCAGCGTCGCAATACTTTATTGCGTCTTGTCTAGAGTAACACACAATATAAGTCGACTGTGCGAACTATGTTAAATATTCCACTAATATAGGTTATTGGTACCTCAGCCAGTCATGGAGGATGCATTGTTGATATTTCCACGTGCGATTGAGTTAGCCTAGGATATAAAACCAGTTTTCATTGGATAACCTCCAGTGCACACACACTTCGATGTTTTATACAACTCAAAATCATTTGTCCTCAGAAACATTTTGCCCTGTGTGATTTGTACATATGATTGTGCGTCTCTCTGTGTCTGGATGTCATTCACTTAGTACCTATGCAGTGTTAGGTAACCCAGGTGAAATAAACATGTTTTAACTAAACTAAAATCATGAACGGGTCTGCAAATTTCAACGCATGCTTATTCCCGCGTTTGTGGCACAATACCGTTTTTTACAACAAACTTGAGGTATTGTTCACTGCGTGAGTGCACACGTGCTCAAAATCAGTTAACGTGAGCGTATTTTAATGCTCATGTGCTATTACTTTGTGGACACGCGTAGATTATTAAGTGAATGCCTCAACCAAAATAAGCAGGTAAGTTTATAGAACACTGGAAATTATTTCGACTGATCTCTATCACATAAATAACTAATTTTCCTGACACGTGGCTTTATTGTGATTTTGATTGTTTTCAGTAGATGCTTGATGGTGTCTGCCACTTTATTTCAGATATGTAAAGCAGTTTCAATTGCTCCCACGCCGATTGGAAGCGAGTTCAGCAGTAGCGTAGTCTTTTCTACTCTTGTGTTTTCATGCTTCTGGTTGTATACCACAGTGTGTACCTGTTTTGATATTGTTACATGTCTTCCAACATTTGCTTCTGTATGGCCTGCAGCTGATTTTGACACACTGGAAAATGGATAACAACTCAGAAATGGATATTATATATATATATATATATATATATATATATATATATATATATATATATATTCCGCCTTTTTGCAGGTAGAACTAAAGCGAGTCTCCACAGATGTATATCTCCCAGAATCCAAAAGTAACGTAAATGACGCAAAACTCACCGGTATTACAGGTCGACATTGCAGTCAGACGACCCGTTACCGCACATTCTAGGGAGATAGTTAGTAATTTGGGACGCAGATCTTTGGCGAGAATCACGAATGACATTATTCAACCAACACAGCAAGTATAGGCTTGATATGATAAAAATAATTACCTGTGATAGTCTGTTCCGCAACCTGAAAAACTACAGAGTCCCTTGGGAAAATATGCAAGCAGAATGGACACAATTTGAGATTTTAAGATGTATGTCTGTTAGGGTTTATTACTATTTTGTTCTGCGTGGGATGTACACGACCAGAAATCATAGCAAGTCCCAACCGTACGTCAACATTTAAACATGATTGTGATTTTGAGTTGACACGCCATTTGATGCAGTAATGGGAACCACAACTTAAAAATCAAACTTATTTAATATTTCTCTAACTTCGAACTTCAAGCGTTATTAATAAAATAATGGATGTTATTCCGTTACGCCAGCAACTGTTTTAGGGGTATATATGTATTTCGACGAAACGGTAAGGTAAGCAATTCAGGGGTTTTTCTCAGGAACGACACTAACCACAAATAATTGTGGTTCCCATTACTGCATCAAATGGCGTGTCAACTCAGAATCACATTCTTATTTAAATGTTGACGTACGGTTGGGACCTGCTATGATATCTGGCCGTGTATATCCCACGCAGTACAAAAAAGTAATCAACCCTAACAGGCATACATCTTACAATCTCAAATTTTGTCCATTCTGCTTGTGTATTTTCCTAGTCTGGAAAAAAAATCTAGTGCATTAGATTCCAATTTTATCGGTCGTATTGTGTAAATTTCTGAGAATACATGGTACTTAGTGGTTTGGGCAGTATGCGTCTGAACTTCTCATGTTATTTCCTATAGATCTATAAACGTTTCAATGTCATCTGTATCTACAAAAGCAATAAAAAAATTCTCTTCTTTTTTTGTTTTTGTTCTTGTTTTTTTTGTTTTGTTTTCTTTTGAATCGTTTTTTTTTCTTTATTTTGTGTTTTTTGGTGGGTGGGTGTTTTTTGTTTTTTGTTTTTTTCCCAAGACGCTCTGGGATTCAATGTAGTCGATGAATTAATGACCAGCTTCCGTTGGCAATCTATTCCAGCTCAAATAGGCAACTACTCTTTCATTTCAGCCAGGTGGCTGTTGCCATTGACCGCAATTTATGATCATTGCATGCCTTAACATCGAATGTGAACACTAGTACATCCATCTACAAGATTGAACTGGATCCTGATTTGATTTGGTCACTATGATAAAAAAAAGCTGGTGTATATTTCTCTTGTGGTTTAGCTCATGTATTATTTTGGATTCCCATTGGAAATATGTTGGTTTAAACATGTGTTATTTCCAATTGAAACAGAAAAGCATACTCTATACAAAGCCCGCTTGGGGAAAGTGAAAGATACGTGAAGCACACGCCAAAACGAAACATCAACCTCTATGACTGATGCATGCTTTCGTTGGTCTTCACCCTTGCCTGCGTGATGAGAATAGAACTGAGTAAATAGCTTTCCTTGACGCGTGTCAGGCGCATTCCATACCACGAAGAGCTATTGTGCCGTGGAATGCCATGACGACAGGTTTATCTACAATTCTCAGCAAAAACATTTTCTATTAACATAATGGTTTCGTTAAGAAAGAAAGAAAGAAAGAAAGAAAGAAAGAAAGAAAGAAAGAAAGAAAGAAAGAAAGAAAGAAAACATTTAAGCAGACGACAATTTATATCCGGTCGCTTTTGAGCAATTTGAGCGAGAAAGGGTTAAGCTCGCGCACACCAACCACTGGAACACATAAGCAATCGACGAAACATTACACACATAGGACAGACAGTGGGGCAAGTTAAAGACAAATTCACCTAACAAACAAGTGTACAATATTCATTCAGCCATGATTGGTTTTTGATAGAAAAATTTGCAGCTGAAAATTACCAAACGACTTCGAAATAAATCTTTTACTACCCTTGGTGTATGCCCGAATTGAACTCCTGATTTGACACCGAAGCAACGGACCACATTTCGAAGGAAATTAAGAATAGCTTGGGATACTTTCGCTGTAATAATGGCCGAGCGTATAATCTTGATGATGTCAAAGATTATCTGGAATTTCTAATTCATATTTTGAAAAAAAAATACAAGTACATTTTCTTAAATACTGGATAGGCGTTCATCAAAAAGAAAGTAAAATAACAGTTTTAGGCAAGCTTGGCCGAATACCACTTTGCAAATAAAAACTGGTTCCGGGTTACTAGCATGCTAGAGTTCGTAATTGTTTAGTCAACGTAAAATATGAAATGAGTACCAAATTATATATATATATATATATATATATATATATATATATATATATATATATATATATATATATATATATATATATATATATGTATATATGTATATATATATACATATATATATATATATATATATACATATATATATATTTATACCACATTTCGGTCATGTAAAACTTTATATTGGACAGCAGTAGCCATATTGGACACCACATGTATATATGTCACAGGTATTTTATGCGTAATGTTAGAGCATGTACCGTCTGTGCAATATGGATTTCGCGGTGACCATATGGCAAGCCATTTTGACATTTAGTTCTTAATCATTTAGCGATATCGCCAAATCATTCATTGATATCTCTTAATCATTTGGCGATGTTGCTAAATCATGAAGCAGTATGGTCATTTAGTGATATCTCTAACTTATTGATTAATATCCATAATCATTCAGAGCTATCTCTAAATGATTTAGAGATACCGCCAAATCATTTAGAGATATTGCCAAATATGGTGTGGTAAGTTACATTTTGGTAAATGATTTAACGATATTACCAAATGGTTAAACAATATCGCTAAATAAATGAATCGGTGCATGCTGGGTAATTGAACTGTGCGTGTATAGTGATAGGCGCAAAGAAATGAGCATTAGGATCTGTAGGCCTAACTAGTAGTTTAACGACAAAGTTTAATGGTCACCATTCACGAGGAACACAGTGGCTATATGCAAATCGGATATCTATTATAGCTTTTGTGAGCCTATGCAAAAAAAAAAAAAAAAAAAGAAAAGAAAAAGAAAGAAAGAAAACAAAATTCTATCAAAACTTGTTAATTAGGCTTTTAAATGGGAGCCATATTGGAAAAAAGGACAGGAAGCAGAAAGCACGAAAACATATGCGATTTCGCCAAATAGGACTCAGTGTCAAAACGGCTTACCATATGACTGTGGCATGGGGGTTGAGTTTAGACAGCATAAGTTTTAGAACGAGTCACCACTAGTCTTTGCCAAATTTGTGCTGTCTCAATTCATCTCTCACGTCACAGCCATCGGGATTTTTTTTCTCCCATTCGCGAAAAAACAAATTTCAAGCAAAAAACAAACTTGAACTGACGACAATTCTTGTCATTCGAGTATGACTCTATTTTACTACAGGTGCAAACTCAAGCCAATATTGTTTATCTTAAGAAGTAAAAGTGATCCGTAATGGGCTGTGGGTGAGCCTATACGGCGGATGCTATTTTACTGTGTGGCGGAGAGCACCCGCTAGTCCTACTCTCTCTCTCTCTCCCGGTATGTTCTTTCTGAATAGGCCCAAACGGTAGCACCGCAGGCCTAGATCGGTGATTGCCTTTTGTGCGTTTGAAGTGAGCCGATGGCGGCGCCTATGTTCATGGCAAAGGTACAACATACCGGTTGCTAGGGAGTTTGCCAGGAAAGTTCCAGCGTCCAATTTTGTATTGCTGATTTTGATTGGATGAAAAAAACACACACACACCAATTGTTTTATTACTTTTACTTCAAATTGGGTGTAAAATCAGTAAGATATATTGTGGTACCCTTGGTCATTCCTTAGGAGAAACAGACCGTCACGTCAAAAGAAAACTTTATTGGAACTCCTTACCATATATATATATATATATATATATATATATATATATATATATATATATATATATATATATATAAGTTTCGTCAATTTTCTAAAAAAGCCTGGCCTGTAATTTATTCATGACTCATAGATTTGTTTCTTATTTTGTATGATTGCTGCCCAGGACTGAAAATGTGTCATAAAGCAACATACTTATCTGTGATTATTTTTGGAGGTTAAAAAAAAATGATATGAAAAAACAAAAGAAAAATGGAGTGAGGATTTTACCCGGGCCATACTTTGGTCATTAATACGTAGATCATTTTCAAAGGTAACACGATTATCGCTTATCACTGAAGGGTATATCATAAAGCAGCAGAATTTTTCTCCTGCTATTTTTTTTTTATTATTGTGCTTTTGTCAGTTATTTTGCTATTTGTATACAACTTTTGTTAATGGCTTGACAAACATTGTTCGCCTTATAATATCTTTATAATATATGAATTCTTTTTCACAATTTCTATGTTTATAGCCTATAACTAAAGAGTGTTTCATAAAACAATTACGTAATTTGGCTGCCGTTACTTCTTGATTCTTGGTTTTCTTATTTTTAATATGTGAAACAGAATGTCGATTCTGTGGCTTTTTTTCTAAGAAAATTTATGACCGTAATTCGTTTACAAAATTCGTGGGTATTTTTGAAACGTTTCATGGTAGTTGTCTGTGATAAAGGATGTCCTATTCAGTAACAAACTGTTCAAACATGGTACCCAGCATACAATAAAACAATATGTCAGAACTACAATACGATGTAGTAAATACACAGTTGGACAAACATGGTATATAAAGTAGAAGGACCTTTGAAATGATAAACGAGTGACTCAGCTAATTCCGAATTGTGCAAAATATTTTGTTTTGAAATCAATTAAATCATCGGCTTGTCGGATGGATCTGAGGAGACATTTCCAGGTTTTGAACCGATATAGGAAAGATATTGTTCATAGTTCTCGGTACGGGGTTGCGATCACAAGAGAAAGCTGCTTTTGGCGTTTAGGGGATGTGCTTTGATTGCTTTCATTAGTTTAGTTTGGCAGTCATTTGGTGCCGTTCCATTAAAAAAATTGCACGTCAATGTTAACGTGTGAAACTGTCAATGATCAACTAATTTGGTCAAAACTAAACGGGATAGGCGCTGTGACGCTGTTTTTATCCGGATGGTCTCTTATACAGGGCTTTGCTTACCTCAGAATCATATAAGACCAACCCAACTGCACCTGTCTCAGAACTTATCAACGCAACTGGTAACACTGTGTTCCTGGAGAGCATGCAAGAAAGCACAGACTCACATTTTGAAGAAGAAAAAACAAAAACAAAAACAAAAACAAAACAAAAACAAAAACAAAAAAACAAACAAAAAAACAGTTCCCACAATTAGATAACGCAATATGACGAGAATCAAAAGGATATCACATTATTGATCAGTGTGGGTTCTGAATTGAATAGGTAAAAGATCTTTTTCTCTTTGGAACATGTATTAAATCTGCAGGTAGCACATATAGCTTGTGACAGGAGGTCCTCTCGTAATGCATCATCTTTTTTACATTCAAACAAGAAATGAATTTCATCTTCAACCTTGTCCATATGGCATTGTGCACACAATCTTTCACTCACAGGCATCTGCCTGTGTCTACCTGTTGCTGTAAGTAGCTTATCTGCACTAGTTCGTATGCTGGTGACTTGGGCTCGTTGCTGTGGATTTGATAAAATGTTGAGATATGGTTCATGATTCAAATTTGGTCTTTAGTACCCCGTAGAAACGTAACTTATTTCTCTCAAAGTTATTCTCACTATTTTTATCAAGAATATTCTGCCAATTTTCCTCAAATTTATTTGTGTTTCGTGGCTCCAAAAAAATTCAGCCAGCTGTGTTTATCTACTTCAGCATTGTATGTGCGTAGAGCTGAATTAACAGTCTAAATATATGTTTTTCATGTTTATATAAATACGCTTCTTCATAAGCACCCTTTAAAAGACAGTCAACTTCCCCTTGTTGCATATGGTCCAGATATTTTACCACATGTTTTCAGACATTCGTGTAGAGTGGGTACCCAGCTCCCCATACACGGCCTTATTTGAGTTTTTTTTAATTTTTGAAATGAAATAGATCTGATATACTAAGCCAAACAAACCTGATGAAATAATTGAAAGCTTTTCAAATTTCACATAATGGTCAATGCACTGTGTTGACCGTTTTCTTGCTTCAGAACATTCATTGAGTACAGTCTTTACATTTTCGCCCACTGTTACAGCTACACTACGTTGCGAGGTGAATATGAAAGAAAGGTCGCACCCTTTGGAACCTTCAACGTAGATTGTATTTCATTCGGTTTTCAGAAAAAAAAATAACAGCAAAACACCAGAAATATTTAAAGGTTGTTCATAAAGATGAAGATTCCTTTGGAAGATGTAAAAATGAAGGTCTTCCGTTGCAGTTGTTACCCAGCTGTGCTCAGTGACTAACTCTCAGAGGGAAATACTTTCTTAGCCTGAGTGCAAATGCTGGCTTCAAAAACTACCCTCCCACTTTGCTGTCGTTTCGTACTGGCCGGTTCTGTATATAACTGAATTACTGTTTGGCAGTTACACAGTGACATGTACATGTTGCTTTCGTCTGGTGGCGTACAAGAGCTTTCAATCCATTGCAATACAATGTATTAAACGATAGAACGAATTCGGAGTCTTTAAAATTGTATGTATGTATGTATGTTTGTATGTATGTATGTATGTATGTATGTATGTATGTATGTATGTATGTATGTATGTATGTGTACTTACATTAATCAGCGAAAAGTGAAACAACACATTAATGGTCGCAAACCCTATCTCAATGTTTCAATACGGATCTATTTTATATCCAAAAAAAAAACTTTTACAAAAAAACCCTTACAAATAACTTACAAATAACTTCTTTGCAGCATATGCCAGCATTCAAGTGCACAACTAATTTGACAAATGAACATTTTTGGTGAAGTAGAGTACTTACATATAATACAGAGCACAAACTGCCGCTTCATAATGAGATGAAACAGTAACATCAGTGGAAAGGTGCTGTGTTGAAAGTGTTTAGGCAGGAAAAAAAAGCAAGCGGAGTAAAAAAAAAAAAAGAACTGTTTGAAAAAACCCTTAGGATGCGCTTGTATAATCCCCTGCATCATGCGTATGGTCTCCTAGCTCTAAACTCCAGCTGCTCCTGGGCTTGTCAATACGTGAATGCCATATTTAATCGATGTATTTTGATACATACAATTTTCATGGTCACAGCTGTACCCCGTGTGTTCAACAATTACTTAATATGAATAATTCGGAATTTTTACAATAACTCAATAAGACAGCATCACAAATTCGCAAACTGTGGCATGCCAAAAGTTAGAAACTCAGCTATGGTCCCATTACTTGAGAACATTTGCTTGATGCTTGTGTTTTTATACAATTTTACTCATTGGTTTTCATATTGTTTTAATTTTATTTTTTCTGGTACATTATAAATACTTCGTACCCACGAATTTCCATAGATCTTAATCTTGATATCAAGAATGAAACCTTTGCTGCCCGAGGTAGGAAGATACAACACATTCCTTTGCCACATTGTATACAAACAGGCTGACCTATCCACATGGCAAAAATGTGTTTTGTGTTGTGATGTGTTTTTTGTTTTTCTGGACGCATGTGCAACTGCCTCCTGTCAGTATTCTTAAGAGTTTTCCACAGTCTATGAGACTGAGATGAATCAACACTCTTCTGGATTCAATATAATTCAACATGTAAATATTTTGGCATTCCGAGATGGTGGCATTTGCAAACTAGTCCCTATTCGTCTCTTGATTTAAAAAAACAAAAACAAAAACAAAAACAAAAACAAACAAACAAACAAACAAAAAAAAACACAAACAGACAAACAAACAAATAAATTATTGCACCGGTTATGCCTTGACCGAATCTTTATCAGGAGTAAATGATCGTCCTGTGATGCTATGCGACTTTAAACCATGCCAAAAGAAAGTTCATACTTTTACTCTCAGAAACATGACGAGCTAAAGTATCAGCTTCCAACTTTTTCCCATTAAAGAATAACAGAAATGTTCCAGTGTCGCATTTGTCTGTGGCTTCTTTTCCACCCACGTATTGAGCATAACCCAGAATGCGCCAAAGAGCACCGTTGACTCCATTCCCAGAAGGTTAAACTGTTAGACATAATGGTACAGTGTATTCACATGATTATGGGAACATGGTTGTCGGTTTCCTTAGGTAATTTGATGAAAGTGCTAGACAAATAGCCATACTTTGAATACATTAAAAAATAACATGAAGAAACGCAGTGCAAACCTGCATATTTTGTTTCAGAAAACAGTAATTTGATTGACCCAAAAGATATCGGTAGTCAGGGAAAGTGTCGATGACCAGCGCAAACTGGTTGACACAGTAAAGGATTTAAGGCATATGTTCTTTTGGTGTGGTAAAATAGATTAATGTAACTTGTGTTGTTTATAATACATTTCTGTGGCTTTAAGTTCATATATTTCAGTATCCCAGACCTGTTTACAAGATCTAGTCACCAAGACAGAGCGGTCATCGTTTGTCAGCATGCTACAGCTCTGCGCAACGGGAAAGTTTGTGAGTTAAATTATTAAAATTGATGCTTACACCTTTACAAAGACACTGCTGAGACAAAAAAGAATATACGATACACATTTATGTTTGCATACGATTAAAACCTGTCTGCACATTATGATGGATGTAAGTCGTGTGACGCCGTATTTCTCACTCGTTTGCAAAATTTTCTGACAGTGATCCTGAGAAAGTCTCTTGATATGAGGCAAAGCATCTTGTTAATATGCTCAGGGTGGCTAATATAAAACAAATTGCAATGCACGACACTTGCAAACTATTCCACGGTTGTTGACATGCTGGTATTGGTGTAAACCAATGCGTAGCTGCAATGAGAAGCAGCGAATACAGAATACCACATTACACTGTGGTAGAGTTAACCTAAAGTATGCTTGGATAACACCCTCTAAATGTGCATACCCTGCAGAGAATTTGTCTGGCGTTTTAAAAGTCTCACTAGTTATATCTGCAACATCTTAATGATTCATTACCACATCTAAAAGAATGTTTTTATCTGTATGCTGAAATAGATTACGCAATTGTAATAGGTCAACAGCGTAATATATGTGCAGCCACACTTAAAGTGCGTATTGAAAGGGAAACAATCCAATTTCTAATCATTGTAAGCGTTGTTTATTTTACACTGGAGAATTCTGCTTGCAAAATAAAATGCCTTGTATTCTCAAAGTATCCATGATATCCGCCATGTCACTAATTACAACTTGAAGGCCTACAGGTGCGTTTCGGTGAAGTGAAGTGGCGGAAGCAGACGCCTCTTAACATATAAGAGCAGACATGGGTATTGCAAATTAAACATCTTCGTCAGTTTTCCAGGCTGGGCTCGCAAAAAGTGCTGTGGACGGGAAATAAAACACCAAGACCACAATATGGCGTGTAAATTGAACCCACCTGCATTACATGTATAAAAAGTGTATATATGCAGTGGAATCCCGTAGTAATAATATCTCCCCAATAAAAAGACCATCCTGCTGAAGCAAACACCTTTGCACGGTCACATTTTTGTTTGTGTTTATTGGTTTATTTTCCACATTAGGACTACCCCTCTATTTAAAACCACAATTTTCAACTCTTTCACGTGGTTTTAGCAGAGAGATTCTGCTCTATATACCTGTGTGTGTGTGTTTTTTTTAAACGTGATGGTATATTACGTAGCTGCATCGCCACTGCCGACTAATGGCTATTATTTATATTTTTTGTACGTCGACATGTGGCGAATGCCAAATATGTTCTCTGCACTGTGATTCGTATCAGTCTTGCTGCTACGATTTGACCACGATAGGCAAAACAGACTCTAAGGAAAATTCGGTCCAAAATGTGTCAGAAAAATGGAAGTTGCACTCCGCTTAAGCTGAATACGCTCATCGTGACGTGTCTTCATCACTTAAAACATTCCGCTTCATTGAAAACGGCATGGAGAATGTAAATTGATAAGGCGTGAAAAAGAAATGCAAACAAATGTTGAGATTCGCGTGCGAATGGTTTTAGAGTGCTCAATTAAAAATTCAAGACGGAAACTGGATTTTTTAGTTGACTTATTTTGTTTTCAAATATGACAACCTATATTAACACGTTAAAGCGAGTCAAAACTCACAGCAACACCTCAGGTTGTATGGTACACTCTGCCTATACATGAGCCTTCGTGCACGTTAAAGTATGCGACAAGATGCCCACCACTCCCGCAACACTTGGCTTCTGTGGAATGCCCCAAGAAAAGGAAGCGCGGATTGGAAAATATACATGGTAAAAACTTACATTTCGATAAAAGTGAAAGGAACCTAAGCTGCCATGGATTTTTTGCTAAATGTTCGAAAAAATGTGCAGGAACTATTTGGGATCAGTCACAACCATCTCTTCAAGTATCCTTGGATCTGTTTGGAACCTGGTTGGCCAACGTGTCCTTACGGTTGTAATTGCCCTGTAATTACAATTTTAAATGTGTGGCTTTGACACAATTTAGGATATGTCTAGGATTGGAAGCACAGAGCTTGTATGTCTTATGTGTTGTATTTGCATGGGTGAATTCAAGCTGCGGATGACTCAATAATACAAGTGTCTTTACGTTGTATTGGTTCCCCCAACACAAAGTGAAGGCAAAGTGGCATCACACGTAATTTGTATTATTGCGTAGCCAACATAAATTATCTTGACTTACATTGGCTTGTCGGACTTTTTCATAAAAGGACAACCATTTAGAAGGTTCTGGTTTATCGCAATTTATTTCAGAATTTTCTCAAGTAATTTGACAAATTATTTTAACAACCATTTGACATAAACATTTTTTTTTTAAATTTTGGCAGATTTTTCTTTGCTTTCCGATACACTTTGGTGTGCGTCCAAATACGTGATATTAATGCAGGAACTGACGGTAAATAATCAGTTTCTTGTAACATTACAGTGGTCAACACACTGAACATTTGTAAGTACAAGCTTCTCAGTATGAGTTATTTCGATCACTCATGCTAAAGTTTGCTGGCCAAGTTTTTGTTACTTTTTAACTGATATTACTGAAAATAAAATTGTCATTTAGCTTATAGTCCAAGTATCTTTTCTCATCAAAGCTCTATTCTTCTAGTCTGTATTACATCCACATGCTGTCGACAGTCCCAATGTGATACATGTACTTTTAAAAATCCACAAATTTTGTGACTTTCGCACAGATTTTTTGTCATTTCTTTTTCGTAAAGTAAATCCGATTTTTGTTTTGTTTTTGTTTTCTGAACAACATTATATCAACAGTTTTATCTTTGGTCATACAGTAGCTTTTGGTAATACTAAAACAACATGGATTAACAAATGTTGATTACGCAACAAATAGTTTTTTGATAACTCTGTGATCAAAGGTCAAGGTTTCGAGTTATATTTCAAGATTACCTATTTCAAATTCGAAAAAGCTCATTTAACTTTACTTCACAAAAGTTTCAACCGGCCACATCCACGATATAAGCGTCTATAGTGATCCAACATTTTACCAAAAAGGCAATTTGCATATTCCTCCATTTCCCATTTGTATAGCACAACGAGGTATGTGTGTCCAAGTACCTTCATGCTATGTTGGCTGAACCCCTCGCATTGATGTTGAAAAGCCATACCTACGTAGCCAATCATCATTGGAACCAACACAACCAACGCGTCACGGCCCAAAATCCATCAAAATGTGTTGGCTGAACCAAACATACCATCGTCGCTAAGCCAATACCTGCCTGGAAAAAAACACCTACGCTACACTAGGTGAGCATAAGCATTTTATACATGAAATGAAATGAAATGAAATGAAATGAACTTTATTAGCTGCATCACAATTACATTTGCAATATTTTGCTATACATACAGAAACACAATACAAGCACAAATAAACAAAACTTCAAACACAAATACTCAATATCACAGTCAAAACTTGCCTCCTGACAAGGAACATAAGGCATAAAGAATTACCAATTTAATAACAATAATAATTAAAAAAAAAAAACAGACTAAAATGCTCCCCTTTTGTCAACAACGGCCGAGAAAAAAGTCATCACAGAAACAATTTTATAACTTTCGTCTAAATCATTATAAATTCAAATTTATCTGTGTGAACTAAATCAGAGTAGGAAGGGAAAATGTCATCTAAGGTGCTATATAAATTTTGACGTTCAGGATCGTAATTTTTGCATGTTGTTATTAACTGTATCGCATCTTCTATTTCATTGCAATTGTCACACAGTCTTTCTTCTAACGGGAATTGTGAGGTCTTTTATGCGCTTATTCTAAATCGAGTGAAATTTTTCTGTAATGAACGGTCCTTAATTAATAGTAGATATTTCTCCTTTTCAAAGTTTCTTTTAAATTTTGTATAAGTTCTTCATTTTTTGTCTTCTCCGCAGTTATTTTCCATAGATTTCGCCCACTGAATATTGAATCTTCGTTTTAATCTTTTGTCCAAAAATGTTTGAAGGAAATTCCTCAGTCTTATAGCCGACATTCTCCCACATTCTGTTGAAACCAAACATCTGGAATACATATCTTAATGACAATATCCATTTAAATTTTCCCGTTTCAATATTATAAAGGTTACAAAGGAAACACTCATAAAGCAAAGGATCGCGTCTCATGTGCACAATTCGTAACCAGTTCTTACACATTTTTGGATATATTTTAAGTGCCAGGGGATATTCACCTAATTCACTTAGTACTGCTATATTCGTAGCTTTCTTGTGTACACCGAAACAGAAACGCAGGAAACTTAGATGGAATTTCTCGAAAGATGAATTTAGATAGCTGCCAATTTCGTTATCTGCTATATATTTATCAAATGGTAGCTCATATGGTCCCCAAATTTCACAGGTATATGTAAGAATCGGTGTTATCAGTTTATGAAACAAACTCAACAGAATAGCTAAACTTATCTTAGAATTAATAAATAATCGCTTAAGTCTGAATAAGGATCGCCATGCTTTATCACTAAGTGCATTTATAGCTTTAGAAAAAGAACCATCCGTTTTAATTTCTATTCCTAAATAACAATAATCGTGCACAATTTCCAAAAGGTCGTTTCCTAAATAAAGGTTTCTTTTTCATTTTCTACCAGTCTTATTAAAGATCATTACTTTTGATTTCTGTATATTCACTGTCAAATTCCATGTCTTACAGTATTTTTTGAGTTTGTTCAGGCTATTTTGTAGACCACTTTCACTTTCAGTTAAGATGATTAAACCGTCTGCATATAACAGACAATTTATACTTTTGTTATATAACTGTACCGGGCAGCAGTCGGGAGTAAAGATATCTGGTAAATCATTGACATATATGTTGAAAAGGGTGGGGCTCAGGGTACACCCTTGTCTAAGCCCATTGTTTAACATAATATAATCTGAGAGTCCACCTTTTAGTTTCAGTTGTGTCAAAGCACCATCATACATATCCTTGATAACAACGTATACTTTACAGCCAATATCATACTGAAGCAATTTATACAATAGGCCAACATGCCAAACCCTGTCAAAGGCCTGTTTAAAATCTACGAAACAAGCGAATAAATATTTACCCTTTAGACACAATTTGGTGTACTTATCCACCAGGGTTTTCAATATAAATATATGGTCTCTCGTTCGGGAATTTTCGACGAAGCCTATCTGACACTCATTCCTGATACACCTGGAGGTCAAGTGCTTCTGTAATCTTTTATTGATAATTCCGCAAAATATTTTTGACAAGCAACTTCCCAAAGATATACCTCGATATTTAGTTGGGTCCATAACTGAACCTCCTTTATGAAAAGTGTCAGGAAGCTTACTTTCCATAAGGAAGGAAAAGAGCCAGTGGATAAAACAGAGTTGAATACTTTCAGTAGAGAAGGCATCAAAATGTCTTGGGATTTCTTCAGCATTTCGAATTAGATCTTTACCTGAAGATTTTTTTATTTTTGAGTTTCATAATTACATTTTTATTTCATTTGCATTTATGCGATAGTTCAACTCTGTAAAAGTAGGAATTTGGTTCGATGTGATCGTATCTTTCACTGACTGATAAAGACAGGACATTTTGGGGTCAAATCCCTCGGACATAATTTCAGAAAAATGTTGAAACCATGTATTTGCGTAAATTTTGTCGCTAGTATTACTCTTTTGTGTACCAGTAATATTTTCTAATTCTCTAAGAAGGTCCCAAAATGCTCTTGGATTACGTTCTTTGATGTTCATTAAATTATGCACCAATGTATCTCTAAACAGCTTTTCCTTGGTTTTTGAAATTCGCTTAAATCGTCGCCTGGTTGAATAATATGACTGCCTCAGACTGTAATTGGTGGGATCACGTGATACACGCTTTGCTAGGTCTTTAATTAATCTATACAATTGGTAACATTTAAGGTCTGCATCATTCGGAAGTTACCTTTCTTTGACTTGTTCTTCTTAAATTTGAGAGATAATTTGCCTGCTTTGAAGAGTATGCT
Source organism: Hermodice carunculata (assembly GCA_964020975.1). Classification (NCBI taxonomy): domain Eukaryota; kingdom Metazoa; phylum Annelida; class Polychaeta; order Eunicida; family Amphinomidae; genus Hermodice; species Hermodice carunculata. The sequence goes on along the minus strand of OZ026612.1, from coordinate 70,340,304 downwards.
ATTAAAGTCTGATACCATATCGTCCACATTACTCCTTTGATTTAAATCGTATTTTCTATTTAAGAATTTATTTATGTCGTTTTTACAAATAGTCTCCAGTACCGTGGGAAAAAGTGTGTCACTAGTGCAGTCCCAAATAAATCTGTCTGGTAATGGGTACATTAGCTGTTGATTTGTTTCTGACCATTGTGTACTATATTTTGTTGAGCCAAGTAAATGATTTACTTGATCGCATCTGACCACAAGTTTAAATGAAAGGGCACAATGATCTGAGAACCAGGTAAGGTCATGTACTTCCATAAATGGCATAGAGGGTAATAACCCTTCGTCTCACGTGACGTAGTCTATACAAGTAGGGCTATTAGCATTTTTACTGTAACAAGTGTATTTTCCACGCAGATTACCAAGTTTGCGTCCGTTTACAATGCGTTGCCCAGTTGATATGCAAAGTTTCAGAAAATTTTGGCCATGTTCGTCGACCTTTCTTTTGTCCTGATTTTGCCTTGCTGCGGCCTGGTCATCTATATTGTCATCAGGCAAAGTATGTATATATGTCGGCAAGGTATTGTGTTTCTGATCAACTTTATGTCTGCTTTCCAGCATAGATATAAAATAATTCGTTGGACTCAAAATGAATTGTTAATTCATGATTTGGTCAGTGATTCTTCAGATTGTGATAGCAATGCAATCACGTGGTTTCATCTCATGCAAAGAAAATGATGTGACTTCGGTTTCAGGTTTGAAGCAGGTTTCCCAGGATCGGTTCGAATTCTAGCTTTTTTGGCCGAACGTCCGGAATCACATGTATCCGTGACTGATCATTGACTTTTTTACCACCACATTGAACTCGAAGATTGTTTTTAGAAGGATCCCTAACCGATTTGTTTAAAATATGTCTGAACAGAACCCAAGTCTGAATGATTTCAAAGCAATATATATATATATATATATATATATATATATATATATATATATATATATATATATATATATATATATATATATATGTAAACAGTGTGGCAGTTTGTGACTCAACAATTCGAAGGCGATATATAATGTCACTATTGAATTGAACAACAACAATAATAATAATAATAATAATAATGATAATAATAATAATAATAATAATAATGATAATAACAATAATAATAATAATGATAATAATAATAATAATAATAATGATAATAATAATGATAATGATAATGATAATGATAATGATAATGATAATGATAATAATAATAATAATAATAATAATAATAATAATAATAATAATAATAATAATAATAATAATAATAATAATAATGTGTTTTTGTATATTGTTATAAAATGAAACGTAAGCTAAATTATAGATATATAATAATAGATTATTATCCCGTTCCCTGTCAGAACAACCCAGACGCGACGTATGTTCACCTCTAACATACATCAATTTTGACAACGTCAATTGACTTGCACGTGATAGTTGTACATATAATGTCATACTTTCAGTCGATCTTCTCTGAAAAGAAACTCCATGACATTTGTGGGAAATTAAATTTGAAGGTAATTTTCAGGGTATTATATCATTCGCCTAATATAAGAAGGCCTTATTTTGATCCAAATATTAATAAAAATAGCAACAATATACTCTTATATGGAGGATGTGATCATCTTATATTCTCAATCCTTCTTATTTCAGTGTGTGCAGATATCACAAATTGATTTAGATCTGATATCGTACTATAGTTTGATTTTTCAGCCAAATTGATACAGTATTACATCTTGTGGCACTAAGTCATGATGAATTTGTGAATATTATATCATAATGCTCCTTATCTCATGAGAGGGTAATAAAGGTATGTGTGACGGCTATCACATCTGCTGGTCTGTATTATATTTCTAGAAAAATAAACAATTCATCCGCGCATGGCAGTTTGGGTGGTTATGCTTTTCTACGTATTTCTCGCGTCTTTCGTGCTTAGCAACTATCGTTTGTTGTCTACTTAAAAAGAATTTCGCGGCTCGTGGTTTCCTGCCCAGAATCATTTCGTCCCAACCACAAACACCGCTCATCACAGTTTGTATAAGTCTCAGGTGTGTCCCTGCATCAACTGTCATTTGCAATCAGCTCCATTGAACTTAAGCTTTTGAAATTGCACTTGCACTATGAATTTTGGCTTTTTAAAGCTGAACATATCCAATGTATTACAGTAACCATGTATTCGAGCTTTATTACTATTTTTCATATGATTTTAGAAAAAACATTTTTTTTGTCTTTTGAGTAGACAGCGTATTAGATGCCGACCAAACCAAGCCACACTACCACCTGTCACATCGTAATTGGTTCATTTTTTCTCTACTGTTCCAGACAGCACCTGCACGCGCACAGATTCATTTCAAGCCTTTACTTTTTTGTACGCCTGGGAAGGTGGATAAGCAAATAAAACAATTTTACTAATTAGTGGTAGCATGGTCAGTAATAAATGTATAGATGTGAAAATTGTATCATTAGGTATAACAATGACATGAAGATATTTAAAATTCAAAACATTAAATGTCCCTAATTGATTCGCAATATTTTTACATCTTCAAATTGAAATGATAAGATATTGTACGTAAATAAATATATTAAAGTGGATGGCATTGTGGTGCGTGTTGACTTGTCTTCTCCTTCCATATTACATGTATATGCTTAGACATACTTCTTTGCTTTGAACAGTAACTCTCCACAATCCCGAAATTTGTCCGTATAAATTCAAAGATTTTCGTCCGTACGATACGGTTCGCGCCTTCAATCTCTTAATACGTTCTCAGGGAGCTAGACTAATGTAGCGCCCAACTTGTTCTTGTGAGGGAAATGAGTTTTGACTGATGAGCTAAGCCTTTTTCGAAAAGTTAAAGGTATCACTACTAAAATGAAACATATAATGCTGTGCTTTCAGTTGCTTGGTCGCCCAAGTACAATGACCTCCACAATGATTTCTACGAAGTGGTTTTCTTTTTTTTGGACTACTTCATTTTGTTTCAATGCCATTGCACAAGCTTAACGATTGGGGGGGGGGCTGCAGAATTTACACTTCCGTAGTATGCCAGCGTACTGAACACTTTTTGTATGAACCATAAGATATCGTAACCTAACCGTTTTATGTTGTTAAGCAAAGTAAGAACCACTGCACACCTCTATGGTGAGTGAAACGTGTGTTGACAGCGTGAAATGAACTATTTTGTAAACTGCAGATAGCCCATGGGTTTTGAAAAATAAATGGAACCTGAATCATGTGCTCCTAAAGTCTGGGAGACCAACGAGTAGAGAAAGCACCATCGTTATCATCCTTAAAATCGCTTTAAAAAATCAGAAAATATCAGCAGCGCCACCTTGTGAACAAATGTGGTACAGGTTAAATTAGGGAATACCCCAACGAGTTAATAGAGAATCCGATTAGCAGCTTGGGAGACTTGGCTGAACTTAAGGGCCCCCTGCAATTCATAAAAAAATGAGAAGAATATACACCCTATTCAAAAGTACCTGCCATATTTGGAACACTACTGACCTCTGGTGATAGAAACAAGAATGATGCTGTGGTGGACACCAATTCAAGTCCCCTTTCACCTTCATGTTAAATTTGCTTTCTTTGCTAGCTCATATCTATTATTAAAGACACTTTTAAATATAACCATTGTGTTATTCTGTTAGGAAAATTCTAGGACTACAACATACGGGGCGAGGTTTTACTAGGACTACAACATAAGCTGAAAAATTTTCAGTGTTTTGACTTGTCTTATTTGCCGCTGGTATAAATCTCACTTCAATTTCGATACCCTGTACACTTGGGCCAAAAGCTTAAATAACTGAGTTGACTCTCTACACATTTACAGATTCTAGCAATTCCCAGCAGCAACAGTTTGATCAAATATAAGTGTTTAAGGATATATAATTAGCTGTCACAAGTAAATTTATTTTAAAGCTCATTTGACTTGTTAATGGAGCAAACTGATCAGTGCAGACCTAATTTTCATATCAGCACTAAAAAATGCCGATGAAACGTGAGGATTGGACCATGTAATATATATATATATATATATATATATATATATATATATATATATATGTATGTATGTATATATACATATACACATATATGTATATATATAAATATGTATATATATTTATTTATACATATGTGTGTATGTATATATATATAGGTATATATATATATATATACATACACATATGTATATATATATATATATATATATATATATATATATATATATATATATATATATATTGATGCCCCTGTTATTACAAATCACATACACCCCAATGAATGACTGGTTCTAAAATATGAATTCAACAGATTATGTTTTGTAGTAGGATGGTATAAAATATGTTGTCATGAATTTTTTTTTTCGTGTGAAAAGACTGCATCACATCAACTTTTGCAACAACGTATCAAACACTGAACTTCTGTTTTCTCCCCTCACTGTTGTTTTCCTGGAGTTGTCCTAACAGTTATCGCAATGGGTGTATGCAAAAGTGTTTTTAAATGATTTATATGGACTAGAAAACAAAGTAAATTTAACATGTAAATGAGTGGGGACATGATTTGGTTTTCACCCTAGCTTTACTCTGGTCTCTGCCACCAGAGGGTAGTAATGTTCCAAAATAGGCAGGGACTTTCGGAAAGGGTGTATTCAGTTATCTTTCAGTGTGTTTACACAAAATTATTGGCACTGGATCAGTTTTTTCTCCTGAACAATCGCCTGTCCTCGGAAATAGCTCTTCGGATTTGCCTTGAGACCTGCTGTACAAATATATAATCTTGTATCTGATAAGATACATTCATTGCAAAAGCAATCGACTTCAGTTTGACCCTAATTCAAAGCTTTTATCGCAAACAAAAATGATTTGGAGTTTATATTTTACAGCCCTGTGTTTATGGTGATAGATATGCTTACCAGCTTTTGCAAGCCTTACACTCAGTACTTGTTCGCTCAACCATAAAATTTTAATACGATAATTGAAATCAAAGTGCACCAATACAAATACTACGAGAGGCCTGTGTCTTGTTGATACACCAGACCATTTACTGGTACTGATGCATCAAAATAAACTAAATGAGGCTCACGTGGGTTTTGTTTGATTGGTTGTTGTTGTTGTTGTTGTTGTTGTTGTTGTTGTTGTTGTTTTTCAAGAAGTGAATAACTATTGTATTGTCGTCTGGTTCAAATCTAGATCTGAGGACCTTGTGCCTCGTTTGGAAAACAACATTGATACGTTCCAGTTTTCTGTTGATACAAGAATGTCTAATAATGGTATTTTCCTTGTAGTATAACATACTTTGGTACTTTTAGTATTATTTTATTGATCATGTTCCAGAAAAGTAGCACAATATTTAAATTATACACATTCGACATTAACCATTACGTAAATTAGGATTAGAAGTAGAGTCATTAGCTGTGCTAGTCATCACTTCTGACTCTCCAGTAGAATCACTTTAAAAGTTTCAATATCGCTAGTATGAATCACGTAGCCTGGATACATCAAGGATGGTCCGTCCTACTGTCTCCTTATATGCTCCACCAGGGGCATCTTTGTATTATATAGGCCTCGTCTTGGATGAGGCCGCATTCACACAGCCTCAGATCTCTGGGGATGCGTGCCCTGACTGTATTTTGAGCATGTGCAATGAAAGGCACAGTCTTGTAAAGGAGACTGTTATATACTCAGCCACATGCTCTCTTAAGACCTTAGAAATATACATTATGTGTAGACAAACCTGGGTTAATGTGCGTATACAGCATATACTTTGATTGTTCATACCTGCGGATTTTGTCTTTCTGGTTAGTCGTTCCAGTATCTGTGATATCATCCATTGCCAGCAAACGGTTTAAATATACACCTGTCCTTGTGCCACTCTCTCCAGCTAATGCGACAGCAAACATAAGTTGGTCATCCTGTATACCACGTCGGTTAACAATACCTTTCTGTAAAAATTGTTTCTGTCTAAACATAACTTAACCATTCAAAGGATGATGCTCAAATTCTATGAAGCACAAGTCATTAGCAGCTGTCACCCTGACTTCCAATACAGACTTAAGTGCACTCAAGGATAAATTTTCTACTTTCTTCAGATTCACATTAAACCAGTTCTCACAACCATATAGTATCGCAGCCAGAAATAATGAGTCTAAAACTTTCCTCTTAACTACAAACGGCATATCTGCATTTTTCCTGAAGAAATTGACAGGTTTCAGCAAGTATTTTCTCATTGCCAATGTCAAGTTTCAACAAATGTTTCCTCATTCTATAAGTTGTTGTTAAAATGATGTATTTTTGTCTCTGTCTTTGCTCTTTTTCATGGATCTGGAATCACATATAGGTCCGTTCCTTACAACCAACGAAATGCATAATAGACCTGTTGAACATGAAAAACACGTAAAACAAGTAACGATATTCAGCAAACACCTTGTCATCCCGAACACCTGAATAGTACTGAACGACGATAATTTGTTGAAAACTTAGCAGATGATTTACAATGCGTGGCTTCTAAAATGATTTACAAGTTTTAGAGACCCACAAAAATGTCAAATATTTTCATTGTGTCTCTGTTCTGTCCTGTCTCTGTTGTTGTGATAACTCTGTATAACATTTTCGGCGACAAGCATGCTTGAATGTGAATAACTTGATGCAATAAATTTAATCTTAAACGTTTTTCTTTATGTACGTGGTATTTTTGTCTTGTCGCTCTGCAGAGGGAAGTGATGCGAAAAAAAGACAGCGGTTCATTAAGTGCTACGATTGAGCTCCTACGTCATGTCACTTATTATGCTGTATTATGTGATGATCAGCAGATCAAGCTGACATTATGAGATACAGGTATGTGGGCCAGACTAAGTCCCTTCATTTAATGTGAGCTTCGACAACCTAAAAATAACCAGCCATTCGAAACAGAGACGATATGGACGAAATTGGCTGTCTCTAAACAACGAAATCAACATACATGTGGCTGAGTCATATAGGACAGAAATTGGACCGTATTTCTAATGCAATATCACGTTTTTCTTTTTAGAATCACCAACTTTCATCATTTGCTTCTCTTCCCTATCTCTTGGACAAGCTTAAGCATTTTGTATTTTGAAAAAAAAACCAAAACTATACAGTTAATTAAACCAACTATGACCACTAAAATACCTTGTCAGAAAAGAAAGCTGCAAGACCTGATGGCCAACGACAAAATTCTTGTTCTTGTGTACATTTCTTTTTTTTTTCCCGATCTTCTATTCTCAACATAGTGACACTTTTTGAAACTCCGTGGAGACAGAATGAGATGACACCCTTGCATAAGGGTGGGTTATCTCAGATCCTAAACAACTATAGACCCATGAATGTTACCAGTGCTGCCTGAAGATATGTTTACGATCAGCGTATTGCATACTTAGAAGCCAATGGTCTCTTATATGCGAAGCAGTAGGATTATTTATTTGTGATGGTCGTTGCTTGTTGGTCTAACTGCATTGGCTTCTCTATCAGACTCTGATTGGCCAGGTTATCACAAATGAATGAATGGGTGTTATTTCTTGGACCTACGAGAGACATTTGGCATAGTCAATCGTGATATTTTTGGACAAACTTCGGAGGTATGAATGAATATCAAAGCAATTTTCTTTTTTTGGTCTTATCGACATCTAAGAGACCAAGAGCAAATAGTATAGACAAACATGATCCATTTTCATAAATTCCAAACCCAACAATGACAGCAAAGAGATTCCGGAGTTATCAGAGCATCAACATCCATCTGTCAATACCAATGTGAAGAAACAAATTTCACTCCTGACTTGAGACAGGCAGTCACCCATAAAAGGCAACTGGTGGTTTTAAAATGGTCCTCTCAACCTTTGAAATATTCATTAACTACAGACTTTGGTGTTTTCAAAATGTATAGGCCTAACTACTCAAAACCCATTTTTTTTACTTTTTCCAAAAATAAAAAAGAGACCTGGTAGGCCTACCATTTTTTTAGTTCTCCTGACTTGTCAGTCAGTTGAATTTACAGCAAAAGTAGGCCAACATCGTTTTTGTGATATTTATGAAGCTGAAACATTATAAACACACTCTACCTCCATTATAACCGTGAGTCGGAGAACACAGCACACAGCACAACATAGCCAATGAAGTATTTATCAAATAGTACAGAAACACATGACCCATGTTCATAAATTCCAAACCCAACAATGACAGCAAAAAGATTCCAGAGTTATCAAAGCATCAACATTCATCTTCCAATACTAATGTGAAGAAACAAATTTCACTCCTGACTTGAGACAGGCAGTCGCCCATGAGAGGCAACTGATGGTTTTAAACCGGTCCTCTCAGCCTTTGAAATATTCTTCAGTGTCTTTTAATGATGGTCTTCCACACAGCATTCAACTTGATTTAAACATATTTTTAATTTTAAAAGGCCATTAGGAAAAGGGCACAGCCCTATAAAAATTCCTTTCGCTCATGAAAAAGTAAGAGAGCAGAAGACGATATACAACTAAAAGACGCTGGTACCCAGAGTGGATATCACTGCACGAAGACAGATGGATCGGCAAAGCCACACAAGGAGAATTGCTGACAAGACAAGACATCACTGATAGCATAAAACAGTAATAGGGTATGCCATAGTCAATACGTATTTTGTTGTTTGCGTATGGATACTTTTACAAATAAAGTGACTGTCCCAGGCCTGCCTGTTGATCGGATAAATGAATGCATAGCGTTAAAAATTATTTCATTATCTTTAAAAGTACGGTTTTTTAACCAACATTCAACTTAATGTACGTGTTCCACAGAGGGCCATATTGGGACTACTGTTATTTGTTATTATATATTAATGAATCACCTCGCCATACCCATAAATGTAAATTAGAAAGGTTTGTTGACATTATAACTCTGCATCTCAATTAAAACAGTTGATGTATTGGAATGAAAGCTAGATATATATGTAAACACTATACATAAGTAGTGTAAAAAAACAAAATTTAACCCAATGCAGACGAAGTTAATGTATGCTTTTAACTACAGGCCGAAAGGATCGAATCTACCAGCTTCTATTTTGAGTGTACACAAGAGAAACACTTCGGCAATAAATGCCGACAGTGAAAAATTGATGGGTGATATGATCCAGAATGATTTAAATTACTCTTCGCATGTGGAAAACATCGTAATAAAAAATCAAAATTATGTCTTCTATCTAGACATACGATTTTTTTACCATTTTCCCACGGACAACACTTTTACAGTAATTTCTGTTGTCTGTTTTGCCGACATGGGACTAGTTTATCAGGAACGATCTAGCATGTGTGAATATCTGAAAAGAGCAGCGCGTCAGATTGTACACTGTAACACCAGTGTCTCTTCACGAGCAATATTTTCAACGATGAAGCAATGTCCTTTGGTCTTGTCATGTAAGCGCAATCTGATTGGCCGAGGTCAAACACTTTGTGGCCAAACGCAAGGGCACAGAAGGATCAGCAGCAGAGCTGCGTGCATCCTGTAAACACAATTGCTTACCCTGGCTGTGAAGATGAGCAGCAGGTCTTGCTCTGCATACCTTCATAAAACACTTCAGCAACGGTTTGCCATGATTGACGCACAAAAAATGTCCGAACTGTTCGCATACCACAAACGGGCAAATCTTAAAACCTATCTCCCGATTATATTACCTTTGAGAATGCGCTGTTCACTCCGATTCCAATCTATTGGCAAAGAGCGTCCTTTCTGGAGTCAAGCGCCATTTTTTGCATATTTGCGGCAGTGCAAGGCATTACTAGAAAAGGACTCTGTGTCACATTTTGATAACATTACCATTGAATATTTCACAAAGTGTCGTAAACAGATGACCAACGTATTTTCTCTTACAATAAAAGAAAACAGAAACGAATTGGTGCCAGTTGAATCTAGTTCCATGAGAATATAGAAAAAAAATCCGGGTGGCAAACCTATCACATCGACGGAAATAGTGTCCCTGGTACTAAAAATTACAACGCCATCCTGTGTGACGCGAATGACCTGTTTGCTCTGCTCTGAAGCTCCCCTGAACGGAAAGCGATATGTTAGATATAGACCCAGGTCCATCGGAATGAGTACCTATATTACAGCTTGAGGCAGTTCATGAGGTTTTCCTTCAGAAGGATGGCGGATTTAATGTGAAATGGCATGATTGTCTGTGGAAGGTTTCTGCATTCAAAACGAAGAAGTTGACCAAGGGCCGAGCCTACCTGATTATGTAGCATGATTTACAAGAGAAGTCAACACGCATCACAGAATGTCACAGCACAATCTACTTTATTTTTACCTGCCGGAGCCTAAGGGCAAGGGGTAATCTTTCTAAGGTAGACAAAAACTCTGACCCCCTAACATCAATGTTCTTACGTACCTTTATTTATATATTTGTGGATATCATGTTTTTGCGTTGATGCATATAAAGTTACAGAAGTAGACTATTATGATAAGAAACCTATACTGTATGTAGCTAATGGGTGTTTCGACTTAAATAAAGATGATGAGATGATGAAAATGATGATATAAATTCTCTCGCAACATTCTTTTAGTCATAGAATTTTATGCCGTTTCCAAATCACTTTTATTCTTTCATTTTAGTGTATGTTGATATTCTATTTGCCTTGAGATAGTACAATAGTATTCGTGAAAAAACAAAACCTGGTCAAGACTGACGAGTGAGAAATCCAAGAGGCCCTTTCAGTCCCCTCATTACAAAATACCATTTTACAAAACACATAGGCCCTGAAAATACAAGACAAATTGACAAGACAGAAGGTGCAATAATATTTTATTCCTCCATCGATATTATTTTGGCTACTGCAGGTACAATGGCAAAATATTTCATCTTTATCCTGAAATAATTCAAGTTAAACAATGCTGTCCAACAGATATTTTTTCTATTAACATGTTTATGCATAACATTCCTATCTTTACATGTGTATATTTACATTCAAGCTAACTTTTAACATTGCAAGTATAGGAGAGAGTCGGGTGTGTTATGAGACCATAACACATGAGCCTTGTGTGTTATCGGACTATAACAAATGGCATACTGACGCGGGTGATTGAAGCTGGCATCGGCGAGGCGCGCTGGCTTGCGCCACGCCCACGATGCTTGCTTCAATCACTCGCGTCATCATGTCATAACACACACAAAATCGACGCTCATTTCTTAATTAACTCTTCTATATATAACCTGTGAATCATTTTTTAAAGTATGGACCTGTATGCAATCTGTTGTTCAATAAATCGATGAAGCATATTTTTAAGACCATTAGTGACCGCACCATATGTGCTGGCTTATATGCCTAATGGCGGTGTGATTCATCAATGGGATTGCATTATCCAGATTATTTCTCGAAAAATATATTACTGTTGTCTTCGAACAGCATTAAAATAATTTATCAGATGAAATATTGAAGGTCATGTACATATACGAAGAACAAAGAAACTTCAATGTGCAACCTTTCTGTACCTTATATGTATTTTTTTTAGTTTGATTCCTCAAATTCTGAAAACTGTTACCATCTTGTTACAGACATGTTCAACGAAATTACCACACAGATAAAAAGTTCAAAATTCTGACAAAATAGCAAGCTTCATATTATAGAATGCGTCTGAAGTCTAACTAAAAATCTCTGGTCAGATTCATCATCATAATTTAATGCATCAGTTAAATAATCAGTTTAGTTTAAACGTATTTATTTAGTCTGGATAGCCCTATAGTTCTGGATAGCCCGATATATTTGGAATATATGCAAATGCTAAATTAGTGGGAAGTCGTCGAAGCCCAAACTGAACTCTGTAGCGAATGGCACTAACATGGAAAAATGTGTCAATGGATTAATACAGCAGGGCCATCCGATTTATACAGAAAGGCGGTGTATGTTATTCAGAAAATTGAATGTGACTAATTGTAAGACGTCTATTTCGTATCTTACAATTTATTAATTCCTTAATTCAATTAATTAATTTGCCACAATCTATGTTAATCTCACGGAGACACGGGATTGTTACTTTACATAATCAGGACATTATTGGTGAGGAATGTAAAGATACTCGGTGATTTTACTTATTTCAACTACTCCGCTAAACTATGTAAGATTTATGGTGGCTTATTGGTGCTAGAGAATGTTAATTTTTTTGTCTCGTAATTGCGAGAGACATTCATTACGGTAGCTCATTAGTGCCAACACAAAATATGAAACAGTTTATATATATGTATAACGTATTAAACGAACGCAAAACAACCTTTTTGGAATATATACCGTACTTTTCTATTTGACACCAAAATAATTGATTCTGCATAACTAGTGTCAGTTGCAATTTTTTCGAAAGTCGGCATTTCAATTAAAATTCAATTGGTTGTGTAATCAATTATGTCATTTGAAATTTTGAATGCAAGCAAAATAATTGCCATTGTTGGATCTCCCCTTCTCTCTCCCCCCTTCAGGAAATATATAATTTTGATGGTGTTTCAATTTAATTGTAAAGCGGATAAAACAAATGAAACTATGGAGCACTTGATTAGTCTTCACTAAATCTCCACCCTAAAAGTTTCATGAAGATAAGAATTCGAGTTTTGTTGTTATTTTTAATGTGAACTAAACACAGCGCTTTCACTAAGATTTCAGATGCAGCTCACCATGCCTCCTGAGCTAAGGCCCGTGTGGTGTGGAGATTATAAAGACTTTACTTTTCTCAGCCGGCAAAATTGAAGTCCGTAATTTGAAACCACAGATCAAATTTGGTTGCGAAAGTCTGTGCTGCGTTTATTTAAGGGTCCTTCGGATTGAAGGTAATCTGATGGTCTGAGTACTCGGTCAATAAAGCTTTGAAACTGCCATTGGCTTGCTCATTACTGACGGCATGATCCTGACACCACAGCGTCACCCGCCTCTGTCATGGACTTTGGGCTCGCATGATTATACAGTTTTGTGCATTTAAACACAAATTTTGACATGTCAAGGTATATTGAGAAAAAGGTACACATTATTTTGAGATTCATTAATAGGGTACGGAGCGTTTCGACATAAGGCAAAATAGCCTGAAATAGCTTCTTGTAAATACGATGCGATACAATACTCTGAAAGACAAGAGTAAAAAGTCGTTTTTAGCAGAAAAAAAGTTATTAAAGCGAGATTTCATTGCGTAAAAAGAGCAAAGAAAAGCTACGGAATTCAATCTCGCTGAACCAAAGACCTTCCATGGACCCTGGTAAATGGTAGTATATAATGTTTATTGTCTTTATATAAGTGATCAATGGTTATGAAAATATTTTGTCTCGTTATAACAAGATAGGCCATACGAACGAGAACAAAGACTGAGATTAAGTTTACATCAACGAGCCTCTGTAGCTTCGCAATTCTCCGAGATTGAACCTCAACTTTATGCAAATTGTTTATCTTACACTATTTTGATATATTTCTCTGCTCGAACTCCTTGGTTGTGCTTCCGGAAGTGGTTGAAAAACTGTTCTTCAAAATCTGTGCGAAAATTAAATTCTGGTCGTTTACTGTTCACAAAATTACTTACTCTACCCAATACATCCAAATAAAATGACAGTTTCCGTCCAAAATTAAAAACAGTTCTCTCAAGTTATATGTTTAAATTGCACTCGCACTTGACCTTGCAAGGTAATTCTTTATCATTGTGCTCAGTTGCTATCCACATTCAACTTTGAATACAACACTAGATTTTTAAATTGTGCATTAAGAGACTCACAGCTAATTTTCATTTGTTTCAGAAACAAAACATTTGTCACCTTTCATACTTGTATAATATATAATATGACCTGGGCCTGGTCTGTTTAAATTTGTTCACTGTGCAATTAGCTCCATAGGCAAAATTTGTTGAGCCATTTGCATTCAAAGCAGCATAAAAATATTGCAATGGGTGACTCTATTTGACCTGCCATATGCCACTCAAAAGACAATAAATGTTCCATCGATAATTGTGACAGGGTAACCTAGCTGCTAAAACGTCTGTCGCTTTGACCCTTTCATTGTCAATTTGGACACTGGTCGAAGTACAGGAATTGACATAACGATACCAGGTATTCCTTTTCTTCTTCTTCTTCTTCTTCTTCTTCTTCTTCTTCTTCTTCTTCTTCTTCTTCTTCTTCTTCTTCTTCTTCTTCTTCTTCTTCTTCTTCTTCTTCTTCTTCTTCTTCTTCTTCTTCTTCTTCTTCTTCTTCTTCTTCTTCTTCTTCTTCTTCTTCTTCTCCTATTATTTTTTGTAAACTGTCCTTTTATACAAGTATCAGCAGACCTACACCTGCAGAAAGGTGCGGGTCAACATTAGCAGTGAAAGGGTTATGCGATACTCCGTTCACTCGGGACCTACTTTCATGCTCTTTTTCACAATGATTGCTTTACTCGGGTGTAGAAACAAATATTTCCAAAATACTGAATTTCAAGCATGAATCTTTCCTTCTAAGTTAAAAATATTGAACTTTTTCTCCAAGACGAAATCTTTACTTTTAGTTACTAACCTTACCACATTTTACACCTGCATGATAAACAGATAATGCAAGTGAGTTGGTCGAATTTGTGCACAAATTAAACTTGGGACACAAGTATGGCCTGTGATCATCCAGAACTAAATTCCACGTGCAACCAGCATGGATATCATAACAAAGCAGATGTGCATATAGATAAAATTAAATGTGTAAGCAAATTGTATGAAAAATTAAATTAACTGTTTAGTGGAATTCCTGCTGCTGTGTCTATTGATAATTGAAATAAATGTTATGTAAAACACAATCAGTACAGCGATAGTGGCGCTTTAGTGGTCTAAAATGCCTTGCACACGGCGCAGTATGAATAACAATAGAACACATGCACACTGAAACCTCATTGTTATACCATCTGTTTCCTGCAAAATGTGTCAGATAACTGAATATATCCGATAAATTAGTCAAAAAGCTAAGGAATTGGACCTGGACTGACCGCAACACTTGTGTCATTCAGCTAATACGTCTGATGTCTGAGTGCTTTTTATAATCTGGTTTCACTGTATGTCCTCGTGTCACTCCCTAAAAAGCTGAATTTGACGTTGTTTGTCCATGAAAAATATAATAATACAGCTTTGCGACAGATATTTGTAAAGAACAAATTCTGTGATGTCCGACATGTGTTGATGCAATCATATATACAAGAAGAAATGACAATGAAACTTTTGCACTGTTTTCGTAAAGTTTCTGTGATATTAAGACGCAGGCGTAAGCATCAAAGGTGCTGTACTATATTATATGAATCATGTTTTCATCTCCGCTGGGCAACAAACTGTAATTACTTGATTAGTAGATATGTGTGTGTGCGTGCCTAGATAGCTACGAAAGGGTTAACTAGTACAACGTACACGATGTTTGCTATTATCAATGATTTGGTCTTTGTTTGAATCACCTTAAATATCAACAGAATGTTCAATCGTTTAAGGTGTTAATGAAAATAATCTGAAATAACATATCCCACATGGAAAAGGTTTTGGCACTAAGAGAATTATCAGTGAACATGTAACATTTCATATATGTACTTTCAAAATTGACGAGATTGTCTTTCAGGATGCATCTTGTGTGTCGTTAGCCTTCGATCACGTTTGCCCAAAGAGTACGCATTTTGTCGTTGTAATAAACAAGAAGTTTACTCCATAAATATATAATGTGAACTCTTTCAGTGCCAATTACGACTTAAGTCGATCGACTAAAATCAAACTAGTCTGAATTATCCTAAGGATCCCAGATTCGTTCATCGTAAAAAGACCTTCCATTCAAATACCAGTATGCTTATAGTTCCAGCGAGAATATCCTAGGTCAAAAGCTTTTCTCAGCGCGCATTGCGCGCCGAGAAATGCTGTTGACTCAGTCCAAAATTTGGCACTGAAAGAGTTAACTGGTGTTCCTAAGTGGTGCTATGTTGCTTGCAGTAACATCATCCCCCCCCCGTTTGAACCCGCCCAAAGTGCCGGGGTTACAACACTGTGTACTTCAATAATTCTTCTCCAATATTAGATTTTCAATTGAAATGAGAATTGAATATCATTCATATCAAAATAGCATGCCCTAGGTCAACGGCTTTCCTTGGAGCTTATCAGACGCTTATTTCCCAATCCGTGCTTATGAAAGCTTTTGACTGATACAAGAGAGAGCTAGAAGAGTCTTTGTTTCCGTCACTGATCCGTCAAATAAATCAGGCAACAAGTGTGGGTGATTTTGTTGCGCTCTTTATCTCTCTTCAAAAAGACGGTTTCTCAGCCAAGTAAGGCAAAAGTAATGTCTACCACAAATCGTTGGAGATATCTCCTTTCATCTTTGCCATGTTCGACCTTTGTAAAATATTATTCAGAACATGGGCAAGAATAATCGGGAAATGAAACGCAATGTACGGTTAACATCAGACATGAATGGAAGATGCTCCGAATGATGGCGCGCCCTGCCAAGGGGCATACGTTGTCTCCCAGCACAGGGCCACCTGCCCAGTTAACCTGTTCTGTGAGAGCTGCAGAGAAGCACAGGATCTTCAAAACCCAATAGATATTGTAGGTACAGCATGGACAACACCCTTTTTCTATGACGTTACAAAGACACAGTTACATGTAGTTTGCCTGTGTTTGTTCTTATGTGTTTGTTTCTTTGTTTTTTATTGGTTTTGTTTTGTTTGCTTGTTTTTGTTTTTGTGGAGTTTTGTTTTTCCGACTGTTTTTTTTAGCAGAAATAGATGAGGCAAAAACTGAAGAATATGACAAGAGCTATAACGTTTGCACATACCGACATGTCTGAAGAAAAACCCAAGCAGAAGGAAAAAAACGGAAAAGTTGAAATGCTGAACTATCGTTTTAGCTCAGATACTTTTAGCCAAATTGTCCCATATTTTTCATTAAAATTACAAATATATTGATCGTAATTGTATATGATCATCAACAAGCTCATAATAGGTCGAAATACGCATCTTTTATCTTATCTACTCAGTACTTACAGTGACGTGTGTAATTAGCATACAATAATACGAATTTGGCAAAGATAATGACTTATATTTTGTTGAATAGAATCCAGCAAGTATTTTTTAGTTTGTAATGATTTTTACGAGTTTGCGGTGTGCCTTGCAGTCTCATAAGTTCGCCATTACACCCGTCGGTGACCAATGACGCCACCAGAAGCCAGCTTTATATGAACCTTTACTTAGACCACCCACATGCAATGCATATAGCCACAACACCGGTATGCGCATGTTCTTCATGGGTACTAAAAGCATCCTTGGTATGTACCAGTTTTCAAATTTTTGTTACAACGTTTATGACAAACTGGTTAGACTTTTAGTGCGAGTTGCCTTGCAAAACAGTACGTTTAGATACATGTATTACATCTCTTGTTTCAAACTCATTGTTATTTGATGGGAAGTGTGATCAAAATAGGAGGGCAGACGCAGCGCCCGTATTCGGAAAATAATGGAGGTATGATCCCTGTAGAGATACTTTCGACAACTAATTCATAATGGTAGGCGAAGCATCACTCTTACCTGAGGGTTTGCACGCGTAACTTTCCACGCTCTTTCAACCAGACACCTTTGGCCTCAGTTTTGGTGAATGAATTTCTGAGTCGTCTTTGCAGTCAGCTTCGTACTCCAACAGATCACAGCTTCACTGCTATTAGAAACTCTCTCTTCAGGCAAGTAGGGACGGAGTACCATTTTCAGCTACATTTAATACAGACCATTCATGTCACCCAAATCAAACTATCATTTGCTTAATTGATTCAATAAACCGTCTAGTTTATTTCAAAACGTTTTTATTAGCATAATACATAAAGAACCGAGGAGGAAGAGTCCATTAGGAACAATTTTATATAACACATGGGAAGGCGCCCAATGCTCGCCTAATGCGCGTTGAGGAAACATATTGACTCGGCTTTATCATGGTTTACAATGAGTTAAGGTAACCCCTTCATGGGCGCAGTATTGATCGAGTATGATAATTCTATTGGTTTATTAGTTACCGGTGTTAGTTATTTGAATGAGGTGGATGATAGTCGTTTCCCTTTTGGCGTTCTACCCCTCTTCTAATCAGACAAAATCATGGACGAGTCAATGCATGTCATTATTGGTTACATGTTAGCATGCTGAGAGCGTTCGTCAAGACCTGAGTACCAAATCACTTGCCATTGTCAGCTTTTATGTTAACCTCCCAATAATATTATGTTTTCACAGATCAAATAAACTTTGATGTAACTAGCTGAGAACGCCATCGTGAGAAACCTGTACTGCATTCTGCTTTTTCAAAAGAGACAGTAATAGGTGGGCAATGAGATCATCTTAACACGAGGCCACGATTGGTGCCCACGACCCCACCTTCATTGGCACTGTCCTCCACATTTTGTCAAAATTGCGTCAAAGGAAAGCATTTATCAACATCAGCAAAAAGCGTATTAGTATATTTGACTTGGCTGCGTCATTGAAATTGATGATAGCCTGAAAAAGAGGTCTTCGTAGTGAACTTGGGGTATTGACAGCCATCGAATACCATGTCTATATCATTATGATTAGAACCGGGGAGTTGTATTCATTTTAAACAAATAATGAACGGAATTCAATTTGATGTTTCAAGAAGAATTATTATCAATGATTTATAAACTACAGGGTGAGTCATTTGCATTAGGATGAAAGAAGTATTCCAGTGTCTCTTGAAATAGCTTTCCAGACAAAAAAGAGGAATCGGTGAGCTTCAACAAGTTAACATTTCCAAAGAAAATTGGTTGCTAAGGACTCTTGACTTTTTGAAATTTCGTCTGCTTGGTTCATTTGGTTTTATGCTGCGTTTTCATCAAAAGTTTTGAATGAACTTATAAGGAGAATGTTAAAAGTTTATGATGGCTTAGTACTCAGTTTCACAAATTCCATAATAGAACAACGATGTCTCATGCAAGATGCTGTAGAATACATATTTTTGGAAATGTAATAAACTTTGAATTCCCGATTTTGTAATGTTACCATTATGACTGGCTTGTTGTTTGTACAAAATGACTTAAAGTTGTCACCGCTTGTTGTTTGTACAAAATGACTTAAAGTTGTCACCTTAATTTCATACAAAAGTATTTTCTCATTAAAAATTTGGGAAGATGATTTATATATAAATATCCGAAAAACAGTCCTGACTTGTTCGCAAGAAAGGCTAAATGATTTCAAGGTCCTGACGTTTTGATAGTTCTGATAATATAACAGGCACGCAAAATCTGAGAGCAGGCACATAAAATAGATCACTTTGTATCATGGACACTACAACAGGTCCATCGTATTTAGAAACCGATCTGACAGAGCTGAATCATATCAAAATGTCCCCATTGTTTCTTTGGTAATCTTGAAAAAGATGTGTTCAAAAAAGTGAAGTTTAATGAAATTGACGGAGTTCTGTTGCGTTTGATCAACTTGCATTCATCAATCCAAATTGTCTTTTAGCATGGAGTATTCTGAGCAGTTTTGCACCTAAAATGTCAAAAGATGTTTTTATCTTTTTAAATGCTTTGTTAACCGAAAATAAAATACATCACCATATCATAGTGACAAGTTCCGACTGCTGTGCGCTGATTGGTAGAACGAAAAGTGATCCATGTAATTGACGTCTCGCGTACACGTTGCGCTTTCTGTGTCACTACAGTGTCACCCACTCAGCTACATAACCAAGTTGGGTCTTCAACATTCAAATGACTCACGAGTTTCCAGGGCTTTATTGAGGAGCGGCTTAGCGGATGAAGCGACTGCATCGGAAACTACTGACAACACAGTTCAAGAATAAGAGCTCTAGCACCACCCAAATTTTCACCATTTGCAAATATGCTTTATACAGCTTGAATTTTGTATCTGAAAGTATGTTTACAAGTAACATATACAGAAATTACTGAAAACAATACATTTTATACCATCTCACTGCCAGCTATCCTTGATATGTCTTCGGCGGGGGGGGGGGTGTCAATGTTTTAACTAGTAGACTGTGCGAACTTTGCGCAAAAAGTGTACAAGTTATATAATACTCTGGGGGGGTTGTATTTTTTGTTACACTGGCCTAGTTAAGGGTTAAAGGTGGACCATATTTTCGTACGGAAAAAGAAGAATTGTTTATAATCATATATAAGTGGAAAACTATTTATATTTCTTTGGCAGGAATGAAAAAATATAAGTGAATTGACTGCTTCAAAGCAATTAATGTAACTTGATTCAAGTGGATATTGTCCGTTCTGTATTATTTATCCACACACGAAACGAAACTACAAATACTGTACCTTGGTTGCATGCACATAGTTCCTCTGTGTACGTCTACCGTGTTTTTCCATACTTCCTTCGCCGACCAAATTATCAAAACAAATGAACATAGAGTCATGTATGCACTTACCCTAATTTTTCTCTAAATTGTTACCTCTTAACTGTCAAAATATTTTAAACAAATTGATGTTTAGATGACATTGACAAGACTGAATTTTTCCCGAAATGGACTATGGCGCATTATTCATGAAATCCAATTCTGCAAATATTTGAGATAGATTTAGATCTGACATAAGCCGTACCACATTTCTTAAGGGTATGTGGTCTCTGCCAATGATGAATCGATATACAATAAAGGAGGTGGAAGCAGTTTGGCTTGAAAATACATAGAATTTAGTTTGAAAATACATGGAGTTTATACATTTATGGAGACGAGGCATACAGACACATCAAAGTGTCATAGTTACCAGTAGGCCTATATTTACTGTGGAGGGACAGAAGTGTAAAATATGACCCCCAAAGAGTCTACTATTGGTTGCAAAAGTGTACAATATTCATTTTACGCTCTGTGACAGTTCTTACCACCTGAAGATGAGTTATTCGTGGACATTTTTCATGTGCCCTAAATTACATTAGTTGAAAAATATCTAAAATGTATCTGCAGGAGTTTTGCTTAAATATGAATAAATTAAAATGGAAACTCTCTCACAAGAAACTCCAAAGTAAAGTTCTATTTGTGTCATAACACTGTATTATTGGTAAGCATTTTCACTATAATGTTTTTAATTTTATTGCACCATACCTGTATTTGGTGCTTGAAAACATATATTAGAAGAAAAAACCGTGCATTATTCCTTTAAGACTTTACAATACAGCTAAAAAGTGTACATTGTAAGACTAAATCTTACAAGTTTGCAGGTTGGAAAATGCCCAAATCTGTCCTCTGTGTCTGTAGATAACATGTTATAGATGGTGCCACGTGTAACAGATCCTGTCTCAAACTTTGCCAAGGTTGGCGGAAATTTCGTTGGCTCCTGGTGTATATAAATATAAATACATTAGCAAATAATTGCAAGTAATGCCACCATTCAGTTTATCATCTCTATCATTCCCCGTGGAACTAAGTCACTTTGGTTTTGTGGCCTCTTAGACCGACATACGCGTTGAGCAGCTACTTGTAGTACTTTCTACATTGTGTAAAAATATTGTAGTGGATTTTCAAAATTTCATATCTCGTGGCATCGGCTCAATGCCCCGTACAGTAATACCTGTGTGGCACGATTTAACCATGCAGATCAGCAATGAATCTGATGTGGTACTGTGTCTCTCTCACGTTTAAAGTCGATTAAGCGTATTAACAGTACCACATGTTGGTCTCAAAAACATGCATTGACAAAGCAACAATCAAAACGTACCTAACAGTAAATTTTCAATGGCGCATGGTAGCTTACACGTAAATTCATATATGTACTCGTCATTTGGAGTATAAAAATTGCACAAACACACACACTTATATATATATATATATATATATATATATATATATATATATATATATATGTATATATATATATATATGAATATATACGTATATATATATATATATATATTCATATATATTACATGCGTATTTCTCTGTTCTGAAATTAAAGTTTCATTACAGTTAATAAAACAAATCAGTGACTTCAACGCCATATGTCAATCTTATGAACTGCATGTGTTAAGAGCGTCGCATATTTTGTCCATTACGTACATATTGTCAAGGTAAAACAAGTAGGCGGTACACATGTTGCATATTAGCTATTGTATGTGGTTATGATGTCACTGTGTCGGCAACAGGTGACTGACAAGTGAACTGCGATTGAAGTGCTTGGTGTCCTTCTTTGCAAAGCTCATATTGTGTTACATTTTCTGACAACCTTATTGTAACTTAGCTCTAATCTATGAACATGAAGCTTTTCCACGGTAAAGCTATTACTAAGAAACTTTACACACTATAGGTCACTTAAGCTAGTCTCCACGCACTTTAGGTGCTTTGTCAAAGCTCTCATAAATTTTCCATGGGTCCAGTGCTGATCATTGCTGCTGCAGAGACTACCGTCTAAACCCTCTGGCATGGCACAGCATCCCTGGCAGTAGTAATGCGTATTAGCAAGCATGCGCATACCGCTTTCCTGAACTGCGTAGGAAGAACCGTTCAGTAGGGTTGGTGGGTGGGAATTCTTATGACCTATGGGGAGTAATGTCTCTTAGTTATAGTATTATTGTTGAAAAAAACTACATCTTAAGGACACATTATAACACCATAGGTCACTTAAGCTGACGTAACATCAGACTGGAGGTGGGAGGTACCTTCAACAAATTATAGTCCAAAAAACTCTGCACTCGACAGCTACAGACAAGACAATCATCCTGGACCATTGGTCCCCCACACCAGCCCCATTGAGCTGGGGAGGGTGGGGGAGGCAACCCCTAAGACTGGTTGGATGCAGCTGTTGGGAGGCACTTGAGCACCAACAGCCATGCCTCCACTTCTGCCAAGTCGTAAAAGGATGTAAAGGTATAATGTAAATGCCACCTTAAAGCAGCTGTAATATCCCTTACTAATGTGTTTTTTGATGTGTCCCAGGAGGCAATCTAGCTCTTCATCCTTTGGGCCACCTGGTAGGCTAAGGTAGTTGCTTTTCTTAACCACCATAAGATGGTGTTAGGAGACAAATTGCTGGACTCCATCTGCCTAAGGGGAAGAAAGAGGAGTTTCTGTCCAGCTTGATATCGTTCAGTCCTATATTCAGGTTTCATGTGTAGAAACTATTACCTTGGGCATTGCATCAGCAGGCTTCTCAAAGGGAGTGGCTGAGTGGGTTGCCCACAGGAAGCTTTATAAGAAGTCTTCTACAAAGACATTCTACATTGCAGCTACCCTCAAGACCAGAGGGGGAACAGTTTAGGCACAGACCCCTTTTCTGCAGGCTTGTCTACAGTTTTTTACACTGAGTCACCAGTGGAGCACAATGGTGTGCCTCACTGGGACCTCACCTCTGGTACTTGAGAAACTGACCAAGCCCCTGTTTCTAGCCTAAAGATATGGGTTCTATTGATCTCAAGATCTTTATCTTCAAGATGGTCAGGAAATGGGGTCATGAAGGTCTCAATCTTACGCTTGTCCCTGGTGGCAAGGATTGATGTGTAGTCAGCCTCAAAGGCCTCAGATCACTTCCTGAGCCACCTATGATTGGAACAAGAGCAGGTCTGCATTGACATTCAGGCAACCCGAAATGTGCCAATCCTCGCCAAGAAGGTGGAGTCGGCATTGGCCTTCCTGGTTTTGTCTTCTGCTGTAGCCTGGAGGCATGCCCAGCCACAGCAGACTGACAGGAGGAAGCCGACCCCTTGGACATCCTTGCACCTCCCAGGAAAACATCATCTAGAGACTTTTGCCACTGGTCTTTGGCCATCTGGTCAGCCTCAGAGAAATAGGGTACAGGAGCAGCTGGTAAGCAGCTTTGCTTACTGCAGTTGACAGGTTGACTGCTGAGGGGAGCCCATTACGTCACACTAACTCGAACATAATGGCTCCACTCAGCATATGTCCCATGGCAGAGCCTAGAAATTGCTCAAGGCCCAGCAGAGTCTGCACCAAACGTTTGGTGGAGGCTGGCATGGCAGGGTCATCATGTGCCTCCTCTTAAAGACACATGGCAGCACATCCCAAACAGCCCAGGAAAGAGCCCACTATGGCCATAACCTGCACATCCTGCTCAGAGCACCAAAGCGATGAGAAAAGCATGGTCATGAACTCAGACTCATGATGGCGTGGCCCTGTAAAGGAGTGTCAACCATAGAAGTAGCGAAGTTGTACATGGAAAGATTAATCTAGTACAAGTCCAGCCTGAACGTCAGCTTTGCCAGCAAATGATACTGGGCTAGGTCATCCCTACAGGATTCTGTTTGTGGCACATGGCTAGATCTGGTAAGTTCCGCCGACAATTTGGTGAACTTCCCAGCAACAAAGGTGGAGAAAGGCACCTCTCACTTGGGCGCAGGCTCCACTCTGTTGACCAACATCCGCACTGCCTTAGGCTGCACTCATCTGGGATGCAGGACTGCCTTCCCAGGAAGGCTTTCCTGCATAAATGTGACATTGGCCCAAAACACAGAGCCCAGCTTCTCTGACTTAGAAGAACACCTGTCCACCTGTCCTACCACCTCCTCACCTGAAGCTGTTGACTGAAGAACTTTTCCCTGCCCAGCAGCTTCCAGAAGTGTTAGAGACTTGGCCTCCTTCCACTCTGCCGACAGTTGGGAAAAAAGAGCACTCCCCTCTTCTGCTTTGGAATCCCCACTTGGGAAGTCCGAGCTGTCGAGGCCCAGAATGTCATCAACTGTGGGACAATCAAATCATCCCCCAATCTGAGGAGCAAATTCTCAAGCGCTGCTCCTCAGTCTTCAGCTTAGCACTCTGGAAGCCTCAGCAGCTGGTACCACAGCCTCAGCATCCCATGGAGACTGCAACTCCTCACATGCACGAACAGTCTCCACAGGCAAGATGCCTGACAGAAGCTCCCAAGTGGGAAGAGGTGACACTTGCCTGCTGGCACACACTAGGTGAATAAGCCTACAGGCCGGGGGACCGACACTTGCTGCAACTTCTTGCACTGGCCCAATTGCCGCCAAAGAGGTGCCACCTCTAAGCCTCTGCTGGGGTAGGCTTAAGCACTGAATAACCCCTTCCCACTGCCACATCGGCATAGGTCACCCTGACGGTGACTTCCCCAACAGAAGAAAGATCAACATCCTGATCAATCTCCATTGGGTGGGAGAAGATGACTGAGTCTCCAACTCGGCGTGATTGGTTCCCACTGTACTACCCTCTGAAATAGGATCCACTGAGAGAGACAATTGCACCTCCTCAGCCAATGAAATGCCCGAGTAACAGCTCTGGCAATGTACCTTTCCTTCCAGAGAAAGAGAAGAAGAGAGGTACCAAGGACTCTTCTTCTTCTTTTCCATCCTGTGGTGGGAACGTGATTACTCACAATGGGGAGAGGGAGGCAGGGGAGAAACCAGCCATGAGGCTGATCCCTCACCCCTCCCCTCCAGGGCCCCGGAAATGGGTACAGCCATCATGGAGGATGCAGTGTGGGCCACTGCCCTAACTGCACTTGCCACCTTAGGGTTTGGTGCGGCTGTCTCAGCAGAATATTCAGCCACACTCTCACAAGAGGGGCCAGGCAACTCCGAGTGGGCGGGGGAGGAAGGAGCCACCACAGATTCTGGCCAGAGGAAACCTTACATTCCAACCTGTCCAGCTGTTTGGCGACAGCAACAAACAGCACCTCCACTTTGCATATGATCACCTGGGCAGTCACCTCCACCTGCACAGCCAAGCTTGACTTGGTGGGGTGCTAGAAGGGAAGCTTGGAGGAGTAGGTGTTACAGTCCAACTCAACATCCAAGTTCATGGATCTATCCTTACAACACGATCCCTGGACAAACTAAGCCAGAGGTAGGACCAGTTCCCGGGAAACTATCAACTGTCTTTCGACGAATGAAGAAGCCACAAAGTTACCGAAAAGGTAAGAGAATGGCAGGAGGTTCAAAAAAAAATGCGTCCACCGTAGATGGACGCCACAGCAGGAAACTGGTATATGCATGCTTGCTAGTACGCATTACTACCATGGGGGGGGTGCTGTGCCATCCACCAGGGCCTGGACGGCAGTCTCTGCAGTAGTATGGATCAGCACTGGACCCACGGAAAATTTATGGGAGCCCTGGCAAAGCACCTAAAGTGCATGGACACCAGCTTAAGTGACCTTTGTTGTTGTAGTGTGTCCTTAATGCGGGTGCACAGCTATTTATACCATTTACTCAAATAGCCCCATTCAAGCTTTGAAATGCCATGTCAGGTTAAAGAAAAACAGGAATATGTCCACCCCTGGACTCTTTGAGATACGCTTCTGGGCTTTTGCATTCGGATTCACCTACGACTATAAATTTATACACTTCTATAAAATTAAGAACAGATTAACTCCAAATTATTTACATGATAGAATACCTCCTGAACCTGAACAGACATATGGTACAAGACACTCTAACGATATTCCCCAGTTATTCCCTTAATCAATGAGGCGTAAATATTTTTTCATCCATAATTCGCAGCTGGAATTATCTTGATCCTTCAGTGAAATATTCTTCTTCAGTCTGCTCTTTTAACTGAAACCTGCAAAGCTGTGATGCACGTGCTCCAGTTATTATAATGATGGTTAAAGAAAAGGCCAGATATGTCATGCGAAACTGAGAATGAATTGTTCTTTTTTAAATCACAATATGTACAAGTATAACTTAGTAGCCAGTCCCATTTGTCGGTGCTGAGAATCCCCCGAAACTGTTACGCATTACTTGATGGTGTGTACAAAATACGCCGATCTAAGAAAAAAATCGTTTCGACTCTTCGTATGCATTGATACAACATGAAATATACGTCCAGCTTCTTTTGTTCGGAAATGATAGTCTTGGTTTCAGGCAAAACCAAACTCTTTTTAACAAAGCAGATGCTTATATTCTGCAAAAAAACAAAACGTTTTTGAGTATTCATTATGTGCAACGCTGGTTCCAACACTAACCATTCTGTTTCGTTTGTTGTGAAAAAAAGAGATAAAACATACATGTTATATCTTATGGCATAATTTATTATAACAGTAAATCATAATGACTTATCACCTCTTTTGTTTTCCTTTGTTTTGTTCTACATACTTATTCAATTAAGAATACTTAGCTCTTCTTCAGTTGAATTTTCTTTCTGTCATCAGTAAACTGTCCACGTCACTTGATTATGTTCATTGTGTTTGTAGGAAGCGGAAGTAATACAAGCTTATCTAAAGCTTATTTTCCAATCCCATTCATTTTTGTTTACTATGAACAAAATATATCAAATACAGATTATAAATTTGTAAAAACAGTTTGACCAAGTTTTTTTTTTTTACCTTTGGTTAGAATTGGCATGGACATGTTTTACTTGGATGACGCCTCTGGTAATGATATTATATTAAAGGAGTTAAGTTACTTTCTTTGCAACTGGAATATGTCAAATGACCGTACAAAGCACTTTTTTAAAGGATGAGTGTAAGGGCTCTGAAATTCCATAAATGAAAACATGCATATCCAATGAAGCAAATGTAATCGACACGACAAAAATATTGACAGCCCATAAAGATAGAAACCAGGGATTATTTTTGTGTCAATAAACTGGTAGTGTCCATAAACATGAGGGTTTTTTTGTTTGTTTTCCATTTTTTGTTTTTGTTTTTGTTTTTGTGTTTGTTTGTGTTTGTGTTTTTTGTTTGTTTCTGTTTGTTTTTTTGTTTGTTTTGTGTTTGTTTTGTTTTTGTAGCCTTCATGTAAACTACGGTATTTGTTATGCAGGCAAAATTAGACCACGGCCATGATGTACTCACACCAATTCTGGTGCTTGTGTTTAACACCAACAAATCAGAAAACTGTTTTACGTTTCATTATTCAAATAGCATCATTGAATGCTTACAGTCCGTGGAATTGGAAGATCTATTTCAGGCTACTTGCCCTCTCGGGCAGTTTGGCCACGAGCAGTAACATTGATAATGTCATGTAAAATCAAAATCTTCAGTGCGCAACACGATCTTCATTTGTTTCACCAAAGAGCTGGGTTGACCATATCACAGTTACTAGTGTGAATCAAAACAAGTTCTCATGATGCAGTTGGCTGCACACATATGACACAATATACAGTTTTGTTTCCCACACGTTGTTAGAATATAAATAACAAATTTGTACTTTCTGTGATTGTAACATTGGCTCTCCTTGACATGCACTTATATTCAAAGAAGACGATTATGATGGGAGCTGAGTCCTGCCGGGGTATTCGATCCATCAGCTTGGAGATAAACAAGCCCTTAAAAAGAAAAGAAAGTGGTCACAAGCACACACAATGACAGGAAGACTGGAATAATGTTCCATTTCAGCTGAAAATTATGGCCGTGAAAAAACCCAAATCACCGTATACGTCAATATCAATGGGGAAGAATTGATCAACCTTTCTGTTTTTAGCGGAAGTGAGACACTGTAGTCCCTCGTGTAATTAAACACACTCTGATGTAATAATACATACTTCATTCATATGCATTGTGCCCATTTCCTAGAACATCCTGGATGCCAATTCTTTAGCTGAATTTTGTGCTTCATATTCCGACCAAATTTAACCCTTTTGACAAAAAACACCATGGCTCAGTATTATTTCCTTCATCATGTGTCAATATAAATTTCCACCCACAATTGACGATACATCTTGAGTTTCTATTCTTGATTGGTCTAACTAGTTAAAAACTGTTTTCAATACTTTTCATCTGACTCAAAAGCAATTGTGATAAATAGAGTGGGCCCGGATCTATGGCTCAAACATCATTTCCCGAGCTAGGGGGGTGGGGGTGGGGTGGGTTCAGGTCATGGCAAAAAGGTCAGCGCATTTTACATGATTACTTTCTGACTGTTAGTATCACGGAAACACGATTTTTGTCATTGACCGGAATTTCTATTGCAAGTAAGCCAGGTTTAAGTGGCGCCAGTATCTCTCTCTCTCTCTCTTTCTCTCTCTCTCTCTCTCTCTCTCTCTCTCTCTCTCTCTCTCTCTCTCTCTCTCTCCGTCTCTCTCTCTCTCTCTCTCTCTTTCTCTCTCTCCTTAAATAAGGTGATTCTGTATACCATGACCTATAAATAGAGAGATTTTTAATTTTCAAAGGTAAATACTGTCAAAATGTGACACAGACTTTTTTGTTCGCACTTCTGGGACCAATACATTGAAGCACACGCATGCTGTGATTGGTTCTTGGCATCAAGAACGACACTCTGTACGAGCACATTTTAATGGCAGTACACTTCGCAGGTGAATAGGTAATTTAGATGGGAAATCGGCTGCAAGATGAACACGTTCACGGTATGCAAACAGTTTTGATACTTTACGTTTAAATCAAGGGTAGCTATAGCTCAATTGCTTAATGAGGGTAAGTAGTATAAGAACTGCTGCTCATTTTCTGAAACTTTATGCAGATTCATTGGGAGAGTGCCATGAATATCAACAGCCAGCGCTGTAACAATGAATTCGTGAGTCCGTGCTACTGCGCTGCATTACTACCTTAAAAAGAAAAAATACAATTAATGGCCACCAAGATATAGATACAGAAGCTGAAATGATTCCCTCTGTGAAGCAACGGTATATGTTGCAAAATGAGGCCTCATGTCTGACATATTTCTAAGCCGCCCTCCCTAAAAAATAAATAAAATAAAATAAAATAATATTATGGGTGGAAGTCAAATCGTGCTGTGAATGTAGTAGCTTAAATGTAATTTTTGTTTATGGTTTGTATAATCCATTAAACGTGCAATGCAAACCTTCCTGGAAATACCGTAGTCATAGAATAAATAGGATAGATTCGTTCCAAGGGATATCTTTATGCCTGACTTCAAATGTGCCAGAGTTGAAAGAATAACGCAATGAGACATGTACAACCCAGCATAAGCGGCGTTTGTGCTCGAACTAAATGATTCTAGCAGGATTAAGGACAAGCTATTCCAGGCGAGTGTCATTCGCACGCAGACTTAGTGAGTGTTCTCAATTCAAAATTCTGGACTCGTATTTTAAGGTAACTTTCAAGAATTGTACTTTCATAGTTTACATGTGGGAAGGAAAAATAATGAAAAGTTTATTTCGTTCTCCTTTTTTGCGTTGGATGTCATGAGAAAATTGTAGGTTTACAGTCTGGTAAGCAGCACGTCGCCATCCATTTGCTGGGAACACATGAGAGGGCATTTGTAATGTTATTGGAATGTAATGCGGCAGACAAGAAGCATTTGCGACAATTCTTCCCTTTATTTACTTCTGTAGGCTTCTCGGAATGACGCTACTATGGATAAATTTTGACCAACTATAGTGTCACTATTTTCAAGCATGACGTACTTAATTTCGCTAGTTTTAGTTTTTGTTTCACAGGCAGAAGTATCGGCTTTCCATTTTTATGGGGTCTACGGTATTATTTGGT
The DNA here is from genome assembly GCA_964020975.1 of Hermodice carunculata. Lineage (NCBI taxonomy): Eukaryota > Metazoa > Annelida > Polychaeta > Eunicida > Amphinomidae > Hermodice > Hermodice carunculata. The sequence goes on along the minus strand of OZ026612.1, from coordinate 70,309,957 downwards.
AAAGACACATACATATTGATTCGGTGCAGAAAATATGCATGTAAGTATGACTTTTGTCACCTTTCTTTAGATGTAAATGACTCATCTTGCACGAAAGGTGCAGAATGGTTTTTAAATTCGGGGGTGCGCGTGTGGTGTGAACAAAGTGTACTAGTAAAACCATCAACGATGATATGATGGACTCTATAATCTAGTTAAAGTGCCCAATAATTGAGACCAACTTGCAACAGTCCGTGAGTCTAGCATTGTCAAAGCTGAGTTCTCCATGGATATGAAGAGCTCCTTCACACTGTGAGGAAACGGTATAATCATGAACTTTATGGTGGATGTCACAATATGAAGTCGTGTACTGGTGATCCAGGCCAGATCATCGGGGCATTCAGGCTGAAAATGGCTTGATCTTTGCCTTCTTTATTCTCATGCAACAGTTTCGTAGATATATCGTGGATTTTATGTTTGTCATTTATATGCCTATGTACAATTTTAGTCCATTTTACTGCTATAAATTTAATTTAAATCTCATTTTATTTCTGTATCTTTTTTCTGTAACTTGTCCTTTTAGTTTATCTATTGTCATCTGTTTTGTTACAATTTTATTCTGTTCATCATGTCATCATTGTGTATTTTCTCGTTTTCATCCAGGGCCTGGCGGAAGATCAGTGTACTGCACTGAGCCACCAACCCTGGTAAAAGAATAAAGATACAATACAATACAATACAATACAATACAATACAATAATAACTATTCTGTTCTGTGATTAACCCAAGTGTATCACATTGTAAATAATTGTTTTTGATACTGATAAAACAAAATAATGAAAACACACAAAAGAATGAATAAACAAGTAAATGTAACAAGACTGCTTTGAGGATATAGAAATCCTATGCATGTATGTATTGCCAACATAAGTAAAATATCTCACTAAAAGTATGCAAGGGGCTTTATTTTTGTGCAAAGAGCGTGCAATCGTCCTTAGAAAAACCACATTTGTCTATAAATGGTTATCAAAATATTATTGGTCATGATCGCCCAGATGGAGTGGAACGTGGTGTGGCGGTATTTGTATCTGGTTCCTTATAAGCAATCCATAGTGTAGACTTCTAGGGGGCCGACCTGCAACTATTATGGTGTGAGGTTATACTCCATAGTAATACGTTTTTGTTTGATGTGGTATATCGTCCGTTGGCATAACTTCCAGGAAAGTCTCGATCAAGCAAAAAATACTGGAATTCAAAATATTATTTTAACTGGAGATCTAAACTCGGATTTGTGTACTCAGCCAGGTCTACGACTCCACCAATCCATCAACAGTAATTGCCTTACTGTATAATGACGAACCAACATGCATCACTGACCAGTCGGCGACTTGCCTCTATCAAATTATTCCAAATGTTCCAAAATATGTGAAAAAATCGTCCATTGTCCCCAATCTTTAATTGCGACCACTGTGTAGTTGGTGCAAATTTATTGTTTCGGCCAAAGAAAGAACCTGCTTATTAAAGAAAAATTTGGAAGCATGACAAGGCGGATTTCGAAGCTTTCAAAGATAATCTCTCGGGAATAGCCTGGTCATTTTGTTTTGTTTCTAATGACATCAATTGCTGTTGTGGATTATGGTCGACTGTTACTGGATGCTGCTGCACGCTACCTTCCCAATAAATCAGTTGTGGTTAGACCACACAGTTTAGCCAGGTATACTTCTCGACTTGGTTTACTTAAACGCCAAATAAAAAGACACTACGCACAGCTAAGAGTAAAAGAATCATGATGCTGGCGCGTGGATCTTATTTTGTCGAATGTGGAAAAGTTACCAGGAACAACTTAAACATGCTGGACCAGAGTACAACAGTAACCTCCTCGCCAACTTGATTAATCCCACTCGCAAAAGTAAACGCTGGTGGCGAACTGGTAAGCATTTTCTCAATAAGAATCATTCATATTATGATTCTTCCATCTTACACCAAAACAAACATTTATCCGATAGCCAGGCAAAAGCCGAGATGTTTTACTCTTTCTTTTCGCAGCAATGATATATTGACACTTCTTCAGCTTCTTTACCAGACCTAACTGATACCCCCAACTTTATGCTCCACACTTTAACTATAACTGAAGCTGAAGTTCTGAATACACTCCTCGGTTTTACTCCTCAGTTTGGACACATCAAAAGCGTCAGGTCCCGATAGCAGAAGTGCAAAGCATTTCAAAGAACCTGCTCCTGAGTTTTGCTCCACTACTAAAAAAAAATAATTGACTTATCCTTAGAAACAAATGAATTCCCGGGTATCTGGAAATGAGCAAATGATTCTTCCCTTCATTAAAAAACTTCTGAAAATGAGTCTATAAATTACCGGCCTGTCTCCTTACTTAGTTGCACCCGGGAAGCATTTGAGAAAGTAGTGTTTAAACATGTGTTTATTTTTTCATGATAACCTGGTTATATCTACTCACGAATCTGGCTTTATACCCGGCGACTCAACTGTTAACTAACTTGTATTGTTATGTCACCACTTATGTCCTGCTATTGATCATCATAAAAACCACGAATTGTATTTTTTCTATATTAGATGGGCGTTTGATAAAGTTTGTCATCCTCGTTTATCGTATACATTACAAAAAAAAAGAGGCATACCGGGAAATTAACTTGATTCGTTTTCGGATGACCTTAGCAACCGTTACCAATGAGTTGTCATTAAAGGGCATTCTTCTGGTTGGGGTTGGATTGGGGAGGGGGGGTGTATCGCAAGGAAGTGTAACGTGTGACGTCAAAGGAGGTAATGTATTAAAGGGGAAAGAACATACATTTCAAACATGTTTCAACAAATGTCCAGGTTATCCAGTCCCTTTTCGCGTCAAAGTTGGAGCTTTGTGGAGATGGTTGTCCTGATAATGGATACAAGTCCGAAAGTACCGGCGAGGTTTTAGATAACTGGTGATCAATGACATTTTGAATCTTGACTATTTGCGGATGATACTTGTCTTCATTTAGATATTGATAGTCCAGTCAAAGCGGCAATATATTCGGATCTTTATTATATTAACCAGTGGTCTAAGGACTGGCACGTCCCATTTAATGCCTCCAAAACTGATTACATGTTGAATTCTCGTAAAATAAATTCTCCAAACCAGCCTGCTATTCATTTTCAGCGTTTTGCAAGATGTCAAGCACCACAAACATCTTGGTGTTACTTTACGCTCTGATTTAAGACGGACTGGTCATACAACCAACATTTCTAACAAACCTATGAAACTGTTTGATGTCATGAAAAGCCTATTTAGACAGAAATATCGTAGGAACTATTCATTTTCCATTTGATAAACCAATCCTTGAATATGCTGGTCCAGTTCGGAGTTGTTGTGCAGTAACAAATGAAACAAAATTTGAAACTGCCCGATAAGGAGCAGGGCGTTTCATCTCCCCTCCGCCCAACGTCCACGCCTTCAACAGACCCACTGCATGATCACCCATATTACAAGGCGCTCAGTGACCTAGATGACATATCATTTTTCCTTCCACAGCCAGACTGTAGAATTAAATACCTTTAGATATCCGGAACTCTCCTTCAATTTCATTATTCAAATCCAAGATATCTCAGCCTGCAATGTGACCTATAAAGTTCACTTACTTGGTCAATTTTGATAACCGATTTTCAGCTGTTCACCATAAACTTCAGCGTTCAGGAGCTTGTCAGCTAAATTCTCACATGTTCAAAATTGGTTTAAACGATACAGCAAACTGTTCATGTGCCTTAGCTGCCAAGGATACGTGACACTACTTTTTCTCTTTCCCCCCCCCCCCCATACACCGTGCCGCGTTCTAAACTATGAAGCGACCATCAAAGATCACTGATATTTTGCAATGCTACTCTGTCTGTCCCGTCCCTGTGCCCGTTACCTTCAGTATTTGTACGAGCGTCTCGCATCTTCCTTTGTTGCTCGTCCTTTTCCCGCCAGGGGAATTTATATAGGGCTAAGATCCATAAACCAACCGTTAAGCGACGATTTGTATGTGTGTGTGGTTTTTTTTTGGTTTTTTTTTTTTTTTTTGATAAAATAGGTTTAAAGTAGATACCACACTTTTCCCCTGGGCAGGTCCAAATGTGATCTGATAACACAAATGGTGCCGTGTTGCATATGGACATGTCTTATCGTTCCACGTCATTACATGATAGGCCAATGGCTACTTCTTTGCTTGGTTCGGAATCCCTGCACAAGCGATCTTGGCCTTTTGTGCATATTAAATCCGAGATCTTTCCAAAGACAATTTTTATCCACTGTCCGAAATCGCGGTATAATTACAGAATCCAGTATGCTTGAAACATTGTTTCCAGTTCAGAGGAGTTTCAAAGCCTGATCAAGCAGCCCTGTGCATCATATATGATGACCTAGAAACGAGTTGTGCCTTGGTTCGATCAAAACAATTAACTGGACCCAGTTTCGCGGCGCGGATTCATTTCTGTGAACACAGGGAGCTTGATTTATATCACTCCATTTATTTCTGTAATCATTGGAAGAAAATAAATGGGCCGTCTATCTTGTGACCATGAAAACGAGTCTTTTTCAAAATGAAAATATGATAAGTATTTTTCTGCTAATGCTCTAACTTACTTGATCAATTTTGTCAACTGCAGTGAACCCTCGTGGAATTCCTTTTCTTTCAACCACATTTAAAATCAATTTTGCTGAACATGGTTAATGGTACTTGACGGGTAAATTGATTCCACAATTTACTTTCGCAGTATGACAGTAGGTTAGATACTTCTCATGTAAATGAAGGACACCTGTGGCTCATTCGCTTTATAACGGTATGCAGGGTAAGAACTGCTGTTCATCTTTAAAGAGAGTTTTAACAGGTATATTGACAAGTTAAACTGAACGGTTTACACAACTGCAGATTGCCCATTGGTTTGTGGAAACATGGAATGCTGAATCCCATGCTTCCGAGATTTCAGTTTGACGGAGATCATGCAGTAAAGCCCTCCCCACGGATCCATTAAGCCGCGCTAGGGAACAGGATTCTTCATCTTCCAATGCTGTTTTGTGCCTATTATGCAACCTTACACTTTACTGACTAAAATATACAGTAGTAAGGAATTCAACTGTAAACTAAGTTACCTCAGGATATATGACGAAAGAACATGGCTACCAAAAATGCCGCACACTCGCACCGTTAAATGCACTAGTCGACCATTTATGAGATCATCTCTTGAGACACTTGTTGACAAATGTTCAAGGGAAATAAAAGAAACTTTTACTAGTTTACTAGATTAAAGGGTCAACTGTGCATTTATATCAGATGCCTTACCAGTACTGAAGATTGGGTATTGCAATTGCAAGTTTATCCCTGTGGAACGTTGTTTGAGTGCTTATGTTTCCATGAATTTTCATTGAAGTCTTGTATTGTGTTCTCCGGTATATTGATCACTATGACTGACATACGAATACCATTTTGAATCCAAAGATGTGCGATGCATACAAATAATGCTTTGAAAATACTTGCTCATCTTTTTTATTTTAAAGAGATAAAAAGGTGTATGAAACAAATACAAAAAGATCAAAAGATCTTTCTTGTTCCGTGTCACCGTCCTACCAATGGTAATCACGATTTCATGACGAGCCCAAGACATGTATTCTCTTAAATATCTGATTTGTCCAGTGAAATGCCATATATTTGTGTCGTTGGTGATTTTTCAATTTCCATCCATGAAATGGACGGATTCAAATTCAACCAAGAAAGAGCGTGACCGTTAAATGTGATAAAAGGTTGTTCGTTACAGTAACAAAACTGCAGAAAATCAATGTTTCTTATATAACGGTAAACATTCCAAATCTAGTCATTTCAAACTTTCCGGAAGCTATGAGTAGTTTGTTGACGCTGATAATCTTGTCGAAACCCATCACTTTCAGCTAGATTTTCTCATCCACATTCGGCTCACCAAGAAAACAAAGATTGTCCGCTTTGGTTTTTACTGACAAAGATTAAAAACGGACGAAAAGCGAGGCGAGGCGAGGCAAGCAAGAAGACAAGAGAAGAAAAGATTGGTTTGCGTGAGAACTTGTCCTATCTCCCTTTTCTCGATGATGATATAGACCTGAAGTGACACAAATGGTATGACCCTGTCATCAGTAAGCAATGGATAAACTGGTACCACAACCGAACACGACCATCTGACATAGATTGCAAAGGCATATACCTATCCACCACATGGAAACTTTATGCAGAAATGGAAAGAGCCTAACTCTTGGCAATTCACGAAATAACTTTGCAAACTCACAATTGATTTCAAAAAAACTCTTAAGAATTAATTGTGGCAAATATGTATATATTTTAGTACTCAGTTTTCTGAATGTCTCAAATATTTTTGGCCATTATTCAAAAACCATGTAAAAATCTATCAAATGTTATCAAAGGGTCTTGGTCAGGAATCTACCAGGCCCGAACAAAAACTGATCTGTACTGAATTGCTTTTCTGGTGGGTTTTTACCCATGACAGCCCACGCTACCCACCCTAAAACACAAACATCTTCAAACTGATTCACTCCATATTCTCCTCTTGTGTGGAAGTTCTACAAAATTTAGACCTAATCAAATTTCTTTGGCCTGATAATATCGCAGGCAGTATTCTGAAAGAATGCGCAGCTGGACCAGCCCCGCCATTAAAGCATCCGTTCTCCAGATCTATGGAACAGGAAAAGAGTCCATCATAGTGAAAAGATGGAAAATAAACACCAAGCTGCAAGGACACACGTGAACATGTCAGGGATAATATGCCAATATATTTACTCTGCATCACAGCGAAGTGATGCGAAAGTGTGGTCTAAACTATACGTACCCTCCCCTAAAACACACTCTATTACTTTAATAATATTTTGTGCAAGGGTAGGTCCTACTCGAGCCAAATAGTAGATTTCCTATTTTGGATAAATTTTAGACAAGACACAAGCTGATGTACTTTTTGTAGACTTCCCCAAAGTGTTTGATTGTACGCCCTACCATCTGTTACTGTATGATTTGAAGAGTTTTGTTGTAAACGGTCAATCACAAGCTTGATTATTGATCTACCTGTCCGATAGAAGACAGTGTGTCATTGAAGAAGGATCCAAATATGAGTGGAACAACATAGAATCTGGTGTCCCTCTGGGTTCTATTAAAGGACATTCTTTCTATTTATACATCAATGATATGTTCTGTTTCTATTTAATAAGACTACAGTGTTCCTGTTTGCATATGATTCTGAATGTTTTAGAGAAATTCAAACAGAGGACGAGACGCGGTTAATCCAAATACCATCGACAGTTTCAATATGTGGAGTAATCTGTGGGGTATGAGGTTTTTATGTGGACAAAGGCAGCGTACGTACATCTGGGTGACGCAATCGTCTAGCTTTTATTGCAGCATGAATAATACTCGTATGGAACACGTTTCATCGCATCTTGTGGTCTCCCTTTGGGCCTTGTAACCTGTTTTCCTATTTGCACAAACGAGAGTTACTGCATCTCATCCCTTTGAACAATTTTAAAACATTCAACACAGTGTAAATCATCAAAGTACGTTTCCAGTCAAAACAAGTGTCACACATCTTGAAAACTCAGACAATAGTGTGCGTCTTGAGGCTACCCCCGTCACACAGAAACCTGCATTTCATTGTACGTAAATAACACAATTTGTGCCTGAAACAGCAGTCACTGACATGGCAATTGGTCATTGATCCACAGTTTTACGAGGGCTGGCTGAATAGTTCTAAGCCTAAGTGGGATATCTCAGTCGGATTGAAACAAACTTTTGCCACCAACAAGTACAATCATTTAATGAATCATACGCATAGGAATTGCAACTGTAGTCTGATTAGTGTCTTTGTACCAGACCATCTTGTGACCTACCCATTGAAATCACCAGAAATGGACAAACTGGCTAAGGGGCAGTCATCAAGTACCAGCAACTGAAAGGGCAAACTCCAACACAGATACATGCTTACATGGTGGCCACTTTATGGGATGACGCACCTTTCTTTTTCCACTGTTAAGAAGTGGGCTGCGGAATTCAAGCGTGGCAGAGAGAGCCTTGGCGATGACGCGGGTCGAGGAAGGCCTTCAACAGCAACCATTCCCGAAAACATTGCCCGGGTGCATGACATGGTAATGGCTGATCGACGATTGACCAATAGACATAATCTCTCATCAGAGGGTTGAGCACATTATCACAAAGGAGTTGGGAACGGCAAAAGTTTTTGCAAGATGGGTGCCAAAGCTCTTGACAGCGGATCAAAAACCTGTCCCATCCCTGGGGTCCCGTTTTGAAGCGGATACCGATGATTTTTTTTACCTAATTTGCAACCGTGGATGAGACCTGGATTCATCATTTGGAAAAAGAAACCGAAATTCAGTTTGAATAATGGAAGCATCCGGGATAACCACCACCCCCACCCCATCCCGCCCCACCAACCCCCCAACCCCTGCCCCAAAAAAGCCAAGTTGGTTCCTTTGCTGGAAAGGTGATAGCTTCAGTCTTTTGGGATTCCAAAGGTATTCTGCTGATTGACTATCTTGCAAAAAGCCAGACCATCAATGGAAATAACTTATATTATGCTGACCTACTGATACAGTCGCGTGAAGCCATCAAAGCTAACGACGGAGAATGCTCACTAAAGGAGTCCTGTTCCACCAAGACAATGCTCCTGTTCACAAATCGGTGGTTGCCATATCAGCAATCTATGATTGTGGCTTCGAATTCATTGACCATCCCCCTTTTTCACCCGATTTAGCTCCGTTAGACTTCCACGTGTTTCCCAAATAAAAAAAAGGAACTAGCCGGTCGCCATTTTCCCAATAATGATGACATCATTTCCGCTGTGAATAACTTTTTTAGGATGGCTGAAGAAAATTTCTTCTTGACCGGCATCCAGACCTTGCAGCATTGCTGGCAAAAGTGTGTAAACCTGGAGGGGGACTATGTAGAGAAATAAATAAAAAAAAAAACTTCAACTTTAGAATGGGCTTTTCACAGCTAGGATAAGAACTTTTCAGCCAGTCCTCGTACTTGAAAACTTTCAACTCATTACAAGAAATTACTCTCCGAAACTGCAACTGCCACAATACACGTTTTCTAAGAAGTATGTATCTGTGTAAAAACTCAACGGAACAGCACTGTAGTATTACAGTGTCAATTCTCTCGAATCAGTTTTAAGCTATCATAACCATTATTTCACACCATGGACTGTGCTCATCCATTCGATATCATCATCTTGGGGAAATTGACTCATATAGGTGTATTTCCTGTTTGGCTCTGCAAACCAGCAATTTCACTTATATTTATTATACTAAACCTGTATTATGCATCGTATTTCATTATTCTATGTCATTTTAATGCACGTGTTATGCTGAGAAATATATACATATATATGATATATATATGATATATATATATATATATATATATATATATATATATATATATATATATATATATATATATATATATATATATATAATTATATATTATAATTATGCATAGTTCAATTTGGTTATACCCGGATTTTCTCTGGCGGCTAACCATTGCGAATTTTATCGCCGGCTCACATCTCTAATGAGTATAAAGGCACTGGAAATTGGGCCCTATTACGTTGCTATTACAGCGTCCCCCACTGTGTGTCACTAGGCGTGTGGCCCATTAATAGTTGAACTGGAGGCAAGAGGGGTACTGTGCGTTTTGGGTGGGAAACAGTAGAATGTGATTTATGGCATATATGGGAAACTCTCTAGCTTTTGCTATCACGTCAGAAGTGACGCCCAGTATTTTATCATCATAATTGGGCATCTGAAAGTCCCCAGTATTTTATCATCATAATTGGGAATTTGAAAGTCCACAACTGTCGTTCTAATCTTGTAAATCAGGGGATGACATTGAAGTGTCGAATACCATTCATTCACTATGGGAAAAAACGGGCTTCCTGTTAAACCATGTCCCATATCGCTAGCACACGGGCACTGAATGAAGCTACAGGTGACACCTATGGCGGAGGCTGTATTATCATCGAAACCAGGAGCTATGAAACGCGGCCATTTATTCGTATTCTCATATATTTAGAGGCTACAACCTGCTTCCCATAACCCCAGATTGACAGTACAGAAACCATTATTTGGCCCAGTTTAAAATAGCAATATGAATATTAAGAAAAACAGTAAACTGACTCGCAAATACATAAGTAAGCCTATATGGAAAGAAGAAAAGACATAGAGAGAAAAAAGAAAGAACGAAAGCAAGCAAGCAAGCAAAAAGAAAGAGAGAAAGAAAGAAAGAAAGAAAGAAAGAAAGAAAGAAAGAAAGAAAGAAAGAAAGAAAGAGAAAAAGAATGAAAGAAAAGGGTTGTGATTGCATGTGCTTAGGTTCAGGGTCGCATACTTATGATCTTCATGTTTCCTAATCCCCAAGCCCACACGACGCCGTCTTGTTCTCCCTCATTAAGGCTCACGTACCCTTTGCTTGACTGCAATTACATTTGCCCAGCAGTATTCTTGCGGCGCCTTGCATGCACTGTATGCGCTGTTACTAAAGGGGCGAGTACATTTTACAACAATAGAATTAGAAAATGCTTGTTTTTTTTAAAAATATGTTGTGTATTTAGCAATTTTCATTCGAACTCACAAAGACAATATATTTTATAAAAGAAGACATTTTGCTAAATGTAAAACCAGCTACAGATGTTTATAACCATTCAGTCATTAAATCTTAATATTTTTTAAAGTACAATTATTTTTTTTTTTATATTTTGAGTATAAACAAAAAATAGCTCAAACACATTTCCAAATAAACTTTTGGGTTTTATCAAGATCCAAAGAGCATATTGTCGGCTAAAAAACCGTATCTCAAAGTTTCATGAAAGGGCTTACTTTAAATTTTAAAGCTTTTTAAATTCTATTCATATTTTTAAAACAAAATTTCAATCATCTCTACAAAAGTTCCCAAGCCCTTAAAAAATCTGAGATACAGTATTTTAGGCACAGGTGCTAACTTTAATTTTATATTACAGGCCTCCTTGTATGTTAATTTTGAACATGCTTTTGAATGTAATTTTTTGCAAATTTCAATTGGAACTTGAAATTATTGAGATGGTTTAATCTGAAAGTTATTAGCAAGTTTAAATTAAGAGAATTTTTCTCTTTCACAAAATATGTGCTTTTGATAGTCTTGCATGAAAAACAAATAAAATAACTACATATTTCTACATGTAAGTCACAAAGTGTACTGGCCCCTTAAAGCAGTTTAGTAGTGTAGTGTCTACCGGTATTTGTGGCTATTAGACAAATCCGATTAATTAATTAATTAATTAATTAATTAATTAATCAATTAATTTATTTATTTATTTTGATTGTAATGTCTTCACTTAATGGTGTCTTCTGTCAATCAATAGGTTGCGTTTTTATAAAAAGAAGTGGCCTAAGAGGTACTGAATACACACTCAAAGGTATTATTTCGAAACATAATAAAGTGCATACTTGAATAAAGTAAAACCTTAATTAGTGATAATGCCAAACCTTGCAAGAATATAATGATAACATAGTACTGCACATTTACAACGGAGCGCTATTCTTGCATTCACTGGTATTTCATATAAGGTAGAACAGAGAAATGTTTTTTCAACGGCCACGTCAAAACATGTCCAATGCTGAATATGCCAAATGCTTTCATATCGAGGGAATATATTGGATATATTTTAGTCTGTAGATAAAATAAAAGTCATCCTGTCTAGACAAGATGACGTGCTGCTGTAGTCATGTCTTTGTTACCTGAGCACAAGGTGCAAAGGTCACAAAGTTATGAAGGCTGCAGTCCTGCAAGTCAGACGGGCAGCACGGATGGTTTTATTTTTATTCCGCATTTGAAAACAACAGCGAACTCATATCTTTATATCAACACTGAAAATCCACTTTTACTTACTTCCACAATGTCGTTTGCTGTCTTTGCGACAAACTGAGGGCTGTGCCCAGTAATCCTGCAAATGCAGTTAAAGTAACGCTGTCATGACAACAAGCCAGGCAAGAGAAATGGCATCACTCCAAAGTTTCAAACAGAGAGCCTTCAATTGTTGACGACGGAAGGCATCTATAATGTAATTTAACAACGTTGTGTAAAGGCAATGGTCAAATGGAATGATCAAACCGCCATAACTATTGAATATTACGCCAGAAAAAGAGAACAGAATTCACTGAATTGGTTCACCTTTTAAAGCAAACGCTTAATGTGCTTTGACTATTGTAAGAAAGCATGTTTCAAATGATGAAGTGGAATGCAAGCCTTTGCGGAATTGAATGGCCCCAGCCTCCGGTTTTTAGCTTGTTTAGAATTTTAATTAAGTGCAGAAACTTTCCAAAGATAAACCAACCACAGTTTTTTTATGTTTATTTTATTTTATTTATTTGTGGCGGGGGTGAGGGTGGTGGCGAGGGGGGGGGTCTAGTGTTTGCTTCTGTTTTGGTTTGCTTTAAGTTTACATGTACAGTACGCCTTTTGACATTTAATGCACTGACTGTTATCTTTAAATCATTTGGAGCTTAACTGTTACTTGTAGAATACTTTCTAAAATTTTAAAGGTTGCTTGAAGCACTAAACATTGTCCATGTTTTGTTCGAAAGTTAAAGTTCTGAAAACTCTTATTCCCGTATACGTTTTTGTTTTAAAAGAGAATGACCAACCATAACTCATTAATGTTTGAGCAGGTCCCCACCCACATCAGGCAATATCTGTTCCCACACATTTGACATGCAAACGTCTGTAGCGGCGTCAATTTTCAGAACTGAGTTTCTCAATTGCAAAAAGACATAACCTGATCTGAACCAGGAATATTTTGCACTACAGTGCACTGAAAACTACCTGTCCCTAAAAACATCACTGTTAATGACCATTTTGAAGTTCAGAAACCATATTAGTAACATGAAAATGTAATGTTTGAAACCTTCCCTCGGGGCCAAAGAAATTATGTTATACTGATAGCTTAATCAAGACCAACTATTTTCGCCAGCGTCTTAGACTTTTAGCACTGATACCTTAATCAAGATCGTTTTTGTGCGCGCATTTCTACTGCAAATATGACATTTTAACAATTGCAGAAACATAAGAAGCTACTATTTGTGCTATAGCGACATGAGGATGGATTTTGGACATTCACATCACCTTATATGATAAAATATGGAATAATTTTTGAAAGTATTACTTGTAGGACAACTATTTTGGCCACCGTCTCAGACTTTTTAAACTGAAGCCGCCTTTTATTTCTTTTAACGTGCGAAGTGTTTGATAAGGGGCTTTTCAAGGAAGCTTAGATACCGCTTTCGTTTAGTTCTTGGGATTCAGAGTAAGTGATATTAGCTCCCTGAAGAACAAATTGAACCCTGGTAGTTTCAAGATAAAAAAGAGCAGTTGTCGAAGACGTCGCCATCTCAATATTGCCAAGATGTCAGATGTCTTCCCTCATTATTTTAATCTGTAGGAGTCTCATCATTGCCAAGATGCCGGATGTCTACTCTCATTATTTTAACCTCTTAGGGTTCACTTCTAAAATTTGAGCAGTAATTAAGATAAAAGTCACACATGGCCTATCCAGCCACTGGGCTGTGGATTTTTTTGTTGGCATTGTGCTTCAGGAGGTTGTATGCCCTCTGCAGAATAATCATGTTGACCTGATTGTACGTTCCCAAGATTTTACTTTATATCTTGAATTTTGATGAATGAACTTCAATAAAGTTTGGCCAATTGGTCAAAGATATGTTTCACGTGTTATAAATTTGTGTTTAGGTATCTGTGGCCAACTATCATGTTTCGAACCAAACCTTCCTTGAGATGACAACACTGCTGTCCATTGAGCCCTTATATCTATCTATCTATCTATCTATCTATCTATCTATCTATCTATCTATCTATCTATCTATCTATCTATCTATCTATCTATCTATCTGTCTGTCTGTCTGTCTGTCTGTCTGTCTGTCTGTCTGTCTGTCTGTCTGTCTGTCTGTCTATCTGTCTGTCTGTCTGTCTCTGTCTGTCTGTCTGTCTGTCCTTCCGTCTTTCCGTCCATCCATCCATCCGTCTATCTTTCTAGCTATCTACATATCATTTTTAGGTACTTTTTTTCTAGTATGAATAGTTTCACACCCTCACCCAAAACGCATTAAAAAGAAAGCCATTTTAAACAACTTTCTTTGGAGTTTCTATGTCAAACTACAGAACAATTTTCAACAATAAGTAATCACGGACCATATTAGGTCAACCTCAGCAGCTGCCTGCCCAGCTGACTTTCAAGCGATTTTTGTATCTGGCTGGTGAAAGTCAATGATTGCGGGGCCCTAGGTCTGCCAAGCAGGTAACCTTAACAGAGAGAAATGGACATTTCTGTCTTGCCTAGCAGAGCGACGCTTCTATTCATAACCATTGAAAGTAAAAACCAGCTTGTGGTGCTAAATACACATATCAAACTTAATATAAGATAAATGTTACCTTCGTAAAATATATGTAAGAGAAACAGAAAGAGAAGAGTGAAGTAAAAAAAATCTATTCTAATTTACGATTAAGCTTTAATATGAGCAAACATATTTTATGACATATTTGAATAATGGTTTTGTTTTGTTTTGACCAATTATGATTCATGTTACATGGTTGCGATTTTGGATATCCCAAAGAATGAAGAAATTGTTTGATCAAATTAGATTTTTGTATTGTCTCTTTTCCAAATTTAAAGAAACCTTGGCGTTTCAACTTGTTGATTTAAATGTACAGTTGAAATATAATGCTCATAATTTCTCATGTTGCAAATAACACCATAAACCTGAATCCGCCATGCAGTCCAATGTGAAGAAATATGCTGCGTAAAATCACCATTTGGGGGCGTCTTCTAATAAAAAACTGTAATAGGCCAGTTAGCCCCAGTGTACGTTGATTCGTCTTGTTGCTAAACTAGCCAAATTTAAGACTGTTTCACTTCGCAGATTCTACGTTACTTAAAGTGATCCCTTGATATTTTAATGCAATGTAGCACTGAAAATTGCACGAGCACATAAATTTCCTTGTGATTTTTGCCCCCCCCCCCCCCCCCCGAGATAGTAGGTGACCGGTGCCTGCATGCTAGCATCAAATCAGGAACCAGGCAGGACAGGGTGGGATCACTGGTGGCACTTCACAGTGTGATATGCAAACAGGTTGAATATGTCACGACAAAACGAAGAATGAACACCCCTCTGCTTGGCATGCAAGCTGTTGGCAAATCCAGTTTGCTAGGATAAGTGATCAGTAAGGAGCAAATACCTTGTGTGTGTGTGTAAGAATCGGGATTCAGAACGCGCCATCCAAATGAACAGACGTACTGCTGGACATTTATTAAAAACCTTAAAGCTCTGATGTCTTTGTTAGTCATCATTCAAAAACATTGTGGCAAATAAGTGAATATGATAAGTCACTCGTATAATGCCTTTAACGGACACAATTGAAACCGAGGAATAGATCTGTTTAATCCGCTCTGATAGAACTAGACACACAACAACTCACAAGTTTATTCCAATTCTATTTTTTGCATAATTTGACCTGACACGCACTGGTATCCCAGCTGTTCTCTGATTGGCTACGTAAACTTTCAAGTGGCATCCCAAAATAGAATTTCACATAGGCGACCACTATAGCAAATCCTAGAATATTTAAAAGAGAAAGCTTTTACTCTGAGGAAGACTATGCTTTCTAGTTAAGATAAACTCTTATTTACAAAATTAAGGGCCTTACCTTGGACGATGAACACGAAACCGTTGACTTTGCTCCAACTGAAAGTAATCATTCCGAATTTTTACCACACTCGAATATTTGTGAAATTTAATTTTCCAACACCCCAGTGCTTTGTTCCATGATGGTTGAAGATGTATTGAAAATATATGTTGTGGATTTTTGCTTCAAACAATTTCTACCACTGCAGTCAAGTCCTTGCTTTTTCACGTTATACCTGGCTGGTGCCCTCTGTCGGTCATTCCTGGCTGCAATCTTCAACCAATCAGGGAGCAGCTTTATGGCCGCCAAAAAGTGTCGATAGTTACGACAGACAATGACAGAATCAATTTTTTGTCAGGTTTTGCGATTTGTGGAAATGAACACAGGATAAAAATGAGGATGAATTGAAAAATACGGTCTCATTGACAATTGAGGACAGGTGTCAGACGGCTAATGCTGCCGCACGAACCTGATTCAGAATGGGACACCCGTTTGAATTTGGCTCTGGAATGTAGAAATTTTTGCCCGAAATGGTTTTTGTGGAACATTTGCGACAATTATAGTCGTTTAGCCATGGATGTATGGATTTCAATTGTTTATCGGTTAGATATACCTGTAAAAATAGTCATGTAATAAATTGGTGAGTTATAGATTGATGCTATGTAAAGAAACAGAGAAGTCGTGTCAAACGTGAAAGCAGGATGGTGACCCAGATGTCAGCCTCGTTTCAAGCCTTTCTGTGTGGCAGTTCCGTCTCACGACGTAGTAATTCTAGGTCCACCCCACCACTATATCATCAGTACGAATGATTGACTGCACAGACGAATACTCAAAACTGTATTGCATATAAGGCTCTCTGGATGCTATTGTACGTACAGTTGTTTTAGGTTCACCCTGCCCCCCCCCCCCCGCCTCCCGCACCACCTCTTATTAGCGCGAATGATTGACAGACTGCATATGTTCGGCAGTGTCGCCTTTATGTGATATGGCTGTCACGACACAGGTTAATTTCCTTATCGTGATTTTAAACGTGGCGTAACTAATACCATGTATGTATGTATGTATGTATGTATGTATGTATGTATGTATGTATGTATGTATGTATGTATGTATGAAGGTATGGATCCTGTGGAAGAACAGCCATAGGCTGAACAGGCTATCCACTATAAAGATGTTCAACTATTCATTATTAGTAGTATATATATATATACATATATATATATATACATGTATATATATATATATATATATATATATATATATATATATATATATATATATATATATATGCATGCATGTATGTATGTATGTATGTATGTATGTATGTATGTATGTATGTATGTATGTATGTATGTATGTATGATTTTAGCTGATCTACCTAGCCATGAGGAACGCCCGCTCTGATTTATCGCCATATTCCGTATAAAATACGTAAGCATATTTTGCACAAATTACATCATACGCACGCACACATACATACATACATACATACATACATACATACATACATACATACATACATACATACAGTATGTATGTGTGCGTATGATGTAATTTGTAAAAAATACACTGCGTATGTTAGTGTGCGTATGATGTAATTTGTGCAAACTATGGTTTTCCGAGAAATTGTCTGGTTCTGCATGATCTGTATGTGCTTTGACATGACTTACGTATTTTAATCGGAACATGGCGCCAAATCAGAGCGGGCGTTCCTCATGGGCCACGGGCCGGTACTTCATTATTATCATTTATCAACGATAAGTTAACATTGAAAATCATCCATCGATTATTCGCACAAGATACGGTTATTTTTGCTCATGTGCAGGTCGGGTCTCTTGCAGGGGACTTCATAAAATTTACCTAAAATAGAAAAGTTGGTATAAAAGTGGATTGTTTAATTTAATCCGTCTAAATGTTATAGCATCATTGTACCTAAAAACAATGTTTAACTAGAAAAGAAGATTTGCTTCAAAGCAAATCTGTCTGTGTGCCTTCAAAAGTTGTAAATATTAAATGCTACATGTTTTGTCCTTTGGTACTTCACATTCAATTAAGTTTATGTCTGGTTGAAAATTTTCCAAGTCCAAATGACCTTGACCTTTCAGTTTTACTGGCCACATGTAAATTGCAAAAATATACTGTGTTACAATACCCACAATTTATGTCCAACAGGATTAGAAATGGATGGAAATTGGCTGAGTTATAGCTGGGTGAAACTTTCAAAGATCCAAATGACCTTGACCTTTGACTGTTATGGGTCACATGTAAGTATCAAAATGTGCAGTGTTACAATAGCTACAATTTGAGCCCAACATGGTCAAAATTGGATAAAAATTGACGAAGTTATGGCTAGAAGAAAGCCACCTTCGAAAGTGACCTTTGACCTTGAAATCACCTTTGACCTTGAGATGACCTCTACTTGATGTGGGCCTGGACCTTTAAAATGACATTTTGACCTAAAATTGGCCTTTGACCTTGACATGACCTTGACATTTGAGGTGACCTTTACCTTGCTATGATCGAACTCCTGAACACTCGGAATCACATCTACTATTGTATATAAGATATTGAAGATTGAAAACTTTAATTAGTCCTCATTTGCATAATTTTGAAAAACATGACCTCTCATTATAAAAAGGCCCGACTTCATCCATAGAAGTATAATTGTGTCAAATTTGGTGTTTCTATGTATAATACTTTTTAAATGAAATGTCGGACAAATTTGCCTGTAAAGAAAAAAAAAAAAAGAAAGAAAGAAAGAAAGAAAGAAAGAAAGAAAGAAAGAAAGAAAGAAAGAAAAAAAGAATTTCAAGAAAAACAGTATGTCTGTGTTGGCACACAGACATAATGAGCCACCCGGATTTCTTTCAAAACAAACCTTCACAAAATAAAAAGGAAAAATAGTTAGTTGGGTCCTGTTGTACAGTAGTTGCTAAGTTGAACAAGTAACATTATTGATTTGATCACCGAGGGCCAACTATGGTTAACATCTTGAACTACATCACAATATTCCAGAAATAAACAAGTACGATGTAAGACCTGGGTCTAGTGTGTATTCGATTCACACAAGGACCAATTTATTGACCTCCCTCTCCGGTCAGTCGGCCTATAACCTTTTTGGTGAACAAATGTAGTCTGCTTCAATTTTTAATGCTAATTTTAAGAGTAATGGCGTTTTTCACATTTCTAACGTGTGAAACTTGAAGAAAGACCAGAGAATTTACAAAGTATTACAATCTCTTATCCATTATTCACATTATATATCATAATAGCGGCTAAGAAAACTGCACTTTTAAAGAAAATGATTATTTTTAATGGCAAACACTCAAATAATCAATCGCCAGTCATGCCTGGGTCGTTACATATTACACACAAATAATGTTGATAATTCGTGTGGTATACTGATAAACGTATGTCATGCGTACAAAGTGACGATCCAGATTAACCAAGATTGACTTGTATTTTAAGGTCTGCCACCAAAAAAAAACAAAAAAAAAAAAACAATGCTTGTGAAAAAGGGATAAAAATGCTGTCATTTTGATGTATTTCCTGGAACATGGCCAAAAGAAATCTTCACAATATAAATTTCAATATATCGTATACATTTTCATGTTGCTTCCTGGGTATTATGTTTCCCACATTGTGATAATCATGCATTGACGCTTCTGCTAATCCCCCACATCGCGGGAGGATCCTTGACAACACCGGATCTTTACCGACAATTTATAACCTTCAATTCATTTTTGATCTAACTCATTCCTTTTTGTACCTAGCGTTGTTATTACCAAAAGATATACCAAATTCAAACACAACAAAATCATTAATCGAAGATGACTATGACTTTTTTACCATCACAGATTATATTCTTGTGGTAAAGAATCAACGACATACATTTACAAGAGATCAACAGAAACATGAAAGGCTAGCAATGACCATTATATTTTTCAGTAAATTGCCATGCGTTGACGATCACAACTATGTTTTGATGCCATTGTGTGAAACATTTCAGGCAATCTACTCCTTCAAAACTTACTAGTTTTCTATAATTTGTACAAGATTTTAAAACTGGTAATAATTTACAGTAAGTGTATGGTTAAGTGTTAGGATTGGTGTAAATTAATACACAAATTTAACATTAATTGTTCAGTAAGCCCGCGATATATGAGTAACGGACAGAAAAAAACACTTCCAGACAAAAGGAACGAATTGATCTTTGCTGTAGTCCAGAAGTATATTCTCGAAACTAGGCGATTCAACACTTAGGATGAAATTTCATACTTCGACCTAGCATCACTCTTTGCATCAGCGGCATTTTCTTTTTTCCCCTCCTCACATGATATAGTACATGTATTTGTTTTGCGTATGTAAACTTGGGCCATTACATTGTCCAGTTTGTCATATTTGAATAGTATTTTCGCTCACTCTCTCTCTCTTTGTTTGTCTGTCTGTCTCTCTGTCTGTCTCTGTCTGTCTGTCTGTCTCTCTGTCTGTCTCTCTCTCTCTCTCTCTTTCTTGTGTATGTGCTTTGTGCGTTCTCCGTTGCTCTTGTGGGACTCTCTCCCTCTGGAAAGTGTATGTTTGACAAAAGAGTTTGTTCCTATGTAACGTACATCTTGTTCGTATTCTGGCACACCTGTCGCGGAAAGTAGACTGTGTTTTAATCTGGCGCTCTTCTGTAAAATGCTTAGCAATCACGTTGCATCTCCATTTCTCAGAATTTGTTTCGCCCACATCCAAAACAGTTGCTGATTGTGCATTACATCAATATCAACTTAGGAATTAACAATATAAAAACTCATCTTCATCCTGTCATGAAATAGTCTTCATGAAGATTTCTGCCTGTCTTCTGTTTCTATCATTAAGGCAATGCCGAATAAATGTTTATGCGATGAAGACATATGCACTTTTTTAGTCTATAGATTGCCCTTTCCAAACATCTGTCAAGTACAATTAAGATCGGTTCATCCATGTATTTAAATTCAGCTGTGCACAGTGAATATTATGGTCGATGATGCATTCTCATGTGAAAGTGCAGATGATTTTATTTTATTTAATGTAAAGCATTTCAACAGAATAGCATGCTCAGCATTGTGATGTTTTCCCACAGGGTCCTGCATTTACACACATACAATATGAACATACAAATATATAAACCAATGATATATACATATAATTCGGTATAAAACGAACATTTAAAATGGACATGTAAAACCGATATGCCACAATGGATTTTTCTGTAGAAATCAATGACTATACGACATTAAAATTCGTAGCGAAGTACGGTATAGACAATTTTCATCCAGTCTTTTCCATCGGGGCTTTTTATTAGACCACTGACACCTGTTTAAAATTGAAATCGCCCGAAGCTATCCTTGTAACCCTGTTCTGTAGTTGCTGTACAATTAACTTGGATGAGTGACAAGAATTGGAGATATCCATATTAATTTCCCGCTCCAACTGCATACCTGATTGCCTAGTCTCGCTGGGTGAGATATGGCGAGATACGGGTCGGTACCTGTGGGGGGCAAGAGGGATATTATTAATATTTTGGAAATACAGAATACTTATTATATGTATATGGAAATTTTTCTTATATATGGCTCGGAAAGTACTAGAAGAATACTAGTTTGGCATTTGTAAACTTAAATTTCTCAAAAAAAAATGCTAATTTTGTGAGAAATGAGCATATGACCTGTCTGTGACAGTGATGTGACCCGCACGTCCCCCGTGATCGCCAGGCGTCAAACCCGTGCTTTGCGGCGGGAAATAAACATGCATACGGCATATTTCCCAAACCGTGTAACAATGATCACAATACGATTGAATGGTCGTTAAATAAACAATGTTTATCAGATCGCTTGCTGGGATCGCTTGCCAGTATGTGTCGCAGTCGAGAGAGGCTTATCCCCAGCTTATTTTTGAAATAAAAAGATTCACGTGTGAGCACCACTTTAATTTGTCGTCAAGCACAGTGCCAAGTAGTTTGACCGATGACTTCTGTTCAAAGAATTTACCATTTACCATTTACATTGATACTGGGACATGACTTTTCTTTTTTGTTATTTTGTCCGACAAGCATATAACATGATTTGGGAATATTTAAGGATAGTTTCCTGTAAACCATTGAAAAGCCCGGTTTAAAATCACTCTGGAGTCTTTGTTTGGCTATGCCTTGTCTACTTTCGTGTGGGTATGATTGTGTTGTCAACAAATAAATGGCATTTGGTTTCAAGTAAGCAATTTAGAAAGTTGTTAATGTACAGTAACAATAAAATAGGACCAAGTGAAGACCCTCGAGGAATGCCAATGTGTACAGACTATTTTTGGACAAATTACCGTTAAGTAAACATCATGTGGACGATTTGAAAGAGAACTACATAATGTTAGACTAGAGCCAACTTCACCATAGTGATGTATTTTGGTGAGCCATATGTCACCATCATCCACAGGTCTGTCACCGTCTACATCCAGAATTCGTGGTGAAGATGCTGATGCTGCCAGTGACTTCCTTATAGTATTGACTGATCCCCGTGTTGAGCTGTACTTCAGAAAGATCATCCATGAAGAAGTTAAAGCCGACGTAAGCTCACAATTAGATAGTTTGCAAAAGAAAACTGATGAGCTTGAGTTGAAAGTTCAGCAAACTGAGAAACAGCTAACCGACTCCAGTGCTAAGTATCAGACTAAGATAAAGAGCTGGAAGACAAGATAACGGAGTTGGAACAGGGTCAAGATGAACTTGAACAATATGGGCGACGCAATTCATTACGCATATGGTCTAAAGAGGCGGAAGTTGACGGGGAGGACACCGACAAAATAGTACTAGATGTGGCCCGTAAGCTTAACGTACAGCTAGATCCAAAGGAGATAGGTCGGTCACATAGGGTAGGCAGATGCATCCAAGGGAAATCACGTGCCACTATTGCCAAGTTTGTTGGCTACAATTCAAGAAACAATCTTTACCGTGCAAGAAAAAACAACTCCGGTTTCTTCATATCTGAAGATCTGACCAAGATCCCCGCAAACATAATGTTCATTGCTCGTGGGTTAAAAAGAGACAATTAAAAATTCACTCCTGCTGGTCAAAAGACGGCCGTTTGTTTGTACGTGAACGTAACCATTGGGGTGTAAGCCCAGACCAAGGTCGTGTGGTCCAAATGTTTGACAAGACAGACCTTGATTCATACAGAGACTGATTTGATTCCATAGAGACTGGTCACTACACTCAAAATGTGTCTGTTATAAATTTAATTATATCGAACGATGTTAAGCTGAATGATTCGGAGCTGAAGATGGAAAAAAGTATTGTTCCATGTTATGTTCCCATCCTGTTACCACCTAAATATGCCTTTTACTCGATTCTTCTCAAGTTATAATGCCATAATGTTGTTGTTTGCTACCCTATCTGCATAAGGTCGTCAAATCTTAGTTCATTTTGTCACGTGACAATTGTTATGAGATAATCTACCTTCTATTAATATTTCATGTTACCACCATATCCTACCAGGGAAAAAATAATCTTGCCTGTACTTATGGGTATACGACTCCTATACTCTCTCACGATTGACCACTAACTCAGGTTTGACATGTGTAGATGAATGTTTATGTGCGAGTAGTGTGTATGTGGGTGTATATATGCACATATACACATATGTGTGTGTGTATGTATGTATACATACATATATACGTGTAACGATACATAAACGTTGACATTCTGTAATGACAGCTCAATTGATCTTTTTTCAGCTTTCTCACCTGGATGCACTGACAGAGGTATGATGCGGGAAAGAGGTATTTCCGTGAAATTGTGTATTGCGTTTCTCTATGTTTTCATGTCCGTTTCGTGGACTTTGATACCCCTTCCCCTCGACCGCTAATTATTCCTGTAGTTCGTATTGTATATTGTTCTCCGTTGCATTAGCATGTACTTATGTATTGTTTCCCAGTTTTTTTCTACGGTTGAACAGAATTTTTATGTCAATGGTGTGTGCCAATAGTTCTTAAATCATTAAATGTTAGTGTGATTATTTCATGGTATATATATATATATATATATATATATATATATATATATATATATATATATATATATGTATGTATGTATGTATGTATTTTCACTTTTCCTGGTATGCATATGATAATCCTATTTGTTATTATCTATGCCTATGTCAACTTACTATAATTATTATCGTTTGGTAATATGTCCCTTCGATATGTATCTATATTACTCATTATAACAGCGATGCTCTGCCTCACACTTAAGCAAGGATGCGCATCATAGGATTCAGTAAGGACGCAGTTAGCTTAGTCCAGTGATATGAGGCACATGAACGCAATAATACATCATCACGTGCTTGTAGTCTTGGAATCACCAAGCCTATGTTTATATATTATGTACACCATATATTTTTCGTTGCTCAAATGTTATAATGTAAGTTATATTCATAAGCTCAAATGGTATAGAATGTGTAATCCAGATGTTCTTTAACCATGGTTGTCGGTTGTAACAGTTTATCTCGTTCCTTCAGTTATCTTTGTGTTTTATGTTTTCCAATGTATTTCACAGGTATTTTCTGTACTTTATCTGTGTCTTTCTTTGTTGGAACTCTTCAATACATGAACAATCTACTCAGGAGGACTGTCATGTATATTCTTTATTCCCGGCTGTCCAACAATATAATTGTCTCATGCAAATATCTCATAATACTGTTACGTCTTAAAACATCGATTAAACTCGTACCTTTCCGATCCATATTAAAGTGGAAGTTACCTCAGCTACCATGCGCATGCTAGTATGTTATTAAAAATACCTATGAATTATTTGTCTGTACGGCATTCAATCTGCATATTACTTTGTTTATGGCCAGTTACTCCCAATATAGACTTCAGTACTTGGGAGTACATTTCATATGTGCTTATGTGCAGTCTCTACAACATGTATCACTAGTATTCATATACTTTTTCTTACTCCTTATTTTCAATATGATTTCACATGTAACGTCAGTTTTACTAACTCCTGTGTCAGGGGTTTGTACCATATTTTCTGAGCTCCTTCTGTACTGTCGTGTTATTCGTTTTGTTACCATGGTATATTGTGCGAATATTTCCATACACCTATCACCCATAAACTACCCCAGACATCCGCCTTCCGACCCCTTAACACACATCCAAACTAACCCCTGTCTTCTCCCACTCACTTCTGGCCTCTCAGCGCTTATTGCACATTCTCATCAGCCCATTGTTAATGCCGTCTCTTCCTTCCCTCATATCATCCGTCATGGGGATTAGCATTGATCATTATAGAATGGCAATTGGACTTTTTCACAACTGTTGGTCAACCCCACGAAAGTATGATTGGCCCAAGAATACTGCTGAATCCGAAATAATCCTCTCTTTCTATTTCTTGTCCATAGTCCCAATGAACATAATTCTACTAGGTTTCACGTGTCTTCAACACCTACTGCCAGTCTGGCAATTTTTTTCCAGTCCTGCATTGATGTGCATCCAAATCCCGGACAAAACGACCACTCTGCTAAAAATTATTTAAAACTTTGCCACTCCAACGCCCGTAGCATTAAGAGTTCGGGCAAACTGGGTGAACTTCAATTATTAGCGCAAGTCGAAAATTTTGATGTTATCACTTTGTCAGAAACTTGGCTTGATGCGAATTTTCCTGATCAACTCCCCTCTATTAACAATTTTCAACCTCCTTTTAGAAGAGACCGTCCTACAGGACGAGGAGGAGGAGTCCTTGTATATGTTTCTGCTCCGCTACCTTGTCGAAGGCGCACCGATCTAGAGGATCTGAACTCAGAGTGCATCTGGATTGAGAATACAACAAAACGTGGGGTTCTACTGATTGGAAATTATTATCGACCTTCTGGCCAGCCTGCTCAAATACGGGATGCCTTTCTCGAGGCTTTGAATACCTCAATTTCCATAGCGCTTGAAAGTAACCCACACTCCCTCCTTATTACTGGCGATTTTAATGATAGATGCTCACTGGAATTCACCACATCAGGATAGTGACCTTGGCTTAGCACTTTTCAACCTGCGTCTTCAACACAACCTCTATCAGCTTATACAGGAACCTACAAGAACCACCGAATACTCAGAAAACCTGCTTGATCTTATTATCACTGACTCTCCTGGCCTGGTACTCAATAGTGGTGTCCTTACTCCTCTGTCAAATTCTGACCATGCGATCGTTTTCTGCTCTCTCTCACTATCACACTTTAAAGACCGCCCGTTCAAACGTCATGTTTGGGATTACAATAAAGCCAATTTCCCTGAACTTAATTCTACTCTCTTATAGGCCCCTTGGAAACACAGCCCATGAAGTCTATGATAACCTTGACGACATTGTTTCATACTGGTCAGAATTGCTTCTCTCCACTGCCAAGGAATTTATACCCTTTAGAGAAGTCACCGTGAGACCTTCAGACAAGCCTTGGATTACTACAGAGATAAAAAAGCTTATTCGTTTCCGCAATCGGGCATGGAAGCGTTTTAAGAATATAGCTAACCTGCCACGACAATATACATTCGAGGTTTCCATGAAGGTCGAGAAGTTTTACCAGTTTGACAGGAAGTCACGTAACCATGTTCTTAACAAAATTCGAAAATCGACGCGCTCTTACTTTGATAAATTACGTTCTAAACTGGACGGTAACAAAATAAATCCAAAACAATGGTGGAGCTTATCTAAGTCTGTCTAGGGATCTTAAATCCACGAGGGGATTCCACCAATAATTGAAAACGACCAAATTATATCCTGCAATGCAAAAAAATGTGATATTTTTAATAACTACTTTGCAAGTCAGTGCACAAATTTTTCTGACATTGACTCCCCACCAGTGCCCGAATTTAGTCACCGCACTGAGTCTAGACTAACTGAAATCACTTTTGGTGAGCAGGACGTTTTGAAAGTATTGTTGTCTCTAAAACTTACTTCTGCAACTGGGCCTGACAATATTGGCGACATCCTTCTAAAAAATACTGCTCACTCCATCTGCAATTCTCTCACAAAAATATTTAAACTTTCTCTTAACCAAGCTTACTTTCCATTGTCCTGGAAACGTTCAAATATTTGTCCTGTCTTCAAAAAATCTAACAGACAAAAAAAAGTAACTATAGGCCAATATCCTTACTCTGCAATGTTTCTAAAGTCTTTGAGCGCATAATGTTTAATGCCCTCTATGAATATTTTATTGCAAACGATCTCCTCACACATAAAAATTCAGGTTTCAAGGCAGGTGACTCAACAATCAATCAACTTGTTTACCTACTTCATATTATCTATAACGGTCTAGAGTTATCAAAAGAGACCAGAATGGTATTTCTTGACGTCTCTAGGGCATTCGACAAGGTATGGCACCCTGGACTCCTCTTCAAACTCAAGCAGCTTGGCATATCGGATCATCTTGTTACCTGGGTTGAAAGTTATCTATCTAATCGCCTCCAAAGAGTTACTATTCATGGTCAATCTTCTGCCTGGCTTCCTATCCAGGCTGGAGTGCCTCAGGGCTCTATCCTTGGGCCCCTCCTATTCTTGGTTTATGTAAATGACCTACTGGACAATCTCACGTGCGAAGTGAGATTGTTCGCTGATGATACTAGCATACTCGAAATTGTCAATAACCCTCACGCCACCTGAACACCAATCTGTCTCTAATACATTACTGGGGCAGGCTATGGTGAGTGTTATTCAATGCCACCAAATAATTATCTGTTATATTTTCTGTGTAACGAGTGAAACCTCATCATCCGCCAGTTTTCTTGCGTGGGTCTCCGATTCCTGAGGCAGACATTCATACACATCTCGGAATCACCTTGAGTAGTGACTTATCCTGGCAAGCCCATATCACACAGATTACCAATAAAGCTGGTCAAAGAATTTCCTTACTGCGTAGGTTCAAGTATAAACTGTCACGCAAATCCCTGGTCAAACCATATTGTTCTATGATCCGTCCAATCCTTGAGTATGGCTGTGTTTTATTCGACAACTGTGGTAAAGTGCTGTCTGGTCGATTGGAATCGATTCAGTATAATGCCGCTAAAATTTGTACAGGTGCCTTGAAACATACATCACATGTTCATTTACTTCGTGAACTTGGGTGGTCAACTCTTGCAGACAGACGTAAATACTTCAAGCTTGTCCTCTTTTACAAAATGTACCACAAACTGACTCCCTCTTATCTATCTAATCTAGTACCCCCTCCTCCTGTTGGTCGTGCTCTCCGACATTCAATGTCAGTGTGCACCGTTAGATGTAGAACATCGCATCTGTCTAACTCTGTACTCCCAGATGCTATCAAACAGTGGATTCCGACATTAGAGATTCGCTTTCTCTTCATATATTCAAATCGAAACTTAAAACTACTCTCTTAGCCACAGACACTGTTCCTGATTTCTATCTCCATGGTGACAGATTTGCTAATATTTGCCACACGCAATTACGCCTAGGATTCTCTAGACTAAACTCCGACCTTCACAAAGTTAACATCCTCCCTGACCCATCCTGTGCCTGTTCTTATCCCACTGAAGACTCCAAGCATTTCCTACTCTTCTGTCCCTATTACATCACTCAGAGAAACAAATTACTGAATACTGTTATTCCTTTGATTGCTCTGGGGGTTAGCCCGCATCTTATAATTCATATTGGTAGTGATAGGTTAGTTGAAATATTTCTCCGTGGCAGTAACGAGCTTTCTAACTGCCTGAATATCCAGATCTGTGATGCTCTCCATCAGTACATTATTGATACCAGGCGCTTAAACGACTAAATGTTTCTGTTACTCTTACTGTAGTGATCTTCGGTTGGACCATGAAAATTTATTTGTATCACATCTTTCTTCTTTAACGGGTAAATATTGAACTCAATTCATATTGGTTTAACTTGTATCTTACAAGTAATCAAACTTTGATATTCGTACAGAGTTTACGCAGATATAATACATTGGTAACATTTGTTTTTGTCATGTGTGTCTTCTATATATCTACTGTGTGTCTCCATGTTCTGGAGAACCCATGTATTAGTCATTTCGATGTACTATAGGGCTATCCAAATTAAATAAATAAGTTTAAACTAAACTAAATGATCAATCGAATCAATTCATTTTTGAAGGCAAGGAATGCAGCAGCCGTTGTATGCCCAGAATTGGTATTATAATACCAATCGCCTGTCATGCAATACAGAGCTGTCCGACTAGAATACCTTTTTAAAAAAGCAGACCGTTCTGGGGTAATTCAACTGTTCCAGTAAATCTATTTTTAACTTGGACGCGCTTATCTAAGATCCCACTTATGAATGGGAGGACCTATATTAATTAAGTAATTAATTTAAAATTAGCTTCCTCAAATTGACTACCTTTACCTTTAAAGATTGGGGTTATTCTTGCCAGTTTCCAGTCAGCTGGTACATCGCTTGTAATGATACACAGGTTGTATAGGCGGTTAATGCGTGGGATAAACTATCAGCGGCCATTATTATCTTTTATTAAGGCATTCGATGTAACTTTGAAACCGTTTCCTCAAGAACTGTGTAGGCATATAATACATCAACCTATATTTTTTTAGGGTGAGGAACTCTTTTCTGGTACCGCATTTGCGATTGAAGGTCATTTAAAAGTGAAAGCTGCAAGAAAAACTAAAGTACTTTGATGTGATGTAAGCTAATGGCTTGTGAACCACTCTGACATGTGTCCCTATTTTCTTGTATCATTTGAGACCTGTAATATCCCATTATTACAAATAATGAATAATGTTTATTTCAGTATAAATACCGTAAAATTCACTCAATTAGCATAAATTACATGCATGCTGATTAGTGTCAGAAATAGACAATAGGCAACAAAGTACACATTTTGCATGAAACGTATGATTAATTTGAAGTTGCTAATATGAATGCCTGAAATACATTTCCGTGCTTAATTTGGCACTTAGTGACAATTGTGACATTTGTATCCAAAAGTAAGAGGAATGCTGGCACACTCGTTTATTTGAATATGCTTGATTTCAAGAAACTTTTTCGCTCAACTTAATTTTGCGCTGGTCACGCTAGTGCTTGATGCACAAAATTAAATATCTATTAACTTTGAAGTCAGCTATAACCTCCGATTAAATTGGGGGTGGAAGCAGGAGGCATCTGATACTGCCCCAGTACCAGTTTATGATGTCACACTACCAACCATCTCCAGAATGTAACACCAACTGCCAATCTGTGGCTGTTCAGGTGAATGTACCCCCCCCCCATGTAGATGATGCATAAATGGGAGGCCATGTATTTCACTCTGTGTGTAAGGGTGGCTGTTCACACCCATTAAATGAATAAGCATGATCTAATTGTAGTCAGAACAGTAAAAGAGGCACACCTCAATCAGCGCGAGTCTCGTCACGTCCGTGTATAATACTGTTAACAATTTTGTTTTGAAGAGATGTACCTGTATATATCTCAAAATGTGATGCTTTACTTTAAATCAGACGAGGACCATATGTTGTTAGTATTTCTAACTATTATAATCATAAGCACTGTGATAAAATAGCCATTTGTGATGAACATGTCCCAGGTGAAGTGCTGTAACATGACTGTGATGTTATATAGAGAGGATAAAGGTGACCTCAAATTCGATATGACCTATATACTCTGATCTAAATCCTCATAAAATAGTCGTACAAATTTTGATTTCATGACTTTCCAGTGTATTCACTGAAAAATAAACTTTCTCTGTTACTGATTTGTGTTAATGTGATACTATATAACCTGCCCCATGTCTCTTTTATTATAGCAACAATAGCTGTGCTATACATTATCAGTATTCATTAATTCATTTAATCCAGCTTTCCTTTGACTTTTAAGACACAAATCACCATATATTTTATATGCAGTGCCATAAATGAGTTTTTGTGAAAATCAGTCATCCAAGGAGATAACATGCTATCATAGAGATTCTATATGGATAAAGTGCAGAAGAGTATATATGAGTCAAGGTCTTTTGCTTTGCACTATAAATGACTTTTTCACCAATGCAACATCAGATTGAGTCTTCTACCCCCAAATTAGTGGAAATCATTGCATGTTTCCAGCTCATGCAACTCGTACACTGTTTTGCTCTAGCTGTTAATTACCATAATTCATGCTTGTTAGATGCCTCTAAACATAGAAACAAAGTGTTTCTTCAGATTTTTTTCTTTTTCATTTTGAACCCAAGGTAAGCCTGTGCCAAGTGGGACCTTTGCACCATAAAATGCAGCATCACTCTCTTAACAAGTGTACTATGGACAGGAGTTTTGAGTCCACGTCGATAACATCAATAGTACTTTTACTTGGTGGCTGACTCAGTTGGTCTTGAGTAAATAGACACTGACCGAGAGTATTTTAAATTTGTGACTTAGGATGGGAAAATCCGAAGTGGAAGTATTTATATTCGTGCTAGGAAAATGCAAGGCCAATGTTTGGACAACGCTACCAAAGTGTTTCACAAACTTTTCAGCTGTACGCCCGATGGGTAGGAAAGAAATCTCGTTTTCGAGAGGTTGACAGGTGGCGTAACGAGGCGCATACATGCTTTTGATTTTTAGATTGTTTTGTTATTGTTGAGTCCTTATAGAATAAACTCTTTGCGCTCCTTATTTGATCAGTGCCTAAGTTTAGGATTTGGCAATAGTACGCCCAGAGTTGTTAGTCACTACAATCCACAGTCTTCCTGTGCCTGTATTCTCTTTAAAAAACATGGTTTTGATTACTTCTTAGGTAAGCCATTGTTTTTTTCTATCACGACCAAAGGTGCATGTCTATTACAGACATTGAGGAACTCAATACACCATTTATTCCAAGAAATGTTGACGCCATCCAATAATCATGTGAACTAAATATAGGAATGTTTAGTAAGGTGAATATGAACGCATCAAAATCGAATTTTTTATATTTGCGAATTTCAATTATTCTGGGCAAGGATTTTTGAACCGTGGTTCTGATAAAGCTAAACTATTGAGTGGTCACTGATGCCACATCTTGACAGTCCAGAGTGGATGTGTTTGTCAGGGCTATTTGTTAGAATTAGATCAATTGCAGATGAACATGAATGGAGTGACTCTGGTTGGTTTTGAAGTGAGCAAAAATGGAAATGCGTTTCCATGAGACACATGGGATGGTTTTCATTTGAGTGAGATATTTTATAGCCAAAATTAAAATCCACTAGTAGCATATAGTGTTCCGTTTCAGCTATTTTTTCTATGGTATCGATCTTCGTGCTTTGAAAGAACTGTACACTTGCTGATGGACGACGATAGATACATGATACCTATATGGAAGATTTGTTGGTTTGAACTTTGCCCATATGATTTCCATACCTTAATAATTTGACAGGTCAAAACGAGGTAAAAAATTGAAGTCATTTCGAAAACATATGGCAACCCCATCACCATGCTTGTTTCAATCGTTTCTTAGTATCTCATCGTCTGATGTCTTAACTTCACAGTCAGAGACCATGTCATCTATCCAGGTTTCAGAAATTGCTAATACATTAACATTTGAATCATTGACCATAATTTACACTTAATCAAGTTAAGAGAGCAAGCTCATGACATTTAAATGAATGATTTTTAAACTTTACGTACGTTTCAACATCGAAAAAATGGAGGAGTTACACATTACATATTTGTCGTTCTTTTCAAAACCATAGGAAAGGTTGTTGTGAGTAGCAGATACACGCGAGACTCAGGGAGTAGTTCCTGTACCTGAAATACAGTTTACAATACATGTATCATGATGCTGATCTTTCAAGTGTGTGGAAATTGGCCTGTCGTGCGCTCTGTTTTATCAAATTTCAGGTTTCTATCCCAAAAGCAAACTTGTGTTTGAGAGGGAAGATGTGAATCTGATGTAATTATGTCAGACCAGAGATGTCTTTGAGCGCAAGATAGGTTCATTTTCAGCCCTGGAGTACTTAGTGGGTTCCTAATCTGAACATGTCAAAACTGTTTTATCACAAAGACTTGTCTTGCTTGTGTCAGTGGTAACTGAAGTACATTGAGCTTGTTGAAGGTATGAAAAAATGTTAGGCTTTCTGTAATTCTGCAATTCTTTTGCATGGTAAAAAGGACTCATGCCCTTGAAAATATTAGGTGCATGTTGTTTGTACCCATTAGGTTCTAAGTGAATTCCATCAACTAAGGGCCAGTATTCTTGTTGTTTGCCAGTCTTGCCTTGTTGTTTAGGACTGAGTCTCTCTTGCATATTACACTTGAAATCACAATTTTGCTCTTTTTGGGGTTTTTGTAATTCAGACGAGAGTAGTCTGAACTCAACTCAACTCAACTCACTTGATTGCTGCATCACACACAAAACGTGATATTGTGCAATACACAAACATACACAGGTTCACGTCACATTCATAATAAAATAATTACATCAACACCTCATCATAACGACCAAGTGCATAAATACAAAATGGTGAACAATTTATATCAATCAAAAGTACGTGGTGCTACACCCCCCAAAAAAGGCACATGAGCAAGACTCAACTGCTTTTTGTAAACTGCAATGTCAGAAAGGGCCCCTCTTTTCCATGATGGCCACCAAAACAATCTCTATTATTTTTTTTTATTTTTCAGTATCGTCGAGCTGCATTAAAAAGTACAACATGTTTTTCATTACTTGGAGATGAGAAACTTGGAAAGATCAGTCAATTCCACAAAAAGACTATTTCTCTCCTTTTCATAATTTTTACAATAGATCAAAATATGAATTTTGCTTTCCAGTATTTTGCATGTTTCACACACTCTTTCGTCCAGAGGTATTTTCCATAGTCTTATATGTATCCCTGTTTCGATTTTTAAATTATTTACACTAATTTTGAAACGTGTAATTATTTTCCTGTTTCATCAAATTGCAGGATTGTTAGTATGGAGGACCAGTGTGTCATCTTGTGAAATGCTGGCTCTTTGGAGGTTGATGTTTTGTGCCCTGGACAGATGTCCACCGTTCTGTAATAATATAACTTCTTTTGGGGTCCAACATGCTCCATTTTCCATTAAATTGTATGTCTCTCTAGCACAATGGAACCACCAATTACAAAGATTGATGTACTTGCGTCAAGTTCCTCAGGTTTATTTCCTGGGGTAGCTGCTATTGAAGTACATGTTGTTCCATCAAGTACTACACAAACTGGCATAACACTTGTTACTTTCTGTGCCTGGATCGTTCAATGAAATGTCGGACAGAAATTGACATCATTTTTTCCATGCAAGGTTGAACCATAGAGCTATCATCAATATCGGAACTGAAAGTTGTTTCCAATACAGTTGGGTCACTTTGTTCATGTTCAACATAGCTTGCTAATAGCTCATGTAATTTTGTGTTTTAAATCAAAGTTGATTGCAGTTAGTTTTCCTGTTTTGAATTAAACTCTCAATTTTGTGCAGTTGATTTAGAATATATGACACTGTTTGTTGATTTTTTTCTGGAGTCATAATAGCACCATGACCCTCTGTAATCAAGGTCTTGCCTTTATGATGTCTTTAAAATAGACAGTTCCCAAGACAGCATTGTGAGGTATCTCCTTGGGAATCCCATAATGTAAGCAGTAGAGCCTCCTTGTAGATGCAGAATGGAGAGGAAGAACCACAGAATTGGGACAGCAGTCATGACTTGAAGGGCATTGTATGTAGATGGGATGAGTGGACAAGCAAGCCACATTTGATCAGGTAGATCACCTGTATTACTAGCAGTGTTCCATGACATGTACATGTATAGTCATTTTAGCACACAGCACAACATTTGGTACAAGAAGGAACTGTTTTCGATCCCAGGTGGAAGGGGCATTATTTGATTGATCAATAGATCCAGACTGCAACTTCTTGTAGTGAGAATTCTTTTTGGGAAAAAACTGTTTGTGTGTGCTGGCATTGCTATTTCTATATGTTTGGCTGGGCCTTTGTGCTTAGCAGTATCACTTAGCACTTTTACAGTGATTTACCATGATTTTTTGGGGTATAATCAGTTTAATTACTGTTTGACTTGCCATGAATTTTATTTGATATCACTTAGTGCTTTTGAAACTCGCTGGTCATTGACATTATGACCTGGCAGCCATTATGAATTTCTGATTATTTAAAAGTTTGGTTTCCAGCCAAATTCAGCAGGTTGTCTTCTTCTTCTTCCATTCCAAAATTGTAGGTTACTTTTGGTGGAAGTAACTTCTGTTGATTCTGAACAGTAATATGGTTCATCTAATATTTTTAGCTGAATCTAATTAGCAGCAAGATTTCGTTTTCTCCCATGGTTGATTTGGAATTTGTTTTTCATTAAACTCAGAAATTGTACCTGCTGGTGAGAATAAAGATGTGTTTGAATTGAAATCATTTGGGGAAAAAAAGTTACTCAATTTGTTGACTTGAGGGGAGGGACACCGCAGGTGTACTGTTAGACTGTATAAATCAGTGATCCTGCAACAGATACACTGGTGTGAGCCCTGTGTTACAATTTACTCCCTGTTCCACCACCTTGCACACATGCACACAATTTTTTCTGCATTTGTATTTGCCCTATAGTGGCTACAGATTCACTTTTCAGTTTGGGGTGTTAAGTAGTATTTTTAATTTCCTTTCACTTTTTCAATTCATTTTTAATATATTGTTTCATAAGTGATTTATGCCAAGTTTTGGTTTTACTGATCTACCATTTAAAGGCCCCAATTGACATAAATACCACAAGCCCCAAGGATTTGAGTGCTTTGCCAAGTATTGGGTCGGCAAAGCTTAAAGCTCTTTTGACTTTAAGAGATGAATTGGCAGCAGATGGTCTGTTGATTACATATGACAGTCTCATTGATAGAAATGTCTTGCCACAGCAGACATAGGACACAATGATCTGCAATCAGGTTATTTGATTTGGGAACAATGATGCAACCGCTTCCAATGACAAACAGCAACAGGAACCTGAGTCTCAGTAAATTGTTGGAATGCTTGACAAACTTATGTCCCAAATGCAACATTTCAGTGAGAAATTTGAAATAATGGACCAAAGGTTTAATGTAGTTATTGTGGCTCAGTCACAAATAAGGGAAGAATAGAAAGAGGTTAAGTTGTCAAATAAGAGTTCTACACCCCAGATGTTTGTTCCAAGGTTTCAAGTGTTGCCCTGTTAGTGGGGGCAGGGGAAACATGTCTGCTTCGGGGGGGGGGGGGCAGTGATATACTCAAGGGAGAAAAGTTGGTAGTTGTTACAAACCACCACTATGGATCACAGGAACACCCCTGTCATCCAGTGTAGGTAACCTGCACCCATTGGGGGTAGGCCTTATGTAAATTATGATTACAGGGAAGACTTGCTTCCTTTAATTTTACAATTTGAGAGGATTATATTTCATTACAGGTTGAGGCCAAATGAGAAGCAAAACCATCTCATTGATGGTGTGCATGGTAAGGCACTTGACTTTTTCAAGAGTTTGGAGGAGGAAGTTAGGGAGGATTTTCGGTGATTGACAAAAAAGTAAGATCAGTGGTTTGTAGAAAGGACCATCCTGCTAGTGTACTATGTACCTTTCCATACTGAAGCAGAGGTTGGAAAAGGGTTTGGAGGAGTTTACAGAGCATGCTCAGAAACTTGCCAGGGGTAGTTACCCTGATACACAGGGTGCTGCTGTACTGATCCAGACAATGGCTAAGGAGGCATTCCTGGAGGGATGTATACATCGCTCAGCAGCTCTTCAAGCCTTGAACAAGGAGCCAGAAGACTTGGAAGAAGCATTGCATCAAATGAAGATTCATGAATAAAACCACATCATCTTGTATTGGGAAAAAGTCTCTAAAAAGTGTTTTGGTGTCATTTTAGGATGAGATATTCTTCCCTCAGTTGTGGTCTTGTCTCATGAAGCCCGGGATAGGGGAACACACTCAGAGAAAGGTAAGCCCCTGGAGTACAGAGTAGCCTCATTAATTGAGATGCCTGTGGCAGTGAGTCAAAACTGGAATGCAGGAAGCCCTGAAGAGCATGTCTAGCATGCCCAAGGAGTTAATGGACTCTCATGAAGATAGACAGAAGCCAATAGTAGCAAGTCCAGGGCAGGTTTCAGCTGGTACTCCACCACAGGAGAGAGGTTTCTGTTTCAAATGTGGGAGCATATCACATTTTTACTGGGAGTGTCCATTATGCTTGCCAAAGGATTTTCTTTGAGTTAATGGCTCATTGACACTTGTTAAACAAATCCGGGTTGTAGAAACTGGCCACTCAGCAACCTCTAAGATTATTTTTGGCCAGATTGTAAAGAGGGACTTGGTAGTGAGATGGAACAGGATACTTCTGAATAGTAATGTTTTGGAGGTGGGTATCATTTAGAGCTAATTTTGGGTACAACATAGGCATCCAAGCCCAAATGAACAAAGAGGATTGTAGCACAGTGGTGGACACGGCAGCCAAGGTTAGGTAGTCAGTACAGACTTTGCAAAGTAAATTGGTCTAAACTGTCAAGCAGGGGAGTAGGTATCACTTAAAGTCATGGCAAAAGAAGGCACTATGACCCAGTAATTTTAGGGTTGTACTTCCTTCTTTCCAATAGTGGTGGCAGAGGAGATGCTATCATTACAGCTACTCTTTGCTAGGCAAGGGACCATTATTTTGTCATGTGCAAAGTAAAGCTGACAGAAAGGTAAGTGATTCCCCCAAATTGCCAGATGCTTGGAATGGGAGGAATTGAGGATGCCCATCCACATGAGTATATGGTCACCCCAATGAATAACTGACCTGGCATAGTGTCCCCAGCTCTACTAGTGGTTGGATGAGAGAAAGTACCAATTTCCTTTATAAATTTGCGTCATACATTTGTTACTGTGAAACCAGTTACTTTGGTGGGGAGTGTCATGCAGATGGAGGAGATCGTATCAGCATGTCAATGATTCATACTTAGAAAGATGTGGTTCATCAACTTTGAAGACACAGCAGCCTTTCTGAGGCCTATAATGTTAAATGCATAAATGTTTTTGGTATTACTAAAGGAATGTTCTGATGTGTTCTCTAAAAATGACATGGATCTTGGTTGTTTCACTAGATAACACATAAGATCACCACTCAAGGGCTGACCCCAGTGAAACAGAGAATGGGGTGATGTACTTTTACTTTCCATGGTGAGGAGAATGAGCACTTTAGGCAGAGGTTGGATGTGGGGGTCATTTCCCATCCTCTCTCAG
Source organism: Hermodice carunculata (assembly GCA_964020975.1). Taxonomy (NCBI): domain Eukaryota; kingdom Metazoa; phylum Annelida; class Polychaeta; order Eunicida; family Amphinomidae; genus Hermodice; species Hermodice carunculata. The sequence goes on along the minus strand of OZ026612.1, from coordinate 70,272,035 downwards.
TGGGCCATGAAAAAAAATAGTGTGCTGGTTTATAGACTATTGAGAACATCATGATCAAGGATGCGTACCCTTTGCCCTTGATAAAATAATGTTTGGATGCTCTAGAGGGTAACATCTATTTTTTCTCTTTAGACATGGCTAGTGGCTACTGGCAAACTGCGATCGAAGATAGTGATCAGCACAAAATGGCTGTTCTCATTAAATATGGCCCTTTTTAACATCGAAGAATGGCTTTCAGTTTATAAAATGCTCAAACAACTTTCATGAGAGCAATAAATCTTGTGCTGATGGGGATTGACCTGGTCGAGCCTTCCAACTTTTCTTGATGATGTGCTGCTGCTTGGAAGTTCCTTTCAAAGTCATTCTGATAATCTTTTGGAAGTGTTTGCAGGGTTTTAAACCAATTGGATCAAGTTGACACCCAAAAAGTGATCATCATTCCAACGAGAAGTCAAATTCTTGGGAAAGTTGGTTTCAAAAGGTGTAAGAGTTGATCCAGACAAGGTAGAGGCTGTAACCACCTGGCTGAGGCCACATAGTATGAAGGAATCTGAGTCATTCTTAGGCTTTGTGAATTACTACTGGATCATATTCTAGGGTTTGCAGAGGTAGCCAGTTGTCTGTATTAGTTGACAGGTCCCCAGAAAAGTTTGTTTCTTGGGAGGAAAAGCACCAGGAGGCATTTGACCAACTCAAGTGTGCCTTAGTGGAATTTCCTGTTTTAGATTTCCCACAGAAAAAAGGTAAATTTTGCCTGGACTGTGATGCTTCAGGCTCGACTATTGCAGGTAAGTTGAGTCAGTTATAGGTTCACAAATTGTGGGTGGTACTGCATGGTAGCTTGTCTTTCACAGCAGTGCGGAGAAAGTATTGTACCAGCAGGAAGGAGTTTTTGGCAGTGGTATGTTTTACTGGACAGTATCAACACTATTTGTCAGGCAGGAAACTTGTGATTAGGACTTATCATGCATGTCTAGCATGGCTCATGAGGTTTAAGTATATTAAGGGGCAGCTGGCTAGATGGTTGGAAGAATTGAGCCAGTGTGACATGGAGATCATACATAGAGAAGGCAAGAAGCATCAGAATGTTGATGGGCTGTCAAGAACACCAGATCAGCAGATCTTATGAGATTACTATAGTGCTGGCACAAAGTTAGAGCAACCTCCGTGTGAATGTGTGTCATTTTGAAGAGGAAGTGGATGATGTGTTGCCATTGGTGTCATGCAAAGTGTCTGTTAGCCACCCTAAAGAAAATAGTGCATCAGATAATGAGAATCAACAGGGTCACATCTTCAGGAGATCTGGACAGTGCAAAAACTGGTTTCAGGGTTATTCACCACAAGAGTTGCATCAGCATCACCTGAAAGACCCTGATATCAAAAGAGTAATGACATGGCTAGAAAGTGATATAGGCCAGCGGAGAATGTGCTTCATATACAGAGTCTAGCATTAAAACATCTGTTGTCTTGTAAGTCACAACTCCATCTATGGCAAGAAGTCTCATACTATTGATTGGAGGATGGTGTACCAAGGAGATGTCTAGTGGTGCCTAAATCTCCGAGGGATCAGATGTTCAAGCAGTGCCATGATATCAGGCTCATAGGACATCTTGATCAGGCTAACACCCTTGACCTTCTCAGGAGGAGTGTCTTCTTGCATCATATGGCTCAGGATCCCAATCTCCATGTAGAGTCACATGCAGCATGCAGCACTAACCAAAAAGCTAGAATGTGGCAATGAGCAAGTCTTGGGATATGTCATACTGAAGCGTGTGCATGTAAATATACTTGGTCCCTCCACTCCTAGTATCAACAGTAACATGTACCTACTTATGTAGGTTGATCAGTTCATCAAGTTGTTTGAGTCCTATGATCTTCCCAATCAATCAGCATAAAGTATAGGTCAGACAGTAGTGAAGGAGTGTATTGCTAGTTTTAGTTGCCCACTTGATCACCATACAGATCAAGGGAAGAACGTGGATGGGAAGCTGGTGAAAACTGTATGTGATCTTCTGGAAATCACAAAGACCAGAACCATCCCATATCACCTTTGCATGAACGAGCAAGTAAAATGCTATAATGGGTTCTGCAGCAGATGATTAGGTGCTGTATTCAGGGCTTAAACAAGAACTGGGATAAACACCTGTCACAATTGGCTGCTGCTGCTTGGTCCGTGCTAAACTACAGTACTGGTTTCTCAGCCAAATGGGTGATGCTAGGTAGGAAAGTGTTCTCCCCCAGAGACTTGAAGTTAAGGTTATTTCACATGGACCAAAGATAGAAGCCTCCAGAGTGTGCATGGCAACTGCAGGAGATGATACCTTCTACCACACGTGAAATGATTTGGAAGCAGCTGAAAGTGACCCAGGAAAGACAGAAGAAGACCTATGATCTAAAGCTATGTAGTAGGTCCTATGAGGTTTGGAATCTTGTATATCAATTAGAATCAGCCTATAAACAAGGTCAATCACAGAAGCTGAATAAAGTTTAGGGTGGTCCTTTTCTTATCACAGAAGTGTTGTCTCCTGTTTTATTTAAGGTTAAGGGGAAAAGAAAAGAGTGGGTGGCCCATTTGAGCAGATTGAAGCTGTGTAAAGATCAGTTTGTGCCCCTGTGGCTTAGAAGAATTAAACATGCCCTTTTCGATCTGGAAACCAGGACGGCTTACGATGAGGAGGAAAATAATGATTTCATGGAGGATGTATTCGGGGACCTGTTTGGAGATGATGAGAGAACTAGGAGCCAAGATAATGTGTGCAACACTGATGTCTCATCAAGTGATCCACAGACTTTCTCAGCAGTACCCTGGCACCACCTCTCCCCATGAGACAATCATCTAACGCCTTGCCAACCAGTCCAATTAGATCCTCCTCACCAAGGGGCGTTTCCATGCCAGGACCCTTGAGACTAGATTGAGTATCACTCTGAAAGCTTCTGTCCCAATAGCAGTTGATCCAGTAGCAATGACACAGCATTTCAGAAGAGGCAGGGAGTTTTTGAGACAAAACCATTTGAGAGACATTGGTAGCAGTGCAGTGGTAAGTTTATTGTAAATAGGTGGTAAAGGTATTAGTTGAATATTAATTTATTTTCAAATTAATTATTTGATAGATGGCAGAATCTTTGGGGATGAGACTTTCCACAGGAGGTTGGACTTCGATTAAGAATGGGTAGTGATGGACAAGTGGGGAGAGGATTTTAAGTCACTGGGCCATGTGGTTCCTACGAATCAGAGCAGGGAGGTCTCACAGTCATATTCATCTTGTCAGGAGTGGAGGTGGTTAGAATAGTGGGGCTCAATAAGAGTCTTTTTCAGGCCACATCAAAGGGTAGCCAGCTGACAAGATTAATGCAGGCAGTGGGGGGAAATCTTGAGGTGTCCATCTGTACCAAAGCAGTTTTAAAAAAAGGATAGACATGTCAAGTCTACAATGTTCATCTTTCAGATGGAAAGCAGCATGTGATAAAGGAACATCTACCTTGGTATATCTACGAATGTAGTGCTTGCTGAGTGTGTAGATTTCAAGGATCAGTACTGTCTGGGATGGAAAATCATTTCTGACAGCATGGGATACAGACTCATGTTTCTCACTTTGGGGAGTAACATTTAGACTCTCGGGCAATGTTAGTAGCTGGGTTCCTGGTTGGCCTTACATAAGAGCTAAAGTGAAAGTGTGAAAGAGCTATGGAGGATGTCCCAGGAAGAGTCCAATAAAGTTGTAGGACCATGGGTGATGAAGCTGAGATGATTCTGTTCCAGACCTTAAGTTGATGCAACAGGAACACACAATAATGTGAAGTATTTTATAATGTATTTTCCTCAGGTGACCTTAGTTTGTCCTCCAAATGGTATAGCAGCTATGTTGCATCAGAGAGTACTGGCAATCTTGCTGGCTAAGCTCTCAGAGCCTCTCAAGAATTTTTTGAGCAGGGAGCTCCTGGACTGAGGGGAGCTCCTGGGCTAAACTCAATGCCCAGATCTTCAAGCTGTTGTTGAGTCCTGGCCAGGTAGCTCAGAGGAGTTCAAGTTGGAGGCAGTAGTATCTATCCATTGTTTTCGAAGCAAGTGAAAAATGGAAGCAGGCATGAGGTGCTTACTACAGGATGAATAAGTTTCCTTTTGGATTGGTTTACACCCGAGATTCACAACCAAGCTGACCAAACAGGACCTGGTGAGGATGGAGAGTTGTCTGCACCTGCCCACCTGTCTATGGTGTGTGACTTGCTCATGAGGCAGCAAAATCATTTTATAACCTCTAATTTCGGGGTCTTTAGGTCAGAAACCCAGTCTGTTCCCTGCTGAGAATCTGATTCAAATAGGATTAATAGAATTTTGTTAATGTGTATATAACTGAAATAAAATCTGGGTATGATATTATAAATGCATGTGACTTGTGATGGGGTTACTGGTTAGCATAGTATAGGTAATGTGGAATTGGGGATATACATGTAGTGCTTAGGATATTTTACCGTCATTGACCATGGCTTAAATGATGTTGCCCCAGAAAGCATTAATTGTTTTGAACATGCATGTTTGACGTGGAAGTATACATCACCATAGAGATGGTACCCAACATGGAGTTATGGCCTTGTTCAAAGTATTTTGATTATATTTGCACTGAAAAATTGTCTATTTGTTTGGGAATTTCACACTATACAGCATTGTGGAAATTGTCGCAAATTTGTTGCCACACAAAACAATGATTGTGTTGGCAAGTTAATTATGATACAATTACTGCTTCTCTTAATCTAGATAGACAAGACTTCCACACATGGGGTTTCACTGCCATGTACATTTGGATTATCTATTATGTTATTTGCCCAATCAAAATTTTGACAACTCTCTGGGTGTTCGATATGCCTCAGCAACACGGGTAAACATGTGTGATTTCAGACGGTCATTGTTTTTGTCAGGATGACAAAATTTGGCTGCCTTGATTTCATCAACAGTTGCATTGGGTGGAATACACTGTAAATCATATAATATTTTTCTTTCATTTTGGACATTCACGTAGACTACTGAAATGTTTTGTAAAATGCTAGTGGGCACTGATATACTGTGTGTCAGAGGCACACGTTCACGAAGTCAATCCATCCCATTACCGGGCATTGGCCTTGTTTGGCATACATATGCCTTTGTTTTCTACATAATCTCCAACACCGGCAAGTTTCAACAAAGGAACAGATAATTTCTCAGACTCACATAAATCATTGTCCTCAGAGTCACAGATTTAGTGCAGCAACGCTCTTTTGTATGACACTTGGGTGTAATACTGCCAATCCCACGTCTTACCGGTGAAACAGATATTTTGGGCAAAAAATTCAATATTTTGGTCAGAGCTTTTCAAAATTGATTCTATCACCAACAAGCCTCGTTATCGACAGAATTTGAAACTATTGGCCTACTCAAAAGTACAGCTTTAATGCTGAATTAATCTTTGCGTCCTTATATACACATAACAATGATAATATTGATGATTGTTTCTGCTGGTGAGAGCGTCTTATGTGCTGATCGGGCCCTGACAAGCGGAACATCAAAGCATGTTCGAGCATTCAAAGTGTACATTTCTACTGAGGTTACGGTTATGTTGGTCATGTTGTGCTGTGCCACCACCTATGTTTCTTTCCATGCTTATCTTCCTACAATTTTGCCCTTCTGTTGTGAGTGAATTTATCGTTTGATAACTATTTTATATTATGTATTTTGATGTATATTTCATTTTTCCTCGTTCCACGGGTTATTATCATTATTATTATTATTATTATTATTATTATTATTATTATTATTATTATTATTATTATTATTATTATTATTATTATTATTATTATTATCATCATCATTATTATTGTTATTATTACACACTTTATTTGTTTCATGGAGATTAGAAAAAACAACCACAGGCTAATACAACTCCTTTCCACATGAATATGCAAAATGGCGCACATTCATGAACCCTACAGACATAGTAAGATATGCTGTAATTTCTTAAAAGGTAATAATAATATTCCAGTGAGCCTGGTCACCAGTTTTTTTTTCTGTAAGGCCGGTCTGTCACCCTCATCCGATATATCAGAATCAATGTCACAATTGACATGTCATGGGGCGTAACATCTTTCCTGGTGAGGAATGCAATCTGACGCAACATCAATTAGAAAAAAAAATATTGTTTAAATTCTCATCAATTAACATAGCTAACAATATATAGTCATTTACTTTTTCACCAATCAACTAGAAAAACGTTCCAAACTAATCTTTTTATATGTGTATTTTTTCAAGCTAGATATTTATTGATATATTTACATTCATGTTCACATGTGGCTGCTCATAGGTGAGAAATCTGTGACTCTACTGCAATCAGAATCTTTTATTACAAATGCAAGATCAAAACGTTCCAAATAATTTTTATATGTGTATTTTTCAAACTAGATATCTAGGGATATAAATTTACATTCATGGTCACATGTGATTGCTCATAGGTGAAAAATTTGGGACTCTACTGCAAACAGAATCTGTAATTACAAATGCAAGATCGATTAATGATTGAGACCTCTCGGGTGCAGAAACTTGCTTTTGTAAGTTGAGTGGTCTTAACTCAGAAATAGTCTCTATAGAGGTGGTCTTAACTGGAGATTCTAACATAATATATATATATATATATATACATATTTATATATATATATATATATATATATATATATATATATATATATATGAAACCGTAGAAAATTAGGTTGAAGAGTGTTAAGATGGCCGTCTTTGGATCAATTATGTCAATAGCAATTTAAAATCCCACTCGAAGCACTATTCACTATTTATTACTGGAAGTTATACTCCTATTGCAGTCATGTCACGTGAAAAAGGCAGATATGACACAAAACTGGCACCGTATCATATCCTATCTGTTTTATGGATAAAAACACAAGATAATATACGGAACTACTCTGTTTCCTCTGTATTAACATCATTTTTTATCCATGTTCTAAGACTTGGAATACCTTTCAAACATTTCCCCCCACAGACTCCGGTTTTGTTTCATTTATTTGTTTTGGCTTTTCATGTTTTTAGGTATCGTACGTGATCAGTAAGAATGAAAATTTTGTCTCCATTTCCATGATGATGATGATGATGATGATGATGATGATGATGATGATAATAATAATAATAATAATAATAATAATAATAATAATAATAATAATAATAATAATAACAAATGCAGCTCTATTTGCAATGCACGCTGTGTGACAGCATATGGCAATGAACAAGCTGAAACAGTATGCACCTGGTATGGCTCAGTTGGGCACACAGATTAACTTGGTTTATGTAGGTTTGTCGCGTACAACACTTAAATACGCCAATTATGAAACGTTTATTCATACGGAGCACAAAAAAGTATGTGGAAATTTCTTATTTATCATCCCTGTTAAATTTGCAGATGAATCTGGCACACGATTAAAAATTGCGTAAAGAAATTAGTCATGATGGTCCTTATCACTGTCCTGTCATGTGACTAATGTCCTGTTCCAGAAGCGGACTGCTGTCCTGTGAATTAGATATCGAAAGTTGGTAGACCTTGCATTTTCGCATACAGCTCTGTATTTTGCTGTTATATTTTTAATTGTGTTTTTCTACGATACAAGTTAAGTGGATATATTTGCGAGTATTTTTTATTTAATTGATTGAACCATAAACTTCTATTAAGAGCCCAGACAATGTTTTGCATGGAGGGGTCCGTCGCCAGCATACCAGACTGTATATGTTTTTGTCTTCGGATTGTAAGTACATGTACTTAGAATGACTATAATAGAAAATAAATAATAAAAGTACACAAACGCGACCTGTTTGTGCAACTATGTGCTTGCAATTCTACAGGATAACGGGTAGTTGGAGTTCTATATTATGTGCGTTTGTGACAAGTCATAATCCACGCACAAAACAAATCCAACTTCACCGTATTCGGTGGCATTTCTATAGGAGGGGGGTAAGGGGGTGTCTCATCACGCTTCCTGCAAAATAATTTTTCCCTTTCACATTTCACAAATTACATGTTATGACCATCACAATTGACAGTGAAAAATGGCTGATTCACAATTCACAGAAAATAAAACATAGATGAGACACGATTCACAGAAAATAAAACATAGATGAGACACGATTCACAGAAAATATAAAAGATCAATCACGCATCAAGAAAACATCCCTTGGCCCCCTTCTTATGACACCTATTATGCACATACATTCATATAATATCTAGATAAAAACGTTGGTACTAAGGCAATTAAAACTTTGCTTTTTCACAGTTATATCTGAACAATGAAACGTGGCAACAAAGGCAGGATTTAGATGAACACGTGGTTTTAAGTGTTACTGAAGACACGGATTTCATAACCATTATTTATAAAGGCTTAAATATTTGGAACCAAGTGTTGTTTGCTTTCGGAATCCTTTAACATTTTGTCCAAGAGTTCAGTTGAAAAGAGTTTATTCTTTGTCAAAGTATACACAACGTAAAAGGTATTAAAATACGTGATAATCTCATGGTTGTTGTGGTGTTTACTTTCCAGCTCAAACTATAGTCTGTCGATTATGGGCGATTCGGTTCTTTGACCATACGAAAACCAGAATCGAAAAATATAATGAATTGTATCGTAATAGGTTAGCAGTTATTCTGTGTCCCATTTCTTACCTCACCACCCATACAAACTGCATTAAGAAAGGTTGTATTCTAAAACTGTCACGTTTATAGTGAGCAGGACCTATTACGATTTGGTGTTGAATGGTTAATAAAAGAAGGTAGGGTTGATTTGGTTGATGTCAAATAACAAATTTTTACAGTGAAATTAGATATGAATTAAAAATGTCTGTGGTAAGAAGATCATTAACCCCTTGAATATCACGTGCAAGTAAAACTTCGCAGAGTTATTATTTAAATTGTTCGTTGAGTTAAAGTTGCATATAAGTAACAAAGAGTTGTAATTATAAAATGTTCTCAAATTACCTAAACGTCAAACATTAAGAAAGAGAAACAAACATGACAATACAGCCAACGTGACAAAATATGAGAGCGTATATATATATATATATATATATAAAATGATATTTTGGGATACATAAAACACTAGACAGAATACTTTAGCCCACCACTTCCACTCCCACCTCACCCCCATGCAACGACATTAAAGGGTAAAGGTTCTTGTGTCTTTCCCCTTGTTGTTTCCCCAAAAGAACAAAACTTTCATCTTGTTTCCCGGCCGCCGTTCACTTCTGCAACAGCAGGTACGTTTGTTCCGTAGAGCTGTGCTCAGGCGACATAATACTACCAACAAATATTATAAATCTCTTGCCAAGAATTTGTCATGGACCTTTATATTAGGCCTGATGGTTCACAAAACAGAAGTTTGGTCGACATTGGATTATCTGATCTTACTAACAATAGGTATAGCCATTCATAAGCTTGCTATTTTCCAAAGCCTGGTCTTTTGAAACGACCAAAAATATTGACATAATCTCCCACAGTAAAATCATCAGCGAAGCAACGACCACAAATAAATCCCGTACATATGTAGACGGAGTGCAGTGAAAGCCATTTTCCTTGAGGCTAAATTTAAACCCAAGTAAAAACATTTCTGAAAAGTTTGATTCAAGAGCGATAATTTGGTTTTAATACTTATACCATTTGAACCAGGGACAACTACGCTTGTCGTTATGTACACATCTGTAAATGCACAACATCCGCAAATGGCATTCACGTTGAACCGGAGAGAAGTAACCCACCGTTTAACAGAACCGCTGCTGATGGATTTGCAGTGTCGATACGCAGTCAGTGCCTCGTATGTACGAAACACAGTACCAGTTGTAGATTTGACATTTTTTCGCTATAGTGCAGACAATTGTAAAAGTTACATTGTTGACAGTAGAATGTAAAACATTCTGGGAGTTCACATAGTTATAACATTCAGTGAATCAAATAGGACGCGACATGCTGCATTTAAAAGTCTCGTTTGGATACCGCACTACTTCTGCTTTCCATGGACGATATTGGGAGCATACATGTTTTTGAAATATTGGTTTTGATTGTTGCTTGACAGATGACTAAGTTTGATGGTCACTTGGAATATTCTTTATAATAATTACCACTCAGTATTTATATTTTACTGGACATTGCCATCCATATCTCTTCATCAAAATGCAGGCGGAGAAAAAGGCGAGTTTTGATTTAAAATCTTCAAACCGTATGAAGATATTTATGACAAAACACACTGAGTTGGAACAAAGGTGTCGTCAAGAGAAAAAGTCCATAGATGTTGAATGGCGCACTGCTTTTGCACGGCTAGAGAAAGACAAACTGCTTTTCTTGAAGAAAACTGATCACATTCTGCGTCGCCATGCGGAACTTTTAGAAAAAGAAGAGGAAGCTCCTCCTCCAGAGCGGAGAGGAAGGAGAGAAACTTTGCCTAATCTCGGCCAGATCAATAAATCACACGGTATGAATGGGCAAAGACACAGTTTAATTTTAAACAGAGCGGCCACGAGTGAGGGTTTCAACGCACTTAGTCAAGAAAGGAGGGCATATTCACTTCAAAATTTGTCAAATGATCGAAAAACCTCGTCGGATCGTAGGACCTCAATGGCTACTAGACGTAAATCAAAAGCAAAGGCTGCAATTACGGCGCAAGAGCAATGTGCCCTCGAGCAAGTATTTCTTCAATCACGCGTTGACGAATTTATTGAGGATATCGAAGAGTACAAAGAGAATTACAGGCGCTCACTATCCCCAGAACGCCTGAAAACACCTGCACTGGAAACTGCTGCAGAATCTCCTGTAAATACCCCTCGTACGCCATTACGAGGCGGAAGACCCATGATGACTGGGTTTAGTGCTCCTGGTCTACATTTAATGGCAGCATCCCATCGTTATAGGAATTCAACAATACGTGACCATCACAAAGAAACCAACGATGACCACTCTTTGCAACCAAACGCACATGGATCAGATTTGATTGAAGCCAGCAGGAGACCAGTAACTCAAGGAAAATCAGTCAAAATAGCGAATGACGGATCAAAGAAGTCTAATCAATTAGAAAATTCAAGTAACTTAAAGACGCAGAGCATGGGACACCCTCTTGCGGGCGTTTCGGTAGATGAAGTGTCAGATGACTACAGATCATCAGGAATGAAGATGAAACAAAAGACAGTTAGAGCAATCAGTGCTACTTCACGGCCGTCGCGGAATGAGAAAACGTCTTCAAGTGAGAAGCCTGATGTGCAGATACTTTCCCTCACAGATGACAATAACGTTAACAAACAGCAAGGTCGCCTCAAGACATCAGATGAGGCAGTTAATTTTGGTTTTGTTCGCAAACAAAGTGACTTGCAGCTGGATACTCAGAGGCTGTACAAGGCTTGGGAAGACTTCAGCAAAGACGTTACCTTAGACGGTATGCATAAAGTGGTTGCTCTGGCTGCCCGACTTAAATTTAATGTACGGAAAGCCAGAGATCGCTCTTTTATACCCTCCTTGGCGGCAATAAAAGGGGCCAAAGCATTTAAGAGTCTCCTATCTAATCGTGAGACCAAATCGCCATTAATACAAGAAGATAGCAAGGAAATACAAGAAAACTGATTATATTTGAAGTCTAGAGAAATAGAACCGTTCATTCAGATTCATTGCATTATGGGTTTCCGACCTGATTTTATCAAATTGATATGTACTTTAGGTCTGCACAATCCAACCTGATCATAAGTATGTTCATATCTTAATTCACTCTGCGAAGAAGATATTAACGAACCTACAGTAAACTGCCGGATTCTTTGCTCACCAGTTTCGAGAGATTTAAAATACGTGTGTTTGATATCTGGCTTATGTGTAACATACCACTTCAGAGATATGACACATTTAAAGGTACAAAATGTTCTTTGTTGCATACGCCGACAATGCTGAATTAGTATTTTTTTATTAGATGCATTTAAATTCCTTTACATGAGTGAATATGTCAAATAAAGGAATTTCTTTATAATGTTCGGCTGCAGCACTATGTTTATTTAGGACCACCAATACTGCGAAACTTACTTTGGTGAGAACACCGATGAAACTTTCTTATTCAAGACCTTTTGGTATCAGACTGAGACACGGTATCTCAAGTGATTTTATGGTGAGTCCATAGCGGCTTCACAGGAAATCCACTGTGACTTTACGATAAATATACAGCGACTTTGACGGTCATTCTATAAACTCCTTACGGTCCACTTATTGTGACTTTGTAGTCAATCCATGGCGAGTTTATTGTCAAGAACACATGTTAATTGCATAGAGCGATAAAAACACTAGTCTGAATGTGAGTTCTTTTTTCAAAAAGTCCTATAAAATTGCAATCTATATTTTAGATATATGCTGGTTCGCCAGAGGCGCACATTGACAAAACAATACTTGTGCTGTTTGGTATACAAAATTCCCGACAGCTTCATAATTACAATGTTAGGACACAGAGGCAAATATTCTTTTATTTATACCCAATTATTAGAACACTCTCCCTCACAGGCTTACAACGTTAGGACCAATTTTAACATTTTTGTGCAATTTCCACGTTATACCTTCATTCTGGCTGTGAAGGTAAAAGCAAAAGCGTGACTTTTCTGGTGTTATTGTATGTGATAGAAATAGTATCAATGACTAATGTTTTCTGACGTTTTGCAAATATTTGGTTGCATATATTTCTACATAGTTCTCACAAATTATTTGTTACCAGTAATATGGGAAATATTCTTTTAGTGTGATTAATACATACATATCTGGATTGTATTTAAAAAAAAAAAGAAATGCAAAAGCCAGCAAAAGTTTATCACGAAGGGCCATTTATTTGGACATTATATCATTTATGCAAAGCTACCATTGGAGATGGAGTAAAAAATCAGAACGGATATATCTCTGATATCAACTTTTATCATCGATCAAACTATGTATCGCTTAGCTGTATTCAAAATACAAGTACCCAAAACTTGTCTAAACTACATTTCAAATGCCATACTTTGCATAAGTGAGGGAGTTTTATGTTAATGTTCCATGAACATACATTCACAAGCGAAACTTCCTATTATATATTCAATTTTCTCGTTTTAATAAGCACATATATTGTGTTTATTTTGCCACGAATTGGGACGAATAAAATCAGAGAGGGCAGGTGCTTCTCTAAGATATTTCACTTGACTCATCAAGACCAGGGTTCTGTACGTCATGTATTGCCATTTATTTACAAGATAATTTGCGATCCGTCTATTCTGAAGGGTCACCATATAGACCAAAAGCTTCTGGTGACACATGTACAACGAAAATGCTGATATGACATAAAATATCAAAACTTGCTAGTAATAAGTGCATTAACTCTACCAACTCTAACAGGTACATACGTTGTGCTCATCTGTGCTGCGCGTATCATAATAAGCCCAGGTTCAAATTCCTCGTAAAGGGACATTTTAATCAAAAGCCAGATTACTTGTCTGTCCAGAAAAAAGGAAGAAAAAAAGCTCTAGCATGCGCAATTTGGACACAAATAACCTCATGCGCGACGGAAACGTTGTTGACGCAGCCTCAAAATTCAAAAGGGTTAATATGCATTTTGTTGTCAATACCCAACTTTAGCCAGACAGAATGTATGTGTATAGGTTTACATGTTCATTGGGACACAATTTGTTATTGCGATCTCTCCAATTGCAATCCGGCAGATAACGTTTAAAGTTTTCTTGTTATAAAAGCAGGGTTATAGTACATGTATCAGAATATTTGATTGGTCTGGGCAAAATGCTATAGCGAACATCTCATTCAAAACTGTTACATATCTGAACAAAAGAGTTAGCGGGAACTAAATGAATCAAAGATCTGTAGCTCCACCAAATAGATTATCTGGTTAGTTGGTCTTCAAAGATTTTAAATACCCTCTTTTCAATGTACTAAACATGCATTGATGTATCCATTAAATACCAACTAAGACTCTCCAAATATATATATATATATATATATATATATATATATATATATATATATATATATATATATATATATATATATATATATATATATATATATATATATATGTGCGTGTGTGTGTGTGTGTGTGTGTGTGTGTGTGTGTGTGAGGCAGAAAAGAAGATTTGCTCACCAACAAATCATGTGTGCCGAACATGTTGAACTAAAAGTAAAAATCGATTGGTATATTCATCATCTGTAGTTTGACGACATACTCAAAGTCTACAATTCTACAGTTAGAAATGTGGCTAAATTTCATAAACAATCCAAAAGCTAGGTATATGATTTTTCACTTTCCTCAACGAAAGGTAGATTTAGATTTGAAAATCAAAATTAATGATGCCCAAACAGAACCAGCTGATGAATTCAATTTCTTTGCCCTAGACATTGATAAACATTTTTTCACGGAGACCACACCTGAACAAAATTACAAACAAGCTTTCCAGAATGATTGGTACATTAGATGACTAGTCTTTTTTAGACTGGGGTCATTCTTGTGAAAAAACGCACAGAGAAGGGCATCTCGATGTCTCTGTGATACATATTTTCGGCACACACTGAACCGCTTTTCATGAAGTTGAACATCCTCAAAATGGAGGATTTACTTCGTCTGAAAAGTCTCAAGTTTTATTTCTGGTACTCAAACAACGAATTTCCTGCTTGATTTGAAAACATAGCCCGACTGTAACGAACCTTTATAATACTCGATAAAGAGATACCCCTCCATTACCTCAACCTTTAAAAGAGTCTGTTAGCAACAGCATTCGTTTTTACATCCCTAAATGGTGAAATGAAACCACCTCAAACATTTAAAAAAAGGGTTCGTAAATATTCATACATTAGAAACAACATCGATTTTCTTAGGGCAGTACTATTCCAAGTTGCTTGTATGAAGCAGGAAGTAAGTATTTGTATTTCATTATTACTGTCACTCCTATGGCCATATACGACAATTTATGGTATCTAACTATTTCTTTTGTTAAAGCCCGGTTGAGGAATTAACAGACAAACTTATCCCCTGAGGTACTTGTAGCTCCAGCGACAGCGGACAAAATCCTCTGCTGGCGTTATCCTGACAGCTAAGTTTATAATGTTATACCAAAGTATATTCATAGGCAATCACATTTTGTATATCGATGTCATAATAACATCATTTTAGCAAGCCTTTAATATCGTGTTCACTAAAATTGTTCTGAGTCTGGATCTCGTGTCTCATAATGTAAAATACAATGCTTTTTTCCTTCAATATTCACCAGATGTGCAGTAAGGAAAAAAAACAGGTAGACAGTTTTATTTCATCTCTATTATGATACTGTTCACGAAAGTCAAGATTTCAAATTTGAAAGGGCCCTTCTTTGCATACTGTAAAATGCTAGGATGTTTGCCCAAGAGTTTTGATACGTAGTGGTTACAAACGTGCAGACAGATATATAATGTATACCTCACAGCCACAGTTTTTTTAAATATTAAACATTTGAAACGTCCCGAATGATGACATATTATACTGGACTGAACCGTATTCCAAAATGGCATTCTTTATAAAAAGTGAAGAATGAGTGCTCTATATTTTTTCACTTTGAAGTATTTATTTGACAAAGTGTAAAATTTGTAACGTCCGCGCGTTTATCACAAAAAGTAGACAAAGATCATAATGTTCAGATGATCCCGCCTGCTGATTTAAATTCCGCAATCACCACGGCCACCTTTGAATTTTTACATCATAAGCAGAAACTTGAAAGGAGATATCGGTATCGTTTCAGAGAAATACGAGAGAAATGGTTTCCAAAGAGGAAAAATACCACAATTTATTTATTACATACATAATAGTTCGATACTGTACACGTTTCCTCTTCCACATTGATGAAGTATATTTTAACATAATTCGAGAAACCAAAGTAAGAATTCATGTGTATTTTGTCTCAAATACTCGAAGGTCAAGTTTGTAATAAATGGAGTACATCACATCTGACACAAAAGTAGTACTTGTCAGTTTCTTGAAAATACGAGTCGGTATGCAAAACATTTCATTTAATATTCATTTTTCAAGTTTCAACAGGCACAGATGTTGTGATTATTTTGTGACTAATGGGGAAGAACATCATAGAGTTGAAGTGCATTTCCAAAATATGTCACTCTATCCATCACCTCAAGATCATTTGTGACCAGAAACCTTAGAAGACTTTCCATAAAGAACAGAGGCTTCCGGTGGTAGGCCTATGAAATATCCAAATGTATACGTAATAAATATATTCACAGCTGCAGTGCAAACCACAACGAAGGCAGCGCTGATCTGAATTATTAGAATGATTCCAGATTCAGATTTTCCGTAAACAGACCTTTTAATCAAGATTGCCCATCTGGCCAGAAAAAGGGACGACTGTCCAGGTTGTTAGATTTAATCTGTGCAATTTGAGGAAAGCACCCAATGTGCGCAGAGCTGTGAAAAGTTGTTGACTAAGTCTCTTGCGCTAAAAGGGTCAATATGTACTCTAATGATATATCAGGCCAGACAGGTGTTTGTGTATAAGTTTACATGTTCACTGGGACTCAAATTTTGCTGAGATCTTTCCAATTGCAATCCGGGAGATAATTTGCAAAGTTCTCTAGTTATCAAGGAAGGGCAATAGTATCAGCATATTGGACTAATCTGGGCGAAATACTATAGCGGACATCTTGGTCAAAACTGCCATATGTTTGCACAAAAGATTGAGTGGCATCTAATCAAGTCAAACCAAGATTATCGGGTTATCTGATCTTCAAAGATTTGATATGATAATAATTATATATATATATATATATATATATATATATATTGACAATGCACAAGCGTTGTTATATTCGTCTTATGCATAAATATACATAGACGGTAGTTTAATATATGTAATTTTGTAATTTGTAATTTATTATTATAATTTAAAACAAGTCATGTGTATACCATTATGGTAACAGAGATACATGAATACAACACTAACAGAAATTAATGTGATTAACAAGTAGAGGATTGAAGCCAAACTGGCTTATATATTCCATATATATGAGGAAGAAAACAAAAGAAGATTCGCTCACCAATACATATTCAAGCGTGTCTTTATAATAACTTAAGCTCAGTGTAAAAGATGGAATGATATCTCTATCTTCCTTAGTTTGACAACATTCGAGACTTAAAATTTCAAATGTCATTATTCACAGAATGTAAAATGCAATGCCTTTTTCAATAGTTTTCAGATGTTCAGTGGACACAAATATGTTGGGATATATTTGAATGAGATCTCAATGTATTACAGTGTTGACGAAAGTTGAGATTATAAATTTGAAGTGGTCCTTATATGCACACATTAAAACGCTCGCACGTTTGTACAGAATTATTTTGATGTGTAGCGGTTAAAACGGTACAGGTAGGTGTTTATATGGTAACCAACTGTCATTACTTTTTTAATATTCAACATTCAAAATGGGCCTAATTTGGGCAATTCAAACCGTTATGTTATGTTTAACATTCATTAGAGACACAATGGTCAATAACATTTAAGAGGAAGTTGGAGGGTCGTATCTATCTGGTATAGTTTTGAAGAAATTCAAGAGTCAACATTTATCTGAAAAAAGACAAATGTCCTGCACCAATTTGAATATCCGAAAAACGTAAAATGCCACGCAGAAAGAGGTATAACCAAACCAAATTTCAAGTCGGGTCGCTATTATGACACACACACACACACACACACACACACACACACACACACACACACACACACACACACACACACAGAGCAAGCAGGTGAGCAAAAGTATTATATACTGCAACTGTTTGTTGTTGTTTTTTTTTTGTTGAGAATTTACATGATTAAAGAATAAAAAAAACAGTAAGACTGGTATATATGACACTGCTACTAAATGACATTAAACGTTCTGTTTGAACTGCTTATTTACAATGCCGAACTTACGGAATGTGCTTCAAACTTTCCCTGGGCAAGGCGTGACGATTGAGTGCATGAATGATCACCTGGTCACGCTTAGCTCTTGTTGTCCAGGTAGGTCACGCTGTATAATTTCAAGAATAAACAAGATGATCGTGATGATCTTCTGCTCTACTCACTGGAATCTGCTGCTTCTGCAAGTGCAGATTTTACTACGATATACATGTACTGTATCCGTGCTCACCAATAGTTGATAAAAAGTTATATATATATATATATATATATATATATATATATATATATATATATATATATATATATATATATATATATATATATATATATATCCCCCAGGTCAAAATTAACAAAACCAAAAGAAACATCATAAGTGCTTTTCTATAACTGTACAGTAGTAATTATGGTCTGGAGTTCACCACTACCTACATATAAATCACATGAACTTGTACAGTTGTAGCACACGCCTACATACATACATACATACATACATACATACATACATACATACATACATACATACATACATACATACATACATACATACATACATACACACACACATACATACATACATGAACAAAATCAGTTAACAAAAGAAAAAGTTGCAGCAGAACCTGGTGGCCAAAATGTATACTATGTGACTCAAGGTGACCCTGTATGCAACATAAATGTAATTGACAAAGTATTTCCTTTTCAGTCGCTCCCTGTGAGGATGCATTAGCTTGTTACTAAGTATATTCGTTTATATATGCATGTTTCTTAATTGGATTGGAATGTTATATATTGTTTTTGTGGTTTAATTGCATTACAGCATGTCTACCTGAGTGCATAGTCACATGTTTGTACATTGTATTGTCCTATGCGTCTTGTATGTATCATTTTGCGCGTCTCCGTGTCTGGAGAACCCCTAGATTAGTTATATGTTATGTACTATTGGGTAATCCAGTGAAATTAAATATGCTTAAACTAAACAAATTCTCGAGAAGACGAAATTTTCGATTTTTTCAAAGGATATATTCGATAAAAAATATAAAAAATATTAGTGTTATCTCCTTTGTAAAGAAGTAGAGATCTACCTGAGCAACATCTGTGTGAAAAATCAAAGCATCCCAAACAACCATTTTAACAATGGTGCAATACATGCACTTTATTGCTATATTCATATACAGTAGTAGCACTTACCAACACATGGTCTCAAAGCTTGCTATCTACATCAATCCGCCACTAAAAAACTAAACTAAACTACTTTACAAATCTTCAGTATTTTCGAACAGTTGGATCATCTTTAGCCAGATTATATTCAGTAGAATTGTCAATTAATTCTGTTCAGCTGTTCTGGAGAAGTCGAAATTAGCCTTAACATCTAAAATTATATATATATATATATATATATATATATATATATATATATATATATATATATATATATATATATATATATATATATATATATATATATATATATAATTATATATAAATCAACGTAATGAATTTGCTTTTTCCAGTGGACCCTTACTTCATTATCTTCAAAATAATCGGGCATTTTCCCGATACCGCGAGTAATACATTATGCAATATGAAAAGTCCAAACACAAAACAATCAGTAATTATTACGCCACACAATATAAAGGGGAACCTTCTCATCTATAACAAACCAGAGGACTCTGATAGTCCTGTGCTCAGCTGATCTTCCATGCACAGAGTGAAGTGCTCATATGACCTTCGAAAAAGTATTAAGGTCACACTTCGTTAAGACAATCATCACTGATTGCAACATCAAAGTCTTCACTCGTACAGTTCTGTAGTCATCATATTTAAATGCCACGTTCCAGGATCCACTTTCACCATGATATGAGCCAATATGTCGTTTTGACCTTTCAAGGTCAAGAATTAGCAACACCAATAGAAACCCCATTAACGTACTTTCCTCTTAGTAACCATGAGCCTAACATCCACCCTTACCGAGATAGAAGCCAATATGTCAGATCCGCTGCTATTCCCATAGTAACAGTCCACACGTCAACATAATGTTGCATTTACGAGGCATATTTTTTGGGCCAAGCAACTTATTCCAGGCAAAGTGTACACCTTGCACGAAGGAATTAAACTCATATTTTTTTCCAAGTAGGATTTTATCTGCTGTAATCGAATATTTGAAATAGGGCTCTTTGACGACAACCATGGGTCTGTGTGGTAATCACATGTTCACTCCATAGATGTATTTTTCCTACGTTATGTTACCTTGAACTATAATAGCTCCTTTTGTTTCGCTTTCATTATATCTTTTTATAATGTAAAGTACCAAATTATATTTTGTACTGAACAATACCATATTTGCCAAAAAAATCCACACATTAAATCCATCCCTATTCTGAAATCAATAATTTGAGTCATTTATGAAAGATAGTTTGTATTTTTTACTTGTTTTCTTTTTTTAATATAGTGTAGGAGATTGTCCTCAGCTATTTCTTTTTTTTTTTTTTTTTCGCTGCAAAATATTGAAAATGTTTCAATATTTTACATTCTCCTTGTGTTCAAATGTGGAGAAGGCCCCTTTCTAACCTGAGCCATATCCAACATGTGTTTCAGTTAGGCACCATGTAACCAGATCTCTTGTTTTTACAGTCCCAAACCATATATTAGACAACATGGGGTGAATGTAGACGGAAAAAAGGTGATAAATCAACTCAAAATGTCTTGTCATTTTGTCATTATCATGCAATCAAAGGCTCCTAAAGATTAAGCAAATCCAAGTAGTGCCCCTACTCACAATGCTGTCCACACACATGTTGTATGGCATGGAGCAAGCTGAATAGGGCAACAGAGGGACACCCCCTTGTCTGACTATTTCATGGAAGACAATTCTCATGATAGAACCGCTGCTCGAGTTTTATTTGCAAAATAAACTTTGAGAGAAACCAATCTATTTTATGTTTGTACAGATATTTTGTTTAGGAATTTTAATTGAAATAGAGTGACAGATAAAAAGGCACACAAGCCCCATTGGTTTAAACATATTTTTATTTAGCAATTGGAAAGCAGGGCGGAGCCGCATATTAACTCTTCTTGCGAGAGAAAGGACAAGGAACAGGACAGACGAAACATCACAATCCCCTGGTACGCGACCATGCGGGGGTAACATAATAAAGAGGTGGGACGACACAAAACAAGACAGATAGTGGGGCGTCGTAGTTCAGAGAAAATTGTACCTGTTACAAATTTGTTTACATATTATTAGGTTTATAAGAGAAATTTTCAGGGGCAAATCTTCCAGAGCTTTTGATAAATTCGTGCACAGCCATGAATATCTTAATATTATTTTCCAGGTTGCAAAGTTCGTGTCCATGTAAAACTGCGTGGATATTAAAAGGAGCAAAATTAGAAATAACTGCATGAAGACGGTCTCTGTGACCGATGTATAATGGACAAGCTAAAATATAATGCCAGACATTTTCAATCCCTTGACCACAAGAACACATACAGGAGTCTTTGATACCAATTTTATGTAGATAACGTTCAGCTGGCTCCAGCCCATTTGTAACCGCGCATGACGAACTGAAATATATCGATTTCCCACGTTTAAAAGAGTAGGGTATTTTACAAGCTGACGTGGGTTGTTGACTAGTTTAGATTTAAATTGAGACAGTGTTGGAGTATTCCGAGTATCAAGAGGCAATAAGTTCCATAGTCTTGTAGCAGACGGGAAAAAATTATCAAAGAGATCTGTTATAGCCCTAAAATGAGGTAAGTCAAGACGTCTACGAGTATTGCAGATGTTCGGTGTTTCTGCTGATGGAACACTTGGTATCAAATTTCGCAAGTAATCAGGGGTAAGGTTGTTTACTATTTTGTACATAAGAATCTGTTTATTTCTTTCTCTTCTCTGAACCAAAGTTTCCCAACCAGTTTCCTCATAGAGCTTGGCACTTGCAGTGGTACGCAATGCGCCCGTAACGGTACGGGCGGCAGCCAGCTTAGCGTTTTCCTGTAATTGTGCGTCTGTCTGTGAGTAGCCGTCCCAGACCGCATTGCCATATTCCAGAACAGGTCTAATGTATGAAAAGTAAATAGTTTCTAGTGTTTCATGATCTAATCTATATTGTAATGCTTTCATGACATTCAGCTGTTGAATAGCTTTAAGAATGATCTGACTAATATGTGAAGTCCATTTTAGATCTGACTTGAATACAATACCTCAATGTTTATGCTGTTGTACGTCTGTCAACTGATGACCTTGAAATACAAGTGGAGGATGGTCGACAGTTTGGTGCTTACGTGAAATTAACATGATGTCTGTTTTCAAAGCATTGAAAGTTACAATCCAATCATTGGCCCAATTTTGTATTCAAGAAAGGTCCGAATTGACAGTAGCTGCAGCCTCAGCAACGTCATCTGCAGACATATAGAGACAAGTATCATCCGCAAATAGTTTAATTTTAGAACTTACGATATTCCCTATGTCGTTGATAAAAATAAGAAACAGAAGAGGGCCGAGCACTGAGCCTTGAGGCACTCCTGCAGTGATTGTCCCCCAACTGGAAGAGTGCCCGTTCAACACTACACGCTGTTGACGCTTCTGTAAGTAGTCTTTAAGCCAGCGTAGTAAATTTCCATTGATACCATTCGTTTCTTATTTGTGAAGTAAACCATCGTGCCAAACTTTATCAAAAGCTTTACTTATATGTCTAAAAAGACAATTCGTACTTCTTTGTGTTGATCTATTGCCAGCCAAAGTTCATGATACAGCGAAATGAGTTGGTTTACAGCAGAGTCACTTGGCATAAATACGGATTGATTTGTTGTTATTACAAGATTGTCACGAAAGAAATTAAAGACATACTTAAATATTACTTGTTCCATTACCTTACCGGTGCAGATTAACAGAGAAATGGGTCTATAGTTATTGCATAACTTTGTATCACCACTTTGAAATAAGGGGGTTACATGGGCTCTCTTCCAGTCAGTAGGAAATTTTTGCCACTGCAGAGATAAATTAAGAAGTCTAGTTAATGATTTATAGATTACAGGGGCGGCTTCTTTGAGTAGTCTGATGCTAACTCCATCGGGACCAGTGGCCTTTGTGACATCTAAACCTCGGAGAACATCAAGAACCTCGTTGTCGTGTACAGTAACACTAGATAAGACGCTGTGGGGGTGTGTTGGTTAGTGGAGGCAACCATATTGCAGAAGCATCAAGTATACCTTGACCCTAAGAAAAATTAATTGAATATCTGAGCCTTAGATGAATTGTCAGATATCTGTTTTTCCTTCGGATAGAAGAGAAGGAATAGCAGAAGACTGATTTTGATTAAAAAATATTTGACGGTTCGCCACCAAGCTCTGTTCTTACATTTTGAATTTTTAAGGGATGTGCTTAGCTTAGTGTCGTATTCCAGCTCTGTTTCTCACAATTGGTCTTGGTAGCTATTATGTAATATATCGAATACAGACCAAGCCTCATGCTTATCATGCTGATTTGTTGTTCTTTTGGCCTTGTGAAAAGCCCTCATAACCTTTCGTTTGCAACATCGTGAAGAAGAATTATACCAAGGTAGATCGTTTGGGCACACAGTTATATTTTTGTTCGGTATACAGTGTTTGGCGGCTTCAAGCAAACCGTTAGTCCATGCCGAGCAACACTCATCAATATCGTCCGAAACAAAAAAGTCCCATTGAACACTGCAAAAATCAATGACAGGTCAGTGTTGCTTCTGTACAACCCTTTGTGCAGCAAGATGTCAGAAGATAAATGTGGGAAACCCTTGAAAAGTTCAGTAAGGAAACTTGTCAACCCCCTATCCAGCAAATAAATGTATGGTAAGTTATTAGTTTTGATAAATTACAGTCTTGGTTTACGTCTTATGTACAACAAAGTACATTGTGTCCATGCATGCTCTCATTTGCCCTGCCAGACACACAGCTATGTAGTTGAGCCACTCACATCACATACAAGCAGGGCTTTTCTGGGCAGCACTACATGGCTACCGCAGGTTCCCACCAGGCCAACATAGCTCAGCTCTTGCTGGACAGACTGTAGTCTCCTTGGTTACACCAAGGCTCTCTCTACCCTCCTTGGTTACACAGTGCAGACAAGTTTACTGTCCCAACGCAGCCAGTCCGTCTTGGGATTAAAGGGAAAGCCCACAGAGCACCACTGCCTCTGTATTGATAGGTGTGGAGGCCAGACTCTCATAGTTCAATTATGTCTAGTGGCATGACAGCCTAGCACAATGGAGGTCAAGCCCAGGTCAACAAGTAGTTGAAGGCATGCATGTGTTCATTATGGAGAAATTCGGTGAATTTAGCGTACCTTAAAATTCCCCAACTTTTGTTTGCATGCCATTGGATTTGCCAGTTGTCTCTAACCTACATGTGTAAGTTAGAACTTTGTGTCTATCTATTATATTTTTGAAGACATAGAGCTTTTAAGATTTTAATTGACCTCATTTGCATAATTTTAATCACCATGACTATTCCAAATGGCAACATTTCATTGGTAGGTCAGTCACCATGGCAAGTTTGGTGGTTTTAGGAATAATAGTGTCTGAGAAAAACTCCGGACAAATTTGGGTGCCATGGAACGCGAGGAACAACAATATATCTGGTTAGCACCCAGATATAATAACACAGCGTGTAAATACTTCCTGGGCAGACAAAATCCCTTAATGCTGCCGCACAACAAGAGACGGGCTGGACAACACCATGGCATCACCAGCAGATAGGTATTACTGAGGCCGGGTGTAGTTTTACTCTGTGGACAGCAAACAGATACATAAGAAAAAATTTACCTGGGCATGTGATAATAGAAACAAGAGAAACCGGGTGTACCGTAACCATAATTTCTTCAGTAAAGTAAATTTGCTTGAATTCATGAGCACACATTCCAACATCCATGGGCATGGCAAGAAGTGAAGTGTGAAATGGACGGAGCCCCGTGGGGAGATTTTGTTAGAGAATGGCAACGGAGTGGGTGCTGGCGAAAACAAATTACATATATGCAAACTATTTGAGGGGACGTTTGAGACGGAAGAGTATGTAAAATACGAATATCCTAAAACATAGACGTGCTCTTGTAGTGTTTCGTTGTCGCCCCACTTCGTCTGGACCGGAAACGGGTCGATAACGGGACCATTAGACTACCGGAGCAAGAGCTGCTGTACCAATATTACCCTAGTTCAGAATGCATACCATGCACTGTTTGTATGTGAATTGTATAATGGGAAGTGAGTACCCATCATAGAATTATTAAATCAAAAGGTGTTAAAATTCCAGGCTCAGACTCAGACTCAGACTCAGACTCAGACTCAGACATAGTTTATTTGACTGATTACAAAATCATATAGGACTTTAGCCCTGAGGAAAAACTTAAAACTGCTTTTGTCCATAAGGAAAATGAGGTGATAAAAATATTAGTCGAGACTACGTAGACCTTTTTTTTCGGCATAGAGTTAAATTTGGTGAATTCCCATGATATCGATATCCATGAACCTGCCTATAACAAGCGTATATCGCTCGCAAACTATTTTGCTGTCGTGAATGACAGTGCATAGGCTTTTTTTTATGTACCGTTCTGTCTGTTCTGTGCATAGCTCTTGTACGTCTGTATGTCTGGAGAACCCCTCGATTAGTCACTCAGTGGCTACTGGGTAATCCAGTTTCGGAAATAAATATATTTATAATAATTATAATGGGCTCTTATAACGTTGTATGAAATGGCTGCCATATTTTAATACATCTGTTTTAAGCATTTTTTTTAAAGATGTAACTGCAGGTGAGACTCAAATAAAATATATTTAATTTAATACTACTGTATATATATAAATATGTATATATATATATATATATATATATATATATATATATATGTATGTGTGTGTGTGTGTGTGTGTGTGTGTGCACGTACGTATGTATGCATGTATGTGAGTTTAAAGTTTATTGCCTCTTGGGATCAAACTCATTACTTCTGTGCATCTAGGTCGTCAGCATATGACTAGCAGATATATAACACTTATGAATCACGTCCAAGTTTGTTGATGGATCTTAGGAATCTCCTCTTACCTGTGCCAACTTTTGAAGTAAATCCACATTAAAATTAACACTATTTTCATAAATGACAAACCGGTGTATAAAAATATATAAAATTCTGACTAGAATCGACAGAAAATATATAAAAAACATCAAACCTATCTCTGCATAAACCTCATTTTTTAGCATTTGGGTAAAACTGATCCCCATATAAACGACTATAACACATAGAAATGACAGACGGCATTATCTCACTTCGGCAGACAACTCAAGATTTGCAAATTTCATAATTTGCTGTTTAAACACATCTAGTCTACACAATCGAAAAATGTGGATAAAAGTAGAAACAAATAAAACAAACATGCAATTGATTTCGGACGTTAACATACATTTAGTTTACAGGTAATTAATCAAAATGCGATATGCGTACCATCATGTTGATTCAGTATATATGCAGGAATAACAACCCAATCTTTCAGCGATGCTAGAGAAATTGCAGTACATTGATACGGGTGTATCTTTTACATCCGTTTTATATATAATATAGGAAAACCACGGAGATTGGCAGCAACCTATGCTGAACAGTACATTTCAACTTTTCAACATATTATGAAAGCTACGAACGAAAGTTTTCACGAGGGTCAAACGTATAAAACAAAGTAAGCAGCATCGTCAATAACTACGGAAGTATGCTGTGATGAAACATGCTGGCGATACGGCAGATAAAGATGCTATTTTGCTGCTTCGGTGACGAGAACATTTTAGACCTTTTCCTAAAATGGAATTTTTTAAGAATTCGCTGAAATGGACCTTTTCTGACATTGCAAGTGAGGCATGAAAAAGGAGACACATAAAAGTATCAGTAATGTTCTCGGACATTCCAGTATGCCACGCCCACCTGGGTTTCCGGAACTCGACACTTGAACATGCTGAGCAATTCAGTTTCTGGTCGTTTCTCTCAATTCTATGTGTTAAATTCCGTGTAACCGAGCAGAATAATTAAGGGGGAAATGTAAATATGAGCAATAAAGGTCGCTTTTGTGTGTTATGGCATAATGACGCCCTCGCCATCATGCCACAACACACACAACATCGACCCTCATTTCTTAAATGTACATCACTAGGATTTGTTGTTTACACTCATGCGAGACGTAACACCTTTATGCAGCACATGGCGACCAGTTTGTCATCAGTCCATGCCGTAATTTCAACAGTAATCCATAAATGAATCCAAGTTGCAATAAGAAGTGTACCCTAGAGAACTAGCTACAATTTCTCACCATATGACGAAATCTTGTTATTTGTGACACTCGACATTGATTTATTCAAAATTCTTTCTTTCTGTTTGGCATTTCCTTTATACCAGCAGATCTTTTTCGTGTTAAGAACCTTATTTTGCTGCAGTTTTTTTTCTTAAATTTCGAGAGTTCTGCCATGTAGCTATGGCTTTTTCAAATTAGAATTTGGATGTAAAATGCGTCTGCGAAACTTCCTGTCAATTGAGTATATAGGTTTATTAGGTCATGGATGCATGCTATGTGATATTTGCCCTAAAAGTGAAGTCACTTTTCCCAAGTTGGACATTAGCTTAACCTTATGATCTACATGTAATTGGACAATGAAGGTTATTAATCTGAAGGATATACAGAACAAAAAGGCACACGATATATATATATATATATATATATATATATATATATATATATATATATATATATATATATATATATTATGTACATACATAACACATGAGACGATACATACGAAGATCTACGACATATTATTTGAAAAAGCTTAAATATAATTTCGTTCCTTACGTATTCAGTGAAAAATTTTCAGTCTAGCACCGGTGACTGCGTCCACAACTTCTGAACAGAATTAAGCGTGTAGAATCTTTCATGGCAAAGTTAAATACTATTTTCGTCAAGTACTAAATCTGCATTTCCTTTCTAAAAAATCCCGTTCATCATTAAACAAATAAACAGGTGTACTATAACCCCGGTGCGGTAACACGAGCCACTGTGTTGGAAACTGCTTTTTGTTTTTGTTGATGCCTTTATACCGCTGTGTACTTTTACGTGCCTGTGAACACACGGTGTAACATATTGTTTTGTCAGATTTGGTTCATAACTTAGTAAAAGTTATAATAGTGTAGTCATTCAGGTGTCTGAGAGCATAATTAGCATGAAATTCTCGGTCATTTTATTAATTTATTTATTTCCAACATATTTATTTCACCTGGATTGTCAAGTAGTACAATAATACTAAATGAATGGCTCTCCAGACACAGAGAGACACACAATCATATGTACAAAATACACAGGACAAAACGACATCCGAGGACAAATAAAATGGTCAGTATACTAACATAATATTCATCTCGTACCAACTCAAGGTATAAACCGTCTTGTATCTATAATAAAGTTTTGGACAGAATCAAAAATATCTGAGTTGTTGCTTGACGAAAGATTGTCATTACCATGCACAGGCGCTCGTAACGTGCAGTCAGTCAAGCTTCCGTGCTAATGTACACGGGGGAGGGGGGGGGGGCGGGGCAAGAAGGAGGAGGAGTGGGTAAAGAGGTTGGACCTGGAACATCTATGCGTTCAATAACCCACATAGGGCCATATCTGCGATAAAATATTGTGTATTCATCTGTGCAGTCAATTATTTGTACTGATAAGATGGTGGCGGCTGGGCCTAAAACCACAACGTGGTCACATGGAGCTATGTAGTAAAGGGAATGAAAGAATTACCATAACGATTGGATGTAAACTTTATTTGTCTCAAACTCCGGCGGTTGCGAAGATGGAAGGTTGGATGAACGGCATCAAGTGGGACCAGATCCGAAAGATAAGCGGGGGTCAGCCTGTTAACCATTTTGTAAAACCGAATTCAGTTTATAGTATTGGCGCCTTATGGCCAACCTAATTCATTTCGTAGTAAATGTCGAGAAGTACGTTTAAGTGCACCCAAACAAATGCGCGCCGCTTCATACTGAACAGATTCAAGTGAATTTGTCAGGTCCATCGTGCAATTATCAAATATGACGCATCCATATTCCAGGATAGGGCGTATCATGGCGTTGTATAGTCTGGCTAAGGTGTTACGCAAAAATCTAGGTTTAAGTTTAAAAAATAAAGTTAGGCCTTTCCTCGCTTTGTCAATGATTCTAGTAATGTGAGCATTCCATTTCAAATTATCAGAAAGGGTAATTCCCAGATGGGTATGATTTAAACCTTCCGGCATTAAAGATTCGCCAAGAAATAAAGGTGGATGATCAGGTTTGTTGTGTTTAGGTGAAAACAAGACGGCTAGATACTTAGTTGCATTAAATGTAACTTTCCACTGTTTGCCCCAAAGGAAGATTCTTTCAAGGTCAGTATTTATACGCCTACCAGAAGTGACAGGGTCAAATATGATCTCTAATATACCGGTGTCATCAGCGAACAGTTTGATATCACAGGAGATGCCAACAGTAATATCATTAATGAAAACTAGGAACAGCAGAGGCCCCAGGATAGAGCCCTGGGGCAACCCTGCCTCAATAGGAAGTTTAGATGACGTTTGGTCCCCGATCGCTACACACTGATGACGATTGGTTAGATAGCTACTGATAAGTTTCAGGAGCGGCTCCTCGATACCGATCTGCCTTGATTTAAAAAATAGACGTACGTGCCAGACACAGTCGAACGCTTTACTGATATCAAGGAAAACCATCCTGGCTTCCTTTTGCAGTTCAAGGCCATTACATATGTCATAAAAGATTTTGAGAAGTTGATTTATTGTTGAGTCGTTTGACCGAAACCCTGGAATTTCTAAAGGTCAATAGTTCATCACGCATCAACTACGCATACAAGACATTATAAATTAAGCGTTAGAAAACTTTTGAGACGTTGCAGAGCAATGAGATGGGTCTGTAATTGCTTTTTGTTTGCTTATCGTTCTTTTTGAACACTGGACATACATTACACTTTTTCCAAGAATCCGGAAAGCAGGAAGTGCGCAGGGAATGGTTAAATAGTTTTGTGAGGGAAGGGCTGACACCGGGAGCGGTATTCTTTAAAATCATGTTTCCAATGCCATCAGGACCAGTTGCGGAGCTAGTCCTTAATGATTGTTAAACTTTTTTCACACTAATCTCATCAACTATAAAAGAGTTTGGACCAGCTTCAGTTCGGTAGAAGAACTCAGGCAATGGCATAGGATTATCTTCATGAGGTAATTTGCATTGGTTGGCAAAATACTTATTGAAGATTTCACATTTGTCCACATTACTAGAAATAACTATCATTTTCAAGAAGGGGAGGTATCGATTGGTGAAGCTTGGAGCCAAGTAGACTTCTACTAAGGTTCCACTATTTCTTGGGATTAATATCTTTTGAGTCGAGTTCAGTGCTAATTTTGGAAAAATACGATTTCATTGAACAACGGAGGGCATTGACAGCTATGTTGCGTTTGCGCTTGTAGAAGGTGAAAAGTCGTTCCATGTTAAGAGTTTCAGAGAGCGTAAAGGGACGCATTTTGCTGCTGTGTCGCATGAAACGTCTCCATGCGAGATCCCTTTGTCTGAGTAACATTTTTTTTATCTCACATGTGACCCATTGCATATCTTTCGGCATGAAGAGAATATCACTAGAAGGGATGAATTGATTGCAGAGATCAGTGAAGAGATTTGTCTAGTAAAACACCATGTCATTAATGTCATCAAAAGTTTCGAAACCTGTGTCAAATGGGGCATTAAGGGCAGCATTACTTAAGTTTACAAAATCGTCTCTCTTGTTATCCCAGATTTTACGTTTGAAGGAGCGATCTATGCGATCAGAAGTAGAGAGCGTGCAAAATACAACCGAATGGTCAGACGTAGAGATCGGAGGCAAAATTCCACAATTCAAGATATAACCGGTAATAATTAAATCGAGAAGACTCTCTGTCAAATCATTGGTACGGATGGGACCCGATATTAATTGGAATAAGTTATTACAAGATATGAGATTTACCAAATCCAGACCCAGGTCAC
Organism: Hermodice carunculata; assembly: GCA_964020975.1. NCBI lineage: Eukaryota > Metazoa > Annelida > Polychaeta > Eunicida > Amphinomidae > Hermodice > Hermodice carunculata. Next base: position 70,241,040 of record OZ026612.1, on the reverse strand, counting down.
TTTCTGAGTGGTCAGAATCCCAAGACCTACACCTGTTGTTTAAATCACCAGCTATAATGAGTGTTTTAGGGTTACATTCAAGAGCACTAGTGTGTGAGTGATAAAGGTCACTGAGAAATAAGTGTCTGTCAGCGGTACACTGACCAGGTGGTCGATAATACACCCCTAATAAAACTAAACCAAAGTTGAGTCGAAATTCCACCCACAAACATTCACTGGTTGTTGATTCCAAGTCAGCACGACGGGAACAGGGTAGCCAGTCCCTCGTGTATACAGCCACTTCACCTCCGGGTCCTGCAGTCCTATCCCTCCGAATGGGCATGCCAAAGCCCTCTATGAGCAACAATTCACTTGGAACGCTACTATCGAGCCATGTTTCGGGCAAAGTGAGAATGTCGTTTTTTTTCAGAATCAGCCAGAAAATATAGTTCGTCAAGTTTGCCTGAACTTTCCAAACTACGTCCGTTAGCATGCGAAATTTTGAGGGTTTTTTTAAGTGAAGGTATCTGCAGGCCCTGGATTTGGATGAATGTCACATTCAAGTAATTTGCATAAAATTGTAAAGATATGTCTCAGAATACAGTATGATTAACACAAGAAGGAAACAATTATGAGAGACAGTAGAGTGAAAGTATTCACAAAGTTATCGTGATGTCCAGGAGCATGTACAATAATTTTGACCACACATTTACGAAGATTATAGGTACCAATGGCTGCTCTATACTGTTAAAAGTCTCTATTGCCAGAAAAGATGTTTAGGAATACTAAAAAGTATCGTCCTAAGACTAGGCTTTTGCAGAACATTGAGGTAATATACCTGTAAATGAGCAAGACGTTCGTGTCGTACCATGAACACTGATGCCATTGACAATAATCCAATAAACGTAGTGCGACAAAGGTAAACAATGTACACAGCACTAGATACGAGAAAATAACGTGTCCTCAGCAACGCACACACTAATATAACTTATACCATGCCTCCTTTGTTTTCTCAAGGGATATATACATGTATGTCACCTGCTTACACATATATCCCTGCTTTAATTTCCGTGGCTAAATTTTAACACAGGACTGATTTGCTTTGTTGAATACATTTTAAAATGCATTTATATTCATGAAAACAAAGAAGGCATGGTATAAAAGGGATACATCCCTTGTTTTCGTGATTTATCTGGAATCCTGCATTTTTAAATCCCTACGCTTCGCTCCGAGATTTAAAAAAGCAGGATTCCAGATAAATCCCTTGAACTTGGGATGTATCCTTTTCATATAACATGAAGAGTACAAATAATAACCTGAGATATAATGATACCAGCTACATACCGGGAAAATGTTCTGGATAAACTAACTGAATAGATGTCAATAAATAATACCAGATTGTGGAGAATTTCGGTTGCTTGGTAAGAATAATAACCGAAGTTGCACTCGACAAGTGCTGTGTATTAGTGGCTTGATACATGTATTTCAATTGTAATTTATCGCATGCATGTGCATGGATAATTTGAACGAGTGAAAATGCGAAGAATAACACTTTGGTTTTCACATCACTGGTTTCAAAACAACACAAGATAGAGATGTTTAATTAGAACCCATGATCAACACCGAATTTGCATTGCTGGAAATAAGTGAATATGACATGTCTGGAAAGATACACAGTATATCTTTCTTGTCATTTGAATATGAGCAGAGATGGTAAAATGATTACCTACTTTTAATCACATATTCAGGTAGCAATGTAAATATGTTAGGCAAAAATCATTGACCGAAGACACAGTAACAGGAAAAACATGGGTCATAAGTGGTCTTCAATGTGTTTATGAGTGTAACGTTGTATGACATATAGGCCAGCAGTCACTTCTTTTGTGATGCCAATAAAGATATTACTTTAAGAATTGAGCTTCCGCATTTCGAGGCACATGGACGAAATGACTGTAGAGGCGGTTGAGGCCGTTTACTGCTTGAGCCACTGACGTGGCTCACGCAGAATAGTCTCAACAACCCCGTCATTCGTCGTTTCGTTCACGCGAATCGAAATGTGGGCGTTCAATACTTATGTTTACATTTACCTGAATAAGTGTCAGTTTTCTTACTAAATTCACTCACAACTCCTTTGTAGTGGGAGTAAACACGTTAGACACAAACACCATAATAAATGATGACGTCTAACGGTAATCAAAGACACTAACACATAAAATAGAGTTCTTGAGAGAAACATTTTATTCAATGTTTGGGCGGGGAGTTATAACGTGTAAATGTTGTAATTTTTGGTTTAAAATCATGTTTATATTGTTGTTTACCATTATGTTCTTCAGGGGTCATGTCATGTTGACAAATGTTGTGCCGCATCAATGGATACATGGGTGCGCAATGTGATTCTTCGCTTTAGTTCATGACCTTGCGTTCATGAGGGAATGATGTGAAGGAAAATCCTATGGATCTCTCTAATGTTAAAATTTAGACCGAATGTAAATAAATCAGGATGATTTTCAGTTGCTACCGTATTGTCGTCATAATCACACGAGTTGCGCTTGACATAAATGTTACATGATGTACTCTAAGGGCACAACGCAATTTTAGAGCAAAATGCAAGTAAAGTCGATCAGTTTTCTTAGTCTATTTTAGACATAAATGGTACCAACCCCCTATGCCTTTAACACGGCGAGGACACTATAAATAAATGTAAAAATTAAAATGGAAGTAGAAAAGAAAACCGGGCATGACTGTTTACAACCTATTATCTGGACAACTTATTATCTCAGACAGCAATGCTTTTGTCAGAAAAGTTTCAAATAAACGTGAAAATAAATATTAAAAAGTTTAATAACTGGAATATACAAAATACCTGGTTTAGTATTTTCACTAACACCATAGATATTTCGAGTACAGTGAGAACATCTATGTTTAGGATTTTATGTCTGCATCTGAATTTTTGCCATAATGACAATGTTTGTCAGCGCTGTGTCCGTGAACCTCCCATCTTTGATAACGGCTCATTTGTGTGAAATGTATCATCGAGTATCAGCATACATAATTGTGGACAAGAAACAAAAGAACTAAGGAAGCATATTTTTCTTCCCTTTCTTGGTTTCCTTTATTCACTTTTCTTCCACCTTTCTTCTTTTCTTTCTTTGTGTTGCTTGCTTACTCAGGGGGGAGAGAGAGAGAGAGAGAGAGAGAGAGAGAGAGAGAGAGAGAAAGAGAGAGAGAGAGAGAGAGAGAGAGAGAGAGAGAGAGAGAGAGAGAGAGACACGTGGAGGCTTCCTGCATAGAGTCAACAAGCTTTGTGCAAGTTTTATTTGTGAAAAAAAATAACGGCATGACCATCACGCAAACTTGACAGACTGTCTCTTGAGATCCTGTATTTTTCTTTCATGTACGGCTGTAACTCGAGCTGTATTAGTATAACGAACCCGGATGAGGAATATTGTCTGCACGCAGGAATGAACAAAAATTAGTTATTCTGAACAGGATAGTCAACAGAATAGCACCAGAGTTCTTGCCAAAGTTGCCGCCACACGATACTCAAGAAATATATGAAGATCTGGTGTCCGTTCGCAATTTAGTTTTTCGAGGACGCGGTGCTTCAGGTGGCAATTCTTTTTTTCTCCCATCCCTACTGTAAAGCTGTAGATTTACTTATCGTCCGATATAAAGAAAAGCAAATCTATCAAGGAAAGTCTATAGAAACTAAACAATGATCTTAAACGCAATATTTTTGTTAATATAATATGGGATCCAACTGTATAAATGCTAAACTGTGTCAAAGTGGCGTAGCTGCAGCACGAACGTGTTCTTGTGGTTGGGGAATACGTCATGAAGATGTTTTTCAATGGCCATCGCATTAGAGTTGCCGTTGTATATGTATAGAAAAACAAAAAACCCTGCTACATGCACCAACCAATCGTCAAAATCTTATCAACTCTGAAATTTATAATGCAGCAATTAAAAATTCAATAGTACACCTCTCGGGCGTGCCCTGCTACACAAAATTATAATATCGTAAATATCGCAATTTTATTGCTTATTCTCCAAATAACAAGTGAAGAGTGATTCACATTTGAGCGATCTTAATTTTGGGTGTCTCTTGCAAAACTGTTACATATAACATCACTTGTGTTGCGGACACACACGTGCACAAATAATACCCTCGATACGGAGATAAATCAGGAACTTAACTTGTGGAACTCAGTTTGCTAATGCTTCAATTCACAGCGCACATTTGAACTTTACGTTCGCATCTTAAGTGTCAAAGCAAGCAAAATAAATAAACAAAAAATACGTAAGCTTGTACTTAAGTTGTGTAAGAAATAGATTTCGTCCATAGAAAAACCGGAAACTATTCATTTCGCGTAATTCTATGTACTAGTGTCACAAAAATGTCCTTTCCACAAAAGGCGCATTTTTCATCACACAGGCCCATACTCTTACATCTGTTTCTGAACCCTTTTCTCCATATGGTGGACACAAGAGAGGTGATCTGGTAACATCAAACGTTACTTACAGCACCAACAACTATGCTAAATTAGTTCGTTTTTGTCTGTTTGTTTGCTTTTTTGCGTATGATGTACCACAAATATCAGGATACATCACACGTTAGCCATAACTTCAGCACCCAGAACAATTTTGCAGTTGGTACTGTAATTGTACCTCGATCTGATAAACATTGACCACGTTACGGATGTACATGTACCAGCCCACATATTACAGAGAACCTGATCGTCTGAGACAAAGTATGTGTGGTTAAGGGGTCCTGTAATATCCATATAGAGAATATAACTGAGCATGTGGTCTTCGATGTCAATGTTGAGGCATATAGGTGGCACTATCGGGCAGTGTATCGGCCACTGTAGCTCAACTACAAGGTTTTGGTGGAAGCAAAACCTGTTTAAACGCTCGGCCATATTCGGCGACTCTCGAAGTGTTTTCAGAGCTGGCCTAGATTGCTTCTACGTGATATGTTCATTCCACGTCATACGTTCATATAGGCCACACGACTTACAAGATGACGCAACCGTATCAGGATTTCAACATGAATTTGGCCAAAACATTTGTAAGTCTCTTTAGCTTGAAGATTATGGAGGCCAAAACAATTCTGGGAAAATTGTCTCAGTAGATACCAATGTAGGCCTATCAGTTGTGGCGTGAGTTACGATGAAGTCACAGCTGTCAACAAAAAATGGACAGCTGTCAATCAAAATGATAGGCAGCCATCCATTGAAAGAATTGAACACCTGTCAATGAAAATAACACCCGTCAATCAGGTTATAGTGTCCACGCCCATGTAGGCATACCGGTACCTGATCTATGTTTAATCTATAGCCTAGTATATTGTCCACGTACATCCCTTGTTGTACGTGTCATGATAACCAGAGCCAATAGTACACAAGGACAGTTATCCCATTATAATATGTTGCCATAATATCGTGGCACGATACAGGCCTTACAGTTAATCTTAGAACGTAGTTGGAAGTCTTGGAAATACTGCATTGATTCTAACTGTTGTATATTTCATCTTTATGCACATGGTGTATTTTTTTGTGTTGTATGGGGTCATACCGGCGTGATCAGATGTATCTTGTGAATAATGATGTATATACCAGACATAAATGTCCTTGTTAATCACACAGGCAGGAACATTAGTTTGCTTTCCAAAGTACATAGTTCTTTTTATTTTGTGGAATATTTTGCTCTATATAGGCCGGTTGCACCCGCGGAAGTTGCACTTTTTTAATAGCTAATATTCTACAGTAAATGTTTTGCAAGTCTTACTCATTGAATAAATAACGAAGAGCAAGAAGAGGCGGTACCTGTATCCTTGCTGCAGAGAACATTACAGTCAGACATGCTGAGGTTGTGCATTCCAGCTACCTTCCATCGTAATTTGCAGAAGGCCTGTTGAGCTTAAAAATCACGGCATACAGAAACTTCAAATTGTATGCTAAGTCTGGGTGTGTAAGCTGAAATTGCTATAAACATTTTATTTCATTATTGTCAAAAATTACCAGTTTAATGAACGTTACTTAACATGTGGGATAACACAACCCCAGCCTGAAAGAATTTCGTGGGTTGGGTTGGATATTTAGCTCCAAACACAAAACGTTGCTAATAGTCTATATCTGGGTTAGTTCCAAATTCGCCTAAAAGTGGTGCTGCCCATCCTATTCATGGTTGACCGCCCACATCTTGGGGTCCCTTTCCATGACCCTCACTCTTTCTCCATAGATTAACATGGGGAACTAGCAGACATGAATTTAACCTATCGATATGTTGTCAAAAAGGCATTAAACTTTCTTTTTATCACACTTGGGTGTTCTTGAAAGACAATAATATGCACTTCAGGTAGATTAAAAGACGATAATTCCAAAAAATCGTCCGCATATGCAGGGTGAAACTTTCAGATTCACTGTAATGTAATGGGCTTTGCTGACCCACCGGACCTCACATGGCACGGGTTGTTAGGTGTCACAAACATGCATCATGGGAACAAAAGGCTGTGTGTCAAGAAATAAAACCAACCCAGATCACCCCTATTCTGACCTCTATTTGAAACCAGGCTGCAGTTCATAACAAGAGGGCTGTGTGAACAGCCCGCGCCTCAGCTGATCTTGACATTCATCACACTTGCAGCTCTATGAACTTGGGAAAGGATCAAGGACACCATGTTCTCAGTAAGTCTGACCTTTATAGAAGAACACTTACATGTACAACATCAAAGTTCAAGTAGTTCTCAAGTTATAATGAAGAGTAAAATTCATGTATGTTGCACTGTGACCCCACAAACGAGGTCAAGGTCATTCATGTACTGTCTCAGCATGACCTTCATACAGAATAATTAACATGTGTAGCTAACTCAAAACAGATCTCAAGTTATCAAATAAACAGTAAATTTCGTGTCAGTTGTCCTGTGAATTAGCATTAGAATGCCCATTGACTTACATAGTAATCAATAGGAAAGCTCCACTGACTGGTAAGAACCGTAATTGAAAATCCTTAAAAATCAGGAATCCAAAGCAGTGCCACCTACTAAACAACTGTTTGACCCTTCCACAACAACATATCCATCACATTTCAGCTTAATCTGAGGGACAGTTCTGAAAACAAGTGAAAAATAGCAAAACCATACAAAAAATTCATTAAAAAAATTGCAGCGCCACCTGGTGAACAAATTGGGAACTAGGTGTCCCCGGGAGTGTCTATGAACGATATCAAAGCAATTGGGTGAGCGGTTTCAGAGGAGAAGAATTTTGAAGGTTTCCCCCAAAAAAGAACAAACAAATTCATAAAAAATCCAAAAATCAATAGAGCATGACCATTTGAACACACTTGATAGAGATCCACCCAAGGCACATCCCCACCAAGTTTGAAGTAAATCTGGTCAATACTATTAAAGTTATGACCATTACAAGAAATTCCCATGTTAAACTTTCCTATTAAAACTTTTGTAGAGATTTTTGAAAAAAAATCATAAAAAGATCCAAATTCATTGGAACATGACCATTGGAACAAACCTGGTAGACACCCACCCAAGGTACATTGCCACCAAGTTTGAAGCAAATCTGGATATGGGTTTGGAGAAGAAGTCGAAAATGTAAATTAGCATTAGAATGCCCATTGACTTACATGGTAATCAATAGTAAAGGTGCATTAAAAAAAAATATAAAAATCAATGGAGCGTGACCATTTGAACAACTTGGTAGAGATCCACTCAAGGTGTATCCCCACCAAGTTTGAAGTCAATCTGGATGACGGTTTTGGAGAAGAAGTCGAAAATGTGAATTAGCATTAGAATGCCCATTGACTTCCATAGTAATCAATAGGAAAGCTGCATTGACCGACAAGTACCAGAATTGAAAAAATCGTTAAAAATCAGGAATCCGCAGCATTCTCACATAGTGTCCAACTTTGTTTGACCCTTCTACAAGGAACATATCCACCATGTTTCAGCTTAATCTGAGTGACGGTTCTGGAGAAGAAGTCGAAAATAGCTATAACACACAAAAATTCATAAAGAATTAGGAAAAAATCGCAGCGCCACCTGGTGAACAAATTAAGAACTAGGAGTCCCAGGGACTGTTCCTGTGTGATATCAAAGCAATTGGGTAAGCGGTTTCGGAGAAGAAGATTTTTTAAGATTTACCCAAAAAAGAACAAAAAAAATCATTAAAAATCCAAAAATCACTGGACCGTGACCAATTGAACAAACTTGGTAGAGACCCACCCAAGGCACATCTCCACTAAGTTAAAAGTGAATCTGGCTGATGGTTTTTGAGAAGAAGTCGAAAATGTGAATTGTGGACGACGGACGGACGGACGACGAACGGACGACGGACGACGGACCCTCAAAAAACCTCAGCTGACTGACAAGTCAGCTGAGGTAAAAACACAACCCGCATTCATAACTTTCAAGCCAACAATGAAAGCACATTTAAATACAGCTAGTCATCTTCTAATATCAATATGATGAAATAAATTTAACTCTTGACTTGAGACAGGCAGTGGCCCATCAAAGGCAACCAGTGCTTTAAAACTGGCCTTCTCAATCTTTGAAACATATTCTTTATTAACTACAGACTTTAGTATGTTTTTTTCTTCAGAATATTGAGACCTAACCACTTTGCCAAAATTTATCACTTGCGCCAAAGATAATAGACGTGGTAGGCCTGAACAGACCCGTGTTTAAGTTAAGCTGAGTGCATATGCCATGTCCAAGTATTTCTAAGCTGGACGAGTGAGCCTCCTAAAGTGCAGCCTGACTAGCAAGTCAGCTGAGCTAAAAATTGCAGCCCCACCTGGTAAACAACTAAGAGACCATCGCAGTGTTCCTATGTCGTATCCAAGCAACTGGGTGAGTGGTTTCAGAGAACATTTTTTTAAGATTTGCAACCCCTCCCCCCCCCCCCTTCATAATAAATTAAAAAAATTCACTGCAGCATGACCAATAGAACAAATTTGGTAGAGACACACCCAATGCACATTGCTACCAAGTTTGAAGTCAATCTGGAAGATGGTCTTGGAGAAGAAGTCTAATATGTGAATTAACCCATTGACTTACACAGTGATCAATAGCAATGGTTGTTTGCCGATAAGTGCCCCAAATTGCAAAAATCAGAAATCCACAGCAGTACTACCTAGTGAACAACTTTGTTTGACCCTTCCACAAGGAACATATCCAACAAGTTTCAGCATAATCTGAGTGACAGTTCTGGATAAGAAGTCGAAAATAGCAAAAACACATAAAAAATTTGGTAAAAAAAATGCAGCGCCACCTGGTGAACATATTAAGAACTAGGAGAGCCGTTTTGGAGAAGATTTTATAAGATTTGCCCCCCTCCCCCAAAAGAACAAAAAAAATCATAAAAAATCCTTCAATACCTGGAGCGTGACCATTTGAAGAAACTTGGTAGAGACCCACCGAAGGTATATTGTCACCAAGTATGAAGTTAATCTGGCTGAGAGTTTTGGAGAAGTCGAATATGTAATTGTGTACGGACGGACAACAGACTACTGGGCATCCTAAAAGCTTAGCCTGACTAGTAAGTCAGCTGAGCTAAAAAAAAAAAACACATCAGGGATCCAGAGTGTCACTTTAATTAATCCTGCCACAAGCTACATTTCCACCATGTTTCAGAACAATATGGGCGACAGTTTTGTAAAAGTAAAGAAAAAAAAAAGGAACAAAATGGACAAAACACAAACATTTGTAAAAAGCAAAAAATAGGTGAGAAATGCAGCGCCACCTGAACAAGTTAACATCTGATGGTCCCCAGAAATGTCCCGTGCATGTAATTTCAAACCAATTGGCCGAGCGGTTTCAGAGAAAAATTTTTTTTGAAGATTTTACCAACAAATTTGAAAGGAGTCATTAAGAATCTAAAATCAATGGAGCGTGACCATTTGAACAAACTTGGTAGAGACCAACCCAATGTACATTTCTTATAAGGCTAAAGTGAATCTGGTTGACAGTTTTGGCGAAGCTTAAAGTGTGAATTTCCATTGCAATCTTGATTGACTTCTATGGTAATCAATAGGAATACATGCATTAACTGACAGGTACCCAAATTGAACACAAAGGCTGTGTGAACAGCCCATGCTCAGTTGACCAAGAGATTCATCACACTTGTGGCTCTGTGAACTTGATAGGATCAAGCTCACTCATGTACTGAGTAAATCTGACCTTTATGGGAGAAAACTAACATGTGTGACATCAAGGTCCCAGTTCAAGTAGTTCTCAAGTTGAAGTGAAGAGTAAAATTCATGTATGTTGCACTGTGACCTCAGAAATGAGGTCAAGGTCACTTGTGCCTTCTAAATGTGACATTCACAGAGACATTTACATGTGCGACATCAAGGTCCTAACTCAAAATAGATCTGAAGTTATTAAGTGAACAGTAAATTTCATGTCAGCTATCCTGTGACCTTGGGAATGAGGTCAAGGTCACTCATGTACTGTCTGAGTAGCCTTCAAAGAAAATCATAACCATAACACACAAAAAAGTCCAGGCTGAAATAGTTCTCAAGTTATTATCTGTAGAGTAAATTTCACCTAGGAGACCCAGTGACCTTAAGAATGAGTGAAAGTATTGGTGACGTCACAAACACAACCCCCTGGCTAGGGTGGATGTGTTATACGTCAGAGTGCCTTCAGTGAGTAGAGTCATGGTACAAACTGCAGAGCATAATGATTCCAGAGAGCCAGAGTTGAGTTCTTCATGTACATGGTCTGATGAGGATTGAGAAAAAGTGATAAGAGAAGATCACTTACATACATGAGCGGGACACCCAGAATGCTCCTCACTAGTAATGCGCAGGGAGTGCAGCCGTGGGACAGCCAGACGATCCCAACTTGCCCCCTGACCAATGATAATTCGTTGCAAAAGAGATATTTGCTTCAAAATTACTAAACTTAATTTTACAGAACAAGCATGCATACAATTTATTGGAATTTGCATTAGGATTGGCCAGCACATGCGTTTCAAATTCTAGCATTCATGGAAACAGCCTCCGGTATGAAAATGTCTGAACAAACAGTTAATTTTCCCTTCCCATCTGTGTGGTCTGTGGATTATTACATGTAAGTTTGTGTTTATGAAAAGCTTTCAATACAGAACTTCTTCCCAGCAGTAACCAAGACCCTTGGAGCGCAGTAATTTACCTTTCCGTATGCATTGTCATCGGAACATGTGCGTATGTTACTTTATTTCAGATCATAACCATTATATGACACCAGCAAATATTTTCCTCTGAATCAAATGGATAAACACATTAACGTTTTGTTATGTAATACTTTGTAACAATATCCCAGACGGGTGTTGTCAAGGACATTCATGTGGTAATCATGCTATACATTGCAAGTCGTAGCATAACTAGACTTATATTTTATTTTGAAATCAGAATCATAATGAAGTTTAATTTGTAAATACTGTAAAATAAAATTAAACAAGAGGCCCATGGGCCTAATGTTCTGCTGGCATCGTGGCTATATTGCACATGTTCATTTCAAAGCTGTGAGTCCTCAAGTGGCTTCTGAACATATATAGCTTAATGTAAAAATTATCCACCAGCTGGCACTTTGCTCCACATGTAATCATATCTTTTTTGTGCAACGCCTGTGATATTTTTCATGTGCTGAGACAACAATGAATGAATCCTTAACTTTTATGTCCTCAGTGACTTTGGGACATAAGATCAAGGACACCAAGATTATGTAATAAAAGAAGCCCATAGGCCTGCCTGGTGCTGTGCTGATATTGCCATTGAGGTCTAAGCTACACCTTGCCATTACCAATCACCTCTTTCAACTTTACAGGTACTGTGACATCACAAAAATATGTCAAGGTCCCTGATATTATATAGGATTCTAGCTTTGGACATTGTCTATATATCCTAGAAATTTGGCAAGTCTAATCCAGTTATGTTTCAAGATATGGAATTTATATCTTAAAACACATTTTGGCCCATAATTTCCATAAAATTAAATGGTGCCACTAGTATCATTAGCAACTGACTTTGACCTCCCCCACAATCCCACCAAATTTGGTGTATATCTGCCAAAAAATAAAGATCAGTGCTAGGGTGTTTACTACAAGATTTTCATATTTTGACCCCTATATTGCATAATATTGCAGGTGGCACCACCAATATCAAAGAGAAACTATATTTTTATACCCCCTATAAGTCCTGAAAGTTATATTGGGCTAACTTGAAAACTGTGGACAGTACTGCGGTCACAAGTTTCACATTTTGACCAGTATGTTACATTACACTTTTGGTGGCACCACCAACATTGATGCTGACAAAGATTTATTACACTTTATAACTCCTAAATGTTATATGGGCCGATCTCAAGAATTGTTGGGTGCAGAGCATTCACAATATGACCCCAATATTCAAACTGGCCATTTGACCTTGACCTTCAACTCTGTATCAAAAAAATTGTTCCTGTTCAAAATATGCGCCCCACATGCAACTTTCCATATATGGTGTTTGTTCAAATCAGATCATAAGCAAGCTACAGACCTTGTATTGCTCAGAGGTTCCAAAATTCCCAAGTGTTTGGGAGATCTCCCTAAATTTAACTCATTTCTTTAAAGTCTCCCATATCTTGAAACAAAAACCGCTCCTGACTATCACTTTTTTAAGTTTAAAAAAAAGTTCACATTTTGCATTAATTGTTTGTATTGTGTCTGTGTTTTTGTGCATTTGCTGCTAACTGACTGTGGTTAACAGCTTTTTAAATGAGTTTACCTATTCCCTTTCTTACAGCTGATGTTCGAAATCTGAAACCACCAGAATGCACCATTATAATTGTATATTTACACAAATGTCTTGAGCCGGGAAGGGGCGGGGGGGACCCCCTCCACCCCCATCTTTGGCGCAATCTCCTGAATTCCTACCGATAAATCAGGAACATTTAATGAATTGGAAGAAAATAACTTGGACCTCTGATTGCTACAATTATCAGCAAGACCTGTCCTAGGCAGGAACAGGGACACAAATGAATATTTCTGCATGTATTTTTAATCATGCTGATGAAATGTGAATAAAATATGTTGAAACCAAGTGACACTTGATAGATATAACTGGCTTTGCATGGTCGAAGTCTTCCCTGTCAGCAAGCGGTGTTACGTTAGTGATGTCACGAACCTCTAGCACCCTGAGGGTGTCAGAAATCAACGGAAAGGGACAATTCAGAGTGCAGGGATTTTTCAAATATAATTGGATCAAAATAATAGTATCATTTTAACAATTTTCTTTTTAAGTGCACTGTATGGTTAGAACAATCCATGAGTCACCCGTGTATCCAATTTAAACATTGTCAATGAAGAGAACCTTTAATCCACAGGTAACTAGTATCACCAGCTAGTGAGCACTTTTGCTTAACCCTTCCACAACCAAGCTTAAGAGCAATCAGAAAGACAGTTTTTGAGAAGTCAAAGATAGCAAACACACGCTTGCACGCACGCACACACTAGTGAGACTTGTTTATCAAATTAAGGTCTGGGGCTTCCCACAAGTGCCCCTATGCCAAATCTTATAGCAAGTGGCTGAACAGTTTCCGAGATTTGTTAAGATTTCGCCACAAAAAGAACAAAAAATTCATTAAAAATATAAAGCCACTGGAGCTTGACCATTTGGACAAACTTGGTAGACCCCCATCCAAAGTGCATCCCAACCAAGTTTGAAGAGAATATGGTATTTGGTGAAGTAAAAACTGTGAAATGTGAATCGTCAGATGAGGGATCACCATCCATCCTATTAGCTCAACTGACTCAAAAGTCAGCTGAGCTAAATATGCATGGATTTTGTGATATAAAACTACATATTGTCACCAAACTCTTACATTTGTCGACAAAACACCATATTTGAATCAGGGAACTCAGGGTTTTGAGAAATATTGGACAATACAACTTCCATATACATATACATACATACTGTTATCACACAGCTGGAATGCCAATTAAGACAAAATTTTGTTTGTTTTTTTTTACATGAAATTTGTTTGTTTTTTTTACTGCTAGCCCTGAGGATTACAACAGATAAAAAAAAAAAAATAATAGCAGAGCCCCAGGCAATATCCCTACCCAAAACCAAAGTCAGATAATTTGGTCAGAGTATGGCCGAACTCTGCAAAGATGGATGGTCAATGAACGATGACCCATCCTTTGCTAACAAGCTAGCTGACCTGATAATAGAAGTCCCTCAGCAGGTGAGGGTTATATTCAAGCAGGAAAAGTTTTTCTATGGTGCTGATCTGCAATTTATCCTTTGCTGAATGATTGTTCAGGTTTTTCCACCAGATGGCAGTACAATGTAATGTTGGTTGGTATGAGCAAGGAGGCCACATAGCCTGCTTGTTACCAGTATGCATTAACATATATATTACAGCTTCTGTCTTGAATGAACACACAGGATCGAAGTCTGTTCAGTGTTACATGAACAATCAACACTTTAAATACATTGAGCTCAGGGCTCGACAATTTTTTTAAAAATCACTTGTCCGCAGGGCAAGTAAATTTCAAAATCCACTTGCCCGCATACAAAATCCACTTGTCCTGATAAAACTTCTATAAACATCGTTTTTTTCAAACACAATGCTACGGCCTACACAAACCTTTTACCCTACAATATATTTGCCGCGAATTGTCGCTTGCAAATTCGCACAAAAATGTCAAATTTTACGATTCAAGCTGCAACTGTTCGACAGTGAAACTGGCAAAACATTAAAAATACAAATTAAAAAAGTAAGCTATTTGCATGGGGTGACTAACGATGAAAAATGCATTGTAATTTCTGGGACGATAGGAGTCCATATCCCGGTTAAACTTAAAAGTTAAATAACGATTAAAATAGTTGAATTGGTTTCAGGATCCTTTCTCGCTGCCTCTGATGCCGTGATGAGATGCATATCGTTTGCGTACCTACCATGAACGCTATCGGTACATCGTAGTAAATTTGCGTATACAGTATTGGCAAGTTCCTCGCAATAAACGGTGTTCTTAAATCAAATTCAAACGAAAATTTTAATATTTCAAATCAGAAATCGAGCGTGGGCACACCGTCAACATCTTTCATGCAACTGTACACAAAAAGCTGCTTTTGCCATGTGGCCTGACGCACAACACATCACCCGATTGGTCAATTGAGTCACATGCAAAAATGAGCCAATTGCGGCTCGTGCTGCAGTGTTTTCATCATGGCTTCCGCCCGGTGAACATGTGTGAATATGCCGTAATTTACGGAGGGAACACACAAACGGGAAGCTTTTTTTTAAATTGCAGCATGCGAAAATAAAGATTCCAGTGTTTATAGCAACAATTATTTGGAGTCACAGGCAAATACGCAAAGGTAGGGGGATAGAGAAATGATGCTCCGTTCACCGTAGATTACTCCACGCAGTCACTTGCGTGCACAGGCAAACTGAAACGTCTATGTGCTGGGCGCATCCCATTGTGTATTATTATGTACACAATGGGATGCGCCCAGCACACAGACGTTTCAGTTTGCCTGTGGCTGTGACCTTGCCCCGATACGGGCGAAAGCCAATACGCCGCAATGCATGACTGCTGGTACCTTTGATCTCGTCGTCTCGTAATCAAAATGAGCAGGCTGTTTATAAACCAATTATATACGTTCTATTGTTTTACTGTGCCTATCATCGCAATGTTATTACAAGGCAAGGTGTAGCGTCCCTTCAAGGTGTCGCGTGGGTTAGCTTGGCATTGCGAGTGAATGATCGCGAGAGCCGGGAACAAAAAATCCCCAAACTTTAATAAAATGTACACGTGGTAAAAGATTTTTTTCACTAGTCCGTTGGGCGAGTGCTTGAAAATTTCGACTAGTCCGAGCCCAACTTCAGGCCGCCCGCGGCTATCGGACATGCGAATTGCCGAGCCCTGGAGCTTTACCCGTCATCTTCAGACAACCATTATTACAACCTAAGTTGCCACTTGGGACTCCAGTACATCTGATGGTCAACCATGGGATCCAATCCATTGTCACAGGATGGAACACAGAACTTTGTGAAATGGCAAAAAATAGAACACAACAAGATGTCTGTATCTTAAAAAATGTTTACTTGTGTTTCCTGCACAAAATATGCATGTATTGTGCGTACATTAAGACAGATTGTTGCTAAAAACCACAGCAAAGAGCCAATCAGTACTTTGTATTTGATACCTTCCTACTGTGTTTTTACCCATGCAATTTATAAAAACCTAAAAATAAATAAATTTACTATTTACATGCACAGGTTTCCACAGGAATTAACCCCAAATATACCATTCTTACAATATTTTATATCCTTTCACCCTATTTTTAAGAACAATCCTGTTCTAGTTGTCAATTATCCAGAGCACAAGATACAGATATTCAGAGTTATCATTATCTTGTCCTATTAACAGAGAATTCAGCACACTCAGGTAATGTACATTCATTCCCCCTTTGCCAATACAAAAGTCGCTCTTGTTCAAAATTTCTCTTGCCTGCAACTTCCTTCTATTTCACAGATGTCTGCTGAAGACAGTTAAAAGCCTGTCCAGTTGGAAGAATCACACTAACTTGGCCATGTGCAAAGAAGCAAGACATATTGAAGTAAAATATTTAGGGAGTCTGGTTGTCCCACGATAAACTTCTGCATGTATTCATCGTGTATATCATGGTCTGCTGACACTTTCTGCAAAAATCAACAAGAAGCGTCATGCTACTTACTTTATGGTACATGTAAATGGATACATTTCATAAGAAAACTATGTCTTCGTAAACAAAAAATTCATGAAACATGAGATCAACTTTTATGATGAGTGAACAGACTACTTCATTTCTTGTGCTCTGATTTTGAAATGAGGTGAATGGTTTTATGCATACACAATGGAGTCTATCAACATACACTAAACAACAGGCAAATAACCTTTAGATTTCCGTGGTGATACAATATAAAGAACAATCCACAGTTCAATATGAGTGCCTCTGAAATACATTTTTCTATACTGTTGGTCCCTCTGCCCAGTCACTCACATATTTGTGCAAGTGCATGCAAATTTGAAGAAGCTGATACCCATTGACATACAGAAGCCCATTCACAAAACACATACACAAAATAGAGAACACTTATGCAGTGTGGTAATGTACAGAAGTCCCTTTTAAAGAAACCACCCCTGAAGCAGGTCCTAAAGTCAGCACATACAGCAGATGGTCTCTCAATGAAGGTCCCAACATTGATAAAACAGCACTAAACCTGACAGATGTGGTCTTAAAGGGCAGGTCTCCTCAAGGAGGGACTGCTGTATTTTCAGTTGTGTTCAGTAAGTTTTCCTTCACATAAAAAATAACCTGCAAGCTCTTGATTGTCTCGAATCAAAAATATAAATTAAGCACAGGCACGTGAAAGAAGGTCTTGCATATAATAAACATGGATAGGTACGAAAACAGCAGTGCACTTAGAACCCTGTCAAAAATGTCCACTATCTTCACTTCACCAAAAACAACTGGTCATCTACATTGTAAAAAAATTAAAATGCCATTTCATTCTAGACAAGTAAGCATTTGTAGTTCAAAGTAATCAAAACAAAATGTACTGACAAAAATTTGCTTGTTTTATTCTGTTTCTTTTTTTTTTTTTTAAATGAATTCAATATATTTTAGAACTTGACTATTCTACTGAGTAACTTCTCGGGCAATTCAAATTTGTGTTTGGGCAGATGCTGGGAACCTGAAGTCAGAATAGATAATCAAAAGACTATATCCTTGATTAGCTACTAACTTTTGTAAAGTTGCGTGAGCATGAGAAAAGCAGCTTTACGTATCATTACTTCCACAGAAAGAAATACAGGACTTCTTTCAAATACACAAATGTGCCAGGATGGATCGTGCTTTAAACTTATTCTGCACAAACTTTAACAGCATAGAAATCCTGTTTCCAGTTACATATACAGGTACTCAATGAAGTACACAGTAAAACATGGTTTCAAAATGCAAGATTTCCAATCAAGTTCAGGGTTCAACATACCATAGAACAGACTTACGTGAAGTAAGCATGCAAAGTGCTTGATCAGTGGGCAGCTTAAACCTTTCTTGTAGGTTATGACGAAGGACAGGGCAAGTGGCCACTGTAAAACTTAAGAAATATCATGTACGGTTGCAACTGCAACTGTTGGGCACATTGTGGAAGGCCTATCTATATACCATGTGGAAATATGTCTGCTGCTACATACTCACAAGCTCTGTGATTACATAGCAGCCAACTGCCAGTGGACAAATGGCAAAATTTCATCCAGAGGTATTTCATCTTGTGATAGTTCTGTGAAACTATGACACACACAACACCTTATATTTTTCCCCTAGAATAGGCACTGACACTGTCATACCAGGTAAACTCAGCAAAATTGAAGACAATTGTCTACTTTGAGGTTGAAATAGGGCAGGCGTATAGTGGTCACTCACATGAAAAGATGTAGGATTATATGGCGAGTAATTGTAGTTAACATGCACAATGTTCACTCTAAATCTAAGTACATAAAATGACCAAAAATGTCAGTAAAACACTGGCAAAACAAAATTGCAAGTAACTCAAGCTGACAGAGCTAAAGTTTAGATTGATTTAGACTGTATGGGGAAGTAGTAGATACAATTACATGTCCATATGTATCTGGCCCACATCTATAATTTGTCACTTTTTGCAGCATAACAGCAGGTTTGTCAGTCAGTGATCAAAATTTGAACAACAAACAAAAATTAACCATGAAAGTTCCCAAAGGCATTTAGATTTCAAAACAGTTTATATTGTGAAATATCCTAAATGGACACTTCACCTACATTTCAGCTAGATGTTTCAACTTTCTACAATAGAAACCATGAGATAAAGGTTGCAATGCACAAAGTAGCAACAACCACCTGAAATATTTGGACTTCATCACCATTAACATGTTAAACTTTTCTGCCGAGATTCATTGACAAACTTAAAAATTAATGATGTTCAGATGCTGCCATGTCACTTTCAAATCCCACTTCCACCCTTTTCATTTCGCCCCCAAAATTAAAACAGATTGAATTGTGGAATGTGAACGGTTATTTGGTATATTTTGATCATTGTTTCTGAAACATAGAAAGTGAAGAACAGAAGGAAAAATACCCCACCTGTCTGCAACCATTCATAAAAAGTATCGAAGCTCATGCTCAATTTTGGGATGACTTAGGGACTGATGCAGTAAGGATCCATTTTATCTAGTGTATTTAACAGACAACTTGCATGAAACATGTAAATAGAAATACCAGCCTGCACAAGACCTTGAAGTTGTGTTGTTTTCATGAGGCAATGAACATACACATATAGCATGTATGCATAAAGCTTCACAACACAAACTGGGCACAAGAAAGTGAGACTACAACAACAAACATCTGGACCACATTTTCACTTCAAGTCTAGGTCTTCTTACGCTTGTTGGGGGACATGTCTATATCCAATGATTCACCTCCAAACTTTAACCTGAGTCGCTTCATTGGAGGTTTGGCATCTTCCACACCCTGCTTGTCCCTACATGGACTTGCATAAAATGTGTAGGGATCAAGTGACATTGAATCACCATTTGAAAACCTGCTTTCACAGGAAAGCTCCAGTTCACCTGCACTCTTAGGCCTCCTTTTTTCTTTTTTTTCAATGTCACTGGCATACCCATTAAAAACCTCATATGTCGGTTCATTCCTGTGCTGCCCAGACTGTGCCCCACCTGTGGTGTAGTTAGCTGCACATGATCCTGATGTTTTGCGCATTCGAATAGTCAACTTTGGGATTTTCCAGTCTGCTTGTTCAACTAGCTCAGATGCATACTGAGGTGATCGTTTCCTTTTTGGAGGTCGCCCATACCCAGTGTTTTTCGATTTCTTTGGGCTGATTTTGTCACACTCGGACTCTTTTCTCCCCGACTCCCTTGAGCAGTCTTTTTTAAACTTGATTGCCAGATCTGCTGTAAACAAAGCTTCATACCTTGGACCATTGGAGCTTTTACCGTTAGGGTTTTTCCTGGTTTTCTTTTTCTTTGGAGACCAGCGTTTTCTCCCCCGAGGAACATCATGAGCTCTAGACAAATTTTGGATGGGGCTCTGTCCAACATTATGATTTAAGTCTAAGTTTTCGTGCTGTGAGCCCAATCTAGTAGCTGGAAACATATCCTCAGTACCCTGAGCTTGGCCCCCAGAATCACTCAAGTCTGTGTCCATGCTTTTATCACAATTGGGAGCCTCCTCCCCTTCCAGCATTTCAACAGCTGGCTCTTCTGGACTTAACACAGGCATTTCTTTAGCTTTGTCACCACGTAGCTGCCTTGTAGACGTCCTTTCCCTCACCTGAGCAGACAAACTGGGAACATTTTCAAACTTTGAGGGTGCTATTAAAAATTCACGCTTTAATCTGGGCATTCCCTCACCCTCTTGATGCAGGATTTTTGCCTCCGAGGAGCTATTGGCAAAAGAATGTCCCGTTGGCGAGATGGGTGAGATCTTATCATTGTGTTGTCCATTACTTTTATTAACAGAAAAAAGTAAATGCTTCAAGTGTTCATTTTGGCTAGAGGTATTGTCACTCAGCCATATATTAGATGAAGGAGTAGTACTGTTATGTTTTGGTGACAGAGCACTGCCTGCTCGAGTGCATGAATCAGGTGAAGAAACATCAAATGCCCAATGTGCATCACTTTGTATACCATCTCCCTTCCCAGGATGTAACACATCTCTGTGTGAATGGCGGTCTCCTGTGATCTTTCTCCTTCTGGGTGAGTGAGGTACTGGATGTGGTGAATTAGGTTCTGTTTTTATGTTACAACCATCCTTCTTATGGGGGCTTTTGCAAACATTTTCAGCTTTAAGTCTCTTTCCACAAGGACTGGATTCACCAACTCTTCTCCTACGTGGTGAACATGTGGACCGAGGTACCTCTGCTAATCCACAGTCAACAGTCAGTGGCTTTAGCCTGGATCTATCTGGACTCTCATTGGCTGTGCGAGGAGAGAGACGCTCAGTAGATCCATTGACACGTCTCCGTGGTGATGTGGGTGGAGTTGCAGGAATTTCAAGTTTCACATCAACATGAAGTTTGCCACTTGGCTGATCATTCTCTGGTTCAGAGTCTGGAAAATCCCAGTCTGTAGCATTCACAATACGTTTTTGAAGAGGAGAATGAGGTGTGTCCAAAGGGAGACCCTCTGATCGAAGATGCTGATTATAACACAGGTTTCTTTTAGCCCTCCTTGGCGTGAAATTCTTGTACAAACCAAGATTTTCGAGTTTTCTTGGAGAGCTCCTACACCCTACTTTGAATTCATATACATCCTCTGCATTCTTAGAATGTGAGTCTTTCTTTCCTGTTGAAGAGTCTACATCTATTTCACATTTTACTAACTCTGTTTTAACAGAACTTTCAGATGCTATACTCTGTTTTGAGAATCGACCTCGTCTTTTTTTCCATCCACGTTTACCTTTGGGTAGAACCATTTTTTTTTCAAGTACTACTTTAGGCTCAGGTAGATCATATCCCTGGGCTATAAGGAGTTCTGCATCGTAACGAGTTATTCCTCTTCTCTTCAGTTCACCTGGTGTCAACAAATGAGCTTGTTTCTTTACATTATTGGAACGACTGTCCCAGTTTTCTGCAACATAAATGAAAACATGTTTTCAGGAAAATGTCACGTGCTTCTTTAGATATGTTATTCTGATTTCAATGAAAACCTGTCAAATACAGTGAAATCTGCATCATCATACAGTCTTTCGGGGCCAATTTGGGGGGGGGGGGGGATGCGTGTGAAGATTGTACTACCTTAAGTTACAACCTTCCAAATAGGCCTATGCGTAAGATATTGATCATATGAAAACAGCAACCAAAGTATATCATAACTATGTCTCGGTCCTACATTTGGCTATCCTGCAGCTGCAGGCCTTTACAGCTTTTTGGAACCTCATAGGGCCCCACCAGACAAACAATGTCCAACAAATGTGACTGGCTGAATGAAGTCATGTGACAAATCAATACATCACAGCTGAAAGTGAACAACGATGGCAAGCAGGCTAATTCATTGTGTGTTGGGCAATTTTCGAAATAATCAGTGTTCCATTTGGATTATTTTTATGGGGCGAAGGTTTCTTAAGTGTAAGGCCCATGCAACAATTATGACAGTGCTTTGGAAAGATCGTTTTCGGTGTGGAGCTGGAGGAATTGGATGCCATGGCATCGTAGACCTACTACAACTCACTGACACAGTGTCGACACTGGTTCCTGTGGTTGCAGTCATCTGGAGGATTATTTACCAAGGGTGTTCACTTGCATCTACTTGTCATTATGTGTGAGGATCGTTGGGATGCTAATTGTGGAGTAATGGCATGATAACGTTTGTAACTTTACATTTGGTCGTTGCCGCATTGGCAGCAAGTGTGGATAGTGAATACATATGTACTTGAATTACCACGCCATCTATTACCAACCATGGTAACTACCACAGGAATGCAGAACCAAAAGTAACCACTGCATTGTCATGAAAGGTACTTTGTGGACATTTGCTGTAATTACTTTTAATTATTGAATGAACTAACCAATCATACACTTGTATTTTATAAATAATGGTGAAATAGAAATCCAGGGCTTATATGGGGTGGTAAATCAGTGGGGGGGGGGGGGGGGGGTAAGAACATCTAAAACAAGAGTCTCGGTGAAATATAAATGTTATATCACAGCAAAGAAAGTGTTATATCACGACAGCCTCGTTTTCACACTGTATACTATCCTATAATAATAAACATATCCTATGCAACATCACACCATGATAAAAATATAGGTTGGTCTTTTAAGACGCGATCTGTATTCTCTTTCACAGATACATTTGCAGCATCCATTCAGCTACTTTTCAGTCATGTCAAACACCTTATCAATTGAAATAAATAGGACTGTGGTAGACTGCACATTACAACTAGAAGCCGGTCAGTGACTGAAAACCCCTCTGCCAGGACTGACGGACAGAATCCCCCTCCGGTAGGTAAAGGTTATTTCTGTTTGACCTAATGACAAAGCTTTGGTGCAAATGCAATGAGCGGAAATATCATGGCAAGGTCATTTTCTTCAATGCTGCATTGTTACTTAAATATGTGACCCAGTGACCTAGTTTTCACAAGGTGTCTGAGGCATCCTTAGGACCAACTGTCATAAATAATTGGTGCAACAAGTAAATTAACATTTATAGATATCATGGTATCACCATTTTTCTTCAGCATTGTGACCTAAATATGTGACCCAGTTTTCAATAGGCATCTGAGGCATCCTTTGGACCAACTGTCATAAATAATTGATAAAGCTACATTTAATATTTTTTTAGATATTGTGTCAAAACAGTTTTTTCTTTAATGTATTACTGTGACCTAAATATGTGACCTACTTTTCGATAGGCTTCTGAAGCACCTCAATATCCCCCTGTGATAAAAATTTGGTCTCTGTACAGTGAGTAGTTTTGGAGATATGGGGTTAACAAGGCATGGATGGACAAGTAGGTGACGAAAATACCCCTCCAGCCTGAGGGACGAGGGGTAAAAAAAGAGTTCTTTATGCATGTATGTGTGTGTGTATATATTCTACTACAATAGCTGGTTAATTTCGGATAAAATTGTTACTATACTTAAACAATTGAACGATCACACATACAAGCTGTGCATAATCTTGTCCAGTGGTAATCTTCTTGGTACTCTAAACTGGTAAAAATATTCCAACTTAAATTGCAGGATATTACATAAACATTGGTAGAAATACCTGAATTATGTCCTGATGATGACCTTCTGTCTGATGATGACTTGGACCCTGATGATTGTTTGGAATGATGACTCTTGGTTATCTTGGTCTGTTTTTCTCGCATTATCCGGTCACTTGTATCCCGCAAACGATAGCCGTTGGCAAGTGTCGGACTATTGGGAACTTCTTTAGGTGTAAAGGCGCCACTCTGTCGTCTAGCAGACAGGAAAAAACCATCAAATAATTTATGTCATAAAAATACACATACCATTATCTTGTTAAAACTTCTTACTTGAGATCTCAGACTCACATTCTATAACGCTTTTTCACCCAAGGAAAAAAAACCATGGTCACTTTTGTGAAACTTAATACAATTGTAACCCTTTCCATGAGGATCAACATGGAATCAATGGTTTTATTTGGTCTACGACAGCACCTAACATACATCATGAAATGACCGTTATTTACAGCATTATAGTAATGAAACAGGAGTCTGACTTTGACATGCACATTTTGAAATTGTCCAAGGAATCATGGGTGTTTAAATGTGAATTATTGGGTACACATGTATACTGTACAGGAAGCACAAAGTTTTAACAGACCTGAATCACACATTTAATTTGGGTATAAGTGTGTTTCTTTTGGAAGTATGAAATGTCACAAGTTTACACATTTTTTTGTGATATCAACAATTTCAAAAGATCAAGGTTTAAAAAAAAAAAAGCAGGCCCAAAGACCTAGTGCTCTGCTGACTTGCTATTTATTTTATCCCAATCACATGTGTGTGCAAGGTAAATTTGTCTTTTTTTTTTCAGGCATAAATTTGTAACAAAGCCCAGCAACTAAGCCTTCACATTCATTGCAGAAATTGGTTTGTTACGTCAGCAGCTAGGGTATTGTGTTTCATCAACCTTGCTTTCATAAACTTAGCATAGCTTGCAGTGTACCGTTAGCCTGGCTCACGCCACATGATTCACAAAGTGGCAAAGTTGATTTCTGTTAAAAGGGAAGATGGGACTGTCACTTGAGCAACTTTTCATATTTAAAGTTGATCAGTTTTGCATGTTTTTCTCTTGCAGCTTTACTAGGTTGTCACAAACTGGGATACAATAGGGTTTAACTACTCCTGGGGATGATTGAACATTCAACTAAGCGGTTCTATGAAGGCTAGGCAGGTGTCCATATCCTCCTTCCTCGGACATGGACTAAATATGCCAAGCCTTCATGGAGCGGGCTTAGTTGAATGTCCAATCCTCTCCAGAAGTGGTTAAACCCCTAATTACAATATAGACTCAAAACAAAAGAATGGTAGAGCATTCACAATATTTTCACATTTTTACTCCTAATTTCCAAATGGCCATATGACCTTCACTTTCAACTGTGATTAAACAAGACATGTTTGAAAAACCTAGAGCCCCCCCCCCCCCCCCCCCCAAGTTTCAGTTATTATGTTTTCCCTCATTACCCTGTTGATTGTACTAAATGGGGCACTCCTGATCTTGGGAAGTGGATGAAAGTCATCAATTTGCAAACCTGATGTCGTCCTTAAAGAGATCTTTAACTTTGAACAACATTTAAGTCCTAACTTTACCAAGCCCTTACATAGGACTATTATCATGCACAATATTCATATCCTATGTTAAGTTTTGAGTTATGATACAGAAATCAAACTCACAAAAGTGGTCTTGTGACCTTGAAAATTAGATCAATGTCACTCTTCTTTGAAGCTCATCTAGCCTCCATAATTACTGGGTCAAGGTGACCCGAAAAATATGTGAGCAAGTACAGTTTTATGTACAATGTAATCAAGTGCAAATTTGATCTGGATGCTCAATTCTCTTTGCCATTGATGTCCAAGCTTCACCCTGCCGTTATAAAATCACCTCCTTCAACTTTATAGGCATTGTGACCTCACAAAATTAGGTCAACGTCACTGATATTACGTAACATTCCAGCATTGGACATGGTCTATTTATCCTATAAATTCAGAAAGTCTAATCCAACAGACCCTTTTAGGACCCAGAGGGCAGCACTTGAGGGTGATCACTTGCATAGTTATACTTATTTGCATAACAACAAATCCCTTTGAAGTTTTCGATTGGAAAACAGCCAAATTTATGCAAATGAAGACTGTCAACTGCTGCCACCTGGGGTCCTAAACTCCTCTATTTCTTTTACAGATATGGAATTTTAGATCTTAAAACACATTTTGGCTCATAAATTCTGTCAAACTATAGGTTGCGCTGATAGTATCATTAGCAACTAAGACTTTAACCAACCCCATAATCCCACTACATTTCATGAAGATCCATTTGAAATTAAAGATGCTAAAGCATTCAAAATATTTTTATATTTCAACCCATATACATGTGAAATAATACTATAGGTGGTACCGTCACAATTGAAAGGGACCTACATTTTCATATACCCTGTAAGTCCTGAAAGTTATTCTGGGGTAACTTCAAAATTCTATTACACTGATGAGCAAAAGTTTGCAGACAGATGGACAGACATGAACGGTCGCATAAGCTCCGGGACCTCAGGTCTGTAGAGCTTAAAATTAAGGATACTAGCACGTTTTGACCAATATATTACATTATGCACTAGGTGGTGCCACCAAAATTGAACCTGACTTAAGATTTTCTTATCTTGTATAAGCCCTAAAAGTTACATGAGGCTAACTCAAAACTGTGGGCTGTATTTTGTTCACAAGAAAATATTTCACAGACATTTGGACTGATGAGTTATCCCATGAGCTCTATGACCTACGGTCAGCAGAGCTTTAAAAAAAAAAAAAAAAACAAACAAACCTGGAAATATCAGATAAACTGATCAATTTTGCAACCACAGTTGAAATCTTTTTATTACCTTTCACAGGTTTCACACTCGCACAGGCAATTGTTGTCACCAAAGAAATCCTCCCCATAGTGGCACGTGATTTCTTCACCTAGCTCTATATCCCTGAGTACCTGCACGCAAGCAGTGTCACGACCAGTCGAGACAAACTGCAAGAAAGGTTATGCAAGTCATCAATATACCCACAGGTGCACATATTCATGGGTTATTACACTAATGTGGTAAAGGAGGCATTTTGCTTTTCAAAACAATAGCAGCCACATTCCCCATAACATGACTTTTGTTTTCACAGGACGCACCAGGAGCCATGAACTCATTCCATAGTATGGGGTCTTGATCAGTTGTCTTTGCACTGCTTGGCAAGCCATGCCAAAGTTGCCTTTCTGACAACAAAAGAATGACTTGACAGACAATGCAAAACTACTGACACACTCTGGCAATATTTAAGTGCTTCAACAAAAGCGTGTCTCATAAAGAATCTGAGGATTGAGTTAATTTTCAATTATTTTGGTCATTAAAGAATCTTCATTTTGATTCTTGGTAAATATACTGCAACAATAATTGGACTTGACATCACTATTGATGAAGTTCATCAAAAAAATCATTTAAGCTGCTCCATGACCCTGGAAAATATATCAAGAACAGCCATATACAATATTACTTATGCTTTGAAAAGGGACTCATCACATGTACAATATGAAAGAAGTTTGAAGTGAATAGCTGTGGACATACCCTTCAGGCACTAATATGTGACAGGTGGATATACACATTAATTACTACTACCAGGACTAATGAAACTTACAGGCAATGTCTTGATCCATAACAACCAGCAAATATTCAGAAAGATTTAAACTTACACACACAAAAAAATATGTGTTCATGATTTAAACAAAGACCCCACAAGCTGATAAACCAATCAATTCAACTTACCTTGCAATTGGGTCTGCAGTCATGATTTATGAAGGAGGCTGGTCCAAGCCACAGTTGCGCACAATTTTTTCTGCAGGAATACATGACACTAAAATCATTCTCTCCAGTGCGCAACAACTGGTTTTCCTCCTCACGAGTAAGCTCAGCTATGCATCCCACAAGAAGAGGTATTTTGTCTCCCTTTTTCCTGCAATGCAAGCGAATAAGTTTTTAATGAAAATAAAGGAGAAATGTTCAATATCATCTTTTGAATGCTGATGTTTTAAAACAAGTTCCAACTTTTGCACACTGTGTTTTATTGCTCAAGTGTATACATGTTGTACTAAAATGTTTATTAGAATAAACTTAATATATATATATATATATATATATATATATATATATATATATGTATATATATAAATAAAATACATTTTTAAAAACCTGAATATTCCAGGGCTGTCTCGGTAAACAAAAAGCACAACATATCTTGTCTCATGATGCCCATCTTTCTTGATGAGAATAAAAAGACAAAGAGGTTGCATACTAGGTGTTATCAAATATTAACTTATTCTAAAGACCATTTACTCAATTACTAATTATTTTTTAAAAATGTTCATGAAACTTGACATGTCCCCTCTGGATTAATGAAACATGTCTGGCATTAATCAGAGTCATCTGGCCAAGATGGTCAAGGTCAAACTTCAAAGTAACTTTACACAATGTACGATGATGAATCTCATGATGGGCACATTATTGGCTTTCAACATGTATGCAATCTATGTTGCTGACCCTTCAGTAGATATCACCTTGTATTGTAAGTCAGCACTTTGTATCATTTTATAAATTTTCAATAATTTTGGTCATTCATGACAGCAACAGACTAGAAAAAGACACTGTATTGTTATCTCTTTCCTTATGTTCCTCAGGGCACACAGAAGTGTAAAACATATTCAACAAACAAACAAAATACAAATAAACAAGAATTTGGGCAATGCAAACTAATGTGGCACCAATGAGGGAAGTGATCTGAACCACGAATGCCCCTTGTGGTGAACCTTAATACAACTGACCATGAACAAAGCAACCATGAGAAATTCTGCCTGATCTCTGTTTAACCCTTTCTTGCTCAAATAGCCCTTGAGTGCCACGATGTACATTATTGTCTTGTTTAATGTTCCGGAAGAGTTTATTTTTTGACATCGCTGCTTGCTTAGAATAAGACAAGAGCTATTATAAGGGCCACCCCAGACCTAAAGCTTTCTTTGGCATCACACTGTGCCTGATCCACAGCAGGGACAGCTACTGACTCAGTCTTATTGTAACCAAAACAAGATTTGAAATATCGGGCTATAGCATACTGCTGAGGTTATAATTATAAAGAATTAACCTCTGCTGGGAAAACTTAACACCTACATGTATTTGAGTTCACACTTTGCTTTTCTGCTTTGATTTCTTTCAATAAATAACATACCATCTCCTTGTGGCACAAATTTTCCCTCCTACTTGTCCTTCCATGCTGTACCTATGGCAAGGTAAAACTTCAAATCCAGCAGTCAAATCAAACATCCTCAAATAGCGGAACACCTGAAAAGTACACATTTACAAATACTTTCATGAAACATTGCACTAAAATTCTTCATGTTAACAGATATTCATACTCACATTGTCAAAATGTTTACATTGCAGCTACTTTTTTCGCCAGCTGTTGAGTTAACTGTTAAATCCCTTTTAGAAAAACCTTTAGACATACATGTATACAGCTTTGCATGAAAAAGTTTGATGCCTCTGTAACATATACTGTATAAAACTAAAAGAAAAAGACTTTCAAAAATGGATTTATGGAAACCAAACTTCACACAAGAATATTTTTCGTTTTGTTGTTGTTAGTAAAAGTGGCCAACAAATTACCTCCAAATAACACTTCAGTCATATCTGAATGTCAACAACTTTATTGTCTAATTACGCTAAAAATTGAATTATTTTCTTAGGGTCCTATCCCATGGAGGGACCCTGTCTGTTTTCGGGTTGTCTGTCTGGTTGTGCACATTTTGGTTACCAAGATTTCTACAGAATGCTTCATCATGTATTTTGCTCAAATTTGGCAATATGCTTACCTTACCTGGCAAGATGTACTGATATGATTTTGGTGTCACCATGACCGAATTTGAGAAAATGGTGGACCCTTCAGTCAACACTTGCATTGAAAATATGTCTGATTTAATATTGAACTGCAGATGGCTTTTTGTATTATCAAGTGTCTCTTGCTTTTGCTCAAAACACAAGAGCATGTAATATTAATGGCTATATGGCCTTGAATATTTTATCAATTTGCCTGGTAACCAAAACAGAATCGCAACTTTGGTCATGTTGGTCTTCTGTTGTACATAATTTTAACAAATTTCTTCTAGTTCATTTTCGACACAAGTCTCACGATACAGAATCCTACAATGTTTCGTCAAATCCCAAGACATACCTTGAATTATTACCATGATTACATGGAAACCAAAAGTTATTTAAGAAACAGACAAATGGCACACACAAAAATGGGTCGACACATCAAAGAACATGTTCCAAGGACTTATAATATTCCAGGGACTTGAGGGGCCATCTGTAAAGCTATTTTGCAGTATTCACTTTAGCAAATCAAGAATTTCTTCTTTTTTTTTTTGCAGAATAGGAAAGATTAGGTACCAATCTACAATATGGCCAAATGTTAAGTTTCAAAAATGTCAATTTTTATGAGAATTTTGGAGCTAAAGAAATCATAGTTATTGGCTGAACACCAACATGGTTTTGTATTTACAACAGAATGTAAATGAGCTGTCAGTCAAACTTGGGTCTGCTAGGCAATGGGAAGTGATCAAGCTGCTCATAGGTTGGGGAGAACAATGGGCCAGTGGGCTAGGGAGAGAACAATGGACCGATGGGCAAGGAAGAGAACAATGGGCACTCCTAATCGGTTATTTTGGTGACTGAAACCAGCCATTAGGAAACCACATCTTTGGATCTTCTCCTGGAAAAACTTCACAGATTCCTTTTTAAACCTAGATTTAAAAGATATATTTTCCTGCCAACACATCAAAAGTATAGTATTATAAGAGTACTTCTTGCATGACAGGTATCAATCAGAGAGAGTGAGCCAATTTTCCCCAATGGCCTATTTGCTGCTGCCAGAGAGCCAATTAGACCTAAATTGCTTTTTCTCACAATTCTAATTTTCATCCAGCTTATCAGAGGTTTTCAACAGATTGCTCGTAAATGGTTTAACAGATTCTGATGAAATAAAAAGCTCTTGAAAATATACATTCTTGCTTAGGAATGGTATGTGGCATTTTTATATTTTGTATTTTTGTTTCAAATGTTGAATTACACAAAGTGGAAAATTGAAACAGTGCCTCTTTATAAATTTTTTTAAAAAAAGGTTCCTTTTGCTTTTAAAGAAAAAAAAAACAAGAAAACTGATCCTAGACATTACATCAGAGCTTTATTCTACCAAATTGGAAGATTTTATGTTAAACATTATGGTTTGTAAGCCCAGAAAACCTCTAAAGTGGACCCTTTGTAATATATCGCCTATCACCTCAAATAACGTGAAAATGATTATTTTTTCTTTACATAATGAAAATATAGATTAACGTTTAAAAGAAAATGTGTGGTTTTGCAGGCTAATGGCATCAGGATAACCAATCATATGTGTGTAATCATCATACTCCATAGAATTTATATATCCCATGTTTGGGTGTCTCTGATGTTAATTGTGGAATAAACAATTGAAAGTTGGCTACAAACTGTCGACCCATTTATTTTCAAATGTCAATACAAGTCACTAATTATTTGGGACAAAATCATAATTACATTTGCATCTTAATCCTGACATATTGTCAACATAAAACCATCCTGTGATTTTTTATGTTTGGCTTAGTTTTTCTCTTATCCATCCGCAAAGTTTGACATTTCAATTTTGCCTTTGATTTTGCAGATGTTCATGTCTGAACCTCCCACCCCCTACATCTTTATCACGTTTTAAGGGATAGTGTTTTATTGTATGTACTCCTATTTGTATGTTTTATTTAGGGATAGTTCAACATTTTCATCATTTTTTAAATAGTACTTACAGTACGCAAGGGGGCAGGGGGTTAAATGGGTCTGTTCACTTACACAGAATATGGAAAATGATGGTCAATTTTTGGCCAGTTTTGTGCAATTTTGCTATGATTTTTGGGGGAAATCATCATTTTTAAAGTACTAATTTGGGGGAGGGAGGAAGGTCATGAAATTAAGTACCTTAAGTACTAATTCAAAAATGATGATAATGTTGAACCGTCCCTTAGTAAGCTTGTCATTTTTCTGAATTTATTTTCTCAATGCACTAAATGACTAAGGCAAGTAGCTGTGGTGGTTAGGAGGCTTGGCTGAATGCATCTCCTCAGGGACTGTTGAAAAAAATGCATTAGCCTGTTTATAAATATATATAAAAAAAATTCTCAATGAGTTCTATTTCTGTTTCCAACCTGAGTTCTGTATCGCTATTTTGTATGTTTTCTATGCTCACATTTATAATTATTTTGATGTATTCATTTGTACTTTTATTTCCCCATCTTTGGGGGTTCAATAAAATATTATTATGTACATGGGTATTAATGATTAAGTTCCAGTTTTTTACACATGTATTTCATGTGAAGGACCACTAAGTAATCCATCATGGCACTGCCTTTGATGGGTTATTGTCTAACAGTTCCCGCTGTTCCTGAACATGTTTAATGTCTTCCTTTGTTTGAACGCAAGCTGGCAGGACAACTATAAAGTAAACCAGCAAGGCTGTGATACTTTTGCATGTTCACATCATTTCCCCTGTCCGCACACAAGCTTCTGGTATGCTGCCTGAGATTGAGGCGCTACCATGATATCAGCCTCATTTTGGGCCGTTGCTAAATGTAGCCACATGACCAACTGTTAAGTATGATTGACAGGTGGCACTGTTCCTCAAGGCAGCTGCAAACCAAAAGAACGACACATGGATGTTCAGATATCCACATCCTTGTATGTTTTTGTTATGTTCTGTCATGTTTTTCTTATTTAATGAGCTAAAGATACCGGGCGAAGGTCGCAACGGCTAGTGGAGATGGGTCCGACTGGTTTCGTTTCGACTGAAACTCACCAGGGACTGAGGGGAAAATGACGTGACGTCTGTTTATATACCAGAGTACAACTTTTCCGTTGCTACGCAAAACACGGGCTTGTGATTACGTAACACGGAGCTCCGGACTTCGTGTGACAGTGGTTGTCAACGCAAAGTTGAATCCAAATGAAAATTTGAATTACAGTGGACTCAAAAGATTGAGGTTACTGTTGGTGCACTTCAGGGGTCGTTGAGTGCATAAACAGGAATAGTTCGTGGAAAAACAAAGTTCCACTGAAGCCCTGCTGAAGGAGCTTCTGGCTGTGTGACTACACAGTAAACGGATAGTTGTGCATCTTCCCATAGGTAAATACATTGAATATGTCTACCTAGCAGAAAAACATAGGTAAATGAGCTCTGGAACAAAAATTTAGCATAAGACTGAGCAAGGGAGCTCATTTACCCATGATGTTGAGACCGAAGGGCTCTTATTTAGTGTTTCTTATTTAGTTGGGACCTTGAAATTTTGCCAACTTACAGAACGAACATTTAACTTGGTAAAAATTGCATTCAGAGAAGCTATTACCCTTGACCTCCACAATCTTTTATTTACTCAATTCGACAATTTTTTTCTATTTTTAATTGTGACTTTGCAGGTGCCAAAATATGGTGTACATTGGTACCCGTCTTATAAGGCAACCCCAAATGCAACAAAAAAGTGGCCTTATAAGAGGGGTGGCCTCTCTTGAGGGGGAGAATATTTTAATAGAAATACCATACTTTCTGCGCAAGAATGCTGGCTTTTCAAGGGAGTGGTGAGAGGGGCCTTATAAGAAGGGGAACACTGTAACTGCACTGAACATTTGATGAAGCTGTGATCAATCCTTCTTGAGATATCATGGTAACACTGCCCACTTGTGCGCCACTCAGACGGCCTTCAAATAAATATTTCTTAAGTTTCATGACAAGTTTAAAAATAATAAGGGGAACCTGGTCCATTATAAGGTGCATATCTGATAAAAATTTGGTACAGCTACCTCGAGTATTTTTTATATTTTTTGAGATATTGCGGAAATGTCAACCAGACAGACTGACGATGCAGGGAACAATACCCTCCGGCACTTTTTGTGCCCAGGGGAAAAACAATTAAAATCTCAAAGTTGCCAGTGAAAAGATATTAAATGTCTTACTTGTCCTTAAGATCAGAAAAAAAGAATTCTGTGTGCTTAAAGCTTGTACTTGGTACAGGTATCAATCATCATTAACGCTTTCCTATACTTACATGCTCCTTGAAGATGTTGACTTGTTGTTTGGATTTTGTAAGGAAGAATGTTCTTAAAGAGTCACCAGCAGTCAGTTCTTTGTATGTTCTCTCATAGTCTTGATGAACCTTGAAGCGTTCTATTAAAGCTTTCCACTCTTCCTGCTTTCCCTTTATTGGTCGATACCTGCAAGACCAAAAGTAAAACAAAAAACAAAAAAAAAAACGTTAAATGATATATAATAAAAAAATCAATAAATTAAATAATAATTAACAATGTTAAACATCATGACATGGAGATATTTCCAATGAAATGTTGTTCTTATGCATTTCTTCCTCCAAATATAGTATCTTGCCTGCCAGAAAAAAAAAGTTACATACATGTATACATTTTGCCGAACACATAAAAGGTATTAGAGTGAACTAGCGCCACATTAATATTAACTTTGACTTTATTACCACCTTCAGACTGGCTTTGTAGTTAACTTAACATGCTTGAAACATTGATTCATGTACCCATGATGAAAGATGTGAAGTAGTCCAAAGGGCATTCCATGCTATTTGTGACATGATAATATTTTTTAAATTAAATTTATATGGAAAACTATTTTTTTCTGAAAGCTAACATCTTCAAGACTGCATTTACCTTAACCCCCAAGTGGGGGTATATTACCCTTTCAAATCCTGAAATACCCTCTGCGAAAATTATAGAGTCACACTTTTGTTTATCTTGTTTATTTACATGTAAAATTGGTGAAAATATAGTCTTCTCCCCTGATTTTTTTTTTTTTTGACTGATAAAAAGCATGATGTAATCAATTAAGTATGACAGTGGTGGTACAAATCTGTAGTGACACCCACTATCAATCATTTACCTAAGTATGAAAGCCCTGCTCAGTGTAGTTAGTGAAATAATGCCACCAAGTTTTTGTACAATGCTCATTCAAGCATGATGTAACTAATGAAGTATGAGTGTTGGTACAAACCTGTAGTGACCATCACTATAAATTATTTACCCAAGTATGAAAGCCCTACCCAGTGTAATTAGTGATACAGTAGTCCCTGTCTTGAACGACCCCTCCTATGAGCGACCACCTGGTTTGAACGACCACATTTGGTCGCCAAAGTTGTTTTTCTTTAATAATTTACCTCTTATGAACGACCACCTGTTAAACGCGACCAGCGACCATGCAAAATGAACCGATTTTGCGACCGCGTAAGACAAATTTAAGCCATGTTCGGCCACTACGTCTCGAGTCTGCCAACGAAATACATGCATGCAACTCACCCATTGTTATAAAATTTACATGGTTCTTGTCAAATTTATTGAGTGCAAGCAATAAATGATTTCTTTCTACGATAAATTTCCGTAAACAACTTTTTAATTTGATCAATCAGTATCTATTCCTCCTCACGAGCGTAGGATCTTTCCATTTATTTACATTTTTACCACGGCAGTGAATGTGGCTTACTCCGCATGTATCCGGTCTCTCCATTGTGGACCTCGACTCAAGAAGATTTTGACCATCTTATTTCTTTTTCTTTCTCTGTATCCTGGGATATTATGGATTGTTTTCTGAGATAAACTTCATAATGATCCACAGAAGTTTATTTGTGATGGGAACTTTATCGATCCCACTCAACTCCTGTTCGTTCACATCATCCATCTTGAAATGCTTCAAATCTGAATGACGACGGAGGTTGCCGGAAGCGTCCGGAACAATCTTCGTTGTTTACCGCAGCCACGTGGTCATAGCTTTTTTTTTGCATGCGAAACCTAACCTACCTGTGGCAAATAAGCGGAAAGCCCAGAAATATTATTATTTAATATTCTCATTTCCAATTGAACCATGTTTAATCATCCCATATTTTATAAAATGAACGATGTTAACTTTCGCTAGATCAAAATCACTTCGAACCCCAATCAAACACGTGCTTGCCTGCTTGAGCACGTGCGACAGACACTGACGAAATGCATGCCAGGTCCATTTTTTCCCACGGTTCAGAACGAGGTTAACATGGCGCCCAAACAACCACACGTGGTGGCAATGGGAAAATGCCGAGTCTTATTTTGATACATAACTTAATAATTATGGTGAGTTAGGCTCCACCAAATGTGTAGAATAAAGTTAAGACGGTGAGTAATGCCGTCAAAACAATTTTATGACAGTTTAAGCTGGTTACTTGGCAAACGATGGCTCCGTACCCGGCGATGTATTGGGGCCCATTGAGCGTAATGGGAAAATGACAAAACTTCAAGACCGGCAAATATTTTCAAGTTGCGAAACACATCTTTCAGCACCCAGACAAGAGTTCTTTATTGAAATAAAGATTTTAAGGGTTGTAATTGTTAAATTTGATAAATGATAATTTCTTTTCACAGCATATGTAATCGATAATGATGACCTGGTGGTGGCAGAAATTTGCGTACCTCGCTACCTAAATACCTGGAAGTCCGCCATGGATTTGGGGTGGTGCATATGCAATTCCTCCAATGAGCGACCACCTGCATTATACGACCGCTTTTCTGTCGGCGCTAGGGGTGGTCGCTCAAAAGAGGGACTTCTGTATAATGCCACTCCAAATTTGTTCTTTTTTTGACAGATGTCAGGACGTCCAGAAAGTGAGTGCTTAGTCTCACCAACAGCTTATGCTGACGACACAATAATGCACCAATGGCACATAGGCAATTATAAGCTTATTGCAACTGTAAATCTTAACTTTATGCATTTAAACAGAAACATCCTAAATAAATTTCATTAATCTTGTGCAATTATCTACATGTATGTAGCTGCTAACAGTATTTTGTTCAGAGTGAAAATTTCACTAATGAATATCACTATCTGAATATGTGGCCTGCATAGATCATGCTGGCCTACATGTATGTATGACAGTCACATTTAAGTCACAGACAAAATATTCTGTCTGTGTTTGTGCAAATATGACCAGGGACCTGGAATCTGTTTCCACATCCATGCTTTTGCTGTTTAATGTACCCACACTGACAGTGATTCGAGTGAAATGGACAGCCAGGCTTCTACAATTCCTATGATCATGTTGTCCCGGACAAGTGGATATCTAGTATTGACAAGTGACTTTTAAACACCACTTGTCCAGTGGACGACCAAATTTTGAGCATAGAT
Organism: Hermodice carunculata; assembly: GCA_964020975.1. Classification (NCBI taxonomy): domain Eukaryota; kingdom Metazoa; phylum Annelida; class Polychaeta; order Eunicida; family Amphinomidae; genus Hermodice; species Hermodice carunculata. The sequence continues at coordinate 70,203,994 of OZ026612.1, read as the reverse complement.
AATTCATTGAAGTTCAATTGCCTGGAATACTGACTGAGCCAGTGGGAAACACGAAAAAGTTAGCTGGTGTGGGGCTGGGCTGAAGTTGTGGCATGGGGATGCGCTGAAGGTGTCAACAAACATTGGCAAGCTGTGGTTCTTTTTGAATAAATATATTTGTAGTTTTTAAAACCGTTTCCAGAAATATTTGCAGATGGAATTGACGATTATTCAGTATTGATTGAGACAAGACCCCCCGCCCCCATTATTTTTTTTGCAATGCATGATTTACGTTAGAGGGAAAAGTGAATTTTGAGAGGGACAAGTGAAAATTCAGATTCACTTGTCCCATGGACAAGTGATTGTGGAAAAAAATTGCAGAAGCCTGACAGCCATGGATTGCCCAAGATAAACCAGTTGCCTGTAAATGTTAACTTGAAATACTTACCAATATTGGCTGCACCAATTTAATTGCACCCAGAGCACTTACCTTGTGTTCATTTTATGTGTGATGAATCCTAAATAGGGATCCAGAACCAAACTTGTGGCATGATCATCATTCTCGCACAACTCTTTTGATGTCATACCCGTAGAAGGGGTAAACCGACTGCCACCCTCCACAACCATTGTGCCTGAAAACAGACGCATGTTGTGTGTAATGTGTACAGGAAACTTGACCACAGCAGTAAAAAAGGCCTACCATATATTAGTACTGTATATTCTTCAATGTCTAGAGTCATCAAATGCATTTTAGTTCAAGTACATGTTTGTGCTATAAACAAGAGTAATCAACATTGAACACTAATCAGAGGGGAGGCAAATTCCCCCTTGTAACTAGATATTTTGCACCTGACGAAGGCTCAATCACAGCATGTTTCAATGTGACTGGAACAGTTCAAATAATGTAAATACAGTTAAAACTCGTTATAATGACAGCCTTTGTTCCCTGAGAAATGTGTCACATAACTAAATATATCAGACAAAACAGTCAAATGATGAAGATTATAAACTTTTTCCCATGGAAATTTGTGTCATTGTATTGAACATGTTGGGTATCTGAGTGTCATTTTAATGAGGTTTCAATGCAATAGAAAAAATATAACGCTAGTAATACCGCGGCATTTGGCACTTTTCTGTGGCGAACTGTGGCCCTGACGTACTTCGCCACAGATCACTGTTAAATGCCACACATCGTCACCAATTTAGCCCTGAGAACCCTAAACCCATATAATATTGGTGTCTCAAGTAGCCAAAGGCTGTGAGACCTATACAAATTTGTTCTAACGTACACTGCAAAGTTCCGCATTGATTTTGAGAGGGAAGCTTGAGGTCATTGCTTGATAAAAAAAAAAAAAAAAAATTTGGTAATTAGGACTCATATTGATGGATGCTTCCTTATTTTAGATAGTCACCTGCAATAAGGGTTCGGAGCTTATCAAGCCAGGGTTCAATCAACATTTTGCACAGGGTGGTACAATTTGGAACTTGAATAATGGAGAAAGTAGGCATATAATGTGGGCAACAGAATGATACACCAGTAATGGGGGTTTCTCTGGAATAAAACAGTTATGTTACGAAATATATTAAGTTAATTCAATAGCAAATGAATTATAATATGAACATGGAGTGTAATTTTCTGCTTAAATAGAAGAATATATCATTTTTCCGCTTTTGTATCTTTGCCTGCTCCATTATCCAGGCATTTGTACCATGGCGGCACATTTGGATTTATGCTAACTTTGAATGGATATTTTACAAGGAGAGGCTATAAAAATATTCTTGAACATCAAGGTCAGGGTCACAATTTCAAGTTCATACAGTTTATTAACAAACTAAGTCTGCAACACAGGCAATACCTAATGATATAGACAACTTTCGAAACATAGTGCCACCTGTCGTACAAAATGAATGGAGGCAACCCCTGCATGCTCACACGAAAGTCCTATACAGTAGTCCCTCCTTTGAGAAACCGCCATTAGTGCCACCCAAAAGGCAGTCACATAAAGCAGGTGGTCCCTCAAAGGAGGTATAAATAACATGAAAAGTACTACGGAAAGACCTGACAACTGTGGTCTCTCAAAGGAGTGGTCTTTCAAAGGAGGGACTACTGTACACATGTACTAGTCTCTCCCCATAAAGTGAAACCACTTGTCAGTAGGACAAGGCACACAAAAATTTCACTTGTCCTCTCTCATATCACTTGTGCTTGAATGAAAGTGTACCTAAGTTTTGGTTTGAAAAAGGTGTTTTACTGGAAATCATTGTCACACAGTGAATTTATGGGTATGTTATGCCAACAAAATTAGAAATTTAGCAGATTATAAATTTTGCCAATAAAAATTATTTGTCCATGGGAAAAGTGAAATTTCAAAGTCACTTGCCCTCAAAAGGAGTTCACGTATCCCGGACAATGTGATCATAGGAATTGTTGCACCCTGTCGCAAATTGGCAATGCTGAAAAGGCCAGTCCAAAAAAATGTATGAACTTATAAGGCTACCATATATGAGGCAACTGTTTGTAAACAAGGCTGAATTGACATTTACGCTAATACATACAAGCCATAAGCAGTGAGGCTTTTACCAAAGTCTTCATGCTTTTCTTAGATATGAGGAAAGCTTATGACAGGGTATGGAGAGATGTTGTATGGAAAAAACTTAATGGACAAGGATGCGGTGGTAATTTGCTAGAAATTCTGGAAGCATTATATGAAGATGTAGACTGTCCACTTTCATCAGGAAAGGGAAAAGTAGAGAATGCACATCTGGATATAGGCCAACACCAGGGATGTGTGCTCTCCAAACTTTTGTTTGCTCTGCATGTTAGGGAGTTGGGGGATCAGTTGATGGAGTGTGATAACGTAATAAGGGTAGGTGTTCTAAAAATCCCAGTTTTATTCTTTGCAGATGACATTGTACTCATAGCCGAGTCCCAGATAGAACTACACGATATGCTGAACATAGCAGGGGAGTATGGATATCGGTAAGGTAGAGTTAAGTCATGACTCTTTTGGGGAAAACCAGATGAAAATAAAAAAAAGGAGAGTTGGAGTAATGTCTCTGTCTCTCACAGGGTAGTAAAACCAGCTTTAGGAATGTCTTAAGAGACAGTGAACACAATGATAAGACTTCACTCTGACTGTGTAAGCTATTTTGGATATGCCTGTGAAAATTCCATGGAACAATACAATATTGTCACTTCATGATCACATATGGCTTGTCGCCGCGGGGGGGGGGGGGGGGGGGGATTATTACTTAATAGCTAAGTGGAGCAACCAGTAGGGGAGGGGGGGGGGGGGAGTAGTTAACAAACCATATGCAGCAGAGGCACCTGGACTTGGGAAAGTTAGGCCTAGGTAGTGAAAAACACTGCATAAGACTTAAATCAGACTGTGTAAGATATTCTGGATATATGCCTGTACAAATATCATGGAACAATACAATATTGTCACTTCATGATCACATATGACTTGTTACAGGGGGATTAATTACTAAATAGCTGGGTAGAGCCAGCACTGGGGGGGGGGGGGGGTAGCTAATGAGCAATATGCACCACAGGCACATGCACTTGGGAAAGTTTGGCCTAGGTAGTGAAATAACACTGCATAGCCGACCCTAGACTGGCTGTCGTCTGCTTCGTCATATTTGTCCCAAAGGAGTTAATACACAGGGGTGTTTAATGGCGACGTGGGTCCAGTGGATCGCCAAAGGCGACGAATGTCTAACCGCGACATGGGACCAGTGAGCCACCGAAGGCGACGAACCAGACTGGTAGGGTTAACAAAGTTCCACCCGCATCCTGCAGATGGCGCCGACCGGTGGAAATTTGCACTGGCTATAAACAGCCAATCAGAAAGCAGGTCACCATTCGACATGCAAAATTTGCATCTAATATCTAAACAAGACGGCATGGCCAACATGGCAGTAGCAGCCACACTCAAGTAAAGTGTACACTTTATAGCTTAAAAACTTGGTCGGCCTGTGGTATCAGGAGTTCAACTGGAAATACTAGAGTACATAGGCAAAGGGCAGGATGTTTTTGCATCTTTGTCGACAGGTTCGGGCAAGTCTGACGTACATGGCGGTACATTCGTGCTGCAGTGGGCAAACCACGGTCATCTCACTCTCAGTCTCAGCGAGGATCCCTCAGCCTCATACATTGTAATCATTGTATCGCCTTTAGTAGCCATCATTAAAGAACAGGTAGCATTTTTAAAGGAAAAGGGAATGAAAGCAACCCATGCAGGAGATGAGGAATGTGATTTGGAGGGCCTAAAGAACGGGAATTACAACTACGTGTTTGGCAGTCCTGAATCTTCCCTGTCTGCCAAGCACAGAAAGCAGATTTTCACAAACCCCATCTACAAGTCTCGACTTGGTGCCATATTCATTGATGAAAGTCATTGTATAGTGAAATGGTAATGTTTAACCGCGACATGGGATCAGTGAGTCTCCGAAGGCGACGAACCAGACCGGTGCAAATTTCCACCGGTCGGCGCCATCTGCAGGATGCGGGTGGAACTTTGTTAACCCTACCAGTCTGGTTCGTCGCCTTCGGCAACTCACTGGTCCCACGTCGCGGTTAAACATTCGTCTCCTTCGGGGACTCACTGCACCCCACAACGCCGTTAAACACCCCTGTGTATTAACCCCTTTGGGACAAATATGACGAACCAGACGACAGCCAGTCTAAGCCGACCCATAATGTCTGTTATATACATGTGGTTTGTTACCAAAACATGGTAAAACAGGCCATGTAGAGGTCTTGCACCACTAAATCACATCCACGGTCATTGATCTAGCACTTACCTGACACTTAATGGTCTGTGAACACAGTACCGTGGTCTCTGTCTTAAGAGACCACAATTTGGTCATCCACATAGATGGTTTTTCAAGACAGGTTTCACTGGACAAATTATAAACATAGAAATCCCAATCCCCCCCTCCCCCCCAATTTATCACTGCAATAGATTGGTCACATGTTGATAAAACAAACACACCTTTTAACCGACTCTTTCCTCCACTACCACCCTTATTGTTGAAGGGTTACATTTGCCCAAACAAGAAAAATAAACATTTATCCAGTAATTATAGCCCATAAAACAGGAAAATACAAAGTGGACAGTATTTCTATCCATATTACCCTACTAAAAATCCATGTTACCATAGTAAATGGAGCCTTTTCATCGGTTCTCCTTGCAAGTGCCTGGAACTACTTTTCCTTCCATATTTGGAATCATGTCAGGGTTATATATCAAAGCCAGGCTACTAGTTCACTCATTGAATAATGATTGAACAAAACTTAGAGCAATTTTATCCACATATATTGGGTAAATCCACAACAGGTACATATATTTCTTATTCAGAAGTGAAATTATTCCTATTTATCTATTTCGTTTACTGAACACAGCTACAATCACAGGATAAATATAAAACAAACCACCTGAAGGATCCGATTGGCAAGGACTGCCTCATTCATGGCCAGATCACTCTCAGTGCGCTTTGGAGTGGTCCAACCATCTCCTTGCCAGTCGGATCATCCACTTGGTTATTTTTATTATGGACGATGCTATTTTCACCGTACGGTGAGAATAGCGTTTGGTCTATTTTCACCGTGCGGTGAGATTAGCGTTGGGAAGGAGTTTTGTCTATTTTCACCGCACGGTGAGGATAGAGTTTTGTCTATTTTCACCGTACGGTGAGAATAGCGTTTGGTCTATTTTCACCGTGCGGTGAGAATAGCGTTGGGAAGGAGTTTTGTCTATTTTCACCGTACGATGAGGATAGAGTTTTGTCTATTTTCATCGTACGGTGAGGATAAGGCTTGGTCTATTTTCACCGTATGGTGGTGATGGTACAGTTTGGTATACTTTCATGGTGAGGATAGATGCATGTGATCCAGTCATTTATTTTTCCCTCTACATGGCAATTGTCATGGGGTACGGACACTACAGAATAGGCTTCCTATAACTCTTATTAGTGTTCTTACTTACTTCCAATTGTTATGTGGACAATTGAGTGGAATATTTTGTTTGTAGATCCTCAATTCTTTTTTCTTCTCAGAAGTACATCTTGTTAGAAGTATTTACCCTTATCATAGTACACTTCAAACAATATTTAGAAATTGCCTTTTATTTTACTCATTTTTAAAAACATTTAAACGCCTGTGACACCAAACTATGTGAGTTACAGTCCTGAAATAACAATATCCTGCATTTTTGCCTGAATATCAAGGTATTCTTTGCACAGGTTTTTATGTCCATGTGAATCTTGCATAAAATATATTGCTTGTTCTCTATGGAATACGGACACTACATGGGGGTACGGACACTACATTTCATGTTAAATTAAGGTGTCTATCTTTTAATAAGATTCCTACCAGCCACTAAATTAATAGTGGATTCGATATGGTTCAGTGTCCCTATAAAAATTAGTGTGTGAGGTCTTGATGCAAAATAACTTAAAAAAGATAACAAGTGGGCGTACGGACACTACAGATATTTACGGAAAATGTAACCTTCATTTTTCAGGTAGAGCTCTGAACTTGGAAACCAATTGTGAACCATGTAAAGCTAATATTCTTTTAAAAAGTGGTTAGTACAATAATTATAAGCTCAACCTGTAACTTTAAAATGTAAAAACTGTAATTTTTCAGGGTGTTGAATGTATGGAATAAAATAAACAAAAAAATCGTAACAAAACTGTATTTTCAGACATTTTGCCACAAATTCATACAGTCGATGCAGTCTCCAGGTAATATGACCTGCAAACGTAATTAGAACAAAATGGTTTGGATTTATGTACAAAATAATTAAAATATCTGCCCTTTTTTCAAAATTTATGCAGTATGAGTGTCAGTAAAAATAAAATTGGCTCTCCGTAACACCCAAAAAGTGAACATTTCGGGGTGTATTAATGACTATATATTTTGCTAAATCTTGACGGATTTTAACATTTTTTTTTTTATTTTGCTTGTGGGACCATGTCCAATAATGGAGTGTAATCTAAGTTAATGTACCTGTGTTTGGTTTGATGCTACATGGCCGTAACTAGTTTTAAGGCACTTGGGTACACTCAATTTTGAAAAGGCCGTTTTTTCACTTAAATTTGTGCCTTTTCACATAAAAAATACAGAGTGTTGGCTCTATAAAAGCTGTTAGATAATAAAAGCTGAAATAACACCTCAACCGATCTCATTATAAACCATGCTCACAGTTCAAACTGGGAAGTTAAGGCCTTTTAATCAATTCAGCAAATGTTGGTTGCAATTCTCATTGTGTGCCATATCATGACACAATGCTTTTCCAAAATATTCTTCACTGGTTGACTTCTCTACTATTGCCGCACGGTAGAAATAGAGCAGCCCCTATTCTCACCGTACAACGAATATGGACCAAACTCTATCATCAGCGTACGGTGAAAATAGACAAAACACTATTCTGACCGTACGGTGAAAATAGACAAAAAGCTATTCTCACCGTACGGTGAAAATAGTCACTCCGTTTTATTATTTTCTTCACTTTGAAACAAAGCAGCTGAAAGGGGATAGTTTAACGTGCAGTTAAATCAATGAGGAGCATGGTTGGGTGGGTGAGACAAGACATGTACCTCATTCACAGAACTTCTGAAGAGTCATAGTCAATGCCAAATTCCAAACTGAAACTCTTAGTCCTGCTGAGTCTTAGCTTTTCATATTATATTATCCTGGGCTGTAACTTTGGTACCTAAAAAAAGAAAATGATTTAAGAAATGATTATCTTTTCATTGTTTCGATTGGAGATAATCTTGGTGGATGACATGATAAACCATTCAAGTGCAACACGTGCTTAAATGTTATTATTTACAATGTAGCCATTGAATAGGAAGGTCAAGGCCATTTAAGGCTGTTCCACCTCGTCCCTTTCAAGTTTCAGCAGTGCCAATCGCAGGGATATGTTTTGAAAGTAGTTCACACCAATTGCCGGAGTTTCATATTCAAATTGTCCTGAACTACCAGAAGTAGACTGATGCGTAGTCCACACAACACTTTATTTGTGAAGTAAACTCGTAGGACGTTCACACGTTTCTGCCGTCCTCCGCTTGGTGACCCGCAAATTTATGCTTGTAAGGTTTCATGGGCGCAGGGAGTAAAACTCAACAGCCTACTTTATCGATCTGCATTTTTCATGGGCTGTGCTGTGCCGTGGCCCATTCAGGTCATAGTGACCGACTATCGCCCAATCTACCCTGTTTTACCTGTTGTGAAGTTTAAATATTGAAAAAAAATCCGCAAGTTACTGAGCATAAACCCAAATAGTGACCATTTGCATCATCAATATGGAGATATGCTATTCCATAACAAGACCACAAATCCACGACCGAACAGACCCGATTTTGAAGTCCGAATTAAGTCGCGACGGCCGAAGTATTACACCTGGTTAAAAAATACTACATACCACTTAAGCGACGATCCAGCGACGCTGCAATCAGCTCTCCTTTATATAAACACTGTCCATGAAATCCACAGTGCAATATTTCTTAGTTTCTTTCCTTCGCTATATTTTTTTCGTGTATTATTCGCCATTGACAAAGAAAGATCCAGGAAGAACCCTTTGAAAATGGCGACCAGTTCGGTTTATGTCACTGGGTGCAAATGGGTCGGGATCCAGAAATATAGTTCTTCAGCATTTTACAGCATTCCTGGGGTTTTTTTGCGAGCATTGCATTCGTTACCTCGCAGAAAATAATGTGGAATTAATTTGAAATACGCGTTGTGTATCGACAATTTTAACATACAGAGACAATACCACTGGTTTCAACGATGCGTAGTAATATAACAAAGTGGATTGACGAGCTGTAATTTCGTCACGTGACATCCCTCTTTCGGTGTGGAGGGAGAAAAAGAGGCAGACCAAGGTTTGAATGCAGGCATATTATAGACACACGAGACAACTTGTGGCAAGTAAATATATTTGAAGTTTGCATAGGTAATTGGTGACGCCAATCGAAGGTACAGGCATAATTATCTACCTTGAGCTTAAAGACGGTAGAATTGCCGCACACAACGCAGCACTGGCACTGCATCCGAGGGGGTATAAACTGGTCTGCTTTGTTTTGGGAGCCCCTCCACCGTCACGGCTTTTGGCGGGAACTGCTGATCGTGTTAACACGTCGTATCTTGAAAGCTAGAAGCAAGACAGACAGTTAAATGGTTACAACACAAGCAAATCTATTAAACTTGAGTTGAGGATGGTGAAAAATCTATGTGATCATAACACTGTTTACAATCTTGACAACATTTATGATCGTCATACTAAGTGCTGGCTTTTATTGTCTACCGTCAAAAAATTGTCTATAAATTTGAAGATTACAAGATAAATACTGACAAGAGGCTTTATAAAGCCTCTATAGTCTAGTGTCAGCTCCTATTTATCAAAGTTGAACACTAATTGTATATTAGACAGTGCAAATTGGGTGGCACGAGCTCCAGTCTTCTTGAACGTTTATGTCTGGGCTGTACATAACTTTGCTGTCTTTCTACAAAAAAGGGCCGCCATGGGCCTCTTGTTTCTCAACTTAAGCGCCACCTAGTGATAAGACCTTAAAGTGAACCATGGAGCTACTATAGATGGCCGGAGGTACAGCTTCGAATACACAGAAATCCTATCGCCAGCTACCAGGGTGCGCTGCTTTGAACTTCAAAGGGGGAGGCTGTGTATTGGCTGGTCGCGAAGCCGTCTCTGATGTGCACCCCTGCGACCGGCACCGATTTGCCGTCAGATGGCGCGTCGAAAGCACACCCTCTCCTTCTCTCGTGTCTGGGAGGGTTGAATAGTCTATATCTTTGCAACGGTGCTAATCGGAGTCATTTTTTCTTACTGCTCATGGCGCGTGCTTTCAAATAGTGTTTGAATTATTGAAATCGGATGAAACCTGACGAAGTTGTCATGGATTGAGCGAATAGTCAACAAAAAAATGGCCAACAAAGGTCATCAAACTTTGTTACATTCCAACGATAAAAACTATGCTTGCCGCTCTCTTGCTGACGTGCAAACCATGTTCACTGATCGTGGAAACATCTATTTTAAACAACAAGATGAGTGAAATAAATTTCGGATGTTAAAATTTATGATGAAAAATCACCAGGTTCTGGTCAATATTAAACAGGATAGACGGCGATCATACGGAATGGTATTTTCTGTCAACCCCACGTATTGATACTGTAAGTTGGAACCACTCCACTGAACAATTGGGATTTTCACAGTAAATCAACTCACCAGTTTACTCTCTCATACATTCGGAGGTGGCACATTTCTAACAGCTTACATTGCCATCATTGTTTTCAAAACAACAGAACTATAAATATAGAACACACCCGATGTAGACAGGCCGAAAGTGCCGATCCACACGTTGGCCTGCGACTCACAGTGCATGCGGTGTTGTGTATTCACAGCGGGGGAGAGGCAATTAAAATAAGCGGTCACAGAGCTTTTTCCATTGATGAGTATTAGCTGTACCTCCATCTATAGTAGCTCCATGAGTGAACTGTACTAATTTATAGTACAATAAAACATGAGAAAGTAGGATATCATCATAAAGTGTATAATTATGTGCCAACCCAGACATTTTGTTTTGCCAATATTTTTTTTTCCTTCTTTCTTGCTTACACCCAGATGAGTCTGGAGTTTTTCTCGGATCCTACTATTTCCAAAACCACCAAACTTGCCATGGTGAATGACCTAACAGTGAAATTAGGCACCTGACTTGGAATAGTCATGGTGGTTAAAATTATGCAAATGAGGGGCAATTAAAATTTTAAAAGCTCCATATCATCTAAACTAGTGGAGATGAACACAAAGTTATATCTTACACATAGAGGTTTGAGACAGCTGGCAAATCCAATAGCATAAAACTTGGGAAATTTTAATGTATGCTTAATTCACCAAATTTCTCCCCAAACCACATACAGGCCATGAACTGCTTTCTGTATGACCGATTGCTTGACCTCCATGGTGCCAGGCGACCATTTTGCATTCATAATTAATTAGCTTGAACCTGTATCACATGCAACTTTCTATCCATGCATGCTTGGTGTATGCTTTGGAAGGTTTGGGTATTGTAGCAAATTGGGGGGGGGGGGGGTGACTCCCAACAACTGTGTAGTGAGGCCCTCAATAAAATACAGAGTATCTTTCTGTTCTTGCAGGAATAGATTGACTCCATGCTGCCATATGTACCAGGCAGGTTATAGTTTCCACTGGTGCAGAACAGACCTGTCAGTGCACCATGACTGAAACTGGCATCCTAGCTGGCATGTTTTTGCCTGAGGCAATGTGAGTCTGCTAAGCTTATCAGTCCCAAGGGAACACAGGCTCCAGACTTTTAGGCAGAACAAGCCTGAGCGTACCTTCTGTTAAAAATAGACTAAATACAGAGCTCAGTCAGCCAGACCAAGGAGGGTATATTTTGTGTCATCTCAGTGGACACTTTTATGTCTAAGGTATCTTGTTACCAGTGAGATGAAGCCTGTTCTTCATAGCCAATATTGAGACAGTAAAGTTTTGTCTTGTTTCACGGGTACATGTATAGTAGTTTCTTGACAGCTTCTGTTAAAATTTGTTTATGTAATAAAGGAAGAAACACAGTTTTATATTGCATGTATAAACATCCCCTTGGATTATAATATGTATACACTGTACATATGCTAATACATCTGTTCATGTATGAATAATGTACATATACATGCACACAATCCTCCATACTGCCCAGAAATGCTGACCCTCTTATGCAAATTAGGTAAACAAGCAAAATGTAAATCTTGAATAGCTTCAAAACTATTCTAGATAGAGGTTCCATTCCTATTTCAATTTATGGGTTTGTGGCAAAGCCCCATCCAATAAACCATAAACCAAAGTTGTAGGTTTTCAATGTAGGCAAATACTCAAAATTGAGATGTTGAATAGCTTCAAAACTATTATAGATACTGGCTTCATTCAACTTCATTTTATAAGTTTGTGACATGGTCACATCCATTGAACCAAAGTTGTAGCATTTTACTTCATAAAAATTAGGCTAATACACGAAATTTAGATTATGTTGAACAGGGCTAGAAATAGGGCTTATCCGCTTGTCCGTACTAAGTGAAACTTGTGACGGACAAGTAAAGTTGCCAATGCACTTGTCCAAAATTTACATACAGTTCAATTAGAATAAGACTCCACTTGGTTGGCGGACAAGTGAAAATTTTTCCTTATTTCTAACACTGTTGAACAATGGCAAAGTGTAGCATTTCAAACTGGTCTCATTTTGAAGGCACTCAGACAGATTTGCTGTGAAGCAAATCATCTTTTCTAGTTGGTGGTTGACTTTATTCATGATAAGAGACCATCAAAATACAAAAATTTTAATGCAAAATGCTAAATTATAGGGCCCCCTGGTGGAGGTGCAGAGAGCAAAATATGGTGAAAGTCCCAGTCACATCTTTTGTGATAACAGCATTTCAACATTTTGTTGAATTGGACATGGTTGACTCTGTACGTTTGCTAGAATCCTGTTGTGTATATGGAAGCATGTGTCTGTGTCCTTGAATTTCATGACCCCTAAGTTCTAATTTAAGGGAATCTCAACTTTCATTATATCAAGTTTCAGGAAAATCTGAGACATGATATCACCACCTGCCTGATGTTTTAAAAAAAGGTGTTAATATGATTCTTATCACAAATATGTCATAAACGTTTCTTTTTTTTTCTCTCAAATTGAAATTTAAAATGACATTATCTTGAAAACATGAGTATATGTGAGGCATAACCTTTTCTCAACAGTGCTATTTGATGTGGTCCCATCTGTCAAAACTAACTTGTCCCCTCTGTCACAAGAAGTAAATAAAAAAGTATCCTACTGAGCATGCTGAGTTTTGCCCGTCACAACAAAATTTAGGGCCCCATAGTTAGAAATAAAGTGACCATTTGCTTAAATCACTGTCACAAGATGGTTTTTTAATTAACAATTTATGTATGCAAAAATTTCTTAAAGATGTCCCTTCTGTCACGGTGGAACACTTAAGTTGATGCACAATACTAAAGATACCTATTCAAATAAGCATACATTTTTTTAACAGACTTAAACGTGAATTACAAATTGAAAGGCAAATAAATAGCTTACATCTTTTCATTTCTAGGTTGGAAAGCTTCAAAGTCACAAAGTTTCTATCAAGTGTCCCATCTGTCACAGTCAGTGGCAATGACCAGTGGTACATGTACAGTATGCCCAATCATTCCTAGTTTTTGTTGTTTATCTCCTCTCCTTGCACACTTTGCTGTAGTCCTGTCAGAAATTGACAATTCTGGGACTGTCTTTTATTGCCTGGTCAGATTTGACAAAATTATGATGTCAGAGCATTAGTATGGCCCTTTGATAAGCCAGACAGGGAGATACAGGTAGAGGCTCCGCATGTGTATCGAAGAATCATGTACCAATGTGTACAAGTAGGCAAAGATATTATTAACCTTTTTTTACAGTATAAATTATTTACTTTGTAGCTTTTTTGAAAAACGCAAGAGGACGTTTCACCATGCCTGCCAATGTGGAAATCAAGGCTAAGGTAACAGAGTTTGGAAAGTTCCAAGAAAAAGCTGCAGAACTGAGTCAGTCAAGTGGAACTGTCATAGAACAAGTGGACACATTCTTTAACGTTCCCAATGGCAGGCTCAAGTTACGAGAACTAAATGTAAGTACATGTGACCTAAGTGTGTCACTGCTAGCACAAAAACACATTTGAAGTCAATTTTACCCTTTGGCCCATATAGGCCCAGGGGTGGGTGGGTATTGCTATCGCCTGCATCTCTGTGTGAATCTGTCCTTGCGCCCTTCCTCTCCAGGATTTCAGAACCAGACAAGCTTTTAAGCTCATAAAACTTTTCTAGTTGATCACCCTTTTTGAAGCTTATGTCAAGTGCGAAAGACCATGACCTTGCCTGGGTCAATTCTCAATGAATTTCTTGCACGCAATATCAAGGGAACTAGAATTGCTAGAATTATGAAATATGTACACATAATCGCCCTTGTAAGGGTCTTTGTCAAGTTTGTGGGACAATGACCTTGATGTGGCAGGACACCAGAGGCAGTTGTTGTCTTAAATAGATGTCTTGCATGTGAGATCTTGAGAACTGGATAAAATAGGATTATAAGACTTGAACAGAACTTTCATCATCCGTGTAATAGTCTAGCTCAGGTTCAATCACCTTTTAAAAAATGCATTGAATATCAGAAGGTCCAGATGAGCTAGCATCACCAATTTTTAAAAGTTGATCTCCCTTTCAAAACGTGAATTTAAGTTGGAAGGAGAATGACCTTGACTGAATTTTAAAGTTCACAGGTCAATTGACTTCTGAAAATCTCGCACACGATATTCAGGAGAACTGGATCCCTTTTGAGGGTGGCAGAGCCGTTACGTTACCTGTTTAGTGTGTTTGTCCACTTGATGAAGTCCATGCTTCAGGTAATTAATATAAAATTTAGCTTTGTACAAACATTTCCAATGGCAACAATGTTGGGAACTTGTTAATTGTAAACCAGGTGGAAGGAAAGTACTGGTTGTACATGTATCTGAACAGGAGCAGACAAAGAAATGGGTGAATTAAATCAACATCTCATCTCACCAAATTATGCATGTCGAGACGTCATGTGCATAGTCATGATTAGGGGGCAATCTGATAAATTTGTGGCTCTTTGGATAGTCATACCATGTGCACAGTGTATTTTGCTCAATGTAAAACTATATTTTTTGCGTTTGTTTACAGGGTCAGCAATTATCCCAACTCATTTTTTATAGCAGACCTGATGAAACTGGTCCCAAAGCAAGCGTATTCCATATAACAGAAGTGAAAAGTGCAGATGATCTCAAGGTATGATACTTTTCATCTGTAGCTTCAGTGTTATCGATATAAGAAATAATTTTTTAAAAAATATACCATAGGTTGGCAGTAACTTTTACAATTTTTCACAAGTTTTTTCGTCCCAAGTACTTTATTTTTTATTTTTTTTTATGAAAAGTGAAAGCGTTGAATTGTTAAAGCACTTTTGCAAAGAAAATTTGCCTTTGCACTGACGCAATATATATTTATTCACTTTTACTATTTTATTGTGCTGAATTGCCTCTCATTTGGTGGCCGCTCTCATCAAGCATTGCTACTCTCCATCACTGTTTGACAACCCAGGTCTGTGATGTCACAGAAGGGAGCCTCTACAACAAACTCGCATTGTGAACATTTCAGGCCTTGAATTTCATACATTTCGGGCACGGCCAGATTGGCTTTCACAATCTTAAAAATAAAAGTGCATGAAGACCACTCATTGGGACATCAAGGCCAATGAATGAAATCATAATGGCCAGTAGTTAAGTTGAATATGACCTGGATTGTTAATAATTTTAATCATTCTTGTGTACATTAGGGTTTATATGATTAACCAATCCTTGTTGTCGTGTACAAATGCATACATTTCTAATGAAATGTGTGTGTAGTGGAAACTGAAAATATTAAGGGATAGTTCAACATTATCATCATTTTTGAATTAGTACTTAGGGTACTAAATTTCATGAACCCCCTCCCGCCCCCGCCCCCCCCCCAAATTAGTACTTTAAAAATGATTTTTCCCCCCCAAATCATAGCAAAATTGCACAAAACAGGCCAAAAATTGACCATCATTTTCCATATCCTGTGAAAGTGTACTGACCCATTTAACCCCCGCCCCCCTTGCGTACTGTAAGTACTAATTAAAAAATGATGAAAATGTTGAACCATCCCTAACAGATCATATTTGTTATTTTATCTTCAATAAGGACATTCCGGGGTTTTCATCAGAGGGTAAACTAGCACAATCCTGAACAATATTTATAAATCAAATTCACCTCAGCCTGCCCTTTTTTTATATATTAAATTTGGTATTAATCTTACAAAATCTTCTCCACAACCGCTCACCCAATTGCCTTGATATTACACAAGAACACTCTTAGAGACTTGTAGTTCTTAATTTGTTCACCAGGTGGTGCTGCATTTTTTTCCCCATTTTTTAATGAATTTGTCTATGTTTTCATTACTTGACATTTCTTCTGCAGATCTGTGTCTCAGATTAAGTTGAAACATTGTGGATGTGTTCCTTGTGAAAGGTTCAAGCAAAGATGTTCACTAAGTAGCACTGCTGTGGATTCCTGACTTTTAAAGATTTTTTTAAGGTCAGGTACTTATCTGTAAATGCACCTTTTCTGTTGCGTACTATGCCAGTCAATGGGCATTCTAATGGTAATTCACATTTTGGACTTCTTTGAAGAAGCTGTCTGTCACGTTTACTTCAAACTTGGTGGCAATGTTACATGGTTGGGTTTTTACCAAGTTTGTTCAAATGGTCACGCTCCAGTGATTTTTGGAATTTTATATTTTTGAGAAATCGTTAAAGCGTTTTAAAAGGAAATTTTGATGTGGGAATTACATTGTTTTTGCTTCGGCTTCTTGTTCTTTTTCTTCTTCAGCACATTGTTGTGTGCCTTGCGGACGTGATCACTCATGAAAGATTTGACTTGGGAAGATGAAATTTTATGTGGGTGACCATAGTAAGGCTGCAGGGGGAGACATTTGATTTTCTGTCGGAAAATCAGCCTGTTTTAGTTTATCTTTTAAAAGGATTTTCGGTAATATGTCAGATTCACACATAGGCTTCTTTGTAAGTTTGTGTCTACTGCCTATTTCAAAAATTGAGTCTGATTCATATATGGTTGGAATAAATAATAAATGTGGAATAAGATGCATTGGTCTTAATAGCAGAGGGTTGAAAAGTGATGATTTAAACAACTTGTCTGTTGTGTTCCATTGCGGGATCTGGTCCTTGAAAACTTGTCCTTGAAAGTTCTTGAATTTACTTTTCACCAACCTGTATGAACCCTGAGGTGTTTACCTATATTGTGCCCATGGTCTTGCTCCAGTGATGTTTGGACCTTGACCTCTTTTCCAAGGTCACAGGACACCTGACACCAAATGTACTGTTCACTTCATTACTTGATATCTGTTTTAAGTTGGGACCTTGATGTCGCACATGTTGATGTTTCTCAATGAAGGTCATGCTTAGACAGTACATGAATGACCTTGACATCGTTTCTGGGTTCATAGTGCAACATACATGAATAATTATTTTACTCTTCACTAAAAACTTGAGAACTGCTTGAACTGGGACCTTGATGTTGCACATGTTAGTGTTCTTTTATAAAGGTCAGACTTATTCAGTACATGGGTGACCTTGATCCTATCCCAAGTTCACAGAGCTGCAAATGTGATGAATATCTAGGTCAGCTGAGCATGGGCTGTTCACACAGCCCTCTTGTTTTAACATATTTATAATTGTTGTGGAAACATTGCCACTGAACGTGTTAGTCAATTGATGTAGAATGTGTGATGTGGATGGATGGAGTCAGTGGTAACTTAGGCTTGGTGTAGAGCTAGCTTCTTGGTGGGTACCGGTAAACTACTAAATCCAGCCTCACTTATTGGCTATTGATTGTCCATCAGAAGTGTTATGTATTCTACTTCAACAGGAAGTACTTAGTGTCACATGCAGTTTACCTTCCCAGGCTTTCTCCATATGACAAAAGTAAACTGAATTGACTGAAATAGTGCAGGCATAAAATGGAATTTAGAAGCTGGAAGGGTCAAGGCCTTTATTTTTTTATTTTGAAAAAAAGTAAAATGCAAATGATTCCTTCAGTTCACATTCTGCCCCCTGAGTTTGGTCCATAAAGGGTAAGTTGCTAGCAGTGTTTAATGAAAAACAACATCTAAGTACATGTGCGGTAGTTGTGCATACAAATTTGCCTTTTGTTTCATGAATTTGATTGGTTTTCTACCACAGAAAACCTTGGGACCATGTCTTGGAATCAAAGGAGTTGTGAAAAAGCGACGTCACTTGTTCATGGTGGGGCAGACTAGAATTCATGCAGATGAAGTGGACGGATTGGGTAATTTCATGGAGCTAGAGGTACAAAGAATCCTCATCCTGTTGACTTACAAACATGTAAAATTTAGTCATACATGTAATTGAAACCTGAACAGAAAGTACTTTTTAAAAGAAAAATAAAAGATCTTATCTTGAAGTCAGTTATATACAAATATATACAAATACACTGACAATCAGTACAAATGAAAGACAAAAGTGCCATATATATTTATATAAAGAACACAGTACAACACCACAGGTGACTTAAGCTGGTCTCCATACACTTACCTGTTCTTTGCCAGAGCCCACCTGAAAATGCTGTGCATCCAGTGCTGAATCCATGCTGCTCATCACTGCCATCCAGGCCCTGTTGCATGTCACAGCACTCCTGGTGGCCCTAATGTATACAAGCAAGCATGTTCAATTCATTTTCCTCCTCCGACGTCCATCAGTGGTGGATGCGTATTGTTGAAAGCTCCCGATTTTGCCTTACCTATCGGTACTCTTGTGGTTTATTTTTTCTGTCAGGGGTAGTTGATAGGTTTCCTGGGAAACTAATCCTATCCCCAACAACATTGCCTCCGCAGGATCCCCTTAGATTGCTATATGTTTCTGATGTGCTCTTGTTCAGGGTATCTCGTTCTTCAGATGGGCAAGCTACCCAGGGTGCGATGGTGCACTCAGATCTTATTGTTGAAACAGTGCGGATGTACAAAAGCATGCTGGGAAGTAACCTAATTGCGCAACATTTGTATCTATGTAATTAAGCGTTCAGGGAGAAAGGGAGGCGTGGTGTAATCGTGGGATTTGTGTATTCAAGATTTTTCACAGCACTTAACGGTAAATCATTTGCGAGAATGCACAGGAGAATGTTTCATTCTTATGCCAATCTGATCCTGTATTTGGTGGTATTTGGTTATCATATTGCCTTACTCTTTCCTGGCATTTTTAATTCAAATCAACTGTACGTCTTTCACATTTTTGACACAGACGATTAGAATGGAACATATCCTTAGACACACCAAGTAGAAATTCCAGTCATGATCCAAGATACTCACTTACTTTACTTCGTCATGAAGTCGTAGGACAAATTATGCTATTGTAATTTTCACGTTTTGTGCAATTTTTTCTTGTCCACTTGCAGAACGCAACTGTCACTTGGTAAGAACACATGCTTCCTTTGGCGTTGACACGGAAACTGGCACAAATGATTGCTTGCCCTTGCAATAATTCTAATTCACTCAAATATAAAATAAACAGCAAACAAAACACCAAGTATCTAATTTCTGCCAGCTGTTGACGTGGCTAACGTTCATCCACAAATCTCAGAGCACGTGCCTGTCCAGGGTTCACTGAAGTTACGCAAAATTATTACTATTGCTTCAAAATTTAATTGTAGTATGATGGAAGTAATGCTGAATTTAAGACCTGTAATAATCTTAATTTAATCAAATATAATATAAATGGCAACACCACACCACATATATGTCTGTATAGCTAATCGACAAATGTCAGACCACATGCGGCACTCTGGAGTTCACAGATGCTACGGAGAAGTAGTTTGTGCCCGAATGCAAAGTAAAAATAGTTTTGTTTGAATCTTACGATTAACGAATGAACTTGACATAACTGAGCATGCAGATTAAAGGTAAGATAGTAAGTAATTTATCAGAACATTTTGGCGACCTTTTAGCTGCACAGTGGTACCTCTCTTGAGACACCCCTCTAATGAGAGACCGCATATCTTTTTAAGACCGCTCTCTCAGAATACTGTGCTATCTTTTCCATGTTGTTGTACCTCTAATGAAAGACCACCTGTTTTGAGAGATCTTATTTGACTTGCCGTAGGGGTGGTTTTCAAAAGAGGTACCACTGTATTTTATGCAAAACAAAGACTCGGTAGTAGACGGCACCACAAGCACTAGGTGCCGGCCAGTTCAACTTCAACACAAAAAAAAAGACATTTGGGCATGTTCCAAGTTGCGGTGCGCTTCAAATTAATTATGATAGTTTGAAATAAAGTTTGAAGCACACTAAAATTATGATAGTTGAATGAGTGACAGTTAAATATTTTGCATTGACATCAATTCAGAGTAGGAAGTGTCAGCGTTAATCCTTTCAGTGATGCGCCACTGATTGCACTGTGCGCTACTGTTCATAAACAAGACACACGTGACCCGTGATCCAGCAACTGACTTAACAGGGTTTTGGGTAAAGTCACTCCTGGCGACAATATCCAGGTCTGAGCAAGATTGGGCCCTTTGTCATGTTCAAGGACTCTATTTACTCAATTTCTATTGAGCGTGACTTAACCTGATCAAGCTGGGTGGAAATTTTGTTTTCCCCTCGTAGGTAGACAGAGTCCTGGACTCTGTCGCCTAATATCATATCAGGATAGATTTAAGGAAAATGCTTTCCTTGGCCTACCAGGTGGCAAGGGATGAAGAGCTTGCACATCTTTATTCTCTTGGGGCTCATGAGACTAGAGGGTTCTTTTCCTCTTGTGACATGTTATGCAACACGTAAGTAGGGAATACTATGGCCACCCTTAGATGGTGCTCCCATGATACCCTTACATCCTTCTACCTTGCTAGAAGTTGAGGCACTGCTTTTGGGGCTGAAGTACTTCCTGATAGCCACTTCAGACTGGTCAAAGGGGGTGCCACCCCCACCCCCTCTAGCTCAACAGAGTTAGAGTGGGGACACCAGGGGGTCCAGGCTGGTTTTCTGGTCCATGGCTCTCAAGTGTGGAGTTTTGGGGCTAGAATTTTTCGGAGGTACCTGCCACTTCCAGTGTGATGTTACATCAGTTTAGGTGACCTATGGTGTTGTTTTGTGTCCTTAGTATGAAGGTTTTTCAACAGTCAAACTATTATTGAGAAACAGTGCTCACCATAGATCACTAGAATTCCCGCCCAACCATCTCCCCTTTTCAGTTCCTCCTACACAGTGTTGGAAACTGGAAAGCATATGCTTGCTGAAAGACATTATGGCCACCAGGAGTGCTGTACCGCGCAACAGGGCCTGGATAGCAGTAATGAGCAGCATAGATATGGCACTGGACCTACAGAATTTATATGGAGGTGCTGGCAAAGCTCTGGTAAATGCATGGAGACCAGCTGAAGTGACCTATTGTGGGGGGGGGGGAAGAGAGAGAGAGAGAGAGAGAGAGAGAGAGAGAGAGAGAGAGAGAGAGAGAGAGAGAGATTTCTCCCAAAATAATAACAGTTCATTTTTGAATTAGTACTTTCATGACGCGGGGGAGGGGGGAAGGAGCCTGTACACTTCTACAGATAATAGAAGATGATGGTCTTTTGTAACCCAAATTTTATGGTGTTTTGGAAAATCATCATTTTTAAGTACTAAATTGTGGGGAGGGAGCAGGGTCATAAAATGTAGTACCCCAAGTACTGATTAAAAGATGACGATAATGTTGAACTATCTCTTGTTCATATTAACTGTAATTCAGAGAGAGAAAGCAAAAACTGAAAAGAAGTCATTATCTCTCTTTTAAAACATTCAGGTGGCTTAACATATTTCAAATATTTCATTTGTTGATTCAGAAAAAAAATTCTGCACTGTTAAATACTGTAATGAGTACAAGTGCCCTCATCATGGCGGAGGCGTAATGCTTTTGCAACTCAGGGGACAAGCAGATCTGCAGTTACTGATTGAAATGTGAATACCTCCTATTAGACTGGAAATTTGTTTGGCATGTTCCATTGCTGTTTTAATTCTTTTACAAGTGACAAAAAAGTGGTTAGAGTTATATTCTTTGCAGAAGGTATACAATGGAACAGCAACTTATTTCCATTTAAATAAAAGCAAATTACTTGGAATTAACCTATGGATTAGTTAAAAATGGAAAAGTTTTAAAATTATGTGTAGAATAAATTTGTACAAGTGTCTTCTGAAGTTTATGTACAGTTTGTTTACAAAATACATGTATTTGTCACAGAATGAACTTCTCTTTGAAGCTTTCATTTATGCAGGCTGGAAATTGCTTCACTGGTAATAGAGTACCTTGTGCTTGCCACATTGATTTTTTCCACAGTCTTGCCCCTCTTTGACAAACACTTTACAGAAAGCCGTAATTAAGTGTATGTATATTGTAGGTGCAGATGAAAGAAGGCCAGTCAATAGAGGAAGGCAATCAGATTGCCAAGGAGCTCATGGACCAGCTAGGTGTCAAGTCTGGTGATTTGATGGAAGGGGCATACATGGATCATTTGTTAAAGAAACAGAAAGCACAGTCTGAACACTGTTAGCTATGGTTGTGACCAAGTGTCTGTCTTCGTTTTGTGTCGTCTCGAATGTCTGCACACCTGTATTGTGTCTGGGGAAAGTCTCATTGAATGACTCATGCTGTATTAATTGAAAAATAGAATTTTTGAAACTGTTATCTGAATTAAGATACAGAAGTTTGAGGGACCACTGCAAGGGCAGGTTCAAAGGTGATCACACAAGTAAGTGGTCTCACAATTTAGGGATGTGATAAATGTGGTCTTAAAAGCGAGGTGATCTTTCCTTGGAGTGGTCTTGAAGGAGCCAATTTTGCCTTTAACTCAAGCAGGAATATTCACTTTTTTTCTGAAGCAGTTCACTTTTTTGTAGGTTGAGGAGACAAGTGAGTAAAAGTGATGCAAAAGCTAAGGTAAACCAGTTCTGTCATGAACTTTTCAGCATTGATAAAGTTTATGCAAATAGCTGTATTAGCTTCATACTCACATAATATAGTACTCCCCCCCCCCCCCCCAAAAAAAAACAAAAACAAAAAACATTGAATAAACAAATAAATAGATAACCAACAGGAGCCATTCTCTGTATGTGCCATATTCAATCCACTCTTTACCTGTCTAAACCCATAATTTCTTAACACACTTCGCCACATTTGATGTGCAAATTTAGAATACTGTAGTTCTAGAAATTTTCGCGCGTGTTTAATTTCGCGCAAACTCATTTTTTCTCGAAATTACAGAATTTTCGTGCATTTTATTTCGCGCAATCCAATGCTAAACAATGTAGTGAAATACAATGCAACTTATTTTCGCGCATTTTAATTTTGCACTTTAGGTGGTAGCGCGAAAAGCGCGGAATTAAATCGAGCGCGAAAATTTCTAGAACTACAGTATTCAAGACTTCAATGACCAAAGGAACTTTCAAACAGATCAGCAGTGAAAAATCATCAAGCATATTTTTCAGCATAAAGTGACTAGTTCTGTGTCAATGGGAGAGAAGCTACCTCAGTCATGTTTTAGGTTACCATTCATTGATTCATCTATACAGTCTATGCTTGTCACCAAAAAGTCCCCAAAAATGGTTTAAGAGAATTTATTCAAATTCAAATTTATTCAACAGTGTCACTTTGGGAGGTAAACAAGAAGTCCTTAGATTTGTGGGTCACTGTGACATTTATCCACCACTGATTTGTTCAGTGATGAACACACATACCAACTTGTAAAATGCTTGGTTTTGCGACTGCCTGGACCTTGAATACCTCATCGCACACTCATAATATAGTCATGATGAAGCTGATAAGTGATCACCTTATATTTTAGGAGTTTCTATGGTGTACTTTTCTTGGGTTATGATTGTGTTCAAAACCATATTTTCTCTTGCAGCTGTAAATGTTTATCCTCTGACTTGAACATTGTTGACTTCCATAAATAGCTTTTGGATTTGGACATTTTTCCATATTTTAACTTTATTCCCAAATGCTGAAGGTAATTTTTTTCTCTCAGGCAGGGATGGAAATGGACATGAAGAGTGTACATGTACTATTATTTAGGTGATGTGGAGGTGTTGCAGAACATTTCATGTTTTGATAATACTAGAGCCTTAGAAAAAAAAATTGTGCTGTCATTTTCACCATTATTGTGAAATTTGAAAAGCTGTCCAGCTTCGAAGATGTCCTTATGCCATTATTGTAACCAACAGAAGCCATTATTGTACACTCATGCTGTCAGTTAGCACCTGGTATTTTATGGTCTTTGTTCAGCTTATTTGCTATTTAGAGCAACCTGTAGGAAGACATGTTTTCCTTCATATGCATGTACCTTGATATTTTAGTTTTAATTAAAATCAATTTCCAGGGAGCTTCATCTGTTCATAAGAATAAGATGCACTGATTTCTGTGTCACCATGACTTATTTACTGACTAACAAGCCAGGTGACATACCTATGATTCAGCCAAATTTATTTCACCAAGTACCTTTGAAATAACAGTACAGACTTTGGTATACTTTTCACATTGAAACATCCTGAGACGAGATGAGATAGAGAGACTGATACGGTGTGATACCAGGGAGTGCTGAAGTTCATCCTACAAAAAGTAAATCTTCATCCTTGAAAAAGTAAATCATGTGTGCTAAATGTTAAAGCAACTAAATACATTACATGTATTTGTTTTTGACATGCTTCATATAAAAATAACAGTTCTATGTCTACAGACCATGGTGTCAGTAAATGGTGTATATTCAGGTGTAAAAAAAAAAAAAAATCAAGGTGAGCAAAGAGCCTAGAATGGAGGAAGTGACAGTATATTGTTGGATGAGACTCTGGGTGCTGTGATAGTTAGAACACTTTCCGCAGAAAGAAACCATAAGTGCTTCCATGTCAATTGTTACCTGCCTCGGTGCCCTAATGTAAATTCTTTATCAGTAGAAAACTCTTTCAAAGTCTGTAACAATAGCATGTGGTGGGTCAGCAGCTTTCCTTGGTGTACATGTTTTCATGGGTAAGGCTCTGCCACACAAAACAGAGGGATAACTACAGGTGCTTTGGATCCAAACACTGATGATAGGGGCAGTGTCTCCTTTCATTGTGTGTGTAGACTGCTCAGTTTTACACAATGACTGGTTTGCTAACATTGTGACTTTTCAATGAGGTTTACGTGTACAGGTATGAAAATGTATGAAAAGGTGGGTAAATGCTGAATATGTAGCATTTGTTTATGATTCCAGTTGGTGGAGGGGCTGATGAGGAGAAATGTGGTGCATATTTGTACCTATCTGCACTTTAGCTGCAGATATGTGCCCTCTCTTAGAGAGAGTTTGGGTACAGTTGTACCTACAATTTAAGATACCTGCTGTGAGAAACCACCTAGCTTTTGTGGCCACATTTCTGATGGCATAACAGTATAGATTCTTTGTAAATTTACATCCAATTTAAGACCACCAGTTATATGTTAAATAGCAGGTACCACTGTACAATGCACAAGGAGTTGTAGGGCAGAGACTTGACAGTCTTGTGCTGTTTGTCTCGTCACTCTCCCAATTTATTATACCCCGCCCATGAAGTGGGAGGGTATATGGTAATGGGCACCGTTTGTGTGTCCTACTGTCCCTCCAGAACAAATTTTGTCGGGAGTAAAAATGCTAGCCCTTTGAAATTTATGGAGTGGTTAGATCATAGGTAGTAGGTGTGCATAGGCACTGTTTTGTTTGCCTAATTAGCCTGTCACATTATTACATCACAGCTTGTTTACCACAATGCATTTTGGGGGATCGCCAGGGAAAAACTCAGCCAGCAGTTCAGACTCACAGTGGAGTAGGCTAGTACGTTAGATGCAGTGTTGACTCTTGGCAGTGTGATCCACGCATGTTCAAATTCCGATCAGAGAAAGTTAGAAAATGACGAATGTTCATTTATTTGGGAGAATACTTTCTTGTAAACTATAATATACAAATGTACATCATGTGTATTTACTGCCATGATTATTATGGGCAGGGTATATGGCTTGCGTCAACAGCAACTTGTTACATAACCTAGCCCACTATCCTTCATAAGGCCATTCGACATCCTTTAAATTAAAAAAAAAATCAGTTTCTTTTGTGGAAACATTTTTAAAAGCTTCTGTTGGGTGAAAATCCAAAAGAATATTTTAAAACTTTCACATAGTAAATGTTCCCCTCAAGGCCTCCTTGGGTGAGAAGGCTCAACATGCTGAAGCAGTATGAATTGAATCTCTTTGTGCTTTAATTTCTCAATATTGTAACTTTAATATTTCTCTTGGTTAGATATTTAACTTAGGGACCTCCAGACTGCATGCACATGTACTACACAAATGTGAAAAAGGAACAAATAGCATGTGGTCTTTAAAAGTATATCAGCAAGTATGTCTTACAATTAGAAGGTTCTTTCCAGTGTAAATTGGTAATGTATTGTTCTGTCAATGATATATCATGCATGTGTCGAGACTCTAAACTAAGTGCTCTTGCGGCACAGAAGATGGGATGTATAAGCATAAACAAATATATAAATGTATGTGCAGTCACAATAAACTTGAAACTTTGTGCCCTGCTGTGCATGTTGTTGTTCTTCATTCTCAGCTCTCAGGTCTTTTAAGCCTGCCCTGGGGAAGGCATTATGTTTTTGGGGTTGCCTGTCCGTCTACCATCTGTTTGATGTTTGTCACCATGACATTGAACTAACTAGATTGATGTTTTTTTGTTTTTTTTTATTGTGGCATGCCTCTCTGAAACTTGTTTTTCATGACTTGAATAATTTATATCTGATATTAACAAAATTGATTTCTGTGGTAAGATTGTGGGTTAAAAGTATGAGTGAATCGATCTGTGGGCTATGATCCGTTTATTTAAAAATGCGTTTCCTTGTTACTTGTTAGGCCAGCTGACTTGTCGTATCGTCTTTGCCCATAGTCAACAGTTGACTTCTCCAAAACCGTCAGCCAGATTCACTTCTCTCTTTGTGGCAATGTACCTTGGGTGGGTCTCTACCATGTTTGTTCAAATGGTAAAGCTCCATTAAATTTTTGGCTTTTTTTAGGATTTTTTTTTTTTTTTTTTTGTTCTTTTGGGGCAAAACTTAAAAAAAAATCTCCAAGACCACTCCCCCAATTGCTTTGATATGACACAAGAACACCCCTAGGGACTTCTAGTTCTTAATTTGTTCAGGTTGTGTTGCAGTTTTAAGCTCAGATGACTTTTCGGTCAGCTGAGCTTCTAGGATGGTCTGTCATCCGTCTGTCCACAACTGACATTTTTGACTTTTCTAAAACCATCAGCCAGATTCACTTCAAACTTGGTGGCGATGTGTCTTGGGGGAATCTCTACCAAGTTTGTTCAAATGGTCACGCTCCGGTGATAATGGATTTTTATGATTTGGGGGGGGGGGGGGGGGGCAAATCTTGAAAAATCTCCCAAAACCTCTCATCCAAATGCTTTGATATCACACAGGGACACTCTTGGGGACTCTTGAGTTCTGAATTTGTTCACAAGGTGGTGCTATGATTTTTGTGTGTTTTTGCTATTTATGACTTCTCCAGAACTGTCAATCAGATTTAGCTGTAACTTGATGGAAATGTTCCTGGTGGAAGTGGCAAACAAAGTTGTTTACTAGGTGGCACTGCTGTGGCTTCCTGATTTTCAAAGATTTTTTTAGCTCCGCTGACTTGCCGGTCAAGCTGAGCTTTTAGGAGGCTGAGTTGTCCGTCACCGTCCGTTCACAATTCACATTTTCAAAACAGTCTGACAGATTCACTTCATACTTGATGGAAATGTACCATAGGTGGATCCCTACCAAGTTTGTTTAAGTGACCAAGGTCAGGCAATTTTTAGCTCAGCTGACTAGTCAGTCAGTTGAGCTTTTGTGAGGGTCTGTCATCTGTCCCATCGTCCGTCAACAATTCACATTTTCGACTTCTCAAAAACCATTGGCCAGATCCACCTCAAACTTTGTGGGGATGTGCTTTGGGTGGGTGTCTACCAAGTCTGTTGAAGTGGTCACAGTCCAGTGATTTGTGGATTTTTTATGATTTTTTTTGGTTCTTTTTTGGGCAAATCTTAAAAGAAACTTCTCTGAAACCACTTACCCAATTGCTTTGATATCACAGAGGAACAGTCCCTGGGACTCCTAGTTCTTAATTTGTTCACCAGGTGGTGCTGCATCTTTTGCCTAATTTTTTTATGAATTTTTGTGTGTTATAGCTATTTTCAACTTCTCCAGAATCGTCACTCAGATTAAGATGAAAAATGGTGATTATGTTCCTTGTACAAGGGTCAAACAAAGTTGTTCACTAAGTGGCAATGCTGTGGATTCCTTATTTTTTAACGAATTTTTTCAGTTCAGGTACTTGTTGGTCAATACAACTTTCCTATTGATTTCTATGGAAGTCCATAAGTATTCTAATGGTAATTCAAATTTTTCAACTTTTGCAAAACCATCGTCCAGATTAAATTCAAACTTGGTGGCAATGTATGTTGGGTGGCTTTCTACCAAGTTTGTTCAAGTGGTCATGCTCTAGTGATTTTTTGATTTGTAATGAATTTTTTTGTTCTTTTTTGGGGGCAAATCTTAAAAAATCTTCTCCGAAACCACTTACCTAATTGCTTTGATATCACACAGGAAGACACCTAGTGACTCCTTGTTCTTAATTTGTTCACCAGATGGCGCTGCAATTTTCTATATTTTTAGCTCAGCTGATAAGTCAGCTGAGCTTTTAGGAGGGTAGGCCATCCGTCATCCGTCCGTCTTCAATTCACATTTTTGACTTCTTCTCAAAAACCGTCTGCCAGCTCCACTTCAAACTTGGTGGGGATGTGCCTTGGGTAAGTCTCTACCAAATTTGTTCAAATGGTCATGGTCCAGTGATTTTTGGATTTTTTATGATTTTTTTTGGACAAATCTCAAAAAATCTTTTTTTCTGAAAAGGCTTACCTAATTCCTTTGATATCACACAGGAACACTCCCTGGTACTCCTAGTTCTTAATTTGTGCACTAGGTGGAGCTGCAAATTTTTTTTATAATTTTCTTATGAATTTTTGTGTGTCATAGCTATTTTTATGCCCCCCTTCGAAGAAGGTGGGGCATATAGTGTTGCGTCGGTCGGTCGGTCGGTAGACTGTGGTTTCCGCACAATAACTCAAGAAGTTTTTGAGCTAGGACTTTGATACTGTATAGGTATATTATTCTAGTCAAAAGCTAGAAGAAGTTCGAAGATTGGTGACCTTGACCTAATTTCCAAGGTCACAGTGGTACCTGAGTGTACTTTGGTTTCTGCACAATAACTGAAGAGATTTTTAAGCTAGGACTTTTATATTGCACAGGATTATAGTCCATATTTGGGGCTAGGCGAAGTTCGAAGATGGATGACCTTGACCTCATTTCAAAGGTCACAGAGCCACTTTACTGAATATGGTTTCATGCTTTCTGCATGATAACTTATACCGTGGAGATAGAACTTTTATATTGCACAGCTTTATGGTTCTCTGTAAGGGCTAGATTGATTTTGAAGATGGGTGACCTTGACCCAGTTTTCAGGGTCACAAAGAGATTGAAGAATTCCTGTGGTTTCCGAACAATACCTCAAGAGGTTCATGAGCTAGGACTTTGATACTGTACAGGTGTATCATTCTAATCAAAAGCGAGGCGAAGTTTGAAGATGGGTGACCTTGACCTAATTTCCAAGGTCGAAGTGGTACCTGAGTTGACTTTGGTTTCCGCACAATAAGTGAAGAGGTTTTTAAGCTAGGACTTTTGTATTGCACAGGATAATAGTCCATATTTGGGACTAGGCAAAGTTTGAAGATGGATGACCTTGACCTCATTTTAAAGGTCACAGAGCCACTTTACTGAATATGGTTTCATGCTTTCTGCATGATATCTTATACCTTGGAGTTAGAACTTTCATATTGCACAGCTTTATGGTTCTCTGTAAGGGCTAGATTGATGTAGAAGATGGGTGACCTTGGCCCAGTTTTCAGGGTCACAAAGAGATTGTAGAATTCTTGTGGTTTCCGTACAATAACTCAAGAAGTTTTTGAGCTAGGACTTTGATACTGTACAGGTGTATCATTTTAATCAAAAGCGAGGCGAAGTTTGAAGATGGGTGACCTTGACATAATTTCCAAGGTCACAGTGCTACCTGAGTTAACTTTGGTTTCTGCCCAATAAGTGAAGAGGTTTTTAATCTAGGACTTTTATATTGCACAGGATTATAGTCCATATTTGGGGCTAGGCGAAGTTTGAAGATTAATGACCTTGACCTCATTTTAAAGGTCACAGAGCCACTTTACTGAATATGGTTTTATGCTTCCTGTGGTTTCTTCACAATAACGCAAGAAGTTTTTAAGCTAGGACTGGGATACTTTACAGGTCTATAGTTCTTGCTAAGGGCTAGAAGAAGCTTAAACTTTGGTGACCTTGATTTAATTTCCAAGGTCACGTTGGTACCTGAGTTAACTTTGGTTTCCACATGATAACTGAAGAGGTTTTTAAACTAGGACTTTTATATTCCACTGGATAATTGTCCGTATTCAGGTCTAGGTCAAGTTTGAAGATGGGTGACCTTGACCTAATTTCAAAGGTCACAGAGCCATTTGGTTGAATACTTTTTCTGCATCATAACTTGCATTTTAGAGGTAGCACTTTTATATTGCACAGCTTTATGGTTGCCTATAAGGACTAGTTTGAGTTTGTAGATGGGTGACCTTGACCCAGTTTGAGGGTCACACACAAACAGTAAACTTCCTTTTTTGTTTTTTGCACAATAACTGAAGATGGTCAAGTGAAAATGAGTGACCTTGCCATAATTTCCAAGGTCATAAAGCCACTTTGCTGAATATGGTTTCTAAATGATGACTAATTTTTCAGCTATAACTTTTATATTGCCCAGGTTTTTAGTCGTTTTTTAAGGGCTAGGTGAAAGTATAAAGATATGTGACATTGATGTATGATCAACGTTCACTAATTTTGTAAGGTCACGAGTGCCCCTTTCAACCACTATCAATAGGGTAGCGAGGGCAAGGGTAATGAGGGAGGGGGGCATCTATGTTTTACAAACATATCTTGTTGACTTCTTCTCTAGAACCGTCACTCAGATTAAGCTGAATCATGATGGCTATGTTCCTTGTGGAAGGGTCAAACAAAGTTGTTAACTATGTGTGAATATTGCAGATTCTCGATTTTTACTGATTTTTTTTTTCAATTCGGGTACTTATCGGTCAATGCAGCTTTCCTATTGATTACTATAGAAGTCAATGAGCATTCAAATGCTAATTCACATTTTCGACTTCTTCTCTAAAACCGCCATACAGATTAACTTCAAACTTGGTGGCAATGTACCTTGGGTGGGTTTCTACCAGGTTGTACAAATGATCATGCTGCAGTGATTTTTGGATTTTTTTTATGATTTTTTTTTTCAAGAATCTTAACACAAGTTTTAATAGGAAAGTTTAACATGGGAATTCCTTGTTATGGTTATAACTCAAATAATGTGGGCCAGATTTACTTCAAACTTGGTGGGGATGTGCCTTGGGTGGATCTCTTTCAAGTTGATTCAAATGGTCACGCTCTATTGATTTTTGGATTTTTAATGATTTTTTTTCTTTTTTGGGGCAAACCTTAAAAACTCTTCTCATCTGAAACCACTCACCCAATTGCTTTGATATCGTACATAGAAACTCCCAGGGACACCTTGTTTCCAATTTGTTCACCAGGTGGCTCTGCAATTTTTTTCTAATTTTGTTATGAATTTTTTGTATGGTTTTGCTATTTTTCACTTGTTCTCAGAACCGTCATTCAGATTAAGCTGAAATGTGATGGATATAATCTTGTGGAAGGGTCAAACAAAGTTGTTTACTAGGTGGCACTGCTTTGTTTTCCTAATTTTTCCGGATTTTCAGTTCGGGCACTTGTCGGTCAGTGCAGCTTTGCTATTAATTACTGTGTAAGTCAATGGGTATTCTCATGCTAATTCACAGTACAACTGACACGGAATTTACTGTTTATTTGATAATAAGAGATCTGTTTTGAGCTAGTACCATGATGCCTCACATGTTAATGTGTCTGTATGAAGGTTATGCTTAGACAGTACATGAATGACCTTGACCTCGTTTCTGGGGTCACAGTGCAACATACATGAATTTTACTCTTCATTATAACTTGAGAACTACTTGTACTTTGATGTTAGTGTTCTTGTATAAAGGTCAGACTTACTCACAACATGGGTGACCTTGATCCTTTCCCAAGTTCATAGAGGTGCAAGTGTGATGAATGTCAAGATCAGCTGAGCATGGGCTATTCACACAGCCCTTTTGTTATATTTTCTATTTGCTTTTTTTGGCAAATGTAAAAAAAAAAAACTGTTCTCCAAAACCGCGTACCCAATTGCGTTGATATTACACAGGAACACTCCTAGGGACTCCTAGTTCTCAATTTGTTTGTCAGGTGGCGCTTCAATTTCTTCTGTTCTTTCATGAATTTTGTGTGTTTTCGCTATTTTCAACTTCTTCTACAGAACTGTCACCCGCATTAAGCTGAAACTTGGTGGATATGTTCCTTGTGAAAGGGTTAAACAAAGTTGTTCACTAGGTAGCACATATGTGGTATCCTGATTTTTTATGATTTTCAATTCAGGTACTTCTCGGCAAACTCACCTTTCCTACTGATTACTATGCACGTCAATGGGCATTCTAATGCTCATTCACATTTTGAACTTCCCCAAAACCGTCCACCAGATTGACTTCACAACTTGGTGGCAATGTACTTTGGGTGGGTCTCTACCCACTTTGTTCAAATAGTCACGCTTCATTGATTTTTGGATTTTTTTAGGACTTTTTTGTTCGTTTTCGAGGCAAATCTTAAAACATCTGCTTCTCTGAAACTGCTCTCCCAGCAGCCTCGATATCACACAGACACACTCGTAGTTCTTAATTTGTTCATCAGGTCGCACTGCAATTTTTTTTTCATATTTTTTAAATGATTTTTTGTGTGTTTTCACTATTTTCGACAACTTCTCCAGAAATGTCACTCAGATTAAGCGGTAAGTTGGTGGATATGTTCCTTGTGAAAGGGTAAAACAAAGTTGTTCGCTTGGTTGTACTGCTGTGGATTCCTGATTTTTTCAATTCAGATATTTGATCGGGTAATGCATCTTTCCTCCTGGTTACTATGTAAGTCAATGGACATTCATATATAATTCCCATTTTGGACTTCTTCTGTGAACCCTTCAACCAGATTGACTTCAAACTTGGTGGTATTGTACCTTGGATAGGTCTCTACCGACTTTATTCAAATGGTCACGTTCCATTGATTTTTTTTTTTTTTATATTTTTATGACTTTTTTGGTCTCTTTTTCGGGGCAAATCTTAAAAAATCAGCTCTGAGACTGCTCACCCAACTGCTTTGATATTGCACAGGGACACTCCCAGAGACTTCTAGTTCTTTATTTGTTCACTAATTGGCGCTGCATTTTTTATTTTTTTATTTTTTAAATTTGATTTTATTTGTGTGTTACCATGGTTGGGTCTCGACCAAGTGACTTCATATGGTCTTGCTTCAGTGATTTGGGGGTTATTTTCCAAATTTTTGGGGTCAAATCAAAAAAAAAAAAAAAAAAAAAAAAAAACCAGCTCCAAAACCGCGCACCCAATTCCTCTGATATCACACGGAAACACTCGTAGTTCTTAATTTGATCTTCAGGTGACGCTGCAATTTAAAAAAATTATGATTTTTTTTTATGTGTGTTTTCGCTCCTTTGACTCCAAAACCATTGCCCAGACTGACTTCAAACTTGGTGGCAATGCACCTTGGGTGGGTCACTACCAAGTTTGTTCAAATGGTCACGCTCCAATGATTTTGGGATTTTTAACGATTTTTGTTTTCGTTTTGTTTGTTTGTTTTTTTTGGGGGGGGGTAAAAATTTTCTACGAAACCGCTCACCCAATTGCTTGATATGACACAGGAACACTCATAGGGACTGTTATTTCTGAATTTGTTCACCAGGTGGCACTGCAATTTCTCTATTTATACTGCAATTTCTTTATTTATGATTTTTTTTTCGCTTTTCCTATTTTCTACTTCTTCGCCAGAACCGTCTCTCATATTTAGCTGAAACTTGGTTGATATGTTCCTTGTGAAAGGGTCAAACAAAGTTGGTCACTAGGCGGCACTGCTGGACTTCCTGATTTTTTTTCCTGGTTTGGCTGACTGATGAGAAGCAATGACTAAGGTTTTTAAGAAAAAAAATAAAAAGTATTTTAACACAGTTTTGTCGAACACTTTTGGCAGGAGTAGCTTCTTTTAAAAGCTTTTACTCTCTGTAATTACATCAACATTACATTGCTGCAGGAAGAATGAATTCAGGATTTTCCCCTACAGGTGGACCACTGTGCCCAGTGATTTCCTCATCTGCAATGCCTAGAGAAAGCCCCTTTGCTGGAGTAAGACTACTTGATCGTATATTTTTAACATTGGCACTTGCCACAGAGCAAGGTTTACGTGGTAAAAATTAACATGAATATCTCAGCCAAACAAGTTTAAGAATAGAAAGAAAATGACCTCTAAACTATAAATGAAACCTTTCATAAAATGTTGAACTTATAACAATAGGTTAAGACTATTTTAGGGCAGTAAAGCTTGCCTAATCAGTGAAGTGTTTGCCATAACTGAAACAACGACGTTTTGCTCTTTTAAACAACACACTTCTATGAATGGTTATGTCCCACCGAGCCATATGTTGTTGCATCATGAGCACATGCTGGCAAAATGTACTCAGTTTGAAGGTATCTCTCGATGATGATTAACCTCACAGGTGTCAGAAACCAATTGACACCTATATGAGGTGGTGAGTACACAGACACGGACTACTGTATGAGGGTCACCATAATTTTGCTTGTGAAAAGTTTCTAACAAGTTCAAATTAAAAATGCTATCGGTACAATACCGATGTTGACAGGCATACTAATAAAAAAGTTTTACAATTTATGTTAATGTTGCTATAATTGACCTCAAATTTACTTTCAAGATTGGTTTTTAACATGCGTTACCCTATGCCCACAAGTCTCCACCCCACGATGCCCTCTCCAGTCAGCTGGAGGTGAGAAAAGTCTATGCTTTACTGGGTCTGTGAAGGGAGTCAATTAAAAAGTTCAGGTTTGCTTCAATCATCAGAAATAATATTGCCATCGACCACGAAGGAGAGAGGGTATTGTAGATGAATAGTTCTGTTTTGGGAAATACTTTACAGTTCGCCACCAGGATTTGTTTTTTCTTGCCGAATCAAATGTCTGAACGTAATTTATCATTGTATTTTTGTTCTGTAAGTTTCAGTAGTTCTTGATAAGAATTTCTTAATGGGCTACAGGAGGTCCACGCGTTAGGTTCAAAATCACCATGCTTGGCTTTATCATATTTTCTTTTAACCTGACGTTTTAGTAATCGGAGTTTAGAATTATACCATGGTTAATATACGGTCTAATCTCAACAGTTTTGCTGGGAATACAACGAACCGCAGTTTTTATAAACAGGTTTGATCAAGAATTACAACAAGATTCAATATCGTCATCAGTAAAACTTGTATTCCAATCAAGCGCAAAAAGATGTGTTCTAAAGTTATCAAAATCAGCTTTGTTATAATTCCTATATATGTAGTTTGTATGCTGCTTCCATAGGTTGACGAAACAGTAACTTAGCCCCAACCGCGCAATGGTCACATTTAGCTATAAGAGGGAGCACAAAAACATCATTAATGTGATTAGGTGCGTTGGAAATTATTTGGTCGAGACAAGTAGCTGAATGAGTGGTAATACGACTAGGTTCATTAACATGGATAGTAAAGAGATTCGTTTGAGCAAAGTGAACAAGCTTGAAACCTGACGGAGTATCAAAACTGGAATGTAAATCACCGGATAGAATTATGTTATGAACACATGGGTTACGCGCTAGATCAAGGCTAACCTGAAATTTATCCCTTGAGGAGACTGGAGAATTTGGTGGACGATATATAATATCAATAAGAAATTGATGATTATGTGAAATTTCACACCAAAGGAGCTCAAGATCAGCTACCTCGAGGTCAAAACGTCGAGATACGTGTAAATGAGAAGATGTATTAACGGCAAAACCACCACCAATACCCCTGGGACGATCACGACTACTAATACTGTGATAACCATGTGAAGTAGATGTTTTGGAGATTCGAATTCTGGGTGATGAAAGTTTCTGATAAATTTATTATGTCGAAATCAGGCACAAGATCTGTACGAATATGCCTCAATTTGTGATATGATCAACTCCTGACATTTATGTGACAAAATGATACATCACGACAAGCAGAAGAGGGACCAGGATAAGTATGAATGTCACTTGCTAATATTAGCAACAAGGAGGTGAGGGCAATTATACATATTCATGAAGCACTTTTTCTCTTTCCAGTAAAGTTTGGAAAACATAATATTAAAATTGTTTTCTTCTACCACAATTAGAAACGGCATTGATGAGGGAAACAGAAGGATGGTACAAATAGCAGTACCCCAAATGATGGAAATTACAACATCCTTATTGGCAGAGGATATGTATATCTGCTACAGTCGAAACACAATGAAAATAACCAGAAAGTTTTATACACACACATACATGCAGAGGACCTCTGAGGATATACATTAGAGCAAAACCAGCTAGATAAATTTGCAAGTACGGGAAATTAATACACAATTTAATTTTGACGTCCCGACATGTAAAATGAAATACATATAACGGGCAACATAAAAACCAAAGAACAGAGAAAATGTGAGTGTAGAAAGCGCGCCATGTATATGGGGTGCTTGTGGAAACTGACAACAAATGACGGTAATATCACGACTGTATAATAAAGACAATTATAACACATTTATGTGAAGTAAAATAGATGCTAACGCACATTTAAATTAATTGCTAAACGGATTAGCTTATGAGATTAGATGTGGTTATATAAAATGAATAAGATAACATGTAACAGTGAACCAGGTAATGTGCACTATCAGTTAGATCCGAATGGAGATGAATTTCAGGTACAACTTAATAAGCGCCCTGAGGCACTAGCATCAGCAAACAGTGGGGCCGCATTGTTTTGTACTCAAATTATGAGTATCAGATCAATTAAGTTGTTGATTTTTCCCTTCTAATTGTTAGCTTGGAAAGCACAAAGACAGAGAGCATTGCGGGTAGTTCTGGTTTAATCACAAATAAGACGAATTTGGTATAGCTGAGAAAGCACAACGAAAGAGACCATTGCGGACAGTTCTTGTTTAAAACTAACAAACAAAACGAATTTAAAGTAGTCGACCGACATGGTATCCGAGTAGACTTAAATCGTTTGTCGTATGAAATATTAGACCAAATCACACACACAGAGCATATATATATATATATATATATATATATATATATATATATATATATATATATATATATATAACGTATGCCCCTGATACGGCAATATAGGCTGTAGTATTGAATAAGGAATTTTAACCTAATGCCAGAACACATGTGAAGGACTAGTTCTCAACTGGAACATGTATACAATGGAACAAAATGATATATAGGCCTACTCAAATTAGGAGTGGTGCTGAGTTTTTTCCCCGACTAGTTGTAGGGAACGCACAACAAATAAAGAATACAACATATTTGGGTAGTTATTGCTTTGAAGGCATACCCCCTCCCCCAAATTATGATATCATCTAATCATGAAGCAAAGTCATAGTGAAACTTGGAACGTGTTGCATTAAAGGCACAATTTAACCATGTGTCACCATTTACGAACCGAGTTCACAATCATAATGAAAGGTGGAAGCACAAGTGTACGGTTGGTATCACATATTAAGTTATATAACTTCATGATTTCAAGAAAATTAAAATTGATTAAATGTCATTGTGTGTGTCCACCTGCATTCCAAATTGACAGAAAGTTTGTGCATTTCCAATTTTGATTCGGCATAATTGAAAACAATATAAAAAGTGAGCATTTATTTAACTGTAATTAAATCTCTGGGTTGAAATGAAACAAATATCGGTTATGCTGGGTTTGTTGCAGTGTAGTCAGGCTTTCTCATTTATCCCATACCGCACAGCCAGCCAATGATAAGTCTGCCAGCTACATCAAATATCTTTTCGTCGCTTTCTTGGCTAAGATGATAAGTCAAGCACGGGGAGAACAAATGTTCAGAGCCTTGAACATTTTGGGGTTAATTTGCGATGGTTTGTGGGCCTAAATGTGTCAAGAATTCACTTCCTCTCCCCTCCCGCGCAACATCGGCCTCACCAATATATACACACATAAAAACGAATAGATAGGCTCATACATTCGTTTCTTGGGACCTAATTATTGACAAAGTCAAATACACTTTTGATTCAATGATACACGGTAACAGTCATAATCAAGATAATAAAACTTCTGGCAGATGTTACAGAAGTATATAGATGTTCCGTAGTTAATTGGGTACGACAGATAGATGTATTACAATTTTTTTTCTTTCCTCCCCAATGGAGGTTGAACGGTTCGTTTGAACCTGTCCATCCGTTCCCCCTGCTCCCCTTGCCCCTCCCCCCCCCCCCCCCGGCCTGGTGACGGGCATGTTCGCGGTGGTCGAACAACTGCAATCCAAGATGCTAAAAAAAAAAAAAAAAAAAGTCCATAAAGTCACAATGTTTCAGAGTAAAAAAAATCACCAAAATTCACGAAAAGCAAATTTAACTCTGAAATTTTCTTCAATGCACTGAGCATTGTTTGCCGCACCACACTATGTATCTTTTTTATTTTTTAAACATGTAATTACCATTTTGTAGTAGAAAAGCTTTTTGCATGGGGAGTCAGCTATTGAAAAAGTTAATAGAAACTACGCATGTGTGTGTTCTATTGATGGAACAGTCACAACAGAAGCACATGTATACGAGGACTCCATTGATATGCTTATTGGGGGTTTGAAGTAATCTGTGATTGAGGTGTGGCTGTTCTACGTGAAAATTTCTCCAAAACTGAACCACAAACACAATTACAAACAGGTTTTATTATAAACTCTCATTCATAGTA
The DNA here is from genome assembly GCA_964020975.1 of Hermodice carunculata. Classification (NCBI taxonomy): domain Eukaryota; kingdom Metazoa; phylum Annelida; class Polychaeta; order Eunicida; family Amphinomidae; genus Hermodice; species Hermodice carunculata. The sequence continues at coordinate 70,165,254 of OZ026612.1, read as the reverse complement.
TGAATGAGTAACCCAAGTAAATGTATTGAGTAGATTATGTCATCCACTAAGGCCCACAGAAGCATGTTTTTGTCATTGGTTCATTATTGTCACAATGGCAAGTCGGCGTGGTATGGCAGCAAGGGTGAAGTATCATTTTGATGAAACCAAGAGACAAGATATAATACTAGTATACAAGTATTTTCAAAGAGAAAATCAAAAGCAGCGTGTGGGAAGGCGCCTTACTGAAGGAAATCTTTTTGAGAAAACAGCCCAGGCGAACAGCTGTAAAAAGGATTGTTGTAAACTCAACAGTTGAAAACACAGGGACCGTTTCAAGAACCAGAAAGAAAAAAATAGATAGTTTTGATAAAGAAGTAATCAGGCAAAATGTTTTTAAGTTTTACAAAGAGAGAGACTTACCAACGCTTACAAATTTAAAAAAAGCTTTGGAACCGGATATTTGTATTTCAACTGTGCATCTGCGGTTTGTCTTGAAGGAACTTGGGTTTTGCTGGCGCAAAACAACCGACAACAGACAAATAGTTACAGAACGGGCAGATGTCACTGCTGCACGCGCAAGATTTTTAAGAGACATTAGAAAATACAGGGATAAAGGTTTCTCAGCAGTGTACACAGATGAAACCTGGGTAAATCAAAATCATTGTCGGGGTTACACATGGCTGCCAATTCTTCATAAATGTGGTATGTTTTCTGACAAAGAAGATGGTGTTCTCAATGATGTCACAAAATTACCAAATATACCTTCTGCTTAAGGACAGCGACTGATAATACTGCATGCAGGAAATAAGGATGAAGGTTTCCTTCCTAATTGTGTCCTTGTATTTGTGGGGAAACATGATGCTGCAGATTACCAAAGTGAAATGAATACCAAAACTTTTATGGAATGGTTTGAAACTAAACTTATTCCTGCTTTGAAAGTACCCAGTGTTATCGTGTTAGACAATGCAGTCTACCATAATAAGAGAACAGAGGACAGTATATCTCCCAATATGAGCCATAGGAAGGCTGTCATGCAAGAGTGGCTCCAGTCAAGGAGTATTGCAGACGAGCCCAAATTTACAAAACCAGAACTATATCAATTAATAAAAAGAAACAAACCTACTCCAGTATATGTCACAGATGTTCTTGCCAAGCAACATGGACATGTTGTACTCCGTACCCCTGTGCGTCAGTGTGAATTTAATGCCATTGAACTCATATGGGCCAAGGTGAAGCATTTTATTGCTGATAGAAATACCACTTTTAAAATCAAAGACGTTAAAGAGCTTGTACCACTTGCCTTTTCAAATGTATCTACAGACAATTGGGCAAAAGCTGTTGAGCATACAGAAAAAATAGAAAATTACTACCGGAAAACTGAAGGACTGAGAGAAGAAATTGATCAGGTCATAATACACCTAGATAGCGACACTTACAGTTGCAGTGATTTCAGTTCAAGTGGGGAAAATAGTGGCAGCAGCAGTGAAGATTCAAGCGCATAGTGAAACATTTTCAATTGGTAAGTTTAGAGATGTTCCCTTGTTAGAACAACGGGTTACTGCATTCTGAGGTCATGGCCTGGGTAATAGAACTGCTCCATTCATTGCTGCTATCCCCTGCTGCACACACACATGAATTTCTTCTAATATCACTCAATTTAAATGATAACAGGATGAAAACCTGTATGTGCATTAATTTGTCCAGACTATACATCCAATCCCTTGGAATACGATATAATAGCCTAGTCCCTATAGGTACATTGTCGCACACAACTACATTTACAAAACAAAAACAAAAAAAAAGTTCATATCACGAGAAAGATAATAAAATTATTGATATCTACAATGATCAAGTCTTAAGTTTCATACAGAACTCCTTGTAGAACTTCCCCAGAATAAACAAATCATTCATTTGTTGACATTTTTATACATGTATTTTTGTAAGTGTTTATAGTGTGTGTGTATATCAAGCACCAAAGCATCGAAGAAACTTATTGGTAAAAATAGGCTTGTCTAACGTTTTATACAACTTTCTCTGGGTGTTCTTACACCTTGTTGAAAATATAATGGAAAGCGTAGTATTGTTCCGACCCATGTTGGAATTTAACCGAAGTTGGAATATTTCAACATATGGGCCAGGCCCATGTTGGAATTCCAGCATGGTGCGGCCATGTTGAAATGATACATTCATGATGTCTTACAGTGTGGTACATTGTATATAGGCATATTGCAAATAATTGTGTGACTTGTACACTTTTCAAGAACTTTAAACTTATATTAACACACGAAACCTATATTTTAAATATGGGGAATTGCAAACGTTCTCATTTGAATAAGTTAGAACAAAGTTTTTCCATGTAATAGCATTTATAGATATATGTGATACTAACTCAGTTTGGTAATGATGTACTGGTATGAGGTCAAAAATATATTATCAGTTCTCGTAAGGAAGCCAAGGGATCCAGTTGGTTGCCAGTACTTGGTACTTGCCTGCCTATGTCAAATGGCAGTTAAGATTGTTTTAGTACAAATATTCAGTTGCTGTTTGAATCAGTTTAATTACTTTCTTCACCAGGCTGGAATCAACTTATCTATCATCAAAACATTTAGCACATCAGGATTCCCACATAGCCACACTATATGTCAATATGGACCTATGACCAGCCTGCATAACCCTCATTTAAAAGCAGGCGAGCATTAATCTTCATTAAAAGAGAAATTTATTAGTAAGTTATATCATTATGTCTAAACTTACAGTTTGGAATTTACCATTGGATTCAGATTCACATTCTTTATTGACATGCTCCGCCCTCTAGGGACCAAACATCAAAATACAATTTCAGATTTCAGTGTACAGATAGACACTCTCCGTTGGCTTTGAGCAACTCCAAATATATAAACTGCAGATTAACCTAGGTTAAAAAAATCATATTATATATATATACACATACATACATACATACATACATACATACATACATACATACATACATACATACATACAATACCTATGGGGTCCTTCACATGTCATTTTTGTACAATTCTTAATTAGCAGCCATTATACACAGTGTATCTTTGTACAATCCTTGATTATCAGCAATTATACACAGTATATCTATGTAATAGTCCTTCACATGTCATGTGGTACAGTCCTTGACTCTAAAGCATCATGATTGTATGTACTGACCCATTTTTTTATGAGGTGTGTTGAAGAGTTACTTATGAAAAACATTTTTGTTGATTACTCATGGTGCTGAAATGTTGGGATTCTGTGTGTTACAAATATCCAGGAAGTTCTTGCGCACTTGGTTGTACCTAGTACAGCTAAATATGAAATGTAATTCATTTTTAACCACCTTTTGATCACACTGGGTACAAAGTCTTGCCTCAGTGGGTATATTCTTGTGTCGTCCTGTTTCTATATGTAATTTATGGGTGCTTGTTCTCAATCTGGTAAGGGAAATCCTGTGCTTTATGTTTTTAAGATGGTCTAAATAATTTTCATAGCCAAACTGATATTTGCATAGCTGATAGAACCTTAATTTTTTGCCCTGATAGTTATTTTCTTTGTTCTGATTTAGAGACTCTGACCTGAGATTTTCAAATTTTTGCTGCAGAGTTTCAACAACCTTATGCCGTCTATGTTTATTCATATCCAAACCATGATCATTTAATATCATGCACCATTATGCACAAGGCACATGATAACACTATCTTTCTTCGTTCCTTTCCTTAATCATTTCCTTTAAGATTGAAAATGTGGGCCACAAACGTTGGAGCGGGCGGTGATAAATCATAACTTACAAGGATATGCTTATAAGAAACAGAATGTCAGTAAATTTATTTTAGTCTGTAGTAGTCTCTTGATCAAAAGGTCCCATTTTACACCCATGACACACACATACATGCATACATATGTGACATCATTGTGTTAAATGCACCAGGAAACTGTTGAAAAATATTTTGACGTAAAATGATTTTAATAATATCGTCAATGCATTGACATGGAATAAATGGTTTCTTGAAGCGCAAGGAGTTGTTTACAGAGGGCGCTGTACACTGCATCAGGGAATCGTGGGATAGAAATGGATGGTCTTGGCTTTGTCGTCCTCAGCATCTGTGTTGGATTTGTCAGTTTTACCGGTAAAGATGCATATTTTGGTTCTCATCTTAGTATACATATGGTGGGATTATACAGTCACAACAGTTTAAAGTATATCTACTTTTTGACATATCATATCTTGACATGCAATGCTTCAAGGTCTTCAGACCTAGTGAAGATCAATTTACCATCATCAGCATTGTGACTGGACTGAAGCACTCTTCACTGTCCCAGGTCAAGGTCTGCAACTTTACGGCCGAGTCAGGACTAGCCTAAGTTATAAGGCTTAGACCTTTGAATCTTGTCTTCAAATTAAGCCCTGTACAACGGCGTAGATCTGCCCTGTTTTGTCAGACTCGGCCACAGGCGAAAAGGAAAATATGCAGCTGGCTGTCAACGCAGTGCCAGTGGGGTTAAAGAGACGCTTCGGTCCTGATTTCACCACACGCAGGCACAGCGTAGACGGCCAGCGTCAAATTTTCATCCGTGGCAACAGCAGTATAGTTTAAAATCACAAGACACTGACGACTGTACTGAAGTCTAGCCGTTAACTGTTGGCGTTGTGGTAGACCGGGAAGCTGGAGTCACGGTAGCCCCTAAAATATACATAACTTCAATAGTGTTCAATATGCAACAATTCAGGCAGAAAAAAAACAAATCCTTGAACGTCGTTATGGGCCGTATTTTGGTTACCTTCCTCAGACATGCTGCTTTAAATTCGTGTACCATGTAACCTAGACCCCACACTGTTTGATTCTGCACTGCTTGAGCAGTGAAGGCCGAAAACATGAAACCAACATGGATACCAATGTAATCTTGGAGCAACAATACATTCAACAAGATTTCTGGTCGGATGTTTATCAAACTGCAAATTATGGTTTTGAAAAAAGTAAAGGGCAAACCTGAAAATTCTGACTCAAGAGCTGTAATCCAACAATGCAATAGATCATTGCAGGTTCCAGCCTGTGCTGTGGATTCAAATTTCGTAAAATTGTGATGCATGGATTTTTTTCATGGGATATATTTGGTGTCTTTTATTCCCTTGGGCAAAGAATTAACGAAATTCTTCCAAAAAGAGAGACTGAGTTTACCATTTTGAAGATGGCCACTGACAAATACTGACCATTCCTTTTATGTGTCTATCTGATGAACATTGCTGTGGTTTAGTGCACTGTCTTCAATATATCTGCAGTGAAAATGTAGTTGTGTTTTAAACTGGGTCAGAAACTCAGCAGTCTGACTGGCCAACAGTACCATGATTCTAGAAATCACAGTCACTGTACTGCGAAAATAGAGTGTAATGCCAGGAACATGGTACTGTGATTTAATTCACTATGTTTTCATTTTTTTTCCTGTGGATCGGCGACACCTTGTGTTGCAAACCTGACGTAAGTTATAGTTATATACTGTTGCTATACCTATATTTGATATGGTCCTATTTGTTGAAAACACAGTGAAAATGTGTAGGAACTGAACTTCCTTTCTATTGTATTGTGTTGTATTCATTGGCAATTGTTTGCACTTTTTAAGAGGCGTATTTCATAACGTGGCATTAGTGATGCTAAGAGCAAAATGCCTGTCAAAGAGTCATATACTGTTGCTGAATGTAATAGAAAGGAAATACAATTCTTGTATTTCATGTATTTCTATCAGTATTAAAGTTCCCCCTCACCAAGTAGCCCACTTTAATATTTATGAAAAGGGAAGGAATTGAATTGTAATAACACTTTGTTAAGAAAATTTGCCTTTGCGATGGCACAATATATGCACTTTATTCAATATTTTATTGTGCAGAATTGCGTCTCATCATTTGGTGGCCACACTCATCAAGCATAGCTACTTTCCATCATAGTTTGACCACCGGGGTCTGTGATGTCACGGAAGGGATCAGCTTCTACACCAACTCCGATTGTAAACATTGACTCACAGCAGTGAATGGCAGTGTGGTCATGGCATACTGGATTAAAATGGGGATGCAAACAGGAAACTGGTCCCGTTTGGCCAGTCTGAACTCATCCACTTTGGTGAACTGATGTTGGAAGGAGCCACAGGCTACAACAAAGCCGGTCTTTGCTGGTGCAATTGGGACTGGTTGAGTCTCTGCTCAGCACTGATCATGCTGTAGCTGCAACGGAAGGGGACCATAGCTGGTGCTTGGGAAGTTTAGACTGGTAAGGGATGCTTCTGAAAAGTCTTTGTGTGAAAATTCCTACAGAAGTGACTGGTTGAAGTTTAGGTCTCTGAGTACTACCAGATTATAGCCTATATGATAAGAAGGCAGGCCATTCATTCTGGCATAAATTTGCTGCCTTGTGCACAATTGTCTTCATTCAGTGTGACGTCTACCATTTTTGCCATACAGTGCCTTATTTTCTCTTATTTTATATACAAAAGGGATATAAGGCTATGCCCTACTTCCTGGTCTTTTTTTTTTTTTTTTGGTTTTTTTGTTTTTTGTTTTTGTTTTCCTTTTGTTTTTGCAATTAAAAATACATATATGTTTAAAGGAAGAAGGCAGGCCATCTTTCATGGTTGCAGTATATTCTGCACGCTAGGACAGGCAAAACAGTAACACCTGCATTGTGTGACTTATGCACATTCACAGGGCCAGAATTTCGCAAAATTTTGCGAGAATCTATTTGGATTTTCATCTGTTAGTTTTCTTATTAAAGAAAGACAAGTTTAGGAGAATCTTTACGAGAATGGATTCTCGTAAAAATTCTGGCCCTGATTCAAGCTGTGGTCAAGTGCTTGTGTATTCCACTGTTTTGAAGTTTGCGGCATGCAACAAGTCATTATTAATCCATTTAGGCATGCACCGGACTTACAGATGCTTTTCAATGTGACTACTTACCTTCACGTATACCAAGACTGCTTATAAATCACTAAATAGAATAAATCTTTAAGCCCGCTGCACGTAGGCCTAATTTAAAGTTCAACTGGTCTTGAGTTTACATTTACACTGTCTTATGGTGCAGTGTACACTGCTGGTATTACCTATTGGCAACTGTGTAAGATGGCCTGTCCTAAACTTCAACCAGTCACCTACATAGGAATTTTCACACAATGATTTCTGAAAACCATCCCTTACCAGTCTAAACTTACCAAATACCAGCTTTGGTCATTTTCCATGGCAGCTACAGCATGGTCAGTGCTGGGCACAGACTCAGTCCCAGTTGCACCAGCAAAGACCGGCTTTGTCATAGCCCTTTCAGTGGCTCCTTCAAGTAAGGCTGAATTTCTCTGTCCTTCTCCCTTCCCCCCTGGTCCTAAGTAAGGTCTTCTTGGGAAAAGGAACAGCTAAAACTGAGATCCGGCACATTCTCTGCATTGCTACTGCTCCTGCTTTCTCTATTGCTATCTGCCATTGTATCACATTAACTCCCCTCTGTGACATCTTGACCCAGAGCCCACTTGATGGCCAAAAAAAGTGCAAACTTGTCAACTTTGGGCCCATCATTGGCAACAAAATTCTTTTGCAAATAAAGTTATTTTCCTGTGCGAAAATGGCAAATTTTCTTCGCAAAAGTGCTATAACACTCTTAGTCCCTTGCTTAGAACAACAAGTAAATCTTTTGGCTTTTGGGACCTTTAAGGGTAAAATTGTAATTGATATTTATTTATAGAAGTTTTTTGCTCGTTATTTTACAAGAAACCTCTCCATTTTGCTTATTAGTGGTAAGAATTAAGTCCTCTTGGTGTGGTTACCAGTTATCTAGGAAAACAACATATACAATAGCTTGCCCATGGGCTAGAGCATTCATTACAAGTTGAGCTCCAATTTTGTCCTTATTCTTCCAATGCTAACAAAATAGTAAATATACATCTAAACTAGGAAAGATGATTTGCTGCATAGCGAATCAGTGTGTGTCTTCAAAGCATATTGGTATGGCAGTGTACAACTAACCATAACACAGGAGTAGAAGTTGGAATGGCATCTCTATCTATTATAATTTTGAAGTTATTCAAGATTTAAAATTTCTAATGGTGCTATTTAGCATAATTTAAATTGCTACAACTTTTGTTTTCGATTCATTACATGCGCAGTGGTCAACAACCCCATAGTAGAAGCTGAAATGACATCTCTATAATAGTTTTGAAGATATTCAAGTTTTAAAATTTCAAATGCTGCTAGTAAGCATAATTTAAATTGCTATAACTTTTGTTTTTAATTCATTAGATGTGCACTGGTCAATAACCCTCGAGTAGAAGTTGGCATGACATCTCTATCTATTATACTTTTGAAGATATTCAAGATTTAAAATTTCAAATGCCCCTAATTTGCATAACTTTAAACATCTTCATTCCTCTGTATAAAATGGTCAAACTCCTTGTATGGAGGTACAATCATGCCAAGTTTGCAGTTTCTAAGTATAATAGTGTCAGAGAAAAGTGTCTGACAAATTTGCTGGTAAAAAAGAAAGAAAGAAAGAAAGAATTTCAGGAAAAACAGAAAAGTGTGTGTTGACACACACACTTTTATTACTGCTTGCCATACAGTATTGTTTTTTTATGGACTGTACTGCTCAGAGAACAATTAGATGGTTTTGGGAACCATAAGGCAGAATAGAAAACCATTAGTTGGTTATGAGAATCAGTGTGCAGATTAGAGAGCCATGGGAATGTTTGTAGGAACTGTAATTCAGTATAGGGAACTTTTGGCTGGTTTTGAGAACTGGTGTGTGGTTATGAGAATGATTAGTTGGTTATTAGAGAACCGCTGGCCAGTTATGAGAACCAGTGTGTGGTTTGGAGAACTGTTGGGTGGTTGTGGGAACCATAAGGCAGTAGAGAGAACCATTGGTTGGTATAAGAACATGTCTGTTGTTATGAGAACCATTGGTTGGTATAAGAATCGATGTGTGGTTATTAGAACCATTGGTTGGTTTTTAGACAGCTGTTGGCTGCTTATGATTTATAACTTGTGTGAGGTTTAGAGGAAGCGTGGACAGTTGTGGGAAACCTTAGGGGGTTTTGAGTACTGTAAGTTATTATGATAACCGGTTTGTGGTCATGAAACCATTAGTTGGTTGTTAGAGAACCGTTGGCTGGTTAAAACCTTTAGTTGGTTATCAGAGTACGGTAGTTATGAGAACTGGTGTGTGGTTTTGAGAACTGTTGGATGGTTTTGGTAACCATTGGGCAGTATAGAGAACCTTTGGTTGGTATGAGAACTAGTGTGTAGCTATGAAAATGTGGTTATTAGAGTTCTAACTGTTGGGTGCTTATGAAACCCTGTGTGCAGTTTAGAGAACTGTTGGATGATTATATGGGAACCGTTAGGGGGTATAGGAACCAGTTTGTGGTTATGAAAACCATTAGTAGGTTATTAGAGAACTGTTGGTTGGTTATGAGAACCGGTGTGTGGTTTAAAGAACCATTGGATGGTTATGGGAACCATTAGGCAGTATTGAGAACCGTTGGTTGATATGAGAACCAGTGTGTGGTTATGAGAACCATTAGTTGGTTATTAGAGAACTGTTGGCTAGTTTTGAGAACCATTGTGTGGTTTGGAGAACCATTGGATGGTTGTGAGAACCATTAGGCGGTATATAGTACCAAGAGTTGGTACGAGAACCAGTGTGTGTTTATATTAGTTAATTATTAGAGAATTTATGGCTGGTTATGAAAACTGGTGTGTGGTTTAGAGAAGCATTAGATGGTTATGGGAAGCAATAGGTGGTATGTAGAACTGTGGGTTGGTATGAGAACTGGTGCATGGTTATGAAAACCGTAAGTTGGTTATAAGAGAACAGTTGGCTGGTTCTAAGAACCAGTGTGTAGTTTAGAGGACTGTTGGGCGGTTATGGGAAGCATTTAGCAGTATAGAGTACATGTACTCTTAGTTGGTATGGGAACTGGTGTGTGGTAATGAAAACCATAACTTTATTATCAGAGAACCATTGGCTGGTTGAAGCCATTAGTTGGTTACTAGAAAACAGTTGGCTGGTTGTGAGAACCAATGTGCAGTTTAGAGAACCGCTGGATGGTTATGGGAACCATTAGGCGGTTTAGAGAGCTGTTGGTTGGTATGAGAACTGGTGCGTGGTTATGAAAACCATTAGTTGGATTAGTTGGTCCTGACCGACCTAACAGACTTGAATGTAGAAGCCATACACGCCCTCTTAGTAGACCTTAACGAGTCACATGACATTTCCGATGATATGTTATATAACCTCACCAAGATGGAATTTAAGACACCCCAATTTTACTTACTCACTAAGATACACAAGAAAGGGGGCCCCAGAAGATCCATCCTGAGCACATCGATGGGGCAACAGATAAGGTATCCCAATTTTTAGATGCGCATATCAGACACTTGTTCCCAAAAATCTGCACCTACTTAACGGACACAGAAGGGACACAGCAGATTTTCTGCATAAACTAAAAAGCATCAGTGAAAGTCCCCCCCCCCCCCACAGGCAACTATATCCTTGTCACACTTGATGTGGTGTATCCCTACAAACATACCCAATTATGAAGGCCTAGTAGTGACAGTGCTAACATTAAACAAAGACCTACACCCAACGATGAGAACCACCACCATTGCCAAAATGTTAAGGGGAGTTCTCCATCAAAACAACTTCAATTTTAATGGCAAACATTATCACCAAATTGGAGGAACTGCAGTGGGTTCTGCAGTCGCACCCTTGTATACCAACCTCTTCATGTCCAACTTAGAATAGAAACTTCTTAAGAAGTCCAAACACTAGATCAATGTTTTTGGCGATACGTAGACGACTGCTTCAGAATCTGGACCCACAGCGAACTTTCGCAATTGACATGGGTAAAATGGCTTAACACACAACATCCAGCCATCAAATTCATGCTAGATTACTGCAATGAAAGCGAGAATTTCATGGACACTATGGTCATTAAGAAGGCAGATAACAAAATACAGATATTTTTGTATTGAAAACCGACAGACACACATAGCTACCTTAAATATGATTCCTGCCACTCTCCACATGTCACCAGGTGACTCACTCACAGTGGATACCTCAGAGTTATTAAGATATGCTCCGACCCAAATTACAGAGATCGCCATTTAGATCTCATGACCAAACACTTTCTCAAAAGAGGCTACCTTAAAGACCTAAGAGGTCTTTAACTTTCACCCGAATGTAAAAAAGTATTCACAGAAGAACCCATCTGCAGTTTTAGGAGATGTAAGAATCTGAAAGATGTTCTGGTAAGAGCCAAACTCACATGCATGTACCCAAGGACGGTAAAGGGAATACAGTAGTCCCTGTCACGAGAGACCCCTGTCGTGAGAGACCACCCTCTCATGACAGACCACTTTTCAAAATCCCAAGTCCTATACTTCCAATGTTAATATACCTGTCATGAAAGACCACCTGTCTCATAAGACCACTTTTTTGTCGCTGTAGGGGTGGTCTCTGGTGACAGGGACGACTGTACAAACTAACACCCCAATCCCAATAAACCCGTACAACCCATGCCACACAGATAACTGCCCTTTATGCAGAATGATTAAAAGGCATGCATATGCAGTCTTCGTGGTCACTGGTGATAAATTCCAAATGCAAGCAGACGCGAATTGCCAAAGTGGCAATATCATTTACCTCCTAATGTGTCTTAAATGCATCATTCAATGTGCTGAAAAAACAAAAGAATGGTATGCAAAAGATATCTTGACCATGCATGCAGCGTACATGTACTCGTGAAAAAAGCAACTCCTATCGGTAAACACTGGAATAAACCCAACCATACTAATGAAGACATATTCTTCTTACAGGTTCTTGAAATAAAGAAGGGCCCTCATTTGGATTCTTCCACCACATTTAGAAGGAGGAGGGAAAGACACTGGATTTATAGGTTAAACACTTTAGAACCAACCAGTTTCAACACTCTTTCTTGAAGGAACCATTATTGTACTCCCCTTTTACAAGTTAACTTTAATTTATAATTCTTGCTATCACCAGCTTCAAGGTGCTCTGAGATCAGAACAGGAGAAATGCAAAATTCAAAAGTATGCATTTTCCCTTTTACATGTAATACGCCATATGCACATTAATTTCCCGCCACAATGCACGGGTTTGACGCCAGGCAAGCATGGGGGACAAGCGGGTCACATCACTGTCACAGACAAGGGCCATATGTTCATTTCTCACAAAATTGGGGTTTTTGAGAAAGTTAAGTTCACAAATGCCAAACTGGTATTCATCCAGTACTTCCCGAGCCATATATAAAGAAAAATTTTCATCTGCCTTTAATAAGTATTCTTTATTTCCAAAATGTTAGTAATATCCCGCTTGTCCCCACAGGCACCGACCCGTATCTCGCCATAACCTGCCAAGTGAGACTAGGCAATCAGGTATGCAGTTCTGGCAGGAAATTAATATGCATATCTCCTATTGTTGTGTTTGAAAAGGCCGAGTCTTTGTGTCTTATAGGTTTTTTAGTCCCCCGCCCACTTGGTGGGGGACTATAGGTTTGCACCTCGTTCGTCCGTCCGTCCGTCCTTCCGTCCTTCCGTCCGAAGCTTCTCCAGGCCATATTTCCAACACCATAACACCCACAGCTACCAAATTTAATGTGTTTGTACTTCCTAGGATAGAGGTGTATGGTGTGCCAAAAGTAGGTCACTAAGTCAAATATCTGGGTCACTGAATACATATGTATGAAAAATCTTGTCCGGGCCAGAACTTTTTTGTCCTTTTACTTAAAGTCATGAAATGTTACACAAATGTGAAGCTTAGTCTAAGAAGGTGTCATAAAGCAAAACTAGGTCACTAGGTCAAATATTTGGGTCACCGATCGATATGTAAATATACAGAAACAAATTTTGTCCGGCACATATCTTCCCTATATTAATGCTACCTCTTCAATTTTTTTATGGTGGGTAGACCTTAGGTAGTAGCTGTGCATAGGCATTGTTTTGTGTGGCTAATTACTTGCATTTATTAATTATTTAACAAAGTTCGTTAAGCAAGACAAATTTTGTCCGGGCCATATCTTCTAAACTATTAATGCTAGCCCTTTGAATTTTTTGTGGTGGATAGACCATAGGTAGTAGATGTGCATAGGCATTGTTTTGTGTGGCTAATTACTTGCATTAATTAATTATTTAACAAAGTTCGTTAAGCAAGACAAATTTTGTCCGGGCCATATCTTCTAAACTATTAATGCTAGCCCTTTGAATTTTTTATGGTGTGTAGACCTTAGGTAGTAGGTGTGCATACGCATTGTTTTGTGTGGCTAATAACTTCCATTAATTAATTAATTAACGAAGTTCATTAAGCAAGCTCAAGATACAATACAAATTTTGTCTGGGCCATATCTTCTAAATTATTGATGCCAGCCCTTTGTTTTTTTTTATGGTGGGTAGACCTTAGAGGGGATATGGTAATGGGCACCGTCTGTGTGTCCGTCCGTCCGTCAAATATTTGGGTCACAGTAATACATAAATGTACAGTATTTTCATGTCCTTACTGTAATTCTTAAAAAATTTTGACTTCTTGTTATTAAAGTTTACTGATAATGTATTGTGAACTAAAAGTGTGTCACGACGCAAAACTAGGTCACTAGGTCAAATATCTAGGTCACAGTGTAAACTCCATGTAAAACCTTGTCCATGCCATATTTCCCTTACTATAATACCTACAGCTACCAAATTTATTATTGTAATACTACCTGGGGAGTTGTTGTGTCACATGGCAAAAGTAGGTCACTAGGTCAAAATCTAGGTCACTGTGAAATCCATTCAAAATCTTGTCCGGGCCATAACTTTTTTGTCCTTTTACTTAGATTAATGAAATTTTACACAAATGTGAAGCTTAATCTAAGAATGTGCCATACTTTTAATTTTTTTTTTCATCTGGGTCACACCCCTATATAGTAGTCCATTCAACCTCGTGGGCGACGAGCGGGGGACTATGTATTGCTCTGCAATACTCATTAACTTGTTATCTTTTCAAAATCTCATGTACATTCACGTTTCAGGTGCCCAGCACAAGGCACTGTTCATATCACCACCGGGGCCCATCATAGTACACCTAGGTGGCACCATCAGGATCAACTGCTCATCAAGGGAAGCTGCCTTTGATTTGTCATGGCATGTATCTGATGCTATCAAATCAAGAGCTACAATAAGACGTTGGGGAAGGAAAACAGTGGAATTGACTGTGGTTGATGTTGAATTTCAAGATGCTGGAAAATTGGAATGTGTCTCAAAAACCTATGGTCACAAGATCATCCGCTTGTGGGTGTCTGGTAAGGAAGTGGTATTTCAGATTATGGTCACAAATATGGTTTTTCCTTAAAATGATTGCTGTCAAATGCATAAAGTACATGTACATGTTGTAGGGATATATATATATATATATATATATATATATATATATATATATATATATATATATATATGTGTGTGTGTGTGTATATATATATATATATTTGCACATGGAATTTAAGAAACTTTGCAGGTCATATTCTTTGTGTGTGTGTGTGTGGGGGGGGGGGGGGATTCGTTGCTGACCATACATTATACACTCCTTCATACATGTACATTACTAGATCACCATACTTCTGGTTTTATCTCTTCGTCACACAAGGGACTCACAATGGTAAGATAAAATATATGCATACATTGCAAAAAGAACAATGCATATTTAGGCCTATGCTCATTTTTTTTTTTTCAAATATAGAGACAAAAGTTATCTATCGACGTCAAACAATGGAATAATATTTATAAATGGCAGTACATCCAAATAGTCACTCTTATTTTTTCACAGATCTTCAGGTTAAACTTTGTGGCTCACACCAAGTTTTCACTTTTCCTGTTTTGCCCCAGAGCAGGCTAGCTTCTGTTTTTTTTACAGGTTTGTGTAGCTGTCCAGATATTAACTTTTTCAGTGTCAGGTTTTGGACAGAGTCAACAGCTCCCCTTTGCACACTTAGAGGAAAGCTGTTGATCTAGACTACTCTCTCTGTAATATGAACCAAAAATCCTAAGAGCAATTCAGGGCAGATATACCTTAGTCCCATGTTAAGAAACCAAATCTTCAAATTTCCACGAGACCTTTGTCAATGAAAAGACCTTAACTTACATTTACATACAAACCCGTTTACAGTAAAAAACAAACAAATCTAGCATGACAAATAGTTCAGTCTTGTTTTTCACTTGTGTATCATTATTTCAATGTCTCTATATTACAGCAGGACATTGACTGACAATAGTTTGTTTATATTCTATATCATCCCAATGAGCACAGACATGTAAGTGATAGTGTCAAAAATGGTATACTGTTAAAGTTTACTTCTAAACACAAATATATATGTGATGAATGATTCAAAGATGAATCATGTGAATAAAAATCAGAACTGTACAACAAACTTATTTTGCATATTTATAAAGTTTCACAATCAAATATGTATGCTTGAATCCTGGCAAGTGTCAATGTATCACATTACCAACTCAACATGTCCATTGACAATTCACATTTTTTTACTTCCCCAAAAACTGTCAGCCAGATTCACTTCAAACTGAGTGGCAATGGATTTTGGGTGGGTCTCTATCAAGTTTGTTGAAATGGTCATGCTCTGGTGATTTTTGGAATTTTTTTGGAATTTTTTGCTCTTTTCTCTTTTTTTGGGGGGGGGGGGGGGGGGCAAATCTTAAAAAATCTTCTTCTCCTAAACCTCTCACCCAATTGCTTTGATATTACACATGAACACTCTTAGGGACTCATAGTTCCTAATTTGTTCACCAGGTGGTGCTGCAATTTTTTTCTAATTTTCAGCTCTGCAGGCTGACTTTGCTTTTCATGTGCCATTCATCTACAATTCACATTTTCGACTTCTCCAAACCCGTCAGATTCACTTCAGACTTGGTGAGATTTTACCTTGGTTGCATCTCTACCAAGTTTGTTCAAATGGTGTTCCTTCAGTGGTTTCAGGATTTTTTATGATTTTTGTTTTTGTTTTTTCGGGGGAAGACAAACCTTAAAAATTCTCCGAAACTGCTCACCCAATTGCTTTTATATCACACAAGAACACTCCTAAGGACTCTTAGTTCCTAATGTGTTCACCAGGTGGTGCTGCAATTTGTTTCTAATTTTTAGCTCAGCTTGCTGACATTGCTCTTCATCCCTCATCCGTTCACAATTCACATTTTTTATTTTTCTCCAAAACCGTCTGCCAGATTCAATTCAAACTTTGTGGGGATGTACCTTGGGTGGGTTTCTAGCAACTTTTCAAAAATGGTCACGTTCCAGTGATTTTTTTATTTTTGGATTTTCTATGATTTTTTGGGGGGGGGGGGGGAAATCTTAAAAAATGGTTTCCAAAAGCACTTAGCCAGTTGCTTTGATATCACACAGAAACACTCCTAAGGACTCCTGCTTAGTTTGTTCACCAGGTGGCGTGGCAATTTTCTCTTTTCTGTGTGTGTGTGTGTGTGTGTGTGTGTGTGTGTGTTTATGCCATTTTTACTTCTTCTCAGGAACCATCATTCAGATTAAGCTGTAAATTTTTCGATATGTTCCTTGTGATAGGTTCAAACAAAGTTGTTGATTAGGTGGCACTGCTGTGGATTCCTGTAGTTGTTGGTTTTTTTGTTTGTTTTTTTTTTGAGGGTGGGGAGGGTTCCATAAATGAATAACATACATGTACGTAGGATTTTGAAAATGCGGGATGCTTTGATTAGTCTCTATGTGTACATAATGTTTTCTTAAATTTTGGTGTCTTCTTTACACAGATAACTCCAGTGGTGTTTGTGCACATACTCAGTTTCGTTGTGATTCTGGTGCCTGCATTTTTTTGCGATATCGCTGTGACAAATATGTTGACTGCCCTGATGCTTCAGATGAAAGAGGATGTGGTGAGTTCATTGAATTTGACAAGGGTGTGATTGGTAAAACTTGTAACATAGTCTTGCATTAATGCTGTTTTTGTGATCTCTGTAATGTGCAAGTGATGAAAAAAGGAAATAAATCTACAGACAGACTAAATATGCTAAGTATTTGATCTTCAGAATTCTTCATAACAACTTTTGGTCATAAGTGCAGTGGTCATCCTTATAAGGCCATCCCAAGTGCATTGGAAATGTGGCATTTCAAAAGGAGTGGCCTCTGTGTAGGGAGAAAATGAAATGAGAATACTATACATGCACACTGTACTTGTTGCATGGAGAAGAGTTTTTTTGTAGAGGGTGTGGCTTCTTGTCATGGAGGCACGGAGTGGTGGTGGGGGCTTATAAGGGGGGACCACTGTATTTCTCAATTATTAGACTCTACATTTGTTTAACAAATTTTCTGCTCCGGTTCCTTTGGTTAGAACTATAGGAAAGAAAGATTTTACACTTATGCTTATGCCTTATAATATCAAAATCCCTGTTTTTCAGCACCAAACTGTGATGGCAAATTCCGCTGTGATAATGGCCAGTGCATCAGTCATAACTTAGTGTGTGACAAGTTCGCTGCTCATAATTGCCGAGATGGGAGTGATGAAAAACGCTGTGGTCGAATCACCGAGTATACAGGTTCATGTATGTACTTGTCACATTTGTGTTGCATGTATCTCGAAATGTATTTGAGGTTCAACCATGAAACTTTGTGGAAACATCTATTAATATATGAAAGTGTGCACCTGGGGTTTGTTTCTCCCTTGGATTAATTATCTTGTGTTAATTAATCATTAATTAACTTAGGGACAATGTTGATTCGACGTTAGACTTGTCACATTTGTTTCACAGGAGGTTTAACTAGGATAAGCTATCCAGCTATAAAGGGTACAAACTGGTTCAGGGGTAAGTCAAATTGTTCTTATCTGAACCTGTACTATAAAAATTTAGTAATTATGGTTTGCTTGACGGATATTCTTCTTTCATAATGAACCTCTGCATTTATAAGCAAAACTTCACGCAATCAGCTAGTTCATCATTTGCCACGTTCATATTCAATCATTATTTTGTGGGTTGTCTTTGCTGAATATTTAGCTTAGACAAGGAGCCGCAACCCAGAGAGACGTACGGGTATAGGCTATGAAACATATTGTGAGTAGTTACCCCTTGAAGACCCTTTAATTTTATTGGGTTAATACAGCCTATGTCAAAATTTTACAGAGGAACGTGTGCAATATATACAATAGTACTTCCATATGTATGTAGGTTAGACAGGGACAGGTTAGCTTATTGAGAGTAAAGAGTTCAGACTACGGAATAAGGTAATGACTACTAGGAAGTGGTTTTGGACAAAAAGACACAAATACAAGCATGTATCTCAAAAAGTATTTGAGGTTCAACTATGAAACTTTCTGGAAACATCTATCAATATATAAAAGTGCGCAACTGGGGTTTTGTTTCTCCCTTGGATTAATTATCTTGTGTTAATTAATCATTAATTAAGTAAGGGAAAATGTTGACTCGATGTGAGACTTGTCACATTTGTGTTGCATTTATCTCCAAAAGTATTTGAGGTCTTACACCAGCTACATGCCATATTCTATCCAGTGCTGATGGGGACAATGACAAGTGGGGGCACCCTTGTGCTTTGGACATTTTTCAATGCATTTTTTGATTATGGACAGCTTTTGGACCGTTTGATTAAACATATATTATTAGGTAAAATGACCTTATTTGTTGCCTTGGGGTAATTCTGTCATTTTGGAAATTGAGTATGCCTATGCTTTTTAGAGCATAGTAAAACCAAGCTTTTCTTCCCAACACTAAGTACTCAGATGTAATATACGGAATCACCAATGTGCTCAACGCTAGATACAGTGTCCAACTGTTTAAACTTCCAGTTATGGCAGGTTTACATTGTAAATAGCAAATAATATTTCTGTTGCCCTCCACTTATCTGCTGTGGTCCTGCGTGAGACAGGTGACTGAGGAGACAAAAATAACTTCAATGGTGAGGTGTAGGAAACCATGGTAGGAATTCTCATCAGCTTGTGCTGCCATGTTTTCTGGGTCCAGAGCCCAGGCACACATTTAGGGTCCACCATAGGCTCTCTCACAACATTATGATTTTCTATGTGCTTTGGTGGGCCCCTGGTCCCATTTATATCCCCAACACTCATCGCTTGGGGATGGGGGGGGGGGGGGGACCTTTCCCTCACACACCCTATCCCTGCCTCTAAGGCTCAGGCATTTCACATGGTCACCCCCATGGGAGCCTTTAAGGGCTATCACCATTGCCTCCCCCCCCCCCCCCCCCATACTCTGGAATTCTAATTTACCCTGTGGCTGTATAGCTCATCATTTCATTTCCTTTCTCCCAGCATCCTACCTGGTAGTTCTGCACACTTTTAATACCTTTCCTGCCTCCCAGAAAGCCATCCTTCAAACCTAAAACCCGTTCTACATATTCCTCTTCCTTTAAACACTGAACCTCTTCTAAACCTTGCAATTGCGATTTTCTATGTGCCACTTTTTGAAAAAAATCTTCTGTTATCTCTCTATATGCATCACAGCACAACAGCCACTGATCCACTGTCTCATCTGCCTCTTGTCTACACACCTTACATTTTCCATTACTACCTGTTGTCCACTTCTGTTTCCTCTTTTCTAGATTGATCACTCTTGCCCTACTTTGAAAAACAATCCTGGATCCCTTCCCTCCATCCCAATACACACTTTTCTTTGGCTTTTCTAATACCTTGTATGCTTTTAACGTACTCTTTCCCTCACTCTTCTTTTCCAGTCCTCCTTCCAGCCCGCTGTAACAATCTTACCTATAAACACTTTCCAATCATCAACCTCATCATATCCTTTAAATCCGTATCTCTCTGCTAACTTATCTGTAATCTGTGACCCGTCTTGTTTGTTCATTGACTACCTCACAATAAACTTTCCTGCACCACCTGTCTTCACTTACTGCTTGTCCTTTAACTTGCATTGGTTGTTAATACCTGATAGTATGAACTGGAATTTTGTCATTAGGTTTTCCTCCCAAAATGTGTAGATTCTTTCCTTACACTCCATGCAGATCACTCAGTTGTCATGTTGGTAGTCTTATAAAATAAATTATACTGATAAGACACATGTACATGTGTGCATTAGTAAAAGGGCATGGTGCTTAGATTATAAATAAAATGAAACTTTTTTGCGCTCTCTACTTGTGGGGGCCTTTGAACATGTTGATCACTTTCACAAGTACACCCGGACTACTCTTTACTGTACCTCTGCCTCCCTAGATTTGAGACTATTGTACTCTGTTGATTTTTAGCTTAATATTGATCAACATTTTTATATCGGGACATCATAATGATTTTTGTTTTCCATCACGCTGACACCGGGTCATATTACTTGATTGCACTTTAGATTCTAGGTTATGAATTGAGAAATGAACTCCTTCAGGGAGCCTATTTTGTCTTACTTTATAGCAGATTTAATATGAATAAAAAATACATGCTGTCTAATTTTTTCACCCTCGGCACATAAAGTGTCGGAGGGTATATTGTTGTTCCCTGCATCGTCCGTCTGTCCATCTGTCTTGAAGACGTTATAACAATATATCACAAAATACTGACTGTAGTTTTACCAAATTTTTGTCAGAGATGCACCTTATAAATTACCAGGTTCCTATTGAAAACCAGCTTCGTCTAGTTATTTTAAACGTTTAATTACACTTTTAATGTATTTATTTGAAGGCTGTCTGAGTGGCGTCAACCCTTACGATGTTACCGCAATATCTAAAAAATATTCACCGTAGCTTTACCAAATTTTTATCGGGGATGCACCTAAAGATGGGCCAGGTTCCTATTGAAAACCAGCTTCTTCTAGTCATTTTTAAACTTTTAATGTATTTACTTGAAGGCTGTCTCAGTGACAACTTTACCACGATATATAAAAAAATATTGACCGCAGCTTTATCAAATTTTTGTCGGAGATGCATCCTATGATGCACCAGGTTCCTATTTAAAACCAGAATCCTCTTTGTATTTATTAATTTTTTGTGAAATTTTAAAGTATTTATTTCAAGGCTGTCTGAGTGGCGCACAAGGGGATGATGTTATCATAATATCTCAACAAGGATGCACTTCTGAAGAAACTTTTGAAGTCTTTATTTGAAGGCTGTCTGAGTGGCACACAAGTGGACAATCTTGTTAGGTTCATAATGCATACTCTAGAAGGATTCATCAAAGCTTCATAAAATTTTTGGTGCAGTTACACAGTATTATGGCACCTGTTATGTCTCAAAAAAAGAACCCCCAAAACCCCAAAACAAATGCAGAATTGAGGAAAAAAAAGATTGTGGATGCTAAGGGTAATCTGTTCTCTGAACACTATTTTGTGACAATTATGATCAGTTAATGATCATGTGTGATGGAATGTTGAAAATAAGTACATAAATCAGTATCTTGGCCATGGATCTTAAACATTGAGAGTTTTTCTACAATTATGCAACTTAATAAGGATGAGGAGGTATCATTGAATTTTTGCAACATTAAAGGTCGTCTTGATTCAATGGGGAATAAGGTTTTGTCTGGGCGAGGCCAGGAGCAAACCCGTTCTTAAACTGTATTCCGACCGGTTTCGCTACACCGTAGCTCATCAGGGAATGAGAGTAACGGCCGTTGGGGCTGGTTTATATAGTGAGGGGAAACACAGTTTACGTTACCAACGTAAACTTGCGTAAATACACGTCAAAGACCTGTGACGTGTATTGAAACGTATGATGACGGGTTTGATTTATTCGTCATAGATACGTTCCTCATAAAACAGCTTGATTCAATGGGGACCACAAATAAGAAAGTTGATGTATAGGGTGGTTAGAAATGATATCTCAAAACCAAAATGTTAAATTTTATTTTCCAATAGTTTTTTTTCTTTTAGCTCCGAAAGTGTGACAGGAAAGCGTGTGAATTTTCTCCGATCATGGCCCGGTGTGGGAAAGTGTTAGTAAAGTCACAAATGCAACCCACTGGCTATGGTGCATGTGTTATAAGCCAGAGTGCCTTCAGTTTGCCAAGAATCACGGCAGATACAACAGAGCATAGTGATTCTGGAGAGTCTGAATTAAGTTAAGTTTTTCATTTACGTGGTCTTAACGAGGATTAAGAATTAATAATAAAAGCTTAAGCAAGAGAGGAAACAATCATTCAGCCTTACACACGTGAGGGGATGCACAGAACCCCAACGTCACCAGTACTGAAGGGAGTGCAACCGCGGTACAGACAGATGATGGCAACTTGCCATCTGGGCAATGATATTTCCTAGCAAAAATTGCTAGATTTCATGTGACAAGAACAAGCATGAATGCAATAAATTGGAATTTGCGCCAGGATGGGCGAGGTCTTGTTGTGTTTAAAACTTCTAGCATTCACGGAAACAGCTATGGCCTACGCCTATGGTATATAAAAGTCTGAACAAACAGTTAATTTTCCCTTCCCATCTGTGTGGTTTATGGATGATTAAATATAAGTTTGCATTTATGAATAGCTTTCAACCCAGCAGCAACCTCAGGACCCTTGGCGTGCAGTAATATATGTTTCCGCATACATCGTCATCAGCACAGGTTAATGATATCCTTTATTTCAGGTCCTGTCCATTATGTAACAGTGGTAAATATTTTCTTGTGACTGACTTATTTTCTGGTTCCACATTGACAACAAGGGTAAATGAGATGGAATTTTGTACACCTGATTATTGGGAGCTGGCCGTGGACTGTCACAAACAGTGGTACATGACAAAAAATGTAAGATCAGCTGCCCACTGGCCTTGGCAGATGCGTACATGAGGCGTGAATGTGGTAGCTATCCAAACAAGTGTTATCTGGTTATGGGATTGAACACCTCATAATATACAGCAGTAATCGGATATACATTGTACACATTATGGTGGCCAGCTAACTCAACCTGTTATGGACTGTTCAACCCTAGCCCAGGGTATGGAACAAAATCGGTCCTTGTTTGTCCATGTTTTCCACCCATTTTTTCCATCAATTGAACCAAAATGGTTAAACACACTCAAGTTTTGTTACGATGTTACTTTGCAACAACATCCCAGACCAGCATTGTCACTGTGACATTCGATTGATTATCATGTGATACATTGTAACAGTCGTAGAATTACTACACGTATATATATTTTGCTGTAATGAAAGCTGTGAAGTCAGAATCATACTAAAGATTAATTTGTACATACTGTAAAAAATGAATCACTGTTCCTGGCTTGGAAGAGTTATGCCAAATTTGGCCAGTTCCATGAATCCTTCCATTGTCTAGCGATAGGACAGCATTTGGCAACAGCAGTAGTTTTTACTTGCCAAACCTATCCTAAACATTGTCATATATGACAGAGGAAAGTCACCTTCCACAAAGTGTTCGCTGTATAGGTTAGATCGATCATAGGTTCCCAGGCTTTGCCACTTGTGCCTGTAAATCTTGACTGCACAGGTCTGTGCTCTCTGTAATTTCGGGTCTTTGGGGGAATGTAAACTAGCTGTAAAACTTGTACACTGTATTGGTACAATTAAGAGAACACACTGACCCATCTTGGGTGGGAACAGGGGCAGAAAGGAATATGTCTACATGCATTTTTAATCCTGTTGATGAAGGGTAAATAAAATATGTTTAAACCAAGTTACACTTGACAGCCAAAGCTTGCAAGCATGGTCAGAGTCTTCCCTGTCAGCCAGCGGTGTTGCGTTTGTGACGTCACTAGCCTTTCATGCCTTGTGGGTGTCGGAAATGAATGGAAAGAGACGATTGAAGGCACAATGAGTTTTTAAATTAAGAATGTGAATAAAAGTATTATTTTCTCATCCATTTTTTTTTAAAGCGTGCCGTACGGTGAGAACAACCCATGTGTCACCTATGTGTCAAATTTGAACATGGTCAATCAATAGGACCTTTTAATCATTTTTGGCATGAAGAAAGAACATCTTTTATGGTTGATTTAGTTGGTTTAGTCTTTTCTTCAAATCATCTCAAACTTGACCATGTGATACCAGTCTCTAATGATCTTTGTTTATTGTTGCAGTAACACCGATTGATGAGACTTCAACACCAGAAGTGTCGGGCAGTACCACTCCAGAGTGGCTGATGTCCACTGTTTACAGTTCTATCGGAGTCGTTGTTGGTGTAGTGTGCATCATTTCTGTCATTATCATAGCTGTGTGTAGATTCCGTATGAAACAAGATGCTGCTAGACGCATGCGGCTGGCCACAGAGCGCCACTTTAGGGGTTCTCAGTTACGAGGCTCTCGTCCTCGCTGGCAGCGCAGCACCCCGTATCAGCAAACTCCAGAAGTAGATGATTATGTCTTGCTGCATAGGTGCCCAGGATCAACCTATTTACCAGAGACTCCATTTTGTCCTGCAAATTATACTTCCACAATGGGAAGCAACTCCTCATATCCTCCGCAGACTGATTTATCCAGTCTGTTGCAGATTCCACCACCATACACAGATGCAACACCGCCCCAACCAGCTGGGGCAGAAACTCCACCCCCTCCCTATTCACCCCTTCAGGAAGAACAGAGGAGGGCTGAAAGGGTGCAAGAGGAGGAGAAAAAGTCCAACAGGCCCAAGCGACATGACGCTCAAATACAAACTGAATCTCTGGGGACTAGACAGAGCAGCCAAGCTGGTGGTTCAGGAACGTCAGGTGTACAGAGTGTACCTTTATTGATTGATAGACGCTCACACGGGGATGCTCACACACAAACAGATGACACATCCACTGGTCACACAACATCTGTGACAGATGATGTCACAATTGCATGTGAAGGAACAGTGTGAAAAAAAAACCGACCTTAGTTGTTACAATGCAACTTTTGTTGTTCTGTTGTGCATATATGGCATAGTTAAGTATTGCATGTCTTGAATGGGATAAATTTGACATCTTGAATGAATGTTAATCATTGTTATGTTGTATTCATACTGTTATCACTACCTGCAAAGATTTAGTACATATACCTGTTATGCCTCAAAAGAAACCTGCGCTGGCTGAGAAAAAGAAAGACATTTAAACAGCCAAGTGTACTGCTTTATGTAAATACTCCGTTTTGGAGGTATTACATGTACTTATTTGTAACCATTGCCAGGTTTATCCTTTAGCTGAATACACAGTCAAGAGATGAAGGTTTTGGAGGTAATCAGTTGCATGGCTATAATTTGCTATTTCATATTCTTCTGTTGTAGTTTCCTTCTACAATTAAATACAGCTGATCATCTGTCTCTGTTTGGTCACATTTTAGTAGCACAATGTCTCAATAACACTTTGATAACTTTTCTGGTTTCCAAAGAACACCATATCTTGAAAACTCTAACGTAGTTTAAAATTTGCAACACATCCCAAGAACATGTTTGGGTCATTAATAACATCATAATCCAAGAACATGGTCATACATGTTGGTACATTTTTAACTCATTCCATACCAGTCCCTGATTTTTCTGTATATTTACCTAGTTTTAAGGCGACAATTGCACATTTAAATTCTTCATGAAAAGAGCTTTCGTTCAAGTACCAACATGCCTATAGTCTTAAGTCAGTGGTTTTGGCACTGCCTGACAAGTCTTGCTGCAGCTGCCACAAGGCCACTGTCTGGTTAAGAGATAAAATATTTACTCAGAGTTCAGGAAAGTGTATTCTTTTATTCCCATTTGTATGTTACATGACTTTCCCTGCCAAGATTCTGTCCTCTTTTTCCATGCAACTAGAGCCTGATAGATTAGTGTGTTTAGTCAGGCAATGATCAAGATTTTCATTTTTCATTACAGGCTATAATTGACAGCCTACTATGTTATGTAGTCAGAGTTCATGATGTTTGTACATTGTATTTTGCACAGGGTACGTAATGATAGCAAATACTCAACCCCAATTTTGTGGGTTAAAGTTAACAAAGGGATAAAAAGTAATAAATGAACAGTAATGTTTTTGGTTTCAACACATTTTATTCAGAAAAACAATTGGCAATTATGCTCACTAGCCCATACAAGAGCCTCTTCCAACTTTTTTGTGCTATGACACATTTGTATGAAACTTGTCACATAAACAATGCATGTGCTAGGTTAGGAGGATGTGTTATGTAAAAGTATGGGTCACAGGGTGAGTGGCATGCAGCAGTGAATCCTTGTATATGGGGAACTTGTCTAGTGATCACCAGGTGGCAGCAACTTACATACATGTACATTCTGGGTCGAGTTCGCTTGCTAACCAACTTGGATTAATTTTGGTCAATTCCAACCAATGCACAACCAAACTCAAATTGGTCTGACCCAGTTTGGTCAAAATGATGTCGCGGCCTCTAACAAATTCTGCCAGTGCCCCAGAGCATTGTCAAAATTAGACATGGCAGATTCAAAATGGCGACCATGAACAAGTATGAGTAAAGCTGCACTTATATAATCCCGTAAGATTTTTCACTACGGGCAAAATAGAGAAGTGTAAGTGTATTAATTATATCTGTGTTTTGTGCTGATGTTGAAATTTTCCCAGTTTACTTGTGCACTGTAGCTGAACATGTGAATTTGACTTAAGAAATCCAAGGGGTAGGGGTAGGGTTGCATTAGAAAATCATCTAAGGTATACCATGTGATGATATTCTCGAAAAAAACATGAACCTTCGGAACATAATGACGAGGTATGCTTTCACTATACACAGCACATAAATACAGAATACGGTCATGTTCATCAGCAAAGCCTAACATTTCCTCCATATCATCATGTTCCAATATTTCCCATGGTGGGATAAGCATGTCACATTAGCCATGCTGTTTCTGACCATAACAAACTAGCATCCATTCGATTGCAATTGTAACCACCCATGCGTAACAAAAATAGACCACAGAGACCCAGTTATCATTGGTCGGTTTTAGTCAAGCAAGTGAACTCGGCCCTGGTGATGGCTCACTGACCTTTCATTGGTTGACAATAATGTAAGTACTTGTACCACAATAATAGCAGACTTCAGGTAGGATCATTTCAGAGTCTCCATGACGGCAGGATGTGGTGTAACCAGAAGTGGCACTGAGTCATTCAAATGGCTTCCAGTGCCAGGCATCATGGTCACAAGGTGCCTTCAAGCCAAACCAGGCTGTATTTATTATTGGGCAAGTCTAGCATGGATTTGATATGTTACTCAAATTATTGAAAGTCTTGTCATTATTGACATTCTGTTCCTATGTGTTATATAAATCCATGCACTACAGCTCATGTATGTCACATCAGCATATATGTGTATATATATGTAATCAAGGAGTCTTTATGAGTAGCCAAAGTGTCTGAAGGATGCATGTATGTCAGGCATCCCAGAAAGGTAAGAAGTCTTCCACATTTCTATAAAAAAATGATATTATAAACATATGATGTTTGTGGGATAAAGATGCAACTTCCATCTGATAAAATTTCAAACTTTGGACTGTAAATTTGAAGACTCACATTTTGAAACTTTTGTCCAAAACATGAACTGTGAACATCCAAGCATATGTACCAGCTGCTGTGCCGCAAAGGGTTTTAAGTGGTCGGCATGAAGACTTAGTGTTACCTGCACACTCTATAGACTATACACTAATGTACCAGTGTGTAGTTTCACCAACTTACAAATATGTATATATGCATATGCCAGTTTTGATGGCAAGCTACATATATGCAAAAGGTTGGTAAAAGGACCCAAACAAGTGATTGTTAGTTAAGTGTTGGCCACATTTTATCTGGGAGTGAACCACAAATGGAAAAAAAAAATGCCGGGTGTATCCGATGTTCTAGGTTGTCGAGGGACTGGTACAAGTTAGTACACCCATACGACAGTAAGTTGAGATCCACGTTGCCTAATACACAGGTGATACACATTGAAAACAGCGCACACAGATACAAGAATTTTCAGCTGCAAAAGGAAGGGTAAAGGACAACACAGAAGTGTTGTTGCTAAATGGGCACAGTTTCTACGAAAAACGCATGGGGAAGCACAGCAAAGCTACTTCTGCAAACATGTTGACAAAAAAAAAAAAAAAAAACCAACACAAAAAAGAAAAAAATGTAGCAGTGCTCTGCATATTTCACAAAGATTAATTTTCATTGAGAAGCACAGCCATCCTGCTACTGCTAGCATGCCAAAAAAAATGTACCAGTACTTGTTCATATATTTCACAAAGATTATTTTTTTCCTGTGCCAAAGTAAAGTTGCCTTCAGAATAACAATAACAACTGACTGGAAGACAAATACCATGCACGGATTTTTATCTTTGTACATAGATTTTCATATTATTTCCATACAAGTATGTGTACCTGAATTGATATTTGGGGGGAGGTTTGGCTGACTTTGCATGACCAAGGTGATAAAAGTGATTTTTATCTTTGTACATAAAGTTTTATATTATTTCCATACAAGTCCATGTACCTGAATTTACCCCCCCCCCCCCTTTTTTTGGGGGGGGGGGGGGGGTTGGCTGACTTTGTATGTCCAATGTGACAAAAGTGTTTTTGGCTACTGGGCCTGTACAGATAACAGATAAAGTAATAGATGAGAAGAGAATGATTACAGTTGGCAAAATAACCATACTGTCAGCCTGGCTTTCATCACATGACAGGCATCTGGCAAAGCTTTGAATTTATGGCCATATGGAAGTTTATTTGATGTACATGCACTTGAAAACCTTGATAAGGATTGCAGGATACGTTCTGACATACATTGTGAATATTTCAGTTTGAATTGGCATAGAAATTGATTGCATCACTGTATACAGTGTATTTTGTCCTTCAGTGAAGATCTTTGTAATTGCCATATGTGTCAGTTCAATATTCAATTACATGTGATTACTTGTGCCTTGACAACCATAATATGCACTCTCCAATTGTAACAGTTATCATATATTTCATGTGAGAAGTGTTGTCTACTTTGTACAGAAAATGTACCATGGTTTTTTATTCCATGTATCATGTGCAGAGCACAGTGCCTGCACAAAAGCTGTCTTCCAGTGCAACTGGTATGCATTGCTCAACCGTTTCCTGTCCAGATTGACCAAAGTGCCCATAGATGTCAAATTTTGTCCAGTTTAGTTTTGCTAAAAGAAGACCTTTTTATTGAGAGTTGTAGATGACATTGTGGTTATGTATCCCAGGTCAACAACTATCCTTTGCATGGGTGTGACACTTCGCTGTACAATGTGTTTTCTGGGGAGTTCGTCTGTCTGCTGATTCCATATTGATTCCCAATTGTCATGTGAAAATTGTTGCTTTCTAATATTGAAGGAAAGAAAATTGTGTGTTGGTATGACCATCATTGAGCTAGTCTGTTATATGGGCACGATGGCACCAAAGGAAGCTGCGCAAGGCAATAAAGCGCTATAAGCCTGTAGTTTATTCAATTATGCGTGCACAGATGCACAGAGTACTTGTGCCCATTTAAGTGTGCTTCCCCACCATCATAAAGAAATTCTCCTTTATGACTATTATGCATAGTTTTTTAGTATGCATTCTTAGCTGTGCAGACACCTTGGCCACAATCATGTGCACAGTGGATGTATGTGCACACTCCATGTAAAGGAGACACTCCTTTACAGTTTATATTGCTGCCCCATTTCATTTACATGTACTGTATGAAGTATGTACCAGGCATTGACCCAGTGGCATGGCTGTCCAAAAAGTTTCTGGTGCATAGTAAGACTGATCCAGTAACTTTCACTTTCCTCATTATGGGTGCTAAAACTGATGTATTATATTGATAGACTTTCAAATTTTACTAAAATATTTCATTGTAGCTAGAAAGTTGCATGAACAGCTTGAAACACATGAGACCTAAGAATATTTTAGGATGAGTAGTCACTTTGTATGTACATGTATGTGAAAAGGGTTAATAGAATATTATCATAACAGTCCTGTGAACAAAAACAATGCATATGTACTGAAATATTTACTGTATTCATATTAACAAAAACAAATTATTTTGTACATGGGATATATAAGCCATTTGTGAATATTGTATGTCCTAGGTCTCAGTGTAGGCAGCTCCACCTGGTGCTCCTGCCAGCTGGCAGGCAGAAGTCAGTAATCTGAGAAAGACCAGTGTGTACAGTTTAGATCAATTTTCATGACTTTTATTTGTGTGTAAAATATTAGAACTTCAATTTTGCACTACATAGTCTGATATTGTGTTTTGATAGATGTTATGTTATAGTCAGGGTATATGAACTATTGACCTTTAAAAATTAAATGGAGGTAAAGTGTCATCTTCAAGGATTCTTTGGTCACCTAAAATTACTTTAAACAATTAGAATGAAAATGATAGAGCAGCCCTATCAGAGTGGCATGCCCAAGGGCAACAGCTTTCCTTGGAATGCATGTAAATTACTTGGAAAGGGGCAAAAGCTCTTGTAAGATCACCACAATGAAATCATTCCGGCTCATATAGTATGTCAAAAAGGTCTGTTCATGCAGGCAAAAGAACAGTATGTTATGTAGAAAACACCAAAGACCAAAAAAATAGACGTGCACATGTGCAGTGGTAGAAAATAATGTGTAACCAGAGAGCATGAAGAAGTGTCTGTATCATTATTAACAATGTCCTCCAACCAGCCAGTATGTGGTTTATGCAGAACAATGCCCAATAACGAGCCAGTATGTGGTTTATGCAGAACAATGCCCAATAACCAGCCAGTATGTGTTTTATGCAGAACAATGTCCCATAACCAGCCAGCATGTGGATTATGCATATGAAGGTCCTCTAACCAGCCAGCATGTGGTTTATGCATGACAATGTCCTATAACTAACTAGCATGTGGTTTATGCAGAACGTCCTGTAACCAGCCAGTATGTGGGTTATACAGAACAGTGTCCAATAACCAGCCAACTTGTGGTTCATGCAGAACAATGTCCTATAAGCAGCCGGCATGTGGTTTATGCAAAATGATGTCCTTTTACCAGCCAGCATGTGGTGTATGCAGAATGATGTCCTATAACCAGCCACCATTTGGTTTATGCAGAACAATGTCCTATAACCGGCCAGCATGTGGTTTCTGCATATCATTCTGCACATACAGTGTGCAGACTTCCATGTATGAGTTGCCAAAACTTAGGTATGATGATCTGCATTGGTTGACTGGACCAAATGAAGGAAAGAGTGAAAGAGTATTAATTCTGTGAATGTTTGTGTTTTCGTTACTGTTGTAATCACAACACTGCACATATATATTTGTCACCAACAAATTGAAGAGTAATGTCTGGATATTGACTCGGATCAATTGAGTTTTGATACAGAAAGAATGTAAATATGCCAGGTTATTCTGTAAGATGTATTTGTTTAACTGAGAATGCAATGTGTATCTTTGATTTGACTGAAGTTAAAAGGACAGGCAGGTCTGAGAGTCAATGGCTAATAATACAAGACCACATTTGTTGTACATTGTTTGTGAAAAATTTGCAGTATGTTGAAAAAAGACAAATTTTCATAGAAAAATGTAGAAACCCAAGCATGAGTTTTGAAAACTTCAGTTTCTCAAAATCACAATAACAGTTCATCCTAATAAGAATACATGATTTGGAGGTAGAATACCTCCATGTGTTCAAGCTGAAGACTTTCAGGTTTGTTGACTCAAGAGTGCTGATCACCACTGTTAAGCTCACCAGAATCATCATGATTTCAGAGTGTAATTCTTCATTCAAGTCACAGTGTGTCCATATTTCCAAACAGAAAAAATGAAAGGGTCTAGGTCAATAGCTTTCCTTGGTACACTATTGGCCCAAAGCCAGTCAAATAAATCTGAAGATTTAGTCTCCAGCTTAGCATTGAAAGTCTTCCATAGGGCAGTCTATGTTTGTTATGACAGTGCATGCTTTGGAGGTACATGGTGAGTACCTTCATTTGCTCCAACATAAGTCTTCCAGGTGTGCTAATGTCAGCACAGATTTGATACAAAGGTTATATTTTTCACTTTTTAGCTCTGTTGACCAAAGTTCGCAGAGCTCATGTGATCACTCATGTCTGTCCGTTTGTCCATCCATCCATCATTCTGTCCATCTATAAACTCTTGCTTGTGAGCATGATACAGTCCTCAGTTTTCAAGATAGCCCATGTGACTTTCAGGACTTATTAAGTGTATGAAAATCTAGGTCAAGTTTAATATTGGTAGTACCACCCACAGTATTATGTAATATATGGGTCAAAATGTGACCCCATGGTTCTTTAGTTAGGCCCATATAACTTTTAGGACTTATAAATTGTATAAAAATTTACATGTATTGTAATGTTGGTTTCCACATAAGTTATTATGTAACATATGGGTCAAAATGTGAAAATCTTGTGACCAGTCCAGCACCCTTAATTTTGTATGGATCTTCATGAAATTTAGTGGGACTGTGGAGGTCAAAATCTCAGTTGCATATGATACTAGTGGTGCCACATATATTTTGATGGAAATTATGTGTTAACTAGTGTTGAAAGATATAAAATTCGGTATCTTGAAAGATAATTGAAAAGGGGCCCTACGAAATCTTAGCTCTGCTTTTGTCACCTTATTGTGACGAAAGCAAGCATGACTGAATTCATAGTTACGCTGGTCTGCTGTTACCAAGTGGGACATGCTATGGACACGTTATCTTGACCACAGAGGACACTTAACTGTGGAACATAACTCCACACATCCATGGACATTTGTCAAGATTTGACAGTTTGCGCATATCAGTGCTACAACCTGGTACCTTGCAATTGTACACAAGCATATTTCAGGCACAGTACATCAAAATCACTCTTTCAAACTTCCCCACTTTGTTCACACCTGTACACTTTAATATTGCAGTCGATGAACCGCTGATAGTGGTGTCCCACTTGCCACGAAATTCTGTTTAATCTCGTTGAGCGATCCTGCTGGTCCAAATTGCAAAACTAAATTTTGTTAGGTTGGTATTAGACGTGCCAAATTTATAGGATACATAGATCATGTCCAGTGCTAATATGTCATATGATATCAGTGACCTTGACCTATTTTTTGTAGGGCACCAGGCCTGTAAAGTTGAAAGATGTGATTTTGTAATTGTAGGATGCACATTGGACTCCGAAGGCAAAGATATTTTTTGTGGTGATGGTCATCAGATTATATGTCAGCAGAGCATTGGGCCCATGGGCCTCTTGTTTGATAAATAGCTCTGGTGCTCATCGGAGAATACAGCAATGTATGCAGAATGAATGCCATATGAGTAGTATTTTACAAGGTTCAGACATAATTTCTCAAGTTACATGTAGTTTAGCTGTTCACAGATGAGAATGGCAAATTCAGCATTTGCAAATGTTTGAAGTTTATTTTTTGAATAAAATGCATTTTAAACATAAATGTCTACATGTACGTGTGTCTA
The DNA here is from genome assembly GCA_964020975.1 of Hermodice carunculata. Taxonomy (NCBI): domain Eukaryota; kingdom Metazoa; phylum Annelida; class Polychaeta; order Eunicida; family Amphinomidae; genus Hermodice; species Hermodice carunculata. The sequence continues at coordinate 70,131,914 of OZ026612.1, read as the reverse complement.
AATCTGTTAAATTTTTTAGTGCCAACTGCGACTTTAGTTGAATTACTTAGATCAAACTGCTCTGAATTATAAGATTCATGCTCCACGAAAAAGACCTTTCATTCAAGCAGGAGCTTGCCTACAATTACATAGAATATAACGGTCGAGATGAACAGGTTTCCTTGGTGCGCTTTGGGTGTAATGCACCCAAAGCATGCCAAGGAAAGCTGTTGATTCAGCCCAAAGTGTGGCATTGAAAAAGGTAAATATGCAGCACCTCTGTGCAATATCAAAGCCATGTATACCCTAAAAGATTGGTACCTGTGGATGGATGCTATGCTACACCATTCCTCACTACATTTTAAGCTGGACATGGTAAACAATACAAACTGGAAAATAATGAAAATTTACTTAGCAGAATATCTCTTTAGCTTATAATGATAATAATAGGTGTAAATTGGAAAGGCTAATCTATTTCAGAGGGTGTTTGAAGATCCTGAAACTTCGTAATGGGTTAAAGAAGGCCAAGTTTACATCTGAACTGGGCATGCCAAGTGAAGGTCCTGTGTTTGGGAGAGAGGTCATTTGGGGGAGGAAGTGACCTTTCACCTCTCAAATTGTTGAGTTACTCTGGTAACCAGAATCAAACTTCTGTTTTTTTAATCACCATTAAGGGCTAATTTTAGTGAAAAAAAACCCACAAAACAAAACCATATAGCCTATTGATAATAACAAACAAAACCACTAAATAAGCCAAGTTTCCATCCATAGCAATTCATTCCCTTATTTCAAGTTTGACCTCTGTGCATTAATTTCTATGTTCAGAGAGAGAAAGTTACCCTTAATGACATGGCCCAGATAGAGGCTGGGCTTCACTGGGCGTGCTCAGCACAGATATCTACTCGGCCTATTAAAAAGACTTTCACTGTAAAAGTAGAGAACTTGATAAAACCTCGGTGAATAAATTATCTAGGTGAGACCTTGGTTGGGATTGGATTGTTTCAATCTTATCTAGTTCTCAAGGTCAAAGGATCATGTGAATTTGGTTGAGTGTTGTAACCCTTGAAAAACTGATGAAACTAAGAAACCTAGTAGGATTAAATATCTTGGTGAGACATAGGTTACAATTGTATTCAAATCACATCTTTTTAATTATGAAGGTAGCAGAATCTCTTGTTATGTCTGTGTGTGAACACAGGTGTATTGTCTTTGCCCAATATTCTTTGTTATGCCGATTTGTGTAACACAGATGTGCTTTTTGTATATTATGTCTTTCAATGTACCCCTGAGGGTCATACAGTTCTTTGCTGTTGTCTTCTTCCTCTTCTTCTCTTTCAATACATCGGCACAGACAAGATAACTTTTTTTTTTAACTAAAACTTTCACATTGCACAGCCCTATAGTCTGCTATCTGGGCCAATCAAGTTTGAAGATAGATGACATTGAGCTTATTCCCTAGGTCACAGACCTACATTAATGTTGGTGATTTGGTTTCTGGATGAAAACTTGAGTAGTTTTTGAGGTAGGGCTTTTTGTATTGCCCAGGATGATATATCTCTACAAAGGCTTGGTCAAGTTTGCTGATGGGTGACCTTGACCCAACTCCAAAGGTCACAGAGCCACATTACTGAATTATTCAACACATCAACATGAATAAGATGACTCCAGATATTTTAGAGCTGGGGCTTTCATATTGCACAGGATTATAGTCTGCTATAAGGGCTCAATCAAGTTTAAGGATAGGTGACCCTGACCCCATTCCTAAGGTGATAGAGCCACATTAGTGAATTTAGTTTCTGCATAATATGAAGTTTTTGAGCCATGGCTTCTATATTGCACAGGATTGTAGTTCTCTGTAACGGCTTGGTCAAGTTCGAAGATGGAGGAACTTGGCCCTGTTCCCAAGGTCACAAAGCCCGCCACATTACTCAATTCTTCAACACACTTCAGGTTTTTCAATTTGGGGACTTGAAACGTCACTGTCAAATTCCTGTCCAACATGTTTATGGTTTCACTTACTGTGTGTATCACTGAGGAGCAAAGTAGTCTGCCTTCTGTAAAAAGCCTCTCTTCTCAAGCAGGGGCTTTCATAATTGCACAGGACTCTTAAGGACAGCAACTGGTTACGGCGCAATGGGGGCGAATGATTTTCTGTTGGAAGATCAGCTTGTTCTAGTACTTTCTTTTTCTTTCTTTCCTTGTCTTTCTCTCTGTCTGTCTCTCCCTTCACCCCGTCTTGCCTTTTTCTGTCTTTCTAGCCAATTAAATATTAAAAACGTCGATGGCCTAAGTACCTTGACCTTGATTAATTGTCATATGCAAATTGAAAACACTTTTACAAGATGGGTACATGCTGAAAAAATATCCATGCAAATGTATTTATGGTCGAAATGTGTCATTTGAATTTGTAGGTCTTAACTTATACCTATGCAAATGTAGGTCTACTGTCAAATTTAATATAAGGTGCATAAATATGTAACAAATTTAGTGAAAACCAGAAATGTACATTAGTTGTGAAACAAAAAGAAAACAGACAAACAAGGAACCATTTGACATTTTGCCAAAGAAGTCCTATAGGTTGCATATAAATTAGAACAAGATTTTCGCAGATTAACTTTAATTCTGACAAAATTGTTTATGTTGACTATCTGTGTGATAGAAATATTGATCCAATGATGCTTTTAAAAATATTATGGTAAAGGCCACATTTCTGTCCGAAGTACAGGTGGCCAAATGACCTTTGTCCTTGACTCCATAGTTAATGAGTTAAAGTTGTCTCAAGAAATATATCAAAAGAAAAGAAAGAAAAAAAGGACCGCAACCGCAGCCCCACCCCACATCCCAAGGTGCCAATTAAATATAAATGTGAAGTCATGGTGGCAAATGTCCATGTAGATCATGAACTCATAAATCAAGGCAAACTGCTGGGAAAACCAACAGCAAAGAGGAAAAAAGCCTACAGCAAATGGAGATTCTTAAATATTGCGTGTCTTGTATACGAGTAGCAGGAAGTATCCAATGAACTTGATTATGTAATGCTTTCATCACATTTGGGCTAGTGCAATTATCTGGTACATAACGTGACTATTACCTCACAGTAGGATCGACTGACAGCCACACGCGAGATTTAAATTTTATAGGGCATATACATTGTGCATGACTTAAATGCAACTGTACACTTTCTGCTGAAGTTGCTTTGGTTAATTTGAAAGTTTTAGTCGAATATCTCGTTATTGTAGCCAGTATTCAAGGTAGCACTTAAGAATTAATGCTTGAAGTCTTAGGGTCGAGCCACTTGCCAATTAAAAGTAAGCATAGGGTCTGTGCGCAATGATCTACTGTGGTGAAAATTCAAAAGGGAAATCCTGCATGTACATTTTATTGAGAAAATGAGTGATTTGGCCATCAGATGCACAAGGTTTGTAGATTGCTGCTTGAACCATGCATTATGTATTCATACGCAGTGTATTGTGGGTCTCAGTTGGTGACGTCAGTTTACATTGCTTGTGTGCCACCCAACGTAATCTTTAAAACATTTGCCGTATAAAACGCATTTGAAACACAAAAAGGACTCTTCAACCATGTATTTTACAAAACAATTCATGCATTGAACACAAATATGCCAGAAAATGTATAATTACCCACTGAAAGGGTAAATGAACAAAAAAATATATAGGCTATTTACTTCTTAAGTGCACCCTCAACACAGTCGCATCAGTTGAGCCTGTAGTCACCATCTGACGTTGACTGAATGAAACAGAACAACCATATGCCAAATGTTTGCACCCTAATCATCCTGCATTCAGCCTAGCATTGATATGTAATATTAAAATTTTACGAGATTGAAAACATTTGATTTGAAATACACGGAGTTGTAATCTTTACATAAAGATTTGTATGATAATACATTACCAGTCCTCTACATTTGGTTTATCCCTGTGAGATCGTACCCACCCCAAAATTCTATCTCATGAGAAAACATTTCGTTGCATATGTTTCTCTGGACTGGAGGCCCATGGCGCCCTCTACCAGTTGACCCTGGCACCCATACTTGACCTCTGGTATTGTCAAATCACATCAGTTTTCTCTCTTTCACTGTTTTGCCTGCATCTCTTTTTCTACTCTGTAGAAACTGTTACACTCAGCTTTATTGTTGTTCCGTGTCGTCATCAGCTGTTTTCTTACGTTATTTGGTAGATTACTAGCAGTTCCCTACCTGCCAAAGCAAAGGTTTTATAGCTCACCTTTTTTATGACAAATGAGAGCATTTCTCTGCTGGTGCATTTCCTGCCTGTTTGTTGCTATCCAGATGGCGTCTGGTGAAGTTTTAGAAAGAGGGATGCCAAGAGGACATGCTATGGCAAGTTGCAACATCCATAGCCATTGCTGTTTGGAGTCTGCCGTCTGCACTAGTGCCAGCCAAGTATGACACACAGGCTCACCTAGTATACCGTCCATCACTATGCCTATGCAAAAAACCTCCAGTGCCAATGCAGCCTCAAGCAACAAGAGGACACAGTTTAGGAGACCATTGGGCAGCATGATGCCTCAGACACCTGTTACTGATCCCAGTGGCATGGTATGCCCCAGAATAGGTACAGTCACTTTATGGTCAGACCCAGTTGCCAACAGTACAGCCTTCATGGGACCAGCTTCTGCTGTTGCCACTCAGTTGCATTATAAAATGTCATATCGACATACATGTGGAACTAGATTTGAGCAGTCTATATTCAACTGCTGTTCCAAGCACACTGCTTTCTGCACCTATGGCTCCTGTGCCAGCCCCTGATGAAGATGCCTTCTAGGCTTTTATGGCTGGGGCCTTACTATTGGTTTTATCACAGCTACAGTTTTTTTTCTATGGGAGCAGGCACTGCACGCAGCCTGAGGTTGAAATACACTGTTGTTGTGAACAGTTACTGCTCCTCATCTGTCACCATCTCTGGCTTCACTGGTGATCCAGTCAACTTCCACCAGGGAACACCATTCATAGGAGAAGATTAGATGACAGGAGCACAGGCACTGTTGCAGGCATAGAAGGAGCAAAAGAGGCAGACCAGGCCCAAGTCCCACTCCTGTTCTCCATGTCACCCTTCGCCTGTTACTTCTTCTGCCCTTGAAGCCAAATGCCTGCACAGAACCTGAGGCACTGCCTGATGGGCAGGAAGGATCACTGTTCAATCAGCTTCCTGTCTCCATCACAGAGTCCTTCACCTTTGCAGCTCAAGGTAGTTTCTCTGAAGAATCGGGTCCAGTCTCTGCAGCAAGGCCTTCCACATACACATGATGCTTCACTACTAGAGCAAATCACAATCCCAGTCTCCATGCCCACCTGACCATTCCTGCATGACAACACCTTCACCAAAGGTATGCTCTACTATCACAAAGAAGAAGATCAAGCTAACCAGAAGCAAGGCACTGGTGCAGCCTGAGCCCCTGCTGCTATGCAATGGACTGGCAATATCAGTGACTACCAGCTTGCACAGCAGACAAGACAAGGATTACAGGGTTATACCTTAAGCCGTTACTGACACGATCCCTTTCTGTACATACACTATAGAGCAAGCCAGGGCTATGTCAAAGCAATTGGAGTCCTCCTCTGCCAGCTGGCCCCATGAGTGAGTTGGACAGATCAGATCTAATTCCCAAGCCAAGAAAGCTGCTGAAGATGTCCCATGTTCTTACTTTCACCTGGGACTTCAGACTGCATCCCCTCCAGGAGGAGGTCTCAACCCTGTGTCCGGGAAATAAGTCACTGTTTGGAGTTTACCTACCACTGAAAGAGGATCATAGTGGACATTCAAATTGGCCTGGTGTGATATAAGCCCTAACACACAGCCAGCTTTTATGCAGGCTAGCTGACTTCAGACTGGACAACGATGTCTTCAAGGTGTTCCACATCCTCACCCAACTTGAGCAGTCCAGGGCCCTTTCTTTGCAGCTCACCCTGGAGAAAATGGTATGGATGGCAGGTGGAGACCAGTGATGGATCTCGCCTGTCTCAATATCTTTCTCCACAAAGAGAAGTTAAGACGGAGACACTGGCTTCCACTGTGGCTGCTGTTTGCCTGGGGGACTGAGTGACATTGGTGGACATGCAAGATGTGTATTCTCATGTACGGATAGCTGCGTCCAGCCGGAAGTACCTGTGTTTCTCAGTGAACAGGGTTGCATATCAGCTCTGGGTGCTGCAATGTGGCCTGGCTCCAGGATTCCTGGATTATTCTCATGGGATTGGCTTGTGCTCATGTTGAGCCATACATACTGAAATTGTATGATTCCAGGTATGCTAGGTTCGTTATGTGGTGTGTGAAACAAGAACTGGAAACTGACCCATGGAAGGCCACCACTGTAAACAACATTTGTTGTATTAGGGTAGGATTGGCTTGTGCTCATGTAGCCATACATACTGAAATTGTATGATTCCAGGTATGCTAGGTTCGTTATGTGGTGTGTGAAACAGGAACTGGAAATTGACCCATGGAAGGCCTCGACTGTAAACAACATTTTTTGTATTAGGGTAGAATTTTGGAATGGATACGATCTCAGGGGGGTCATACCAAATGTAGTTGAGAGGACAGTATTACTAACAAATATGGAAATTATAATAAATTTCCCAGTTTTGCGATCTTGGTGAGTCTCCACTAGATGCACACCACTATGAAGGAATTTTTTCTTTTGCATTGCCATATTATCTAGATAAAACATAAACACAGATATATGTGTCAACACTTTCGATAAAGTTGAAATCAAACTGTTACTTCAGTTGAACCTTCATGGAAGAGTTGATTTCTTGATTACGCCTCCATCTTGTGTCATATTGGTTCTCACACTTGGTGACATGGGCTAATTGTTTTAAGGCATGGTACCAAAGAAAGACCACTTTGTGATATTTTGGATATATTTGGTCGTAAAAATTCAGATTTATGTACCAAAGTGCTTCACCTTAAACGAATGGAAGTCTGCTGGATAGCATAACTACCTATAAACCAAGTTGACATCTGACCAGGAAGACTGGATACTGGTGTAAGAGATTGCTTCCATCTAATATCTACCACTCTCCGAGTATATCACAGTATATCACTTTTACATTGCCACATTATCTATATCTAGAGTATATACGCAGCTGACCGTTTTTGTCTTGGTTTGAACATTTGAAAAACAGTTGACCAACAGGCTCACCAGTTTGTGTAAAAGCCTCTTGTAGATATACACGAGACGTGAAAACTTCGAAACACCAGCACACAGAAAGATAACCAACAGGACCACAATTAGGAAGAAAAAGGAAAAAAATGGAATCGTGATTGAGCAGAATAAACTTTACCAAATTCTTGCACAAAACCATGTCTTAAACCTTGCAGTATTATTATTTATGAACTACCAAAAAACAAAAAACAAAAAAAACAAAACAAAAAAAACCCTTTTTCTTACTTTTAATAATATCACTTCTCACGGTTTAAAACAGTAATATATCCATATTAAAGTTGACAAAGGATAATTATCATTTTAGATCATTGTAACTGGTTCTTAAGCTGAACACACCAGTTACATTCAAAGAATAAGTGGTGAATATTTTCTAAGTTTGCTTTGCTAAAAACCTGACAGAGACTTTTCGACACCTATTTTGTAGGGATCATTATTCAGCTGGATGCAGCCCTTTTGCATTATGGCATGAACTAAAAGCAATTGGTCTCTCTCCAGTATAATACAGCTCGTTACTTTTGGGTTTCTTTCGATTCAATACTCGTTTAAATTCATCCTGATGGTCAGTATTCCTAAAATGTCGAGGTAATAAATTCCATTTCGGCACAGGAGAATTATAAAATGTCATTTTCTTAGTTTCAGGTGTTCTTATTTGTTTATTCCAACACAAGACTGTTCCCGGTAAGAGATTATTTAGGTATGATACAGCAATTCCATTAATGAATTTGAACATAAGTACCAGTTTTTGTTTCCTCCTACGCTCAGTTCTTTTTTCTTAGCATTTGTCTATGTAATTGTTTTCATAACTTGTGCAGGCAAATGCTTTTTCACTGCCTGGGCTGCAGCTAGTTGGACAAATTACAGACGATCTTTACAAGCTTTTGTGCATCCACACAGACCACACTGGCGTATTCCAAACAGAAAAGTACAGAGTAAAAGTAGAGACATTCATGAGTTTCTTTTTGTTCAACTGGTATGCAAATGTTTTAAATCCCCAACTAGAACAATTTTTTTATTTTGCGACAACATGGTCACCATGAATTTGCCAGGATAGATGTAAAGAGAACCAAATACCCACGTGTTTATGAACAACGTTTCCAGACTACTACTACTACTACTACTACTACTACTACTACTACTACTACTACTACTACTACTACTACTACTACTACTACTACTACTACTACTACTACTACTACTACTACCACTACTACTACTACTACTACTACCACTACCACTACCACTATCACTACCATTATCATTATCATTATCATTATCATTATTATTATTATTATTATTATTATTATTATTATTATTATTATTAAATATAAGGTCGGGATGGTCACCAGGGTTATCTGTTCTTACTTACTATCATTGATATAGTTTTGGTAGGGTTGAAGGGAAAAAAGCCACTGGTCTGACCATGGTGATATTGATACAAGATCACGATTTATATTCTCAGCTGCTTCAGTAGAATAGTTCACTGTGATGTATAAGGTGGTGTGGTCGCACAAAAAGGCGCACTTTAAATTTGACAATTTCAGCAACATTGTAAACACACAAAAAACAACAATGGACTCAGAAGTGAACCTTGTGCTCTGCTTAGATTCCCCCTCTCCACCCCCCCCCCTCCTCGCCTAAGAAGCCCGGTCTTGGGTGACTATTCTTCGAATTCGTGCGTGAGGACAGTTGTCTAACCAACAAATTAATGGGCCTCGGATACCTGCATTTAGCCCTCAATGATAGACATTACCAAAGGATTTAGTAATGTCACAAAATACTATCCGCACTTCCTTCTGAAGATCAACTGCTTTGAGAATTCGTGATAAAGAAAAACTAGCCGATTAACCGCCCCATCTCGGGGTAAGAATGTAGACTGACTTTCTGATAGTACGTAATTGTCACACAAACAGTTGAAGATGTTCCCCAAAACAGCATGTCCATGCACCTTCCCTTCACAGCTTTAAAAAAGAGATAAGTCTGTCATTGCTATAGGATTCTGTTGCATCACCTTTATAATTGGTGTTACCTGTGATTGTTTCCATTCAGACGGAAACGTACAATTATTGAAACAAAGATTCAATAATTTAATGAGAGAAGGGACAATACAAGGGGCTGCCTCCTTGAACAGCAGGGGACCAATGTCATGCGATCCACATGCTTCTTCCCCATTCAAAGATTTCAAGATGTCAATAATACTAATTTCGTCTAAAACGAGTTTCCAGCGAGTTTTTCGGAGCTTGACTTCACCAGGACAAGTAAAGCAGGAGGCATCTACATCACACTGTATAAGAAAATACTGATTGAAAACATCACCTTTGGTTTTACTGTCAGAAATGACAGTCATTTGACCAAATAGAGGGTATTGGCGTTTTTGTTATTCCAACATATGAAGTATTTAACCATTTGTCACCACTTTTTTCTTTAAACTCCTCAGTGTTTACAATATTACATTGTTTATTGTGAAAGTCATCTTCCGTTTTGCTTTATTCCCAAATACATTTATACCTTTGTTCACGAAAATACCTCCAAAGTTAAAGATTTTTGTTCGAGGCCTTTTCCTTCTCATGAATTCTGTGAGCTTCACCCTTTTTATATCTGCAATTTTGAGGTGTACCACGGAGAATCGTTTTGTCTTATTCTGACATTTGTGTTAAGTATGCATAGTCAAGCAACGTTCAAAAATGTAGTTGTCCAATTCTGACAGTATCGACATCAGGGAAATCAAAGCAGAAGTACCACTTTACATCGTTTAATTTTTCTCGAAAGAATTCAAAATAAGCTTTAGAATACTGCCAAATGAACCTTTCGTATGCCCTGTCCACTTCAACTCGAAAGTGGGCTTGCCGACACGGTACGGCCATCATTTTGTGCAACCGAAGGAAGTGCAGAGGCTCCTCGCACAAATTGACGGATACTGCTTACCATCTGGTCCAAATATGTCGAGCTATATGTTCATTCACCCTTGCGGGCTCCTTTGTACGAATGGTAAGATTGTTGTGCAGACTAAAATTTAATAACTTTTCCACATGGTTGGGTCTAGGGTGTGTGCTAAGATCACCCACAATTAAAGAGCTGCTGGTTTGGTCCACGATCACCCGAGGATCACAATGATAAATTTGAATTATGGGGCCTGTAAACGACCGCCAGTAATAATTTATTATGGAATGAAGCTTCAGCCCACAAAAATGCGAGAGCGGAGTTCCCCAGGTCGGTATGCGCCTTTTCACGACCAAAGTCCGAGACGCATAAAGTGCGACTCCACCGCCAAGCCGCTAGCGCGATCTGGGCGTGTAATGTGAAAACCTGGTTCTTTACTTCAAATAACAAGTGCAACAAAACCCTTTGTTAGGAACGAGCCAGACGAGACGCCTGTAGCAGCCAATTTATTAATTTCATGATATTCTTTCACTGACTATTATATATCCCAATAATAACAATGAACGCAAATCTGCGAAAACAAATGAAAGATTTGAAAGCGACTGATTCATTGCCACATAAATTACTCATAACTCTTGCAACTGCCACTTAAACTGACACAATAATGCAATACAGTATATATATACACTACCCCCTCATAGAACAAATAAGCCACCCAGGAAAACCCTGATATACAAACCAATAATGGCATTAAAAAGCTCTGGAAACCTGTGTTCGGAGCATGCAGAATTGTTCTCAGGGTAAAGATGCCGAACTCCATCTCTTACAACCTGTTCCCAAAATTGATAATAACAAAAGTTGAAGGCTGCTCTACATTGAAATAATACTTATGACCTTAAACATACGTGACTTACAGAACTCACCCTATTGGCTATTAAAGTGCAGAACAGAAAAATAATTCCTGCTAAACTTGTGCAACGCGGGAATATTTTATATAGTTGGGTCATCACTATGTTTTATTATGCAGCAGAGTTTCAGCAAGGGCTATGCCGGTGCTAGCGATGATCTTATACATTTGTCGTGCGAAAGACCACGGATGTTTGCATGGAAAATGCTTAAGTCCCCAGTTGTTTCAGTGGGGCTCAGATTTGCATGCATGTCCCCTGACAAAAGTAACAGAAAGAAATGCAAAATAGGAAAAGCGTCCATATAATTCTCCAAAAGCGATGATAATGTAGAACATTAATTTGCTGAAATGTCAAACCTCCAGATAAGTTATCCTGTACTTCTCGCATAAAAACGGGGGGGGGGGGGGCACTTATACATGACACTAATATTGTATGCTGCACAGCAGGATCACAAAGTACACTGCAGTCTGCCTGAAGACCTGATGGAACCCCTGTATTTAGTTTTACAGATAACACCATATCTTTACATTTAAATCCACTTGGCCTTTATGATTTCTCTTTGCCTAACCAACTCACACAATTTTTCAAATAATGGTATGAAACAATGTACATGTTTTTCGTTATAAAAACCACTTAAAATACCATATGAGGTGGGAGGCAAAAGCAAGAGCCATAACACATGAAGTCACCTGTCCCTGTTTTAGGTCAAAAGGCTATTTGAATACCAATGTTTTGGATTCCCAACAACCTGGAAAAAAAAAACGGGGGTCCCTTTTGTTGTTTGTAACATGGGAGGTAGTAACAGACCAAAAGGGAGCCGAAAAAAGCGTTAATTATATCACATAATGAACATTTTTCACACAATAGCATTGCTAGTGTTGAGCAGTGCAGCATGACCCACAGGCAGTGTGTTGTAGAAATGGTTGTTGACACCTTCCCCTGAACAGCCCAAAGTATAAGGTATTGTTCCAGTAGGATCTGTGCAGATGACCACAGGACTATTGGAATAGACGTGTATTCCTAGAACTTTTCAAGTCGTCTGTCATATCTAGCATGATATCACTGTCGGCATAATGTAAGTTGATGTACATGACTCAATCTACAACACTTAATCAGTGTCCATGCCAGGCATGAACCCTGAAAGAAAAATAAGTGAATTAAATTCCAAAAATGTATTGCTTTGAACTGCAATAGGTTTCTTGTAGCGTGCACTCTCGTCATTATAACACGTACTCCTCTGAAATAATAACGGTTGAGTGGGAATACTGCCCACCTCACTTAAATCTCTCATTTTGGCTTCCACCACCTGCTCTTTCTACTGCCATATTGGTAAGTGGAAAATACACGAGCAAGCAGTCAAACTTGACTGTGCATGTGGCAATTTACTCGTTGATTATGTGGCATAATGGTCATTTGACATGTTATAAATGACTTGTTATAACTCAAACTTGTCAGGTTGTTGGGATATTTTTACAAACAGATGCTGTGCGTCTTCAGAAATTCCTTTTCTCCTCACCATTGTGACAGGCAGACCAGCGTGCAGGTAGATTGAGTAGGTCTTGTGCATTGTGACACAATCATTTTGTACTTAGTTTTCATTCATAATGTAATTAAGAGGGGCAACATGGTCCTGTTTTAGACACACATTCAGGCACAAGACATCGCACCTGTCCAAGTTATTGCAAACTGATTGAAATGACCTCATTGTTTGGTAAATAGTCAAGTGACGTCAACTGTTTATGGCTTTTCCACTCACTTCCACAAATACAGTATTTTAACTGGTTTTTATGAAGGGAAAACATATATATTGTTTCATATTATTATTTGAAAAAGTGTCAGTTGGTAAGCAAAAGAGAAATCATATAGGCCAAGTGCATTTAAATATAAAGATGTGGTGTTATCTGTAAAATTAATTTCAGGGGTCCCATAAGGTCTTCAGACAGACTGTAGTGGGAGTTCAAACATCTCAGAGACCAGGAATGAATATAACCCCGTATCGAATTTCGGAACATGTCCAGACTCTGTAAGCACAAATGAACATACTGTGCAGATAACCAAATATGTAAACATCATGAGGGCTGCATATCTTATTGCACAAATTAAAGTTATCTGGTTGAGTAAAAATAAACATGTGCGAGTTTTGTTTCTAGTAGAGGCAGTGAAAATAAAAATCTACGTAGTTCTTCTAATTTGTACTTAATAAATGTTCATTCTACCGCACATTATAACAAAACCTATAATTGCGAACATAATATACAAGACAAAATGAAAATACTGCAGACCATAATCCCACTTTCACTGCAAAGGTACCTTACGAGTAGATTATATTTTAGGCCATTCGTAACTCGGCAAACAATTTCCTTATCATAGATATATCAACTAGCAACCTATGTAAAATGTGATAAAAACGAGACCAAGGCACGCCAAACAGGTACATGTGAAGGTATTGAATATAACAAAATTTAGTAGTTCTAGTATATTTATAACTGTTAAGCGTGGTAACACTCTTAATCTTGTCATTAGATTGAACATCAAAAATCTGCTCATGCACCGTAGGGAATCTTTACAAAAGCATGGTGCAAGAAGATACTGTGGAAGAGTACACACATTGGCACAAAAGTGCCGTACATGAAATGTAAAAAGAACGCTAGTAATTATTAGATGATAAGATAACCCCAGGCAGATAGAGTGGTAAATTGCTTTTTCTGCTACCTAACCTGTAAGGAACTTTGTTGCTGACTACTTCATCACGAATGCTGACTAGGATCCTTTTACCACCATTATTAGTGGACTTCCTGATGTGGCCGGATACAGGGCTTTATCAAAATGTACTTAGATCTTATCAACGGGCATGCCCTCTCAAAACGTTAAAAGCGACATGAGCATGAAACACTTTTTATGCATGCTCATCTAAAATATATATATCTCTGGATGAAAAAGACGATTTTTAATATTTTTAAGAGCAGTAGTCAAGAAACAAAAGACTAGAAAATTCCTTGCAGTAACAGTATATTGCACTCTCTCTCTGATCGGAGTCATGTCAATGAACTGCGGGTGTGATGGAATATAGTCTAGAGGTTGACTTGTCAGTAGAGCTCACGGAATCCGATTGCACCCGTTGTCCGTCTGTCATTTAGACTTTTTGTATTTTCACCATCTCAAATCCTGTTGCATGGAAAGTTTTTAATTTGCACATGTATGTTCCCCCATGTGGTCCTCTGCTATGTTGGTGAGGGAGGTGATGATCAAATATTTCAACATTTTTTTCATGAAAATTAAAATTTATATTCTTTTTACTTTTTTGAAAAAAAATCAAAATTCGTTCTTTTGATTAACTTCATGGCCAATAACAAATCATCTGGCCAATAACAAATCATCTGCCCTGCGGGTCCCATTATTCTCAATGAACAATTAGTCACATAACAATTAACACAAGTGTACATGATATTTGATACATTTTAGAATGTTAAAATTGCGTTCACTTTTTTTCATAGATAAACCGAATATTGAACGTAATGGTAAAACACTAATGACCACTTTTCTGTGCTAAAGGTGCTACTTAAACCGTTGTTTCAAAACTAACTGTGAAGTCACTTTTCAGGAAGTATTACGAAGTAAGACTGATGCTCCTTTACAATGTGTATTCCATCCTTTTTTTCTTTGTAACACATTTTATTATCATGTGATCGTGCCTTTGGCCAAAGTTATAAATTTAAGGATTTAAGGAGTATGGTACTATTATACTTGCATTAAGTCGATCAAAAAGTCCTGAACAACGCAAAAATTGCTCACTTTGTAGGGATCCTTATCACTGGTGCGTTCGCAGTGACAACCGTGCAATCCTTAAAAAAGTTCACAACTGCCAGACTGAAACCAAGCAAATTGCACATGTATACTTGATTGCATATTCATAATGTCGGTAGATGTAATGGTTTCACAACAAATAAAAAGAGTCAGATCATTTATGATGATGACGGTGGTAATGATAACAGGTATATATATATATATATATATTATATATATATATATATATATATATATATATATATATATATATATAATAATAATAATAATTAAAAGGTGTAAAATCGCAAGCTGGGGTTTTAATAGTTGTACAAGTGTACAAGGTAAAAGATGAAGCTTGTAAATATTGTACGAAGTGGAGCGTTTACGTTATAAAAAGTGAATATCGAATTAGATTAATTACACAAAATGAAGCGCAGCGAAAAATAAAATAAAAACGTGAAGCGAACACCAGTACAGCGCCAATCTTGCTGTCTGTCTGCGTGAACTTTATATATCCGGTGTGTTACAAATCTACACACATAGTAAACTTTAAAGTGAAAATCTGAAGACAACCTGTATATAGAATAAAGCCACTTTTTGACAGCATTTTGGGTGTCCTTATGAGAGAGGGATCGCTGTAATGGTTGGAATTAGCAGATCTGCATATAAAAAGTAAAGTGAGACGTTTTCTATAAATCCTTACAAAATGTGAAGTGAAACAAATGGTTTCTTATAACAAGTGAACCGAAAGTAGTATTATAAAAAGTGAAGTGAAGAGAAAAGCTCATAAAAAGTGAAGTTGGAAACAGCTATAATTTTCAGAAGCCATGTGGAGGCCGATAACAACGTCATCAAGCAAACTAGAGAGAGAGAGAGAGAGAGAGAGAGAGAGAGAGAGAGAGAGAGAGAGAGAGAGAGAGAGAGAGAGAGAGAGAGAGAGAGAGAGAGAGAGAGAGAGAGAGAGAGAGAGAGAGAGAGAGAGCGCGAAAAAAAAACCCTGTAAAACAGTGTATGCCTGGGATTATGAGTGAAGTTGCTCCTTCTCTACGCATTTAATGGCACTATGCGACTTTTCTGTATGGTTTGTTCTCCTTTTGCGACATTTGATGGTGTGGTTACATAAGGTTGTTTTCTTGCTTTCTGACATGCACCCCAACCTGGGCTTAATGAATAGCACCAAATAAACACATAGAGCTCTGTCATGAAAATGTTTGAAGTCTCAAGATCTAGAGTGAAGGGGAACTAGATGATGTCCTCATATTGCCCAAAGGGAAACTGTAGACATAATGATTTTCTCTAAACGAACGGTATGTAGTTCACCAACCAGCCACTTATATTGATGGCTTTCAAGAGCCTCTGAAGAGATAGATCTGCTGGTCCAGAGTAGTGCTGAGGTCTTTGTGCCAGACTCACTGCCATGTACAAGATGTACGGATCTCAAAAATCCGAACTCTAAATCATAATGAATTGAGGTTGCCACCTGGAAAGGGCTGATTCTTATTGGTATTTATTATCGCCCCCTAGGTCAATCAGCCGATCACGGCACCTTTTTTCAACGATTCATCCCATTCTATCACTTCTGCGTTAAGAATAAACCAGCGTATCCTACAGATGACAGGTTCCTTTAATGATCGTTGTGAAGAATGGGCCTCTGATCTTACCGACAATGAGCTTGGCATATCCGTACTAAATCTCCCCCCTCAGGACGACCTCTTCCAACTTATTTTTGAACCTGGGGTCACCGGTAGCTTTCTTGATTTACTTGATACTGACTACATAGTCTTCCCAAGTTTGCGGCACCGTCGGTCCAATTTGAACTGCTGACCATTCTGTTATTTTCCCTACAAATTGAAGATGGAATGGCACCTCTATGTGTACCAGTTTTGAATATATTCAAGATTTAAATTTTGTGTGTTCACTTAATTTGCATAAATTACAATTGTATAATTTTGGTTCATTGGATGAGGCTTTGTCACAAAACTACGAATTGAAGTTGGAATGACACCTCTAGCTATAATAGTTTTGAGCTAGTCAAGATTTAAATTTTGTATATTCACATAATTTGCACTTGTTAAAATTCCACAACTGTGGTTCATGGTTCATTGGATGCGGCTTTTTCACAAACCAATAAATTGAAGTTGGAATGACACACCTATCTGTAATAGTTTTGGAGATATTAGTCGGTTATTCAACTTCGACATTTTAAGATGCCTTTAATTAGCATAATTAAAAAATTCTACAACATTTCTTTACTGTCCACTATATTGGCAAGTGTCACAAACCTATATATGCACTTTGCAATTTTGGGACCATCTGCAACAGTTTTGGATGATATGGAGCTTTTAAAATTTTAATTGCCCCTAATTTGCATAAACTTTTACACCATGACTATTCCAAGCGATTTGCGCCATTTCACTAGTATGTCACTCACCACGCAAGTGTGATGGTTTTCAGAATAATAGTGTCCGAGAAAAAGTGCGGATAAAAAGGGTGCCATTGAAAGAAAGAAAGAATGAAAGAATCCGAGGAAAAACAATATGTCTGGGTTGGCAACCAGGCATAAAGAAAGAAAGAAAAAAAGAATTCTCGATATAAAACAAAATGTCTGAGTTCGCACCCAGATATAGAAAGTGAAAACACAAACATTCTTAAAAAAGCGAAAAAATATTGCAGCACCACGCGCTGAACAAATTATGGTCTAGAGTTCTCCAGAAGTGTCCCTATGCAATTTCAAAACGATACCGCCGGTGCACATAGGCCTACAGCGACTAACTCCCCGCAGTGAGGCGCATGCCTAGCCACATAGTCACGGTGGCCTCTTGTTGCTGTGGTTGGACATGCTATCGCACGGGAATAGCGTTGGCACATGATATTCTAGTGTTGACCTCTACCCTCAACAAAATGCCTGGAACCGGTTCTACCAAACTTGGACGGCTCCCAATCCGCAAGTCGCTTGACCATGTTCAGCCATACTTTCCTGTGTTGCTTGTCCTTCCTGTGGCTTGACGGTTTCGGACAGGGTTAAAAAAATGCAATAAAAAACAAATACTGCAGCTGCTGCTACTACTACTACTAGTACTACTACCACTACTACCACTGCTACTATTACCACTAAATAATTATACAAAAATCACTGGAGCGTGACTATTTGAACAAATTTGGTAGAGACATACCCAAGGCACATCCCCACCAGGTTTGAAGTGAATGTGGTTGACGGTTTTGGAAAAGTCGAAAATGCAAATTTCCATTGCAATCCCTATTGACTAACGTGGTGATCAATCGCAAAGCATGCATTACCCGACAGATACCCAAAGTAAAAAATCGTTAAGATCAGGGATCCAGAGTATAACCACATGGTGAATAACCTTCTTTAACCCTCCCACAAACTACATTTCCACAGTTTCAGAGCAATCTGAAACTGTAGAAATGTCGCCTGCAGGAGAGTTATACAATCTGGTTTTGGAGACGAAGTCTTAAATAACGACAACACCCAAAAATTTTGTGAACAGGTGGAAAAAGTTGCAGCGCCATCTGTTAAATAAATTACAGTCCACGGGTCCTCGGAAGTGTTCCTATGCAATCCTAAAGCAATTGGCTAAGCGGTGTAGGATGTGATCTCTACCAAGTTTATTCAAATGGTCATGCTCTATTGATTTTTTTATATCTTTTTCATGACTTTTTGAGTTCATTTTTTGGCAAAACCTTACAAAATTTTCGCCTCTGAAACCGCTGTGTCAATTGCTTCAAAATTGCATGCGAGCACGTGTGGGAACCCAAGACCATGATTTTTTCAACAGATGGCCCTACAATTTTTAATTCTATTTCTTACGAAATTTTGCGTGTTTTCATTATTGTTCTGCAAAACCGTCAATCTGATTGTTCTGAAAGTTGGTGGAAATGTAGCTTGCCAAGAAGTTAAACAATCTTTTTCACCAGATGGTAATACTGTGAACTCCCGAGTTTTAACGCATTTTTCAGTTAGGGTACCTTTCGGCTGATGCATGCATTCCAACTGATTACCATGCAAGTCAATAGAGATGGCAACGGAAATTCACATTTTTGACTTCTTTTCCAAAACTCGTCAACCAGATTCACTTCAGACTCGGACATTGCTTTGAAATTGCACAGAGGTACTTCTGAGGACTCCCAAACCTTAATTTGTTCAAGAGGTGGCGCTGCTTTTTTTCTACTTTTTTGAAACGAAATTTTTGTATGTTTTATAAAATTTCCGACCTCTTCTCCAAAACATTGACTCAGATTTTGTTGAAATATGTAGAAATGCTTCTTAAAGAAGGGTCACACAACTCCTTTCACCAGTTGGCATTGCTATGGATCCTTGATTTCAACTGATTTTTCGATGCAGTTGGTTATCGGTCAATGAATACATTCATATTGATCACTATGTACGTCAATGGGGATTGCAGTGGTTATTCATATTTTCAACTTCTCCAAAACTGTTAACCAGATTCACTTAAAATTTGGTGGGGATGTACCTGATGTGGGTCTCTACCAATTTAGTTGGAAGTATTCACGCTCCAATGACTTTTTTATATATATATATTTTTTGTTCATTTTGTGGTAAAATCTGAAAAAAATCTTCTCCGAAACCGCTTAGCCAATTGCTTTGAAATTGGGGTGGAATATATATATATATATATATATATATATATATATATATATATATATATATATATATATATATATATATATATATATATATATATATATATATATATATGTTGTGCGCGTTTTACCGATTTGCGCGATCCACAGATCCCGCAGCACATTCATATGTATGTATGTATGTATGTATATATATTATATATATATACATACATACATACATACATACAAAACAAGTTTTTATACTTGCGCAACATTGTGATAAAAAGATGTGGACGTATCAGGCAAAAATCGAATCAAGATTTCTTAAATATTGAGCATGTATTAAAAATACCCTCTTTCAAAAATACACGAACCTTAAAATTTATCAATCACAATTTTCGCGTCCGAATCAAAGACAAACACACAGATAAAGAAATGTTTGATACCTACTGCGGGCCTTTTTGTTGCCACTAAATATGTGAAAATGAATCTGAATGAATAATAAAATTTTAAGTTTGCATTTGCATATATGCATGTTATGTTTTACATTTTGCTTGTCTAGAGCCTACAGTACAATTCAAGAATTTACGTCCTTTATACATTTCATCTGAGTGGGGTCCGTAGGCCATATTATGCCAGGTTCAGATTAATCAGTGGGAGTTTTAAAGCTATGTTTTTGTTCACGAATCATTGTTTATAAAAGACACGCCATTATCAAACTGCACAGGTAGTGCCATTTCCAGATTGTATTGTTGACAAAATATCTGCACTAGCAACGCGTTGATCGAGGGAATGCAGTCGCAAAGTATCACAAAAAAACCCAACGTAATTTGTGTCCCCAGTGTGAGACGCGAATGTGTACAAATATGGCTACATGTAGGTCTTTTGACTAGCTTTCGTGGCTTGTTTGTTTACTAAGTAATTGTACATGGCTTGATATTTCATGCATATCTATTGACGTTAGATGTATTGATAACTTATGAAACACCAAATACTTCAGGTTGTGCCTCGAAATCAGCGAATGTTGCGCGGAATCGGCCCACACACAATGCTGTATCTGTGGTAACCACACGCCTGGTGCTGTAATATACATAAATGGGGTATCTCGTATCCGCGTATTAAATGCATATCAACCGAAATCTGTCGCTGCAAAAGAATTGAATGTTATATAAAAAACAAAAAGCAAAAAGAAAAAAAACATTGCTCTCCAATTTGTCAGAACAGAGATACAATTTTTCCTTATTTTTTATGCAGTTTTGCAATTTTTCCACGAGATGCACATGGAAAATTGAAAAAGGGGCTAGGTTCCCAGTTATTTTACAGTAAAAAAAAAAACTAAATCTATTAGATGTTTAAGCAATATCTTCAATCAAACGTAAATGTTTTTATGCCAGATTCGGAGACTGAAAATTGACGGGAAGCTCATGAAATTTAATTTATAGGAGGTACGACCCACACAGTCGGTCAGATGCTCAGAATGTGTTATTTAACCATTTTTCATTCATCCATATCAGGAATCAACAATCACGATAAAAGACGTGTAAAAGTGACTATGTCAATGACAAAAAAGTGAATTTATGAAGAAATTTGTGAGTGAAACAATACATTATTTCAAACAGCATTTTTACCTACTTTGCTCTTTCAATGAAGATATCAGAGCAAAGAACATACCTGCAACCTCATCCTTGGCAATTTATAACACCCAGAGGGAAAATCAGCCAGTTTGGTTAATGCCCTGGTCAAGAAAATCGTGATGGAAATAATATTTTGAGTTTGAAAGCGCCGAATCACGATGTTGGGGATGATAATGTTACCAACTTTCTTAGGTGATATCCAACCGGCTTTGGGTGGTTTTATTCATTTTGAGATTTGATATACATATATGTTGTTTATGTCATGATCAACTTTGTAAATCTAGCCCCAATACATTTTGCAGAAATGGAAAAAAAAACTTTTAACGTTACCATGGTAGTCAGTGCTCCGCGCTAACCCCCAGATCTCGAATACATGCAATAAGTACTTGTGCTAAACTGTCCATATCATAGAAATATATCTCAAATTTTATTATTTTAAACAAACAATAAAAACATTTTACTCAAACATAGAATCCAGATAGAAGGAAGGACAATCTGTGGTTTGTGCTGGTTTACTGTTCATTTTGCGCTTTGTACTGTTTGCTAACGTGCTAATTTTGTATCCTGTAAAATTACGCCCGCGTCAGTGACGTAGTGCATTAACATGAACACATAATCAAAATAAGTGAGGGATGTTTGATTATACGTAACACGTGACTATATAACTACGACGAAGTCAAGAAACACGGCGCACTACGGCGGCGTTGAAAGTAGGCCTAGGGCATAATTTTCCGATAAATACCCAATTAAACATAGAACAAAATAATACTACAGGGCTGGTGAGCGGTCACTCGTGATTTTTCCTACCAACAACGATCCCTCGTGAGGGAAAAATTTATAGTAACTCACTTTCAGCCATCAAAGATTCTCTGTAAAAACCATTTTGTTATTAGTAACCGGGTGATTTAACTCATGTAGCCTATAAATATATGGTGCGCGCGGAATAATTTTACCAAATTTGCAGACTTAATATTCCTCATTACAATTATATTAATTAGCACTTTAGATGCTCTTAGCTTTTTTTTAAGAAATCGTAGGCCTATAGATCTTTAAATATATATCGGTAAAGCTTCGACCATAACTGGCCTAAACAAGGGTGTCAATTATGATTTTTTTCGATCAGTTCACACTTACATCAAATTAAATGAAATGTTTCAAGATTAATTACTTTCAACGTGCACCTGCTGCGTGATTGTATATCCCATCGCTAGACTAATATGACGTGGTAAATTATGCTTACCACATGTACACCTACTTGCCCCATAGCCTTCTTCTTTTTTTTTTTTGCCTCTTGTTCTATCTGTACGTAATTTGATGTGCCGACCAGCAGTTATATGGCAATTCAACTCTTCCATGTCTCCGTCGTCACTGCTTGTAGAAGATATCTTCATACAAGGAAAGTGTCTGTTGACCAATTGTTTTCCGAAATGAAATGTATGCTTAAAGTAAAGCTTCGAGCATGACACATTGACACTTTTAAAAAAATTAGTGCGGTAATTATAACAC
Organism: Hermodice carunculata; assembly: GCA_964020975.1. Taxonomy (NCBI): domain Eukaryota; kingdom Metazoa; phylum Annelida; class Polychaeta; order Eunicida; family Amphinomidae; genus Hermodice; species Hermodice carunculata. The sequence continues at coordinate 70,109,413 of OZ026612.1, read as the reverse complement.
CTTGACAACTGTGAACATTGTCTCTACCCTAGTATGTTGTACGACTGACCATACAGCTTAACACTTTATACTCTGCCCGATCAGGGTCCACAGAGAACCGGATAAAACCGCTGATGGCCTTTCCCTCATGCTTTCATTCATAAGTTTTGATGAGAGCGCAATATTGATGAAAGAAAAAGAAAAAAGACAGAACAGATACATTTAGACCTATCAATTCCCACGGCCAAGTTTGATGCAGGAAGTATTTTGTCATTAATTTTGAATATTTCAACAGTTTTAATTTACCATTAATATATAGATTGCAAATAGTGCTCTTGTAACCCATCGGCGATTTTGAATATTGCTCCATATTTATGTTTGTTTGTTAAAATTAGTCACAATTGAAAGTTGGTTATTAACATTTTCAGGGAATGAAAAAAAAATGTAAAAATAATTTTTCTTTCTGTACTTTCAACGCATTAATGTTAGATTTGCAGGTTGCCTTACAGGTACCAGACCATAAAGCATCGGTTTGTTGCCAACTACGTACAATAAGAGCTGTGTTTCAAGTATTCAATTATGCGTTCAGTGTAGCTCGATTTTCAGTCTTTTATCAGTTTGCTTTGGTGTACACTTGGGAACCACATGCCTCATTGTAGACTTGGGAACCCGTGGCTGTGCGTCTTTATTTATTCATTCTCACCTCTGGATTCACACAGACACACAGAGACGCAAGCACGCACGCACACACTCGTGTGCGTGTGCATGGATGGGTGCCCAGAAGTAGAAATGTACTGGCACAAATTCAGACGAAAGCATTTGCACGAGTACTTTCGCACTTTGTACCCATAGACATTTTAAGGCATTTTGCAAAATCTATCTATGGTATCCTAGACGAGGTCATAGGCACTTTATTCGGTCTCAGTATTGTGAGTGTTGGGTGTTTTTCTCCGGCTGGAAGAGCTGACCTGGTTCAGGAGATTCTACATTATTATCGATTCTATCATGACGTTACCCCGAAACCAAGGACCATCCAATAGGAACACAGTATTGCCAGGTTTTAATACCAGTACAACGACCTCCCAGGATTGTTTTGACCTCCCAGGCTATATTTGTTCAAATAGAGGGTAATGACAGCTTTTATTTTTTAAACTGAGCTTTGTTCGTGTAAAGTTCCATAAAATAAGCATAAACTAGAAAAGAAGATTAGCATAGCAAATCAGTGTGTGTGTCTTGAAAACATATTGGTATGGCAATGTACAACTGGTCCATAACACAGGAGTAGAAGTTGGAATGGCATTTCTATCATTTCATAATTTTAATTGCTACAACTTTTGTTTTTGATTCATTAGGTGTTTAATGGTCAACAATCCCCTAGTCGAAGTTGGAATGACATCTCTATCTATTTTAGTGTTGAAGATTTTCAAGATTGTAAATTTTCAATGCTGCTAATTAGCATAATTTAAATTGCTACAACTTTTGTTTTAGATTAATTACATGCCCAACGGTCAATAACCCCCTAATAAAAATTGCTATGGCATCTCTATCTGTAATAGTTTAGCAGATGTTCAAGATTTAAAGTTTCTAATGCTGCTAATTAGCATAATTTAAATTGCTACAACTTTTGTTTTGAATTCAATTGATGCACAATGGTTAATAACCCTCTAGTAGAAGTTGGAAGACATCTCCATCTATTATACTTTTGAAGATATTTAAGATTTAAAATTTCAAATCCCCCTAATATGCATAATTTTAAATATCTTCATTCCTCTGCATTAAAAGGCCAAACTCCTTGAATGGAAGTTCAATCATGCCAAGTTTGGAGTTTCTATGTAGAATAGTGTCAGTGAAAATTGTCGGACAAATTCACTGGTAAAGAACTAGAAAAGAAGATTTGCTTCACAGCAAATCTGTCTGGGTGCCTTTAAAATGAGAACAGTTTGAAATGCTACACTGTGTCATTGTTCAACATTTTCTAAATTTTGTGTCTTGGAATAATTTGTTTCAATTAATATGCTACAACTTTAGTTCTTGGTTTATAGGATGTGGCTATGTCACAAACATATAAACCGAAGTTTGAATGACACCACTATCTACAGCAGTTATGAAGCTATTCAAGATTTTAATTTTGTGTATTTCATACTTTGTATAAATTAAAACCCTACAACTTTGGTTCATGGTTCATTGGATACGGAAAAATGCACACTGTCGCCGAAGCTGCTGACTTATTCTGCACGAAAGAACGGGCCAGTTAGTCAACTTCGGCGACTAACTGGTCCGTTTTCTCCCACAGAATAAGTCAGCGCCTTCGGCGACTGTGTGCCTTATTCCTTTTTTCTTTAATTTAACGCAATATCCTCTTTATTGGGACAAAATATGACGAACCGGTCGGGAGCCAGAGTAGCACCAACCCGTCGGTGGGGGTATTAATCCCTTGTGTAGTCCAAGGCTGGCCTCTCATTTTCCAAAAAGAGTAGCCTCATATTTTAGTTTCCGGTCGTAATATTTTCGTCGCTAAAACGGTGCTACAGTGTAGTACTTTAGTGTTCTTTCTTTCTTTCTTTCTTTCTTTCTTTCTTTCTTTCTTTCTTTCTTTCTTTCTTTCTTTCTTTCTTTCTTTCTTTCTTTCTTTCTTTCTTTCTTTCTTTCTTTCTTTCTTTCTTTCTTTCTTTCTTTCTTTCTTCTTCTTTACCAGCAAATTTGTCTACCCTTTTTCTCCGAAACTATTATAGATATGCACTCCAAACTTGGCATAATTATATTTCTACAGGTGAAGTCTTGCCTTTTAATGACGAGAAGTCATGATTTCCAAAATTTTGCAAATGGGGGTAAATGAAAGTTTCAAATCTTCAATATCTTATATAGTATGGTAGATCTGGGTCTGAGTGCATATAGGAGTTCGATCATAGTAAAGCAAAGGTTATCTGAAATGTCAAGAACATTCCAAGGTCAAAGGTCAATTTTACGTGAAAATGTCATTTTAAAGGTCATCGTTCACTTCAGGTAGAGATTATCTCAAGGTCAAAGGTTATTTCAAGGTCGAAGGCTATTTTTGAAGGTGGATCATTTGGACCTTTGAAATTTTCATCTAGCCATAACACGGTCAATTATTATCCAATTTTGATCATGTTGGGCTCATATTGTAGCTATTGTAACACTGCACACTTTTGTAATTTACATGTGGCCTCTAAAGGGTGAAGACCAAAGTCATTTGGACTTTTTATTTTTTTATCTAGCCATAACTCGGTCAATTTTTATCCAATTTTGATCATATTGGGCTCAAATTGTAGCTGTTGTAACACTACGTATTTTTGTAATTTACATACATGTGACATCTAAAGGTCAAAGGTCCAGGTCATTTGGACCTTTGGAAATTCCATCCAGTCATAACTCAGCTAATGTCTATCCAATTCTAATCTAATGGTGGGTATTGCAACACTGCACATTTCTGTACGAAACATGTGACCTCTAACATCAAAGGTCAAGGTCATTTGGCCCTCTGAAAGTTTCATCTGGCCATAACTTTGTCAATTTTCATCTGATTTGTTTGATGTTGGGCTTAAATTGTAGGTATTGTAATGCTTTTCATTTTGTAATTTACATGTGACCTCCAAAGGTCAAAAGTCGAGGTCATTTGGACTTTGAAATCTTCATCCATCCAATAAGCTTAATGGAATGTGAAGTACCAAAGGACAAAAGTTGTAACATTTAATATTTACAACTTTTAAAGGCATTCAGATTTGCTTTGAAGCAAATCTTCTTTTCTAGTTTTTCTTCATATTCTTTTTCTTCTTTTTCTTCTTCTTCTTCTTCTTCTTCTTCTTCTTCTTCTTCTTCTTCTGTTTTTTGATATATGATATCATGTATTTGTTGCAATGATATATTTTATGTACATTTTAATCTCTGCCAGAAATGGGGTTTTGATACAGTCTAATAACTAGATAACATGTATAGCATTCCCTATTCATGTGTGTACAAGGTTTTACGAAACGTGAAAAAATCACAGGTGTTAAAGCCCAGAGATGAATAGTTCATGTATATATGTCTGTGACCCAGATACATTCTGATGACACTGCTCAGATATTGGTCATAACCATACATAAAGGCTACGGACTGACAGATAGTGAAATAGATCACTTTACTGCACGGACAGATTCACTTGTCTGCGGCACAGACCACACTTGTGATTCACTGCTGTTCAGAAAAAAATGTTTCGGCAGGCATGACTTGGTCATCAAATGTTATAAATCTAATACGACTCACGAAGTATGAAAAAATATCTTGCAAAATTTGAAGTGTGAAAACTGGGTAAAACCAATATGATAAAGGGAAAGGTGGTATTCCTTCCTGATAGCATCGCAAATATGATGGTTGCATATATACGCGGAACAAAATCTTATTAATGCAATCCGAAAATTAATACTAACTCCTATGAGAGTATTGTTTTCCTTTAAAATCACCCGGAGTCGCTCCATGAGGATTATTTAGAACGCGTAATTTATGGTATATAATGACTTTTAACAAGCTGGCCATGGACATGAACTTACCGTTTTAGCACATCCTTAGATTCATAAAGTGTTACTCTTCATGTGAATCAGAGATATATATTGAATCTCTTTTATTTGTCATTGATTGCCACAGTCAAGAAAACAAAAACAAAGACAAAAAACACCCCCATACCTACAAAACAAAAACACAAGCAAACAGCAAAAACAAATACAAAACAAAACAAAACAAAACAAAAACAAGAGGGCTGTGTGAATAGCCCATGCTCAGCTCACATAGACATTCATCACACTTGCAGCTCTGTGAACTTGGGATAGGATCAAGGTCACCCATGTACTGAGTAAGTCTGACCTTTATAAGGTCCCAAGGTTCAAGTAGTTCTTAAGTTATAGTGAAGAGTAAAATTCATGTATGTTGCACAGTGACCCCAGAAACAAGGTCAAGCTCACTCATGCTACCTAGTGAACATCTTTGCTTGACACTTTCACAAGGGACATATCTACACAGTTTCAACTTAATCTGAGAGACGGTTCTGGAGAAGAAGTGACAAGGAACGAAAACACAAAAATTCATAAAATAATAATAATAATAAAAATTGCAGCACCACCTGGTGAACAAATTAAGGACCAGGAGTTCCTAGGAGTGTTCTTATGCAATATCAAAGCAATTGGGTGAGCGGTTGTAGACAAAAATATTTTGTAAGATTTGTCAAAAAAAAAAAAAAAAAATAAATAAATAAAATAAAATTAAAAAAAATAAACAGACCCCACAAAAAAGCATTAAAAACCCAAAATTCACCAGAGCGTGACCATTTGAACAAACCTAGTGGGAAATCCAGTCAAGGTACATTGCCACCAAGTTTGAAGTCAATTTGGGTGATGGTTTTGGAGAAGAAGTAGAAAATGTGAATAAGTATTACAATGCCCATTGACATACATAGTAATCAATAGGAAAGGCGCATTGACCGATAAGTACCCGAATTGAAAAAAAAAAAACGTTACAAATCAGGAATCCACAGCAGTGCCACCTAGTGAACAACTTTTTTCGACCCTTCCACAAGGAACAATTAAACCAAATTTCAGCTTAATATGAGTGACGGTTCTGAAGAAGAAAAAATAGCAAAAACACACAAAAAATCATGAAACATTAGAAAAAATCCAAGCGCCACCTGCTGAACAAATTTAGAACTAGAAGTTTCCTGGAGTGTCCCTGTGAGATATCAAAGCAGCTGGGTGAGCACTTTCGGAGAAGATTATTTAAGATTTGCCCCCAAAAAGAACAAAAATTCATAAAAAAATCCAAAAATCACTGTAGCGTGACCATTTGAACAAGCTTGGTAGAGACCCACTCAAGGCACATTACAACCACGTTTGAATTGAATATGACTGACGGTTTTGGAGAAGAAATAAAAAATGTGAATCGTGGACGACGGAGAACGGACGACGTATGGTTAGTCATAACATAAGCTCGGCTGACTGACAAGTCAGCTGAGCTAACAAAAAACAAAACAAACACCCCGCCCCCCCAAAAAAGAAGAAACTAATATAGCAAGTGATATATACACTAAAACAACAAGTAGGCAATTCATATGCTTGATAAATGTCAACACCGATATATGTAGAGTGTGCCTTTGTATGCAAAGGTGAATCAGAGTGATGAAAGGGTCAATCCAGTGGTTCTCTTCCTAGTTCAATACACCACGCGAGGCGCCATTATTGACAAATACACATGAAAGTATTTTTGATTACCCTTTGTCCAAGAAAAGGGGAAAAGTCACGGGTCCCAATGTGTGTATGTATGTTGGTCCAAGACAATGGACCTCCAGATAAAAGGAAAGACACAAAACATCAAAGCCGGGTACAACTTGTGTTTATATGGATGTTCAGCATTAGAAACAAGAGAATCATCAGATCAAAAAAGACTGGTGCAAAGCTTACAACATGCCACCATGCAGTGGAAAAAAAGCAGAGCACATAAACGGCATTATTATTTTCAACGCGTCCAAGTCATACCAAATCATAACATTCAACAGATCGCCCCCTCATTCCGTCACTGTCGGGATTTTGCTTTGAAAACAACGTGCCACATACTTCGTCAGAAAATAAAATTTAAAAAAAAATCAATTTGAAAAATAATAATCTTTGTTCCGAAATAACGCTGCTTAGCCGAGATATTATATATATATATATATATATATATATATATATATATATATATATATATATATATATATATATATATATACATACACACACACACACACACACACACACACACACATATATATATATATATATATAATATCTCGGCTAAGCAGCTACAGCTAGGACACACCGGCTAGCCGGTTAAAAATTTTGTCATCGGCTCCCGCATCTCTACTTCCGGTGCAGGAAAAGTAACAACACTGTCGCAATAGTCATTGTGATGCGGGAAAAACCAAAATTCAAAAGCAACTCTTAATCAGTCAACGCTTATAGTCACGTGGAATCTTTCCTGAAATCCCAAATCAAGAGATTATTTTAGGTCTCTTTTCTTTCCCGCTGTAATTGGGTTATGGAATGAACTGCCCATCGATATTAGGAAAGCTGAAAGCTGCGAAGAGTTCCGAGCAAAACTGAATCGTAATGCAAAGGTCAATAATAAACTCTTTTACATAAGTGATAGGAGGTTATCCATAGCCCATGCCAGGTTTCGTATGCAGTGCAGGAATCTAAATTCTCATCTTTTTAGAAAAGGGCTTGTAGCCTCCCCTGTTTGCTCCTGCGTAAGTGCCAATGAAGATGCATTTCATTATTTTTGTGAATGTAATAAATATATCACACATCGGGATGTTTTACAAAAGAAAGTTCTCGGTTTTGCTTCCTTCACCCTTCAGACACTGTTACTTGGGTCAAATAAATGCACCTTCAATGAGAATGAAATGATTTTCCAAGCTGTCCATCAATATATTAATGACACAGGTAGACTTAGGTTTGTTACGTGAGGGGAGAGATATTATGAAATATGTTTGCAAGTCACTGATTGATACGATATTACTATTGTACATTAAGTCTGTGCTTTCTATATATTTACCTTGTAGGCACATATACATGGGAAGCCAATGCCCCAACTGCTTTTTCCATGTGACGTATTGTCTTTTTCTAGATCATGAACATGCTTTTGTCATCTATATGTTTGGTCATGTGGCGTTAATCCTTAATTAGTCTTAGTAATTTTCGTAGTCTCTTGTGAACTTACCCTGTACTTTTGCATGTACAGGAGGGATTAATATAGGGCCCCGCCCTGTTTTCCAATTGTGTTGTAATAAAATATGTTTAAACCAACTCTTATTCTGATGCAGGAACTATTGGGATGGGGATTTGGTGCAGTTGCTGGCTCGAGACCCGGCCGTTCCGTGATCGCAAAACACGTATATTTTTAGTGCCCTTTTGATGCTGGCGGACTTGCATATGTACAGTCCCCGACCTGGGGCAACTTCAAACACAGTACTTCATTTGTACTCGAGTAAATACCATGAACTGGGCCGTGTCGATTATGGTATTCACGCATACATGCCTCCATTGAACCATTCTTTTTCGGAATGGGATTTGGTATGTGCCGAAGGTTGCTGGTTTTAAGACCCGGCCGTTTCGTGGTCACAAAAGATATATTTCTTTAGTTGATAAGAAAGAGAGGGCAGCTGTATGACAACACTATATATCTCTAATGCCACGCCTGTTTCGTTTTTCTTTCTGTGGCCACCTTAAGATTATTTTAGTAACAAAAACTGGTTCCTACAGCATTCCACAGTATCTCATGACGTCAAATCTATTAAGTTACTTATTTGCATTCTCATTAATATTCGTCTTTATAAAAATAGCCTCACCCTCGGGGTGACCAGAACTGAAAATCTGCACGGTATTGTACTGATGGAACCTGAAAATGTACAATCAACACAATGAGAAGTTTGCAGTTGTCTCTGCTTCATAGTCCAAATAGCCAGCCAGGCAGGCTACAACACTTAACTTGCACATGGGGACTGACTACCAGCTCGTTCTGTGGAAAGTAAAAGTGTATATAGACCACTATTAAAGATATACATGTAGTTGCGACCAAAAGAAATCCGTCACGAAGTTGACATTTTGATCCGCTTTGAGATTTGAAATGGCAATTTGAAATGGCATTTCCAGTTCCATCAAGGAAAACTAATTGAATTACACGCCTTCTACATTATTTACTGTTTTTTCTTGTAAACTTCAGTTAATTTAATAAATACACTTACGCACAGTGAATTGTTACAGCCAGAAAAAAAATAGCCGAGAAATTAAATGATTTTCATTCGAACAGCACCGCCAGCAACACGAGAAATTGATCCACAAATGATTGCACCCAGATGTTTAAGACATTCACATACAACATTGTCCGCTTAATGTTGTATACCATGTATATTCTGCCGTCTGGATCAATTTGTAGAGAAACAATACATTGCTGTACACTGCATCAGTAGACATACATACCGGGTACAGGTTGAGCAAATTGTACTTTCTACTAAATCAATTATCATGATTAAAGTACATATACATTTACAGCAAAAGATTATAGTATTTTGCCTGTACAAAAGCAAACTGATTATATTTGATCTCGAAGAACAACTACAGGTACGTGCATATGACTATTTATTGCGCAATGATGGTAATCCCAGGCTTTTTATAAAAACGCGAATATTTTTCTATTGATCACGACAGGACATACACGAAAAGGGCTTTTGTAAATAGTACGTAACGAGGCTCATAGATTTGAAAATTTTTCATGCAAACTCTATATATTTTGTGGCAAGGCATGTTCAAAACATGCCTAATCTCTGATGTATTACCAAATTTTTGCAAATGAAATGAAACGTAACAATTCCGTATTTTCTGGCTGTAACCATGGTATAAATGTGTGTGACAGCTGGACATAAAAAGGCACCATGTGGATTTATCTATCACACGGCGGCTTAAAACATCATATGAGAGGGTCCTCGATTTGATAGTCTAGCCAAAAATGTCCCCACAAGGACTTTGTGAAAATTTCTTTGAAATTCCCTAACAATGTTGTACAAATGTTTGCGATTGCCAGACCAATAAAACAAGAAGGTTGTTTGAACAGCCCATGCTCAGCTCACCTAGAAATTCATCACGCTTGTGGTTCTGTGAACTTGGGATAGGATCAAGGTCATCCATGTACTGAGTAAGTCTGACCTTTATGGAAGAACACTAACATGTGCAACATGAAGGTCCCAGTTCAAGTAGTTGAGTAAAGTCATGTATGTTGCACTGTGACCCCAGAAATTCGGTCATGGTCACTCATGTGCTATCTAAGTATGACCTTCATAGAGAAACATTAACATGTGCAATATCAAGGTCCTAACTCAAAACAGATCTCAAGTTATCACGTGAAAAGTAATTTTCATGTCAGTTGTCCTGTGACCTTGGGAATAAGGTCAAAGTCTAAAAATCACTGGAACACGACCATTTGCACAAAATACGTAGCCACCTTTAAAAGGTACATCCCTACCAAGTTTGGCACAAATCTGGCCAAAATTATTTAAGTTATAACCATTACAAAAAATTTCAATGTTAAACTCTCCTATTAAAACTTTTTTGAAGACTTTCCCAAAAAATCATTAAAAAATACAAAAATCACTGGAGCGTGACCATTTGAACAATCGTAGTAGAGACCTACCCAAGGTACATTGCCACCAAGTTTGAAGTCAATCTGGCTTGCGGTTTCGGATAAGTCGAAAAATGTGAATTAGCATTAGAATGCCCATTGACTTACATAGTATTCACTAGGAAAGGTGCGTTTACCGATAAGTACCTGGATTTAAAAAAAATCGTTGAAAATAAAAAATCCACAGCAGTGCCACCTAGTTACCATCTTTGTTTGACCCTTTCACAAGGAACATATCTGCAAAGTTTTAGCTGAATCTGAGTGATGGTTCGAGAGAAGTCGAATATACGAAAACACACAAAAATCATAAAAAATACAATAAAATTGCAGCGCCAATTGGTGAACAACTTAAGAACTAGGAGTCTCCAGGATTGTCCCTGTGTGATATCAAAGCAATTGGGTGAGCGGTTTTGGAGAACATTTTTTAAGATTTGCCCTCCCCCTAAAAAGAACAAAAATTCATAAAAAAAATCCAAAATCACTGGAGCATGACTATTTGAATAAATCTGGTAGAGAATCAGCCAAGATACATTGCCACCAAGTTTAAAGTTAATCTGGCGGGCGGTTTCGGAGAAGTCGAAAATGTGAAATAAGCATTAGAGTCCCTATTGACTTACATAGTAATCAATAGGAAAGTGCATTTACTGATAAGCACCCGAATTGAAAACAAGATCGTTAAAAATCAGAAATCCACAGCACTGCAACCTAGTGAACAACTTTTTTTGACCCATCACAAGGAACATATCCACCAACTTTTAGCTTAATCTAAGTGACGGTTCCGGAGTAGAAGTCAAAAGCAGCAAAACACATAAAAAATCATGACATAGTAGAAAAAATTGCAGCGCCACCTGGTGAGCAAACTAAGAACTAAGAATCCCTTAGAAGTGTTCCTGTATGACATCAAAGCAATTGAATGAGCGGTTTCTCGGAGATTTTTTAAGATTTGCCTGAAATAAGAACAAAAATAATCATAAAAAATATCCAAAAATCACTGAAGCGTAACAATTTGAACAACTTGTTAGAGACCAACCCAAGGTGTATCGCTGCCAAGTTTGAAGTGAATCTGGCTGACGGTTTTGGAGAAGAAGTCGAAAATGTGAATTGTGGACAGACGGACGGAAGACGAAGCATCCTATAAGGTTAGGCCATCTGAGCTAAAAATACATTGCGTGCCATATGGGTTGTTGTAATTATTGAAGAGGCCGATAAGCAACGCGGGAACAGTATACCTACCTACGCTTGCTCGTTTATCGTCCAGTCTTCAGGTGGAGTGAGCGATGGTTGGAGAATCATTAAAGATAGCAGTTTCGATTGAAGCAAGATTTCAAAAACACGGTCCCTAATGAGACTGCTTTCTACACATTTACCGGTGACAAGTAGCTTGGACAAATATAATTTCGTACTCCAGGGAGGAAAGATATATTAAAAACACGGCGAACTAATTTGGTAATTGATTGGAAAATGTTCATCAATGTCCCATACAAAGAACTAATACCAAGTCATGAAGGTGAGTAATTATGCCTTCCCATTGATAGAACTAATACCATGTCATGAAGGTGAGCGATTATGCCCCTCAGCGTGGTCTTTGGTACATGTTGTCCATTTTGTGCAAATTTCATTTGTTATATCTTACTCGGATTAGTCTGATTACAATACAGTCCCCGTCGCTAATAACACAGAGCTCGCTGACAAAACAACTTATTGCCCTAATATATATAGTTTGCTGTCCTTGGCGCTTGTTTTTGTTCACGTATCTATTAGAACTTAAACAAATAACATTCAACTTTGGAAGAATTTGTTTTGGATGAAATTATTGGCTGTATGATGAACTGCCTTGATATGCCGACTTAGTCAAATTATGAAGACTATAATCTATGCTAACAGAGCTGCTAATTAGCTTTCAGCTGCGGTGTAATGCGTCAATCGTCAAAAATGAGATGCGGAAGGATAAAGTGACATTTCTACGGGTAGTTTCGTATATTACCGAGATCTTTCCTCCCATCAAAATCCCATAAGCGACCACCCAGTGGCCTGCATTAAGTTTTGAACAGATTGCACCTAGAGGTGGAAGATATAATTCAAGTGACACGCACGGATATTTATATCACTTTTAAATTCCTGGATTTGTTCACGAATATTTTTTTTTATATATTTGGACCCATTATGGCTATCCACTATATTTGTGCATTCTCAAGCATAGAACCAGTCTTCATGCTGGGCTTTTTACATTAATCAAATGGTGTTTGGTTTTCTCTGGGTTGAATAAGGCGCCACATTCTTTGGGGAATGAGGAATATACACAAAGAAAACGAAACATTCTCACGTAAACGTCAATGTACGGCTAGAAAGTCACGGTCGATAATATTATGGATACCGTTTGCGTTCATGGTTGCCAGATGAAATAAAGAGTGCGATCGTTTTGCAAATTCTCCTCTGGGATTTTATGGCAGACCACGGCATACTTGCAGATAGCCTGGTTGTGATACAAATTCAAGTCGCTCTGCCTGCCACTTTATGAACAGCTACAGACTTGGATCTTTCTGGTGCATCCTTTAATGGTAATGTCACCATATCCATCTCGAAAGCGTCGTTCAATCGATAGGATACATCAATTAGAAAACATGTCATTGTTATCGCATAGATGGGCTTAGATTTTACGCTCAGCTGCTCACTTTTGTACTCTTCATCCAACGGTGACGTCATTTTGTTCCCGCTTCTTTTGTTTTTGTGACTTAGTTACTTTCGCTGCTGTCAATACGATTCATACGCCAAGCGCAGGTCTGCGTTATTATGCGAGCATTACTGAAAAATGAATAATTTGGCTCGCTAATAAATGATACAACGTACATTCGAAATCTGAGTTAAAACCATCGACAAAAATTACACAGACAAGCATCAAAAGTGTTTTCTGTGCGTTGTTTCAACATCGATGTGATGCAGGTTTAGATTTTGTTTAAATATTATAATAAAGTTAGTGTTATTGTAGACTTCCATTTTGGCGAAAGAGATCACATTAGCAGCACGGACCTATTTTCTTAAATCAAAGCTATTGTTTTCTGCTGTTGCACGTCTTTAAAAGTTTGAAGCATCCGTGTTAAACTTTACATCCAAACTTTCTACCCTTTGCAATGTTAAAATGATCAAGCCAAAATATTCATCAAATTACTTAATTTTTTAACGCCATAATATGAGCTCTTGAACTGCGCAATTGGATTGTCCATTTACTTTTCTCACTACTTCCTGCCCATAAAATCTCTCTCTCTCTCTCTCTCTCTCTCTCTCTCTCTCTCTCTCTCTCTCTCTCTCTCTCTCTCTCGGAACGCCGTTTCTTGTTCTATTCACTTGTTGATCACATAATTAGATATTTGATCAGAAGAACAAATAAATTTATTCTTATGAGCAAATGTTTGATCAGGTGAGTAAATATTTAATCAGAAAACTAAATAATTAATCACATGATCAAATATAGTATATCTGTTCTTCCGATGAAATTAATTTGATGAAAACAAGAAACTGATTTAATAAGAAGATCAAATAGGTTTTGTTCCGAGGAATAAATAACATTAATTTGATCACATTAACAAATACATTTATTCACATGAGAGAAAGAAAGAAAAATGCTCATATCTTTTCCAAGAGCAGTGCATAACCACCAAACTTTAGAAAACAGAAACAAAAATAAAACAAAACAAAACAAAACAAAAAATGAAAGCAAAAAGCTCATATCCATGACCATGAAAGGTACGACAAAAAGCAGTGCCTAACCACCAAAGAAAGAAAGAGTGATAGAGAAAAATATCCTCCCATCACTCCCGAAACCAAGAGCGATAGATCATGGAATCATTGCCCAAATTTACATTTCATCCCGCCAAAACATAATCATATTTAAATGATAAATAATAATGATGCATTGTGCACGGCCGGCTTCACCCACTTTAATCACTAAACCAAGCCAAAAAATCTCCGCGTTGTAAATGTCCGCGATGTCCGTATTGAAGATATTTCGAGATTGTACCTTTTGCTTGTTTACTATTTGTTGTGGGAGTTCAATATTGGCGGAGGTGATTTGTTACCACTTATATTAAAACTTGCCAGTACTTTCGGACCTGTATCCACTATCGGGGCAACCTTCTCCATTGAGCTTCGTCTTTGACGCAGTGGGGCGCTTGGCACCCAGCCTACTGCTGACCTTATTTCATTGCCTCAGGGCTACTTCTAGGTCTGATACAAAATACTATTTCTCGGGCTACAACTGGTCAATGTTTGTCATTGTATTCACATTTTCAGGTAATGCTCACTCTGGAAAATTTCCACTATATATTGTACATTGCATTCATTTGACAAATTAACCTTCCCTTGATACTAATCACATATATATTTTGGACGCTACATCTTCAAAATATCCAATCGACTTGGCTGCCGTTGTGAAAATAGTGAGTTCCGTACCCAATGCCAATGGTTTGTGAATGAGCATTGAGACGATCTTGCCGAGTGGGGATGGGAAGAGGGTTATAATAAATGAAACCAAAAATACATACTTTGCATTTTTTTCAGACCATACATAATGATATACAAGCTGTGGCTGCGACTAACTTTGATATCCAAATCAAGTGTACTTTTGTGAGACTGTCCCGAAATCAATGCATTAATTGCGTAATGTTCAAAATGGCGCTCGAGCGTGCCGTGTCCCATTTGGATTTGTAACTAACGATGATAACTGCTTCAGACACAACCGAGTGGGAGATTAAAGTTAAGATAGTAAGTAATGTTTTAAAAATACCTTAACGACCGTTTGTTCTGGTAATTCAGAGCATGAACACCTGGAACCGTGCTGAAAACACATGGCCACGATTAACTGTGATTTTTCTTTTCCCACAATGCATTGCGCCATGTTTAAATGGGCGCTAAATGTGCGTGCATCATGCATCCGTGATGCATTTGGATTTATAACTAACGATGGTAACTGCTTCAGACACAACCGAGCGGGCAGATTAAAGTTAAGATTGTAAGTCATCTTTTCAAAACACATTGACGACTGTTTGCCCCGGTAACTCGGAGAACGGACACCTGAAACCTAGCGATACTAGATGCCGATACCGCACCCATCGTGGCTATATCATATACAGCAGCTATGTTTTTCCCCCGGCCCAAGTTGACCGTCCAGACAAGTTGAAATGAAATGCTGTGTTTGGGTTGACTTTACTGCAAATAACGGCACTCGTTTGCCAGCTTCTCTGTTAACGTTGTCTTACAACTTGGTTACGGTTGATTTGAACGGCCGTTTTTTTTTTTTACGGGTGGTTGTTTGTGGGGTGATTTTGCATTTAACATTGCAAAAGCGCCCGTGCCAAGGAATATGGTCGTTTCGACCAGGTGGGGACTGGGGTCGGTAATTGCAGGTACTACTGTGCCATGATTATACATATTCCCATGCAGGACCTGCCAGGGTATATCAAAGAGAGTGAATGTAAGAACATTTTCAAAAATAAGGTGAAATCTTTCTTGATGCATGAGATGGGAGCACTGGAGAAGGACCGCTTTATATATTTATAGTTTCAGTATCTAGTGTTATCAGGGACCTGCAATTTATATATATATATATATATATATATATATATATATATATATATATATATATATATATCTATATATATATATAGAGAGAGAGAGAGAGAGAGAGAGAGAGAGAGAGAGAGAGAGAGAGAGAGAGAGAGAGAGAGAGAGAGAGAGAGGAGAGAGAGAGAGAGAGAGAGAGAGAGAGAGAGAGAGAGAGAGATGAGAGAGAGAGAGAGAGAGAGAGAGAGAGAGAGAGAGAGAGAGAGAGGAAGAGAGGAGAGAGAGAGAGAGCAGGTCCCTGGAGTTATAAAAATCACGCCTTTCGCGCTTTTTCTTATTTATATATTTATTTATTGAAAATTTAGATCAATCTTTTAATTCAAAAATAATTAAAGTACTTCAGCTATAGATCTGTGCAAAGCAACTTAATGTTTTTCCGATTTCATACTTGCAATTCTGCTATTTTCATGTTGTGGTCCACCGTGGAAATAAGCCAAGACAAGATATCACTAGGCATTTTGTACTCCCATTTCACGCATGATAGTTTGGTGTGCTTTCATCAATTATATTGCAATTATATTGCACCATCCTGTCCTATGTGTGCATAAAATATTATCAAACAACATTCAGTGATAAAATTTAGGTACATTCAGGCCTAATGATTATCTAATGTGCATTTTTTCTTCTTGCTTTTGCGATGAAAATACACAACTTACTAATTGCAAGATACTTTATCTGTTAATTTTCCCCGAATTAATAAACATGTGTGCCAAAAATCTCAAGAGCCTTACATGTATGAATGCAAAATTTGCCTTAACTTAATTGACAACATGGCTATGGTTTGTGTCTTTTAAATCTGTTTTTTTTTTACTAATTTTAGCTAATTTTCATCAAATTTTTATACAATCTGAGGGAAAATAGCCAAATCAGTACAATAATGACTAAAATGTTGTGATTTCGTCAACCATGCGAAGGTACGATACCCGAAACTCCTGAGAAAAACCATTTTGCATGCTCAAATTCAACATTTTTTGAGGCCCCCCTCCCTCCCTCCCTCTCTCTCTCTCTCTGTCTGTAGGTTAGCTTATGGAGAGTAAAGAGTTCGGATTGCGGAATATGGTAATGACTACTGGGATGTGGTTCTGGACACACACACACACACACACACACACACACACACACACATATATATATATATATATATATATATATATATATATATATATATATATATATATATATATATATATATAGATACATAATTATTAAGTATGTTTACCTAAGTGTTACCCTTTTACAGTTGTCTCCACGTTGAGACCGCTTGGTACACCGGAACTTCCCGTCAAAGGGAAACTGATTGGACCATAATCGGTCCTGCTACCTCGGCGCACACAACTTCCTTGCCTAACCAAAGTTCGTGTACTGCAGGCAGGCAGGCAGGCAGGCAGGCAGGCAAGCAAGCCGGTAAGGTGATAAAAGGCCCCGGAACACTTTTTAAATAAGTCTATATCATAGAAAGCGGATGGATCCAATTACACAACTTCCAGATGCTCAAGAGATAAATGGGCCATATTAAGATGTCCACCAATGGTGGTCTATAATCCTTTTCGTGGCCAAGACAGAGAAAAGCTGGATAACACACCTATATGCGTACCACTGGCCAAAAGAAGTCTGCCCGTAAACTTGGACTAAGTTGCCTGGCATTTTATATGTCAATTAGTACAAAAGCCCTGCAAACCTTGCACATATAATGAGTACGAATTGAATATCTGTATTCCTGGATTCCGTACACCGGAAATGATACATACAATAGAATATCCCTGTTAAAAACTATCCACAATACTATTTAGACCTATTTTTTCATTGAACATTATTGGTTTCAATAGGGTATTTCACTGTATATGTTTGTGTACGTAGCTGTGCACACACACACATAAATACATACATACATACATACATACATACATACATACATGTATGCATACATAGCCTTTTAATGCTTTGATTATGTTCGGAACGAGCAGGACTCGAACCAACAACCTTTGGCACCAGTCGCCGAGCTGAAATGGGAAACACACATATCCGCTTGACCAAATCCCCACTCTTAAATAAGAATGGTTCAATGGAGGCAGTTTTGTGGGAGTGCCATAACAACACGGTCACGCAGTATATTTACCGAGTCGGCATTTATTTGCAGAATCGGGGACCCAAATCTAACAGCATTAAGGAAATGCCGAATATATATATATATATACATACATACATACATATATATATATATATATATATATATATATATATATATATATGTGTGTGTGTGTGTGTGTGTGTGTATGTGTGTGTATTAACACTGCACCTATGATGGTTGCAAAGACACCAATCGAGCTTGCTTGTACAGCTTCCAATACAAAATGTCACTTTGGCATAATGCAGTGTAAGTGTGCTGCTGCCCTACCTAAATGCGTAATGAAGCGGTTACGTAGAACATGATTTAACAAACTACAATTCCACACCATTATGATTGAATAAAACACTAAATAACGTTCAAAAAATGCTTGCTTATCTGGATCAAATACTAGCCCGTGCTTCTAATACGATAAAGGAGCTTGATAGTATTCACAGAAGACATAAAGCGTTTTTCATAGTTTCCCTGTCGAAAGCACAGTGTCCCTGTCCAACCATGTCCTCCGTACAACACGCTTCAAGCTACACGTTGAGTTGGACTTGCACTGATAACTTGGATAGAACCTGCTTAATGACGGTCCACTCTTTATCACAGGGGATTATCACTATTGCAGTCATTGCAGGGACGTATCCAGGATTTCAGCCAAGGGTATTTCCAAAATGTTAATGTATGTGCGAGCGGCCGACGGCCGCGTAGCTGTGCTGGGGGGGGGGGGGGGGGTCCGAGGGCATGCCCCCGCCCCCGGGAAAGTTTGAAATTACAGGCATAATCACAACAGAAATTTCAAAATGAAACAAGAGGTCGTCCGCAAAAAATCTCTTCTACGATAGGTTAAGAGGTTTCCTTTACGCATTTCAGTCTAAAGTGGGAAAACAAAGCTGTTGACCTGCAGAATAGTTCTATGCAAAAGGTGCAGACGAAAGCTTTTGACGTAGACCAATTCCGAAATTTGAATGAAAGCTCTTTAAAGCGTGAGGAATAAGAATGTGAAGCCATCATTTTCTCCGGATATTTTGGAGGAAAAATGTTGCTTATAACCGCGTGATTTAATTCGCAGATGGACAACATCTATAGAGGAAAGAGTCTATCACGGTCCAAAACCGTGCCTTTTTTAATTTATAAAAGATTACACAAATTTGAAAGTGAAGTTTTTTTAATGTAAATGTGGGCCGCGCTATATACTATTAATAGTGTGTTTTATTTCAACAACCTTCCTTAGGTTTGGACATTTTCATGTGAAGAGTAGTGCTGAAAGTTGTTTTACATGTACCATGAACCACGGGATAACTTTTGCCATTTTCTTTGAATTCACCCTACACAAAGATATCACATCAGACAAAGGATCAATACGAATTTAACTTATAATGACTCACTTAGGCCACAATATCTATATGTCTATTAATACAGCTCTGTGACTTATTTCAAAAGTGCACTTTTTTATTCAGTGATGCATATGGGCATTTTAATTAATTGGATTGTTATAGCGAGACCATTTGCTACTTTCATATGCATATCCAACACTTAAACTTTGCGATTGTGTCGTGCTGTTTTACTGTTCAACTCTGAACTAAAAAAAAAAAAAAAAAAAAAAAAAAAAAAAGGATCGCGAGCAGCAGGCGTAGGCCCGTACAGTATAAACGCTTACGGATTGACCGTGTTTACACTTTTGCTTTCCTAAGGAAAGGCCTACTGTCATAGAGCACCCCATAACGGCAAATATGGCTTGATTTCTTTTGCTTTTTAATATAGGTAATCACATTCATGTGTTAGTAGTCTTCAGTAGGAATTTTATTAGTGATAACATATTTATTCAGGGTCGTTGTTTGATTTAATTGGGCCACCACCGGGGGAAAGGGGGGGGGGGTCCGGGCAACCAGGAAACCTCACTGGATACGCTAGTGCAGTGAGCCGGGATACTTGGAGTGATATCAGTATTAATGAGTATACTTACCTCTCGACCACCATTGCCAAGACCTCCGTGTCTGGGCATGACGCTCAAGAAATCGAGATGAGAAGCTTGTTATTCACCTTTGAGTCTGAAAACCTGACGGTCCCGTGGCGCCATCTCTCGGTCCATGTGGAACTGATGATGACGTCATGTCACATGCGCCCGCATCATTCTTCCTCCTTTGAAGAGTGTCAAAGCCGGCAAAAGACCAGAAGTTGGGATAAACTGCCAGATACTGTCCGAGATTAGGTCTTCTAGGCACAGAGCCCTACAAGGCCCACTAAGAAATGCGCCGACCTATAGGTCTACATCTGATCAACCACAAGAGCACTATAAACTGGAACACGGTGGCAGCTCTGATGGGATCGGAAAGGCCTAGTGGACCACTATCATAACCTATGCAAGGGAGCCTGTTACACCCGCAAATCGGCAGGCTCGCCGAATGCAACTGCAAGGTTCTGCAGGGCACGCCAGGAGGCATTGAAGGCTCTAACCTTGTGATCTCTGGCAGAGACAAGCATCCAGCGAAGTCTCATAGGCATTTGCTTAATCCAAGATGAAATAATATTTCTGCAAACTTGCTCCTTCTGTGGGCTATCCAGTGGTACAAGGAGGGCAGACCTCTGTCCTCTGAGTCCGTCCATGCGGGAAAGGTACCAGTGAAGAGCTCTCATTGGACACAGGGCTCTCCCCTCGAGAGGGAGAGTGGCATCCATGGCATGTACGGTAAAACCCTTAAAGGTCGTGGTCAGATCTCGAGCCACTTGGTTCTTTGCAAGAAAGCCCAAGTGAGGCCTCAGAGTCACCTGGGAGTGGTCAGGTGACCATTGGAGATTGTCATAATCTAGAGCATGGGTCTCGCTTATCCTAGCCCCTGAAGCAAGTGTTAGTAGAAAACAAGTTTTCCATGTCCAGTACTTGCGGGAAACGCACCTGGGGTCCCTAAACCACTCAAAGGGCCACTTCTTCAACATGACTAAAACCAACAGTCAATCCTACCGAGGTAGGACCTGTCGCATTGCTGGCCTGGCCTGTCTGCGTAGAAGGATGTGATGTGAGCCGACAGACAAGGATCCCTACTGATGCGCATGTCCAAGACGTTGGCAAGGGGTGAAGAGATATCTGATTAAAACCCCTCCACTGTTCTCAAGCTCTTGCCTAAGACTTCTCACTGATACAACAGGTAGTCCGCAATGTCCGCAACAGGCAGAGCTCAAGTGTGAATTCGGCTACTGGCACACCAGTCCGAAAACAGCTTCCATCGAGCTGAGTAAACAAAATGAAAAGCAGATCGAACCCCTCCTCTGGCAATTCTATCTGAGACCAACTCTGAGATGCCTCTGTTGCAGATGTGCTGTGAGATAGCTGCCAAGCCTGGAGGTTGAGCACTTGAAGGTTTTGATGGAACACACTCCTCCATGGTTGCACAAGAAGCTTCAGCTATGCCAGTAAACATGGCGGAGGCTTGACACTCAATTCCAACAGGTCGGCCGAGCAATCACTCAAGGACTGCCAGGGGGTGACCAGGATCAGATTGCAATCATGGGACCGAACCTTGTGCAATACCCTTAGAAAGATCTGCCAAGGCAGAAAGACGTATGCCTGCAGATTGCTCCAGTTCATGGCTAGAGTATGCACCACCAGGGTTTGGGGGTCTGGGACAGGCGAGATGTAACTTGATAGTTTTGAGTTTGCAAACAGATCCATGTGTGGAGTCCCCCAACGTGCCCACATGGCCTGAGTGACCCTTGGGTGGAGCGGCCACTCCATCCATACCGGCTGACCTCACCTCGAAAGTTGATTGGCCAGGACATTTTTGTGTCCTAGGCCTTGTTTTTCATCTTGCGGACCTCATGGTCGTAACACTATCTAATGATGCATCAGGCCAACTCCATCAGCCTTTTTGGACCGTGTCCCGCCATGCCTGTTTAGGTAGGCTATCACGGCTCTGTGTTACATATTATGAGGACATGTTTGTGCTCCACCAGTTGTTGGAACTGGAGGAGCACCAAGCGTATTGCCTCCAGTTCCAACCAGTTTATGTGATGAGCTGCAAAGGCCGTCGGCCAAGGGCATGACGCCATCTGACTCTCCACATGGGCTCCCCACCCAGACCGACAGGAGTCCATGTAAATGGTGAGCTGGGTTTGCAAAGGCTCCAGCGTCTGTCCTCTCATGACGTTCTCCCTGATGCTCTACCACTGAAGGTGCAGCAGACCCTCAATGAGGACCGGCACCTGTGTGAAACAGCCCTGGTCTCTCGTCCATCTACCCCACAGTGTGAGCTGCAGGGGGTGATGGTGGAGCTGATCTAATGGGACTTGGGATTAAATCGAGGACAGGGAGCCCAACAGGGCCAGTCAGAAAAGGCCTGAGCAGAGACCGCAGTATGTCCCACCTGTCCTCTGAAGGATGACAGATGTAGGTTACCAGATCAAACTGGATGCAGAGGAAGACAAAGATCTGCTTTGGCTGCAGACTGGACTTCGGCAGGTTCACTCTCAGGCCCAAGCATTGGCAGAGTTCCAGGATGGTCTGTGAATGGTGCTGCCAATCTAGGCGCTGAAGTGCCCTGATAAGCCAATTGTCCAGATACACATGAATGCGAACCGCTGAGCGGTGAAGGTAAGCAGCAACTGTCTGCACGAACCTGGTGAACACCAGTGGTGCCGTGGCGAGAATGAATAGAAGCGCCATGAACGAGTATATTTGGCCCGTAAATGCAAATCGCAGGAACTTGCATGAGGACACTGTCATTGGCACATGGAAGAACACGTCCTTGAGAATCCGGGGATGTCATCCACTCCATTGGCCGAAAGGCTGCTTCTACCGACTAGGGTGTCTCCATCCCAATGGACGGAACTTCCAGATAGGTGTTTAGCATTGGCAGGTCTATGACTGGATGCCATCCACTGTCCCATTTGGGGACCAGGAAGAGTAGGT
Source organism: Hermodice carunculata (assembly GCA_964020975.1). Lineage (NCBI taxonomy): Eukaryota > Metazoa > Annelida > Polychaeta > Eunicida > Amphinomidae > Hermodice > Hermodice carunculata. The sequence continues at coordinate 70,086,605 of OZ026612.1, read as the reverse complement.
TGTAGAAGCTGGGAGAACCTTGGTACTCTACCGGCTCTATGGCATGCTTGCTCTGAAGCATCAAAACCACCTCCAGGAATGCCAATGCTTTTGGTTCCAAGGTGGGTGGGGCAAACCACTGTGGTTCTCTGCTTAACGGATGGGTGTCATCACCGAAAGGCAGCGTGGAGCCATGTCTCAGGATGTTAAGGACCAACGAATCAACCATGATAGACTCACATTGCACTGAGTGGAGTCTAACAATGTGGCCGTTGGCAATCCTGAGATGTTTTCCAGGACCTTCGGGGTTGAGGTGGCCAAGCACGACAAAGACCGGGCAGAGTATGTCAGTGCATTGGAGTGTGAGCGAGGAACCCTTGACCTGGGCTGGGACCTAGTGTCGGACGAATCTGACATCAGTAGCTCATCTTCCACCTTGGTGTCCAGGCCTGAAGACTCTGGACTTGCGAGGGCGGAGTGGACACCCAAAGCCTCATAGAACAATGTATTGTCCAAGGGCAATGGAGCCACGGCCTGTGACAGCATGAGATCTGTCATCATGCCAAGCGAAAGGGTAGTGGGAACCTCCGGAAAAGTAACCGCCACCGCTGACGCTGCCTCTGCTTGCTCTTCCCACAAGGGGAGAGAAAGAGAAGGCTGAGGAGAGTCATATGCTGATCTCTGAGGCCAGAGGCCGAGAGGTCTGCAGGCCAGAGTGATCTGGCTGAGGCTCCCCCAGGCTGCTATCCTGGATCTCAACTGCAGCTGACTGAGGAATCTGCTGGCTGGGGGTTTCTGGTGGGAGTTCAAAGAACTCCCGGGCCTGAGGTCCGAGGGAGTGGTTGCACCAGTTTGTGAGGTTGTTTGCTGTCTGAGCACTCAGACCCTGAGGACCAAGATCTCGACAGCTGCAGCTGTCGCTTGGCAGACTTCTTCGGAACGGTCTCAGAAGAAGACACAGTCTGCTGAGAGGGGGAAAACAGAGTACACAACATCTCAGCCTGCTGTATCATACTGTTGGACATTGCTTAAAAGGCCCTGACCACCTTTAGATCGGTGCCAAGAGTAGATGTGGATGTCATGGGGGGTAAAGTCTTTCGCTTGTGAACTGGGAGAAGAGAACTCTTGCTACTTGACTTCTGATTCCAACGTCTCTTCACCTTCTCCCAATGGGTATCAGGAGAAGAAATGTCTGTCTTAGGAGACTGTAGATCAGCCGAAGCAGTCTACACTGTTTCTCCCTCGACAAGAGACGCATGGGATGAAGACGGATGAGCCAAAGCAAGTCTAGGTTTCTTCCCATGGGGAGTCCTTGCTGGTGAGGACTCAACAGAGTCCAACATCTCGGCCTGGTGTTGGCAGCTCTTGTGACCTGTTGCCTATGCCTAGCACGACCTGACTTCCTCCTAGCTTGTCCTCCCCTCAATCATGGCAGTATTAGCAAGTTCGCTCACGAGAGCAAACTTGACCCAACTGCAGGCGACAACCATAGCAGTGTGGATGGCAGCCCCAGGCTGCCTTAGAGTGGTTCAGAAAATCCAACTTATGTTCGCAATCCAATAGGGACAAGGATGCAGACATAGTGGTATCTGGCCCAACACCAACGGACTACCTCTGAAAGGAAGCAATAACCTGGTGCGCACTGCTTTCCCACTCTCTGCGTTCTGTTTGTTGGGGACGCAATCTTGAAAAATCTAAGTACAAGTCAAATGACCAACTTTGCACTTACTATTTCAGTGATATCCGATCACAGAAATCAGCTATCAGTAGATGCCCAGACTACTGAGAAAAGATTTTCTGCAGAAAAGAGCATGTGAGAACACAAGAAACAGTGAGTGTGAACGATCGTTCACGGAGCTTTACTCAAAAAGAGCAAGTCAAAATGGCGCCCAAAAGAGGAAGGAGGATACGGGGTGCATGTGTATATGACGTCACCATCAGTTCCACATGGACTGAGAGATCACGCCATGGGACCGTCAGGTTTACAGAATCAAGTGTGAGTAGCAAACTTCTCATCTCGATTTCTTGGGCATCATGCCCAGACACATATGTCTTGGCAATGGCGGCCGAGAGGAACATTACTTATTTAATTGGTGTTTTAGCAGGCAAACATGACAGCCTTTCAAAACATACTTATATAATATGCTTTAATTCAAAATTAATTTGTTTTTTAGCTTTTTAAAAAAATAAGGAGATAATTCTGTTATCCGGCCTTTTAAAACCAAAAATAACAAAGCGCCTGTTGGTTTTCATGTCTAATTTAATTAAACATCAAGGGCTGTCTGCAGAAGTTGGGACAAAAGCCGATGTTGATATATCTTTGGTGCTAATCGCTGATCTTTTGCAAGTAAAATCATCCTAACTCATTTATATCTTGACACTAAAAAAATCATACCAGAAATTTTCTTGATATATTGTTACATGCTGAAGATAAACGATAAAACGGCAGAAGTAAGGGCATTTTCTGAGGGGGCATCAAAACATGGATCAAGTTTCAACTAATCCAGACGTGTGGCAGGAAAACAGAAAATTGATAGTAACCCTTCAGACATTTTTTCTTGTACAGATGCACACTCTAAGTTATAGCTTTCGGCGGAAGTAAGTTTGAGGAACTGTTTTCAATATGTGAATACTGCAGAATATGCATATTTTCTACTTTTCACGATGAATGTACAATTTAACATAATAAGCTTATTTCAGTACATAAACAGGCTCTGACGATTATGGTGGTCCCGAGGTGTATACTTATAGGTTTATTATCTTTATGAAGGATACTGTAGATATATTGAACGGAAGTCACTTTAAAACAGTTTGCATTACCTTCAGCTACCTTTGGAGACGCTTTTATGTGACTTTGCATACAATTATATCCAGGTTATGAATGGGTTTTCAGAGCGCAGATAAAGTCATCAGACTGCAACACGGGTGTGCCTACAAATTATTTTGCTTCAAAAAGAGACATTGCAGCCCCGTGGGAAAGTTATTCCCTGTTTTGTGACATAGAATGAAATGTCTCATTTGGAAAGGCGGTCGCGAGTGTGGTGGTGTGGGAACAATCCATCTCTGCAATATAGCTCCAAACGACCCAGATGGCCCACAGTTGTATTAACTGCTGCGCCATAAATACGTAGCCTCCTCAAATTCGTTACACGGTTTATAAGTTCTATGGGTCACAGTGGTCATAACGATAAGGTAAGATTGTGCTGTATCTGAAAGGTACACTTGTGGTGACCCCGTGGACATGTAAAAGGTAATATTGAAGGTAAGGTGTTAGATAGTTCCAATATGCAGTGCAGCTAGACTTTGTGAGCCTTGTGGGTATATGAAATACTATTCACGCTAAACATTTATCTTTGAAGACCCATTCAGGGTGAAATGCAATCTATCCGATTGTTATACTGGACAAAGGAAGAGAACCACGTTGAACATAATTTTACGTTTACACAATGCCGGCATGGTATTCACTTAGTCAATTTCCTCTGAACTTGTATAGTATATGTTGGATCTATATCCATTTTCCAAAGGGGCAATTGGCATGCTTATGTACGTTTTCTTTAATTTGGATATTTATGATGATAAAGATAATGATGATATTATCAACAATTACACATATTACCGCTGAACAGAATAACATTTATAGTTATAGTTTTAAAACATCGAAATTTATTACGGAACGAGGACACAATGTCCATACTAATAAGCAAAGAAAAATCACAAGCATCAATTTCGGAATTGATTAAAAAGTATCACAGGCAGCTTGGCTTTCCTCAACAGCATAATGGTTAAAAAAAACGTGTTTTTTTAATGTCCCAGTTTCATATTTCCCAATTGTTCCTGTTCTGTATGTTAATACCGACTGAACCTGTGGTCATACAGTGTTACATACAGTGTCACCCTTTGTAAATGTTTCCATGTTTTCCGTCCTGTTTTACGTTAAAAGTCTTGCACATTTCACTACAGTCTCAGTTTACGTGGAATGACAAGTTGTCATAACATTGTCCGAGAAATAAAGAGTTCATGGCCTATATATGCAAAATATGTAGATCTATATGAATGTGAGCATGTACAGCCTACTAAGACATAAAGCTGGACTTAAACATGAGAAGCATACGAAGCACCAAAAGCTATATACGATATAACGCATTTCAACGGCAACGAATGGCATCGTCTGGTTAACTCTGGGCCACAATGCATTATTATTATTATTTTTATTATTATTATTATTATTATTATTATTATTATTGTTGTTGTTGTTGTTGTTGTTGTTGTTGTTGTTATTGTTGTTATTATTATTATTATTATTATTATTATTATTATTATTATTATTATTATTATCTTCAGAGACTGTTCTTGAGGCTTGTGATCTAAAATGTCAACTGCAGATGTGGTTATAATATCATGGGCTCCACTACATTTTGTATGCACAAAATGTATTGCAGGTTCCAAAATATTTGCTGGAAAAGTGCAACTATAACAATGATACGGGCTTTAGTATGGTCATCGCATACCAAACAGACTTTATTGATCGGGAGGTTTCCACCTACTCGCTCATCGTGTTCAGCAAATATGCTTTTGGACAAGTAAAATTCAACAATACAGTAACTGTTGGTAAAAACCTTAACTGCTTCATAGATGCATGATTTATTTTGGAGGGCACGTTGACAGATCCCGATCAAGCTGCATTTGTGCGTTTTTTTTCAGTTTGAATGCATGTTTACAAGGATTAAATTCATAAGCAAATGACAGTTAACAATTTAATCCTTGTAAAAATATATGCACTGTTACATGCATATAAAGAAATGTCTTTACTCACCTGCTATCGAGACAGGGTTGTCTTAAAAAATATTGTGGCTGGTCCGGTAAAAAACGCTTAATAACGAACAGATTGTGTAAAGATGTGAAATATTTAATGAGCAGTACATGTGGATCAAGGCGAACGCAGCAATCTGTTTCAATTGGTATATGCACGTACCTGGAAAGATATTCCATGGTAATTGCATCACTTCATTCCAAAATTTGTATCTTTAAAAGACAACAAATAAAAATTAATATTTATCGTTCAGTAGCAGTATTTCTCAAACACTTAAAAACATACAACATACCATGATGTGAGACAAGATACAGTCAGTACTCGTAACACGAGGTTATTAATCAGGGGTTTTCATATTGGCCCTGTTGCAGGTCCGAGGTCAGCCGTATTTTTCCTGAGGCCTGCGGTCCAATACGGGTGACTTAATTAGGACCTGTAACAGGGTTTATATGAAATACCATGATTAATGATAATTTTATCAATTTACTATGGATAACTTAGCAGCGATACGTTACTTTTGGCCGATATAAAAACCTTCCTGCCACTTGTCTTCCGCGGGTGACATTTTGTGGTCTTCTTGACCTATTTCCAAGCGTGGCCCTGAGTGCGCATTTTTAATGTCCATCTGACAATTTGCAACAGGGCTGCGGGTGAAGATAATCATGAAACGAGTTCTTGTTCTGTTAGATGATCGTGGTGCTCGATGTCTTGCGCTTTTAATTCAAGCATGACTTTTTCATTTGTAGGGCGCTTTTTTGCCATCCGTTCGAACACTTCCATTGAACTTGAAGTGGCCGGAAGTACTTAATTCGAATATCTGACGTCATCCGAATTGGCCGAGTAGTAGAGTCCCTTTTTGCATTGGTCAGCGAAGCAGTGGTGCGCGCCCCAACGAATGCGGGAAGCACACTATGATTTAGCTCATGGAGACCCACTTTTCTCGTATTCGAGTTTCTCTCATATTAGCCCAGTTCACATCATTGCACAGTATAGGCCAAAAGTAACGTATTGATGCTATATCATCCATAGTCAGTCAATAAATAGAAATGAATGATCATGATTAGCACGTAATGTGTGATCTTTCAAGTACATATTAATTCCCCAAGTAAAAATGGTAACGGCGGGTTGCAACGGGAATTCGTCTCATCATAATACCCTGTTTTGGCTGATCACTGAACTCTTGTACATGCATGTATTGTCTGCTTATATACTGTCATTGCCTGTTTTTTTACTTAATAGTTTTGAGTTCTATTGTGTATTTTAGTTGGCGGTAATACATGTAGCACTGGGTTAGGTATATCTGGGTTTTTAAAACAACACTAAATAAAGATTGAACTTAACATGAACTTGCTGGCTTCTGGGAGCAATCTGGCCACTGTCCTATGTTAAGGTTATGTGAGAAAGAAAGTTGTGAGATGGGATATTTTTCGTTTTTCTTGCGGGGTAAGACCAACAAAAACCCGAAAAACATAACAGAGGTCATCGACGTGATTCCAAATACGTCACCATGAAAGATTTTAGAAATCGTAAAAGCATGTATGCAAGTGTTTTTAAGCTTTAATTCTGGTTCATTGTTATTAGCCCTGTATAAGCACTAGCTCGGTAGGGCAGGGGGGGTTTTTTCGATTTGTTTGCCTTTTCCTGGAGGCGGCGGGGTTAGACCTGCCAGCAAGTCCATTTAGAGAAAAGAGTAAGGTGCATTACTGTTCCTACTACTTTACTGCTTTACATACATCTGTAGTCAGCGCTTTATTCGACCATCCCCGATAACAAATTTGGCTGCCTTTAAAAAGACAACCAATATCGACATGAGCAGATGTAGTTTTCAATATGTGAGCTTCCACAGAAACAATAATCCCAAGCTCGAGCCACATTCTTGCTTTAAAATTATGTTGTTCTCAACTTGGATGTGGTTGATATCTATTATAAAGAGACCACTCAAGCCTAATTTTGAAGTGTAGGAAGTCTCTCTCTCTCTCTCTCTCTCTCTCTCTCTCTCTCTCTCTCTCTCTCTCTCTCTCTCTCTCTCTCTCTCTCTCTCTCTCTCTCTGTGGTTTAACCAAGATGAAATTTGTCATGAACTAATAGTGTATTTATATCTGTGTACCAACACAGACCATCTGCTTTTCCTGGAGTTCTTTATATCTTTCTTTCCTTTTTTCTTGCTTCTTCACTGCCACATTTTTTCGCCGGTTTTCTCAAACACTATTACACTCACAAACTTCAAACGTCGCATGATTATAGGTCTATTGTGTCTTTTAATAAAGAGGAGAAAATATGTTCTAGATTATGCAAATTAGGGGCATTTGAAATTTTAAATCTTGAATATCTCCAAACTATTATAGGCATAGGTAACCAATCCAACTTCAATTCATAGGTTTGTAACACTGCACATTTTTGTAATTTGCATGTGACCTCTAAGGATCGAACGTCAAGGCCATTTTGCCATTTGAAATATTCCTGTGGCCATAACTCGGTCAATTTGTGTCCATTTTGATCATGCTGGGCTTACATTGTAGATAATGTAACATATCTGTACTTTTTTTATTTACACGTGACCTCTAAAGGTCAAAAGTCATTTGTACCTTTGCAATTTTCATCCAGTCATAACTGTCATCCGATTTTAACCGTGTTGGACCCAAACTCTAGGATTGCAATGCTGCATATTTTTGAAATTACATATAGCCTGTAAAGGTCAAGGTCACTTGGACCTTCGAAATTTTCATCTAGCCATAACTTGGTCAATTTGTATCCATTTTTAATCATGGTAGACTCAAATTGTAGATATTGTTACACTACACATTTTTTGTAGTTTACATGTGACCTCTAAAGGTCAAAGGTGAAGGTTATTTGGCCGTTTTAAGTTTTCAACCAGCCATGCCTTGGCTAATTTTCATCAGCTTTGGTTCATGTTGGGCTCAAATTGTGGATATTTTAACACAGCACATTTTTGTAATTGGCATGTGGCCTCTAAAGGTCAAAGGTCAAGGTCCTTTGGACCTTTGAGATTTTCAGGTAGCCATAACTTTGCCAATTTGCATCCGATTTCGCTCATGTTAGGCTCTAATTTTATAATTTATATATGACCTCTAAAGGTCAAACGTCAAGTTTTTATGGCCCTTTGAAATTTTAACCTAGCCATAACTTGGTGAATTTGGTGAATTTGCATCTGCTTTGGTTCATGTTGGGCTCAAATTGTAACTATTGTCACACAGTAGACGTTTTATTTACATGTAACCTCTTAAGGTCAAAGGGCAGGGTCATTTGGACCCTTGGAAGTTTCATTTAGCCATAATAATTTTTATCCGATTTGGTTCATGTTGGGTTTTAATTTATAAAGATTGTAACACTGTATATTTTTTGCAGTTTACACGTGACAGCTAAAGGTCAAAGGCCAAGGTCATTTTGGCCTTTGGAATTTTCATCTAGCCATAACTTGGTCAATTTTCATCTGATTTTATTGTTGGGCTTCAATTGTAGGTATTGCAACACTTCGCATTTTTGTAATTACATGTGAACTCCCAAAGTCAAAATTTCGAGGCTATTTGGACTTAAACATTTTCATCAGGCCATATTTACAATTTTGGAAGCCACAAGCACACAGATTTTATTTGAAGCAAATTTTCTTTTGTAGTTCATGAATTGCCTTCACTGGAGGTATGGGCTATGGTGTGGAATGAAAGAACACGTCATAACTAAAAGTAACTTGGAAATAGTTTCCAAGCCCTGTTTCTGAATGCCAGTGTTATTATAAGTTAAATAATCTTCCAATCGTTGCAATTCAGTTGTATTCGATATGATTTGGTGCGATCCGGTCAATAGTCTAATGGCACATACGTATGATCAACTTTTTTTGGGCAGGGATTTCCGGTTTATAAATGTTGTCTGGTTCCCCGTTTAATGAAAACATGGGCACATAGCTACTCGGTCGCAAACCAACGTAACGATGCGTGGTTGTGTAAAATAATGCACGTACTTGGCCACTGGAATGAATTGAAAGGTTGTTCTACTTAAACGTTTTCTGATAAGGAAGCAAGTAAAGCTTACGAGACAATATAATCGAGTAAAATAGATGCATAAAAGATGAAAGACTAGACTTGAAAGCACTGGGGGATTCATGTTATTGATAGTGATTCTGCTGACTGAAAAGCACATTCCGTTTTGAGTATTTCGATTTATCTTTACAGTATGTTCCACCCAAACACATTTGGCTATCTAGGTCAGTAGCAGTTCCTATAGGTCGACTTACAAGGCACGCCATCAATAAGGCACAGCAAAGAGCTCCATTTTCCCACAAGCTTGCAAGTGTGTTGTATGCAAAGCGGTACCCAGCAACAAACAGAGGTTGAGAGATCATATTTCTGCAGCGCTCCCTCAAAGATTTTAATGTATAATGATTAATGCAGGAACGTTGGCAAGAAGTATAAGTCAAGCTGGGCACATTCGACACACGATTGATGGTCAATAAAATCATTTTAAGGGGGCACTCTTGTTAGGTGTGTAACGTTTGTATCTGTGGCATCGGATACTATTTCCGTGTCAGTATCCTGTATCGAGGTCTTTCTTTTTTTAAAGATTATCGTAAAAATTCCCAAACACAGATATTTCTGGTCACAAGTTTATCTTACTTTTGTGCCGGATACACACACGCACACATACACGTATGTATATACATATATATATATATATATATATATATATATATATATATATATATATATATATATATATATATATATATATATATACATATATACATATGATTTAAAGAAATTTGGCATATATTGTGTCATTATTCATCCGGCCATATTAATTGCAATTTAATTCTCAAGGATCTTCATGTTAATGTCATTACTGCTATCATAAATAATTTAAAAACCTGCCGGTACTTTCGGAACTGTATGCACTATCGGGGCAACCCTCTGCATTAAGCTCCAATAATGACTCAATTCATAGCCCGAATTCAGTGACTGATACATTATTTCTATTTGGGGCCCGCCACCGCCAACTTCTGGTAACTTCAGGGCATTGTAGTTACATTTTTAGATAATGCTCACACTGGAAAACTCCCATTGTATATTTACATTCAAATCATTCTACAAATTAACATTCCGTTAACGTTAATAACTCATATATTTTGGATAGTACCTCTTCATAATATCCAATTGGGACTAACCCATGGACTTGGCTGCCATTTTGAAAATTGTGGATTCCGCAACCAACCGTTTGTAAATGAGGATAGTATTGGGACGATCTTAAGGGTTTACAATATATGAAACCAAAAGTATATATTTTGCAAGTATTTCAGGGCATCAATAATGATATGATATATGTTGTGGCCGTGATTCACTTTGATATCCAAATCAAATGTAGTTTTGTGTGACTGTCCCAAAATGCATTGTGCCATGTTCAAAGTGGTGCTCGCGGATCAAGGAATCATGCGGCTCAAGGAATCATGTTGCATTTGGATCTGTAACTTGCAATGAGAACTGCTTCAGACACAACCGGGTAGATTAAAGTAAAAATTGGAAGCCATGTTTTCAAAGTACTTTAACAACCGTCTGCCCTGATAACTCCGAGAACGGACACCTGGAACTGGCAAAACATCAAGATAACGGTCACTGAACAACCCCGGCTATGCTGTTTCATGGAACAACCGTGGCTAGGCAGCTATGTTGTTTCCAGGCCCTAGTTAACTTTGCAGACAAGTTGAAATAAAAAGCTGTGTTTGAGTTGACTTTACTGCAGAGTCACGGTACACCACGGCCACTTTCTCGATAGAATCTTTCAACCGGGGCTATGCTGTTCCACCGAACAACCTTTCCCCGGCCCAAGTTAACCCTCCTGACAAGTTGTAATAAAATGCTATGTTTGAGTTAATTTTCCGGCACACGGCAGCCACTTTCTCGATAAAATCTTTCAGCCAGGGTTGATTAATTTTTAGGAGGGGAAGGTTGACTTGAAACATTTTTTTTTTTTTTTTTTTTGATGTTTCAAAATGCAAATTTAGGGTCCGGCCTTTTCAGTACGGTAGTTCGAGATACCGGGACCAACCAAATATCTTTGTTAGGCCTGTTGAAATATGTTTAAAATGGATGTTTTTTCCCCTTTTACACATTACCTTGTTTGGAAAAAAAAAAAAAAAAAAAAAAAAAAAAAATAAACAAACAAACAAACCCGTAAATATTTGTTTTGTTTGGACGTTGTTTATTTTTCGTTTGATGTGTTCGCATTAACCCTGTGAGAGAGCCAGCTAACAGATTATTTTTTTCGTGGGAATCTAGGAATGTAGACATTAGATGAAATATCTCCATGCGAAATGTGAAATTTGAATCTGAATCATTATTTTAAATCAGTTCAACAAAAGCTTGTTTGTGATTAACACTGAGAAGTTAACTTGTCCACACCCGACCAGCAGCAGGTTGTGGTTCTACAAATATATCACATTTGGTGTGGTTGGCAGCTTAAACTTTTACCTTTAACAGACCAAAGCGAGCAAGAGGCAATATATACATTTTTTTTATTTAGTTTAATCATTTATCAAAATTATTTTAATGATACAAATGAGACCTTTAAACATAGTGTGATCAAGGTCAGCAGCCTTCCTAGGCGCAGGTGTGGCACTGCGCACTAAACTCAAACCAAAACAGTTGTTGACTCAACCCTAATCCACACTGGAGACAGGTTAACTGATGTAACACTTGCCATTTCCTTATATATTTGACAGCAACATTATAATCAATTTCTGCAAGACATACTATTTTGACAGTAGCATTCACATATTTTCCATTATTTTTGTCTCAGCTTAATGCTGTTATATTTGCATATATCAAGTTTGATAACACGACATCGTCTTAAATCTACAATTTATTTGTACGTTTTACTGTGCGTCGCCATGATATAAACACAGCACCAATATAACAAGTATCAGGTTGTCTTGCAGATAAACTGATCAATACTCAAGTAGTTGTGTGGAATAAGTTAATGTTTTGTATTCGACATCCATATAACATACCATTCAGGATGCAAAGTAAAATCTGATGGCAACATTTTAATTGGAATTATTAACAACAAGCTTAACTTCAGTGGAAAGATTAAAGTACCATCAAAGGCCAATATATGGTTTCAATTTCATCATCTTAACCATTATCTGTATTAAACGGATTACGCTTCAGAAAAGACATACATCACGAGAATAGCTGTACCCTCTACGGCAGATTCTCTGACGTATATTTATAAGCAGTTCTTGGTCTTCATGCTTCCGTATCAGCTGATCCTCCGTAAAAAACACTCACTGCTTCCGTAGGATATTCCAGTGTGTTGAAAGACAGCTCGCAAAACCATACATGTAAAGGGAATGTAAAGCCTTGGTGCTTGGCAAAGGCAGTGATGTATTGCAGTAATTGGTTTATGGATTCAGAGCGTCGAAAGAAGCAGGAGAGACACTGCCTCGATTGTTTTTCATGGCCTGAAATATAATTCAAGGAGAACAAAGAATGTAACTTTATGTACTCTGGCGGCCCTGTCTAGTCGAGAGAGCACGCATTGAATCAAGTTCGGTAATTTCCGAGAACATCTGAGCAAAAATTTTGAGGAAAATATAAATTGGCTATTTATTCAGGTTATGCTGAAGGGCTGTCTCTATTTCATGTTCCGGTGGTCATGGCGGAGCCATTCATCATTAAACCTTTGTGTGCCAGCATAATCGACCGATGCATACCTGCTAATGTAAACAACATCAAAGCGGAAATTATGACGCACCCCGCAAGCATGTGGAGTGAATGATCATACACTTTATTATTGTTTATCTATTTTATGATGAGTCGCGCACTGCTGATGGAAAACCTAATTAGCTGCCCAACGGACCCACACAACTGACTTACACTTAGTGACTGATACGGGCATAGATGTTCTATTTGGTGTCTTTTCTGGCGTGCCTACTTTAGTAACTCAGACCTTAGAATAAAGGAATTCATTATTCAAGTTGTTCACCTGTTCTCTACTTTTTAATAACACCAGGAATAACGAGAGAATTCCGCACAAACGTAGACTGTGTATTTTCTTGGAATGTCAAAATTCACCAGGATTTGTTGAACCAGCACGTTCAGATTTCGTTGTGAACGAAAGTTATCGATTTAAAAGGGTATTATCTAACAAGCAATTGGAGCATTTGCACAGCATTAACTAATTTCTAAACTATCTATCAAGCCTTATGAATGTAGGCAAAGATTTCAGGGAAACAGGATACAGCTTATTTGAAAATTATATATCCTTTGTCAGTATTCAAGGGCGTGCCTTTTTAAAATTATGGTTTATAAATATAAGCAAATTAAAACTGTATATTAAAAGCACAAGAACCTCATGTAATATGACACTTATCAAGCACTAGAGACTTAAAGATCAATTTTACCAAAAAATCATATCATCTCAAAGGCCAATCGATGGTCTCATTTTCGGCCAAAAGAACTACAACTAAGTCAAATGGCGCCTCTTGCAATTAAACCTCAAAATGTCGGCTATCAATAGAAGCAAATCCCTTTTATTGTGATGCATCATGGACGTAACAGGTCAGCAATATTTCTAAGGCAGATTGTACATTCGTATTTATGATCAGCATCAAGAGAAACAAAGAAGTGGTAAATCACACAAGTAACATATTAACATTAGGGACCTTATGTTACCTGATATGCCCTGAAATATTTGTGTCACACAGTTGTCATGGTATCTTGAAAACTATAAATACGATTTTTAAAAATATTTTCAGCACTAGCACTATAATCAGTTAACTCGATCTCCTCTTGAAAATTGCTGCATCTGACTATCTGCATATGTGTGATATATTATGTCTATTTAGTCGCATGGTTCTATCATGATACAGTCTGAAGCAGTGCAATTTATTGGCTGATTTGATTGGAAGTATTCGAACTGATAGAAATTCACATATTATCTCACACACTGACAACTTAAAAGAAGATAACATTTGACATACAAGTAAATGGAACACTTCGCTAGTGTCCATATAATCGGGAAATTGTGACACTGCGTTAGGGCTGTCAAATTGAAACTACGAACCCCTTTATGAGTCTTGTGTCTGTTTTGAGACAAAGTTAGATGCTTATAAGGAGTCAGATCAGTTTATGGCAAGACGTTTCAGTGTAAGGGTATTGAGGTCGGATTGGGTACAAAGCCTACAGTGCTAATAACATAGATAAATAACATTATAGGTCGTACTAACCTGTCTCATTTGATGACCGACATATTATCAGTACAATTACAAAATAATACTATAGAGGGCGTAATTACTCAATCTGAGGTGCAAAATAAAAATCATGAATCCGAAATTTTACAAAGAAAATTATCTGAGTGAACAGACTTACGCACATGCATGCATACATACATACATACATACGTATATACATACATACATACATACAGTCATACATACATATATACATATAAACATACATACCAAATTAAACTTACTGTACAAATTACATTTTGCGACGTAAATAATGTTACCTCAAACAAATACGGTTTAAATTGCTTAAACTGTATTGTACATCCTCAGAGCTTATCTTTCCAGACGTTTATAAATTTTGATATTTTGAATAGAAATGCGACGAAAAGTGAAGACAAGAAGGGGAAGTATTTAGTGAAAAATGATGCCCAGGGTTTAGTGACATCTATCTGTAAGGTGAATTTCGACGCTTCTTTATAGCAATTATTAACACACGTCAACAAAACTCCATTTGACTTTGTAATTACATACATCCATTTTGTCGCTTCTTGTACCGGGGATGATGGGAGGCCACAAGGTGTTAAAATGAAGTCTGGCTAAGTGTAACAGGGGTTTAATTAATTGATAAGCCAAGCTACCGGCCTGCAAGCAAAATATTACTCTTCTGACGCACATCTGATATGTGATTTACATTATACTTGTTTAGTCGTTCTTCATATTTTGTCACACTGTTGATATCAAGTAATTAATTTTTGAAAAGTTCCTTCCGTTGAACATGCCTGTGTTATTTACCGTGAATGTCCACAGGCATATTACAATCACTTGTAACTGCGTGTTTAACATCAAAGGGCATTTTCATAGAAATCAAGCTGATGACGGGTCTACAAAATTAATTACTTATCCAGGTAGTTTAAGATCATGCAATGAATCATGTCATTTATATCATTGTCATGTTACAGGACGAGGCAGACTAAGGAAAACACAAGATCCATTCCAAAATGAAATAAAATCAATGCTTTTGACATGATTAATTCAATTAGTATCCATTTAACATGCATTACATGGATTTCCTGTTTTTATAACAAATTTCAAGATGGGAACCGTAATCAGTCAGACATTAACTTTGATGATTCATCGCCATCATTGTATGGAGTCGCAATGTTCTACGGAGTCTATACCATCTTCCTTTTTGGAAGCGTTTAATCATAAAACCGCTGAAGGTTGTGGAAAGAACAGAATCTGTATTGAAGTGTGCACTTCCATCAATATCATATACTTGATATGAAAGATTTAGTCAGGCCATGCATCTATCAACATTCTGAATCGTTTGTTCCACGGTTTGTTTCAGAACAGAAGGTAATAGCTTCATATCTACGCCCCCCCCCCAAAAAAAAAAATTGCATAATTTTGCATCAGCACCGTTACATACAGTTCTATTTTTATTTTGAAAACACTTCTGTATATGAAACACGGGTTTTGAATTCTTGATAATCCAAATAAACTGAAGTTTCGTATTAATAACCTATCCCCCCCCCTTGTTCATGATCCAGCTAAACAACAATCTTCAAAGGTATATTTGATAAAAATTCCCTCTGAAGTTTCTCTCACTTTTTGTCAGATTAGTAAAATAACAAATTGAATTGATTCGCTTTGCTGCCTGTTTACCTAGGTAGGAAATATTATTTTAAGACTTAATTCGCTGTATGTGTACTCCATATAGCTCAACCTGTTTTCTTGGATCGATCCCAACATCATCCACTTCATCCCTGTTTCAATATTTAAAAAAATCGTATATTTGATAACATTTTTAGAATATCCAACACGAAAGCAGCTTCGGGGATAATTTTGTACCAAGTAAGTTATTTAATGTTTCTCTGCAGCATGTCTCTCAATAATTTTGCATTATTTATGTCATTGAAAAATGTCAAGGGAATGTCGTCAACGCATCGATGTATTGAGTTACCAGAGTGCTATAAACTTCCTTAAGAATGTACAAGCAGCAAATTATTCAGTTGCTTTAATCACAAGGAACAGGTTTTCATCTTCCGGCTTAAGATTATAATAGAATATGACGCACATAAACGAACTTAACCTGAGCAGGTAACGATGACTTTACACGGATATAATGGAATAAAAACCGAAACTCTTTCCGTTGGTTCTCGTATAGAGTCACTTAGAAGTTTGCCTATGTCTCTATCATTTGTGTCAATTGTTGATTAACACTTCTCGATCAAATCGCTTAAAAGCACTCTATTATTGCCGTTTGCTTCAGTGCTTTTACTTAAATTTTGTGTCAGAGATGTATTTCGGAAAGTTGATAATAGTCTTGATGAAACTATCAAGGTCATAGCTTTCCTTGGTGCGGGTTGAGGCATTCAGCCAAGCCTGTGTCTAGGAGGGTATCTGACTCCGTCTGATTCAAACCAGAAAAACGTTAACATGTCACATGGTAAACGATCACAAGTCTCTGATAGGTCCATAAAATATACGCCAATTTTTGAATAGTTGTCCATTGCTTTTGGCAATCTTTACTACACTTTAACAACAAGGAACATATGCAGCTGTGAGCCAAAAGAAACCATAATATTGTAATCTATTGGGAGTGGTCACCTTCCACAGTTTGCTATTTAAGACTTCTACTTCTGTGAATGTAATTTTTCACCATGAATTGCCTTAAAGACTCTCTGTACATAAATGCTATTTTAGTAAGAATGGATAGAAATTAATGATTAACCTACCTACCTACCTACCTACCTACCTACCTACCTACCTACCTACCTACCTACCTACATGCATACATAAGACAACTGCAAAAGTTGGTGATAATATAGTGAATATTTGCTGTGATATCAAGTAAAGAATCTGAGCAACCGGCTTTGAAATGTTTGGCAACCTGATTAAAAAATGACTGACTGTTTGTGCAGACGACCCTGTTCAATTATCACCGCTCTCTTCTACCCACCTCCCACCTGGACTTAACACGTCAAAATATCACGTGACAAGCAGGGCGCCATTTTCACATCAGGTTGCCAAACATTTCAAAGCCGGTTGCTCAGATTCTTCAGTTGATATCACAGCAAACATTCACCATATTACATGAAAACAATGCAGTGTAGAAAATGCAATAGTGTATTACTATTCAAACCATGCTAGGTCTTCATCTGGATTTTAGCAAGGGCGTCCGTGGGGGCGAGAGAAAGAGACAGTCAGGTCCATAATAATGACCATAGCTAGTTTTGCACTGCAGGTAACTGCTTTAGTACCAGAACTGTATAAATTCTGCCCGTTCTTTATATTTAATATTCTCTTGTACTCATGCAAACAGGATTATTTTGAAAATTTGCAAATCAAAATATCTAAAAAATAACATTATTATTGAAGGTGCTGCTTAAGTGGCGTCAATATGTGAAGCTGATTACTTCAAGATCTGATGTCCTTAGTGATTTGTATTTTGTTTTTCGTTGATATTTTACGACTTACACAGATCAAGAAAATATGATGCAATTTAGCCAAACATAGTTCCACAAATTGACACTTATTCATAAATTTCAAGCCAACAATACCAGCAAAGTTAAATGCAACAAACGGCAGATATTCACGAATTACCAAAACATGAGACAGGCTGTCATCCTTGAAAGACAACTAGAGATTTTACATCGGTCCTCTCAACCTTTGCAATATTCTTCATTAACTACAGACTTAAGATATTTTTTTCCAATATCATATAGACCCAAGTTCTTAAAACTCAAATCATACTTCGCTAAAGATAAGGAGAGACACGGTGGGACTGTTACTTTTGAGTTCTCCGAACTTGTCAGTCAGCTGAGTTAACACCAAACGAAGAAAGTAGGCCTACAGCGTTTTCGTGATATTTATGAACATGGAGCATTATAAACAAGCTGTCCCTGCATTATAACTATGAGTCGGAGAACACAGCCCACAGGACAACATAGCCAATGAAGTATTTATCAAATATAGTTCAAGAAAAATATTACCCACATTCAAACATTTTAACCTACCAATGAGAGCAAAGTTAAACACAGTAAAAGGTGGAGATACAAGAATTACCAAAACATAAACATGTATCTTCCAACACCACTGTGCAGAAATTAATTTCAATCCTGACTTGAGAGAGGCAGTCACCGATAAAGGCAACTGTTGATTTGAAACAGGTCCGCTCAACCTTTGAAAAGGCATAGGAGCACGAGCACTGTGCCTAATGACTAGATTCATCACAGGCAGAGATTTGGGGGCATTGAAACAAGGAATAAAATTAATTACAATGTTTGATATATTTATGTGTACTGCAATCTACCACAATCCTCTGTGTACACAAATTTCATATTTATTTTGGTACCATTAATAAAAACGAAAGCTACCACTTGTACCAAATATTTATATTTAGATGTGCTTTTGTTCTCCTTATTTTTGCAACACTGTGGTGTTTGTGGTAATGTATTTTCATTCTCAATTGTAATACAAGTTGTGACCATTTTCTGTGCAACGCAGGAACACAAACTTCATCTGAAGGAAATTGCATTTGATTTGACATTTTGCCTCGTGTATTGGTTTTGTCCATCACAAGGCAGCCGGTAGAAACGTCTGCCACGTATCCAGGTGCAGTACATTTTGATTCAGTTTGTCATCTCATAATTGATAATAACACAAATAGTGTATTGATTCTCTTTTCCATACTGTAGCACCACAGACCAAAAATATCTTTCTGGACACAAGACGGCCAGGACATTCCAGTTTTTGATCTCCATATGAAACCTATAATGCAGTCCCACTCAACTGCAGTGGAATATTAGTTAACTGCTGTCGCTGTTGGTCTAGTGTTGTTCATCGGGGTGCATTTTGTTACCACATTCAGTCCTCATTTCATCGATACATCACACTTATCATCCACTTATTCTACAAAGTTTGGAAACCTTGCAAGTCCAAACCACAGGCACCATGTGATTACACAAAATCATTTCATATAGCTCCCTGGGCAGATTTAAGGAACATTAAATAGCTCTTTGGGTGCCAGATCTGGAGTGAGTCAACAGCTTTCCATTCCGCGCTTTGGATGCAAGCGCTGAACATGATCATTCCTTGAATTTTCCACTAAAACGCTTGTACTTGAACGAAAGTTTGCTTTCTTTTGCGATAAATATGAATCTCGATTCATTACTTTGTTGCAAAGGTTACATTATTGTATGTCTGTTTTTGCCATCGTGCCAACAAAGTTAATACCATAGTCCACCATGAATAAACCACTTCATGCGTAATATTGTTTAAATATTGATTACTTGACAGAAACATACGAATTTCATAATGTCTACAGCAATTAATAACCTGAAATCAGAAAAGGCTTTTTATTTCCTCGTAATTATCTACCAGTCGTGTGTTTCGTCGTCACATATTATCAAAATAAATAGTCTGCTTGCCTTTCGGAAATGGAAAGTACAGTGGTGGAACTGGCTTTGAATGTGGAATAGGCCATGAGTTGCACACAATGAACTAAAGAAGTCTCACCGTTGAACTGTTCCCATATTGATCCCATGGGGCATTTTACTTTTGTATTTTGGAAGGCTGTGTTCTCAAAGACTCACCGTGAAAGATGTGCTTAAAGGTATGATGACCTTTGTCCTAACGGGTGCACTGACGTGTTTTATTTCTATTTTTAATTCCACCGAATTTCGCACAGGTAATCATAAAACTTCCTGAGTCTATACGCATTGCACTGTCAATATTGTTTACGATTATATTCAAGCATTGCACTTGGTGTTTGGTCTGAGAACTTCACTGTGACTAGTATATGTATGTATGTATGTATGTATGTATGTATGTATGTATGTATACATATATATATATATATATATGTATACATATATATATGTATACATACATACATATATATATATATATATATATATATATATATATATATATATATATATATGTTGTTGTGCTTTCTTCATTATTCAGGTCAGTTTCATGGTGCACTATATCCATGATCCTTTTCTCAATTTTCTAAAATTCAATGTGACCTGGAGAAAACTGTTAAAAAGTATTTCAAGCAAGCTTTATAAAGAATACCACCTATGATTATACAGAACAACTACTTGATACGAAAAGTTGGCACAGTTTCCATTCATCAGTAGTAAGTTTCAACGATACAAATCATGCTTGAAAATTTCCATGTTTAATAATCGTTCTCGAGCAGGAGACACAGATGGTCTGAACCATGTATGTATCACATGACAGAACTGTAACACGGTTTTTCCGATTGTCTTTTCTCAATATTCTATTGCGGGTCAATATAGAAGTTTCTGCTAAGGTAGCAGTTACCCAGAAAGAATTGCTGCAATAATATTATTCGAGGTTAAATATCTTGCAATATTGCATGTAACCGTACATGTATGGAGCATATATATATATATATATATATATATATATATATATATATATATATATATATATATATATATATATATATATATATATATATATATATATATGCGTAAATACTGATACCAACAGATACAGACCCATGGTGATGAATGTGATGTAACAAAAAATACTGAAAATATGGGTGTGGTCCACATTTGTATGACATATCCTGAGAACCATGCAACTAAAACCTTCATTCTTTAAAATATTAATCTTTGTTTGCTGTTGTTGTTAATGGTAATTTTTATTAGTTTAAAAAAAATCCCTGATCTTTAATTTGTCAATAAAAAATAAATTGCCCAAACATACGCCATAGGTTAGTTAATAATAGGGTACAACTAGTTCCTGTTATTTTAAACGGTTTCATACCGTGTGATATGTTCAATAAGGTAAGTAAATCAATGGAAAATCATTATGTGTGCAAATTCGCTCAAGGAGAAAGTCATTGGTGGGACCTCGTGGTGCTGCACGGAGAAAAAATTATTTTATTCTAACAAATATATATTAATGTTAAGAACCGGTGACCAGGGAACTAGTCCATCCTTCTCATCGTTGTTTTTGTGTTTATATTCTAACCTTAATTCACCTCAGATAAAATAAACCCTCTTCGGACATAGTACAATAATTGTCTGGAAAATCTTAAAGAGTCTTTAAAAAATTTACAGGTTGTCCACACACTAGTAATGTCTGACTCCACCCGACGAGAATGTCGTGAATGAGAACTGAAAAATAGTAGAAAAAGTATTTAACGAGATCAGTAAGTGAGTTTTACTCATGGAGCTTTGGCCATGCGACATTGTTTGTGGTAGGTGGGTGTTGCTATACACGAGAAAAATTCATTGTGACCTGGAGTAAACTGTTCAAAAGTATTCCAAGCTTTACAAAGAATACCGCCTATGATTGTACGGAACAACTACTTGATACGAAAAGTTGGCACAGTTTCCATTCATCAGTAGTAAGTTTCAACAATACAAATCAAGCTTGAAAATTTCCATGTTTATTAATCATTCTCGAGCAGGTGACACAGATGGTCTGAACCATGTATGTATCACATTACAGAACTGTAACACAGTTTTTCCGATTGTCTTCTGCCATGTTTTTTTTTATTGTGGCATTTTTGTGGAGAGGTATTGGGCACTGTTTTTTTTGTCATATACCCTTGGCGTGTCTGTACATAACGCCAACATTGGTACTCCACGTGTAACAGACACATGAAGAAACTATGATTGTGGATACTTTCAGAGTTCAGCTTTATAGATGTTAACAATATGTGTGCTATGTGTCAGGTGAAATTATGACAGCATTGAAAAACTTGTCTGAAACTTTTCACTGGCAAATTGAAAAGAAAAAAAACCACTCCCATGCCAAATTTAAATGGCATTGCTGTATGAATGTCGTTGCGGATGTCGTGAAAATTTACGGACATGAAGTACTAACGTGCTGGCACAACATAATGATATTCATTCTATATTAAGTTTCATAGGGTCCAGCAAAGGGGTAAATGGGTGCAAATCTGGTTATTTTCTGCAGTTTTTTGGCAAATGTGATGTTTCAGAACAGAAGATCTTGACAACTCGAGATACTTGCTATATACTACAATTTTAGCCAAAATCAGCAGCATGCAAAATAGAACACACTTCAAATTTTATTCTGGCGCATTACGAGAGATGTGTAAAATTTCTTGTAACTGTCTCGCAAATTAAACATTTGTGAGCAGACCACATCAAATTGCAGACTAATCTAATAACGTAAGTTGTTCTGAAACTTGTGTGCTTTAATTAGTCTCGGTATTTAACATGCTGGTACCTCTGGTACCCAGAGGCAAATATGCTTCTCGCCTTATAATTTACCACTTTGTACAAACTGAACTATTTTCTTCTACAATTTTTGGCTATTTTGTTATCGTTGATACATCAATTGTTTTGTTCACCAATTTAAGTTCTTTAACATAAAATCGTGCTGTGACTACATGTCTGAAACATGCTCAGATTTGGTGCTGGTTATTTTAGGTTTAAAGACATTTTGATGGATTGATGTATGTTTGTGAGAATGTTTTGTGCTGCGAATCTACGGTGATGATGATTATTAGTGAGATAGGTCGCTTGAACTTGTAGCTCTCATGAACGAAATTCTCTTCTTTGTTGAGTACGTTTGGAGTCTACGCTTTTGGAGCCTACACTGCACTGCAGTTGTAGATACCTGTGTCATTAATTGGTTCTTCCCCATGACCATGGGTAGTGCAGTTATTTAGAACTATTTACTCAGTTAGGCCTGATTTGTTTTCAAAATATGGTGTCATCTTGAGACAAAACACAACTCTCTTCCTCGTCCAGACCTTTGTATACACAAATTTCTGATCTCTTGGATTAAGATCTAAACATGACTGAAAATAAAAAAAAATAAAATAAATAAAAAAAAAAAAAAAAAAAAAAAAAAAATAAAAAAAATAAAATAAAATAAAAATAAAATCTTTATTCACGGTATATTGTCTTTCGCCGAAACTCACACAATTTACATAGACGGTGCCTGCGGTGTGCTAATGACACTAATCTAATTGGATTTGCCAAGTCGAAGTAAAGTTTGTCAGTGGTAGGAATATTTTACCTTTCCTAGTGTGATCTGTTCTCTTCAAGTAGACCTTGTTTGCTGTTACTGGACAAACCAATTTGTAGAGATCGTGCTGATCCCAGTTAGCAGACAAGACCTTGATAGAAAAGCCTACAATGGTGGTAATCTATCGATCAAGAACATGTGTCTTATTCATGAACAAAGGGTTACATTTTAAAAATACTTCAGTGTGGTCCTCTGACAAGTCTAACTTGGAGTGGTCAAAGACATGCATCTGACCTCTCCATGCCCATGAGGTCAACATGACCAAAACGATATAATTTGGCAGGAAATGTAAGCAGAGCAAGTCCATGCTCTTAGGTTGAAAAACTGGACAGTGCTGGCCAGCGAGCACTACTAACATATCCTATTGAGGTAATATGTTGCATCTCACCGGCCTGTCAACAATAAGGTTGTAATAAGCTAGGAGAGTATCATGCTTTGGCAGACACTTGCACCTTTCATGTCCACAGTGGATGAAGTTGTGGACCTCTAGCTCGTATATGCAAATATCCAGACTTTCGTCAAAGAGGCACATAAAAAGTTTGCTATGTTTTGAAAGGACGCCTTCCAGGGGTCAAACTTGGGTACTTTTTGTGCACACCATGTAGCAAACTTCATCCACTGAGAGTCATAAACTTTTAGGGATATCAGGAGGCTTGCTTCTGACAACGCCACCACCTTGTCTCAGAAACAACATCTACAAAGCCCTTTGTGGCAGTCGCCAAGTGTGTGGATGCAGCATGGCCAGGTCTGGTAAAATATGTTTGATTACATTAGGCTCACATGGGTAATTATATTCATCTTGGGCGAGCTTATGGTATCTATGTGTTAAGCTAAATTCCTTTTGCTTGAATTTTTAAACTTACAGTATATTGTTTATAAGGTTTAAGGAAAAAATATTATATAGATATCAGTTGAATTTATGGTGTTATATGAATGATGTAGTAAATATATATAGAGCTCACAATTATAGCTGACATTTTATACAATGTGTGTATGTTTCACCATATTTCTCAAAGTTGAGAGTTTCTGACATGAAATCGATTTAAACTAATACTTTTGTTAGCACATGTGTCAAGTCAGGAAAGAGATGTTCTCCTTCATACTACATTTTATATTCATTCACTGATATAGTAATATTTTAAAGTTGTTCGTTTGTCTATTTTGGAATTCTGAATTTTGTCTTTGCTTGTCTTATGACTGATGGGTTTTGATCTTGGGTGATTCCTGCTTGCTCAAATTTTTGGAGTAATTTCTCTGACACAGTTGAAAACTGTTTTCTGCTTCTATTTTTCATGGTATTGATTATTGTTTGATGTCATTATAACATCTTATCATCTTTACATACTCAATGAATAATGTATTGCTTGTTAGTCTTGCTCTTATGTCTGATAATATTCATGTTGATGGGCTTATCAAGATTTTGGTGTTTTTTTCAGCAGGGACTGATTATCAACTACAAGATTGACACATACTGGTCTGCCACTACTATCATGTCCCTGACCAAAAACCAGTGCAGTAGGGTTTCCATTAAGCATAATAAAGGATGTAGACCTGCCTCTTTGTATTTTTTTTATGTTGCTGCCTATCAGTTGTTCTGGAAAACTAGGACATGTTTGTGTGAGAGATCCAGATGGGATTTCTCTAAGGCCAGGCAAATGGGACAAGACTTGTATTGAGGAGGCCAGACTCTGGACACAGTCTTGGAGCCCATGTGGGCCCCCACCACTTGATGTGACATGTCCATGTAAATAATCTCATATTTACATAAAAAGGTTCGTGTCTTACTCTGCATCAAGTTGTCCCTGCTGTGCAACTACAACAGCATTTGAGGGATCTTGTTGAGTTATTGCCAGGAGGTCCAAGACCAAGAGTGTAGGAATGACTGCACATGTGGGCAAAGTCTGCCCCATAGTCACCAGGGATTTCAAGGTGCGTATGAGAGTCTAACATTCCCCTGCAGAATGCCTGGTGCTGGACAAAAACCGATTTAGGATCATCTGCAGTCAGTTGAAAAGGTTCTGTGATGGCTTGCAAGGAACAATGTGCCATGGTAGAATGTGCCTAGAAACACACCCTCTTCGCACAGTTCTAGGTTTTATTTTGGTAATATGACCAGGTGACTTCAATCAAGGCAGGTAGCAATTATGAGGCTGTATCAGTCCAAAGACCATTTTGCAGTAGGAAGTGAATCAGCCAGTCATACAGTTATATGTGGATGTATACAATGATGCACCTAATCTGTTCATTATCCTGGTGATCACCTGCCATACCAGAGCCAAGCTGAACAGAGGTATGTGGCAATGATAAATGCTCTGTTGGCTGCAAACTACAGGTATTTCTGACTAGATTTGGTGATCGATACATAAAAATATGCATCCTTCAGGTCCACTGGGGTCATTTTATCACCCCGGTGAACCACTGCTCCGAGGGAACACGGGGTTTCTATTTTAAACGTCTCACAGAAAAAGGTGTTGAGTCTGGACAAATCTTTCCCTGACCACATTTTATTCGTAGAACTGGAACTAGACTGCTGTGAAAACTCCTTTACTACCCCTATATTGCAAAAGGGGTCTAACACTACCTCTAGATTTTCTGCTGTTCCTGTATTCTGTGATACAGGAATGTAAATAAGTGAGTTTGAGGGGTGGACCTAACTCTGAAAAGGTAAGAGCATTGCCTGCATACAACAGATTTAAAATGTATGATTCGGTGGTGAACTGTTGCCATCAGTCTACATTAATCAACAATCTGGCTCCCACCTGTTGGGGGCCCCTGAGAGTTGAGTAGAAGTGGACAATTGGACCATCAGGCATGCCAGTTAGCTGGCTGCGAGGATAGGGCTGTCACTTCTCCTGTGCTGCCACTTTTTCCTCTGTGGCCTCCTGTGTGCTTTGTTGCCCTTACTTCCAACATACTCATTTCTCCTCACTAGTCCATGGAAGAGTCTTCTCTTGCTGCTTCCACTGTCCCTTCCTTCTCAGTGCTTTTCCTGGCAGCACCGCTGGAAGAAGTTCTGCTGTAGTTGAAGGTATAACTCTTGATGGATATTTTGGATGACCAACTGCAGGACTGCCAGTTCAAACAGTAGCAGCTGGTTGATGTGTGATGTGGACGACCAGAAATCAAGTTCTTGGTTTACTACCAATATGCTGAGGCCCCCCTGTCCCTGCATGAATAATGAAATGAACTCCAAGTGCACCATGTGTTCCTGAGTGTGGGGAAGAGATTAGCCCCTGGATTGCTCAATCTGGCTCAGGGTTTTGAGAACATTGCACATATCTGGTTCTACATCCCTGCAAGTAGCTGGTTTTGCATCAGGAGTACCACATCTAATCTGGAAAGTGCCAGCAGTATGATCCATTCAAGGATCCTTTGTGGTAGATAAAAGCCAGGCAGTTATTTTGTTTCAAGGGCACAGGGTGCGAAACTCCACCTGATCCCAGGGAAGCTTATCATATCAAGGGGAGGCTGGCACTGCAGAGTGAAAAAGGCGTCCAAAACAACCTTCCTTAAAGAGAGTTTTTTTTAAAAGATTCCACCCTTCAAGATCATTCTTCAAGGATCTCATACCTCCACTCCTGGACGTACATTTCACGCTTTGGGCCGTATATGTCTTAAAGCCTGACGCAATTTTCATGCTCTGGGGCTTCCACCTCTTAAAGATGGCACCGGCGTGTCCGATGGTTGGGTAGATCTCACAGGAATACCCTTCACATTTGTTTCAACATAGAGGCCGTTACAATGGGTATATTGTGAAGGGCTTCATGGCCCGGCATACTCATGGTGTGTGCTTTATACGGGATGTACTTTGCATAACATTTACACACGAAATAAATGATTTATAAATTTTGATAACGCTTGACCAGGCTAGTGATGTATGCTTTAACTCTCTTGAATTCTCTATGATAATAATTTTCAACCTTAAACTGGCCTCTTGTGGGCTTCATACGAAACATGAGAGGTACTTTTAGCGGGATCTTTTGGGCGGACGCGTCTATCATAGGCCAGGAATATGTCTCCTTAAGGGAAATCTGCAAACTGAAAAATGTTTGGATCCTCAAAGACCTCCGTATATGATTTTTAATTCCATAAAGGCAGCCTTTAAGTTTCTCAACCACTGATTTCATGCTCGCCCGAAGATTTCATGCAGCAGGCACCCTGTATATCTTGGGAAAGTGCCTTTAGCTACATGTCTAAAACATATCGAATTGTATAATCATGTTGTTTGGACTCTTGTTGATGGTTATTTTAGGCCTAGGGGCTTTTTTGATGGACTGATGGTGGTGTTAGTGTCACTTTGTGGACTTGTATGGATGATGATCAATGTTGAGACCGTGGTTGCAGCTAACATTTTTAAGTGCTAAATCTTATTGATATTTTCGACAAATTTGGAACCTGTGCTTGCAAATTCTCTCCTGTGCTGCAGATTTTGGTTCCTTTTCATGAATTGTACAGTTCTATATGCACATGAATAATGCACCTGTTCAAGCCAATTTACTCCAATAGCCCTATATTTTTACACAAAAGTTTTTTTTGTTTTCTTGTCACGTTAAAACTAGACATGGCTTTTTTCTGGCCCTATAGACCTTGGATGTACGTTGTGGTCTCTTTTGGATACAGACGAACTATAAATTTATGTGATTGAGCTGAACATACGAAGGAACATTGCCTTTGACTTAGATTTGTTTCATTAGGACTACGTTTTAGATATGGTAATGACACTCTATAACTAGGTTTGGGGAACTGCTGTACAGGTTGAAGTCATGTGACCATCCACCTATTGATGACTCCAACTGTGCTGCCATTCTACATGTCTCCTCCTCAATGTGTGTGGAGAAGGGGATCGTGATTTTATGCTCACCCTCTGTCAACTTTGACATCGGCTAAAGAGCTGAGGGTCAAATGTTCTATGCCGATCCCAGGCCCTGATTTCAGAAACGGTCCACAATGTGATCTATATTCTGGGTGATACCTCTATACTCAGGTAGTTCGTCCATGTCCTCTGCATCCTCATGCTTCCCCTTTTTCATGTGAAAGCAGGCGATGACATCCTTAAACATCTTCCTGTCACCCCAATGACATGCTCAAGGTGACCAGTGGCAACAGATGATGTTGCAGCAGAAAGTACTCAGATTACGTGCAGGAAACTGGTCTTGCATGGATGGGACTCCTCCTCTCCGTCTAACCCCTCTTGATTTGATGATCTGATGGCATGGGAAAGAGAGAGAGAGAGAGAGAGAGATAGATAGATAGAGAGAGAGAGAGAGAGAGAGAGAGAGAGAGAGAGAGAGAGAGAGAGAGAGAGAGAGATACACGCATACATGCATGAACATATATGTGTAGTTTTGTTCAATATTTCATTTTGTAAATAATAATTTTAGAATCAAAGAGACAGTATATGGGCTTCTAACTGAAATTTCGATTGTGTATGAAAGTTGCTTCTTTGCTTTCAGTCCATTACTTATAACCAGTATAATAAAATATGGATGCAGGCAAGTCTTACTTTTCGTGCGTGTATTTTTCTCTAGCCTCAAGTTACTTGTCTTTTTGTTATGTTTATGTTCTACTTATGTCTATGTAGGGCTATTTCTTTGTAAAAGATTTACATCCATAAAGAACATCCACACACCCCTCCATCCCCATACCTATGTGTCTGTCTGTCTGTCTGTCTGTCTGTCTATCTATCTATCTATCTATCTCTCTATCTATCTATCTATCTATCCATCCATCCATCCATGGATCCATCCATCCATCCATCCATCCATCCATCTATCTATCTATCTATCTATCTATCTATCTATCTATCTATCTATCTATCTATCTATCTATCTATCTATCTATCTATCTATCTATCTATCTATCTATCTATCTATCTATCTGTCTATCTATCCATCTGTCTATCTATCTGTCTGTTTGTCTGTCTGTCCGTCCGTCCGTCCGTCCGTCTGTCCATGCGTCCATCTGTTTGTCTATCTGCTTTGCTGTTTATCTATCTATCCATCTGTCTATCCATCTATCTATCTATCTATCTATCTAACTATCTATCTATCTATAACATTAAAGTGATTTTGGTCAATAACGTTTTTGTAAATAACTTTTAACCGAAAATTCATTTATTGAAGTCTCAAGTGTTGCAATACCTACAATTGAAACCCAACAATCAAATCAGATGAAAATTGACCAAGTTATGGCCAGATGAAAATTCCAATGGCCCAAATGACCTTGGCCTTTGACCATTAGATGTCACGTGTAAATTACAAAATATATACAGTGTTACAATCTTGATAAGTTAAGCCCAACATGAACCAAATCGGATAAAGAATGACAAAGTTATGGCTAAATGAAACTTTCAGGGGTCCAAATGACCTTGTCCTTTGACCTTTAGAGGTTACATGTAAATAAAAATTGTACTGTGTGATAATAGTTACAATTGAGCCCAACATGAACCAAAGCAGATGCAAATTAACCAAGTTATTGCTAGGTTAAATTTCAAAGGGCCATACAACCTAGAGAGAGAGAGAGAGAGAGAGAGAGAAGAGAGAGAGAGAGAGAGAGAGAGAGAGAGAGAGAGAGAGAAGAGAGAGAGAGAGAGAGAGGAGGAGAGAGAGAGAGAGAGAGAGAGAGAGATTGAGAGAGAGATGAGAGGAGAGAGAGAGAGAGAGAGAGAGAGAGAGAGAGAGAGAGAGAAGAGAGAGAGAGAGAGAGAGAGAGAGAGAGAGAGAAGAGAGAGAGAGAGAGAGAGAGGAGAGAGAGAGAGAGAGAGAGAGAGAGAGAGAGAGAGAGAGAGAGTATGGTTTGTTATGCCCAGCTGATGTTCACCTCCAGGGATATCTGCTGGCCTGGTATTGATGGAGCAATACTTCTGTCGATAATATCCTGTGTCCGTAGATCAGAAGCCGATGCAACACTGGGTTGGGTTCTCTAAGCACGGAACTTCCAATCTGCCAGAAAAATGCCCTGGAAGCCATTGATAATGCTTGTGTCCACAGGGTATTTGAGAAGCCAGTCTTTACACAAACTGCAGGGGTTGTTTCTGGAGCAACTGACCCATCTAATGTGCTCCCAGCAATGACAGCAGTGCTGAGTATCCCAACTGGCCAGGGTGTGTTTTTTGGCATCTTGTTAGCAAAAGCGTACACTGGACCTCATTCAGTAGGTAACTATAAAGTTGGAACAGCATCATCAAATTGAGCGATCCATAAAAACATGAACGTCTGATGGAGCTAAAATATTTCAAGTCCGCAAGTGTACAAGTCCATGAAGTCCAACTTGACATAGGTTAGGCAAGGTAACAAACAAGATGAGAATCAAAACCCAATGTAGTTAATAGGTAACGCATTCTGGCACAAATGCTCTGGTTTTTTGCTCATTACAAAATGTTATGTGTAGCCAATTTAGCTGTCAATAACAGTATGGAGAATATAGGCTATTTTGGTTAAAGGTTTCACTTGTCTGTCACGCAAAATGAACCTAGGTTAAGAAAAACTAATAATGGGACAACGTCGCAATATGCAAGCAATATTCAAAGACTGTCTTGACAATGATACTACGTAAATTAGCCTTGCATGCTTAGCAAGTTTTGTCGTAATTTAGAATGTTAAACTGAACATAATAGTGACCTAGTGGAGCTTTTGTGTGCACAAGCACCTGACCCCACTGATATTTAACCATCAAATTTGTAGCATGCACTAAGGGAACCTAATATCTTGGCTGTTGATACAGGCTGGTGTTCATGACATGCTCACGCAGAGTAACAAATCACAACCATTCATTGTCAGTCAATTGGATGATCAGTTGCATGTAATATTGAAACAAAGCCGGTAGCGTCACAACTGAGACAGGTTAAGTTATAATTTGGATTCTCACATACATTTCTAGTTATGTTGAGCTGCGTCGTCTCATCTGCTGTATTGCTTCACTTCGCACATTTAGTTGGTGTAATATGTCCGTTAATGGCTTTATTTCATGCACATGTACTTTGCCGTTACATGCCATTGGTTAACAGTTCTCTTTTGGATGTGTACATTTTTATTTGCTGTGTTTTGTGGTGGTTTGTCACGTCTGCTGCTCAATAATTTTAAAGGAATCGACAAATGATGAATAACGATATGCACATTTGAATTTGGACGTAACTGTCCTAGCTAAAGTTGGAGTTATGAGTTTTATTAAATAAGTCAAACTCAACCAAGCCATGCACTTTTTGTGAAGCGAAGGAGTGCTGGCATCACAACAACCGCACACACACACACACACACACACACAAAAAGATCGTTCAAGGACAAGACAAAACTGTATTCTCAGAGAAATACATCTTTGTCAACATAGCTATTTGCAGTCCTCGCTTGATAACCTTTGTATGCGTCACATGTTCAATACAGAGCTACTGTTGGACAAGTTTGGACACAGGCGGGTAAAGACCAAAGCTTGATGAGGAATATGTTAGTTTGACGTACTCATACAAAACCTAGATGATATACCGGGACGTTGTACGGAAATTTGAGAAAAACATCAATCACCATGTGGTTAAAGCAACCTAACATTCGACATAAGGGGGGATGTCTAATGCAACGAAGACATCTGATAACACGACAGGAAGCGTTAAACAGTGTACACAACAACTTTTAGTCGATATCGATCAGACAAAATAATGGATATGTCGATTGGTCGTCTTTGGCTTTCCACGTGTGGATCCAGTTTCAAGTGCTTTCACAGGTACAGTATTTGTTGCACGAAGCCATCCGCGCCGCTTTCTCTTTCAGCATCATCGATATACTTCACTGTTACTTTACCTAAATATGCAATGAAGCTCCAATTGGCACTTTAAAGTATTGGAATGATAACATCACCCAGGTTGAGTTTGTGGAAGCAAATTAATAAACTTTAATGACAATATACCACAATAAAATTCTTTTGAAATCGACAGATTGAATTGCTCGAAATTTAGATATAAACCGTGGAGAAATACGTGTACGTCAAAACCGTGTCGTTTACTTTATTTGAACTACCATCATATTTGCCCACATACGTTATAACATCAGTGTCACTTTCAAAAAGGTTTGTGCTCCTCCTTGTGTAGGGTGGGCAGTAATGACCACGAAAAACTAACATACGTTCGACAGAAAGCGTTGACTGCAGGGTCCCCCAGGAATAAATGCTGCCATTTGCTCAAATTAGGTCATGGTGACATCAAACTCTAATCAGTTCATCTTGGCGTGCTAGACAAGCATACTGCCAAATTTGACCAAAATACATGTGAGCATTCTGGAGATATTGCTGTAACGAGCCCTCACGAGCATGTAATTAGGTTGCCATTTGCTCAAATTATGTCATGGTGACACCAAAATCCAATCAGTTTATCTTGCCAGGTAAGGTAAGCATGTTGCCCAATATGAGCAAGATACACGGAGGCACTGTAGATATCGGGTAATGAGAACAGGCACATCCGGATCGCCATCCGGACGGACGGACAAACAACCAGAAAACAGAAAGGGTCCTCCCATGGGGCGGACCATTAAAATATTTACATCATTACAAACTTAATGTCCACACTTACAACCTAGAATTAAAATGTTTGCATATTAAATCGCGATTTTTAGAACACGATGTTCCCTGCCTCATGTCCGTAGTTACATGTGTCTAAAATATAAGGAAGATTTAGCAGACAGCGTACATGTAGCACAGTATCAAGCTTAACCTGTGGCAGGCTTAAAAGCAAGTGTTCTTTCTTGTTGCATTGTCATTATAATAATAATAATAATAATAATAATAATAATAATAATAATAATAATAATAATAATAATAATAATAATAATAATAATAATAATAATAATAATAATAATATCGCCGCAAACGGGAAAATTAGATTGCATTATAAATGGTACATCAAAATAATACAGAACACGATGCAGAAAGGAAAACATAAACCGAACAGATAAAATAATTAAAAAGCCGTTGCTGAGATCTTTATTTGTCGCAGTAGATACACCCTGCTTCATTGCCACAATGACCATATACCCAGCACCACCAAAAGTGTCTAAGGTTGTATTCCAAAGATATTAAGTGCCACATCTGGGTGAGTCAAAGATAAAATTTATGTTTGTTCATATTGTAGATTTTAAAGATTGATTCGTAACTTATCAACAAATACTCGAAAATTTGCATAAT
The DNA here is from genome assembly GCA_964020975.1 of Hermodice carunculata. Taxonomy (NCBI): domain Eukaryota; kingdom Metazoa; phylum Annelida; class Polychaeta; order Eunicida; family Amphinomidae; genus Hermodice; species Hermodice carunculata. The sequence goes on along the minus strand of OZ026612.1, from coordinate 70,053,363 downwards.
GCAAAATTGTTGTATTATAATAATTTGTTTCATGATGTATTTGTTGTACGCCCATATTATGAATTTCCTATATCGCTTATATGTTTATTGCACCCTCCTTCCCTGCATCTAAAGTCAGGGACATGATTTGAGCCCTGACAAAAGTTCGTAAAAAATGTACTTGTAATGCATATTTTGGCCTCAAATTTGGCATACAGGTAGCTATTTTTTGCCGTACAGGTTGAACTATCTGAAAATATTTCAGGGGTTTTAGTTTTGGTGTTTTGGGAGCATGGTAATGTTAAGAGATATACCAAGCACTGAAGGCCCTGCATTTAGCAGAGGAGTGTAGGTGTGCAGTACGGGGAACATCAAAACATTGTGTCCACACGCGTAAGCAATGTCATAATTGACAGCTGTAATAAATAAAGTGTAGGAAATGGGTCAAAGTCCTGGAAGTTGCGCATGCATGTGAGGTCAAAACTGGTCAGGTGAATTCGCTGTATGGGGAAAGGATGACCTTGCAAAAACATAAAATCAAAACTTGACCCTACCAAAGGAGAGGACAATGTACTAGTTCATCAGTATCTGGTGTGCTGTAAAAAGAAGGAAAAAGTGTGACATGTCAGGTTCACTGGAACAAGGAGACTGCAGAAGCCTTGAAAGTTTCAGTGAGGACAGTGAAGCGGGTTGTACTAGAGCAGAAGGGGTTACCACTCATTGCATATGAAGAGAAGTCCCACTGCAAGCTGGACAATTATAACAAAGTACTTATACATAGAACTGTGTATGATATCTCTTGAAAGAGAGATCTATCACAAAACTTCTGGTCAGAATAAGAGACACCCTGGACATATCTTAATATTTATTGCAAAGTGTTTTGAAAAGGCTTGGATTTAAATGGACAAAGACAACAGGAAACAGAATAATTTTGTGCAGAGACAACATATTGCACCTGCCAGAGCAAACTTCTTAAGGAGTAGCAAACACTATCGGCATGATGGCCAAAAGATTGTGTATGTTGATGAAACATGGGTCAACAAAAATCAGTGTCGATCACATAGTTGGTACCCTGTTTTAGCTGAGGTAGAATTTGTTGAGCTTTTGGAACACAAAGGCATTGAACTGCCTAACATTCCATGTGGCAAAGGTGGTCACCTAATAGTCCTCCATGCTGGAAGTGCTGAGACTGGATTCATCCCAGGATGTGACTTGGTCTTTGTCGGCGATAAAAACCTGACAAATCCGGACTACCATTTAGAAATGAATGCCGAAGTTTTCTTGGGGTGATGGGAAAATAAGTTAATGCCTAGTTTGGACAAACCAAGTTTGATAGTTATTTATAATTCTATCCACCACAACACCAAAACTGAAAAGTCAAAGTATTCAACAATGAATAAACGAAAAGCTGAGATGCAGGAGTGGCTGATGGAGAAAAAGTTGCTTTCGATGAAAGAAAGACGAAAATGATCCATACCTGCTAATAAAGAGAAATGAGCCTGCAACTACTCTACTCAAAACTTATAACTCTCCACCTATTTACTTATATATAATTAAATAATAACTTCCAAGTTGCATGATGTTAAGACCCTGGTCCATGATGCCTTCTCCCAAATAACTAGGGAGGACTGGCAAAAAGCTATGTCACACATTGTTAAAGTAGAGGATCATTTCATTGTGGCTGACGGTATCATAGAAACATTCATCCACCCTATCATAATCAATCTTGGAGAAAGTGATAGTGAATCTGATGACTCGGACCTGGATGAAAATTCCACTGACTAGCCTTCCAAGTGAAACATAGCAGAGTCAAGGCACTGGAAGTTAGTCAATATTTGTTGTACTGACACATATGCTAGTTATCTTAGTATAGGTATAAAATCAAATGGTGAAGAATTTGGTTTAGAAAAAAAAAAGGAAATTAAGTGCCAGAACAATAGTGGTCTGCACCTGCTACACAAAACCCCTTCTGGTAGATTAAGGTTGTCACATGTGGCAGGTGCTCATTAATCGCGGTAAACGGTCAATCATCCTGTGCAAAAAAATGTTGGTTACCATGTGATACATGCACATGCTGAAGTAATTTTCCTGCAAGGGTTCATAGAACTGGCAGTTAAAATAGTGACCCTCCCTATACGTTTTGTGGCAATGCCAGTGTCCCCCTTCCGTGTGGTCAATATTTAGGTGCATGTGGGCTACAGCAGTCTTGTCAGGCTGTTGCTTTCAGAAGTAAGTTCACCATCCATATCCAGGGTCTCAACTTGTCTTGATTTGTTGACATTTTTGTTTATATCGGTATTCATATAAAATTTTCTTTTATCTGCCATCAACATCACTTATATTCATCCTCTCTTGTCAAATGTATATGATCTTAATTGATAAATTTATTATGGCTTTGTTACGCTAGGTCTGTGTGGTTAAATACCTATGTTACCGCATGACAGGTGTAATTTTATGAAACTAAATTGTAGTTTCAAGATGTTGGAATTGTGTGATGATTGTGTACCTTTTCAAAACAAGAACAAGTGATCCAAAGGTTAAAAATTATTATATAATTATGAATCATTATTTCAGTTTTGAGTAATCATGTATTTCTGTTTATAAACTTGGCTCATGCGCATACAGATTTATCGTGACATCTGAGAGAGACAAGGCAATAAGGCATTAATGTTCAAAATTTTCGAACTGCTATTACATGAATATTTCTTTATCGTGCAATGTACGTTTGAAACAAAAAAGTGTAATTTTATAACATTTAGCGGAAGAACATACAGAGTATGACCAGCCATGCTTTGAATATATAAGATATCACAGGTGTCGTTACCCTTATGTTTGCAGAAAAATATGTTGATAAAATTCCTTTTGTATTTCAAAGTAGCAGAAAACAAGGTGGTAAAGTGTTCAAATAGTATTTTGTTTGATGGACATAAACATGCCTAACTTTAATGCGCTGCAACCGGATATCTAAAAGAAATAAACGGGGAAGTTTACTGCACAGCGTGTGTCGATGATAAAGAATAACTGATTCCTTAATTGTTAAAATGACTCAAACAAATAGAAGTATAAACTGTGTTTTCAGATACCATGCCTGCGGACATGCAGATTTTCTCGGTCCTGGCCCTGAAAAAAAAATGCAGAACAATTATATTGGAATACCCGAGGTCCCAGCATGTCAGACAGAATATACACAGATACTACAAAGACCGTTAATTATCTTGATTCTTCATATACATGAACTGAGACTTCTATTTTGGAACAATTAAGACTCAGCACAAAGCGCTGTCATTGGCACCATTTAGCGGTCCCTTGTAGCCAATTTCCATGGAGTCTAATGATCGTGAGCGCTACAAAGGACCAATGGCAACCCTTACACATAGGATATCTTCCTCGACAAACACTGTCTCTGGGTTGTAACAGCTAGGAGATATGAATTAATAGTCTCTTGATATACCGGCCAGACCACCACTAAAACATTTGAAACAGTGACATGGACATTTAAATTCCACAGTTCACAAAAAATATCGTGCTGTGTTTTTGCATCGCAAAGGCACAGGATTTTGCCGTATTTATATATAGGTGGAGTTTTTAGCGTTAGGAGAGTTGGAGGAGCAGATGAAGTTTCCCTGAGAATACCCACAATAGCCTCTCCACAATGCGCAATATTGGTCGGCATCTACTTTCACTGTCCCAGGCTCCATAAGCAATACCATGCTGGCAATTGTTTCCATATTTACCGCAATTTATCTAAAGTAAAGGTCCGTTAGAATCAGCTTTACATTCATGGGGCGCGTTATTTTCGGGTGCACAATTTAGGAACCTTTTTACCTACTTGTTTGACGATTTTGCAAACAAGTTTGAAGTTGTGAATCTCACTTACTCGACGAATGATTGTGCAACTTCCTGTATCCAAATCGATCAATTAAAAGCAAATATATGCGCTCACCATCATGGCTTGTTGATATCGAAAAATATCCATAAGATTTTTTTGTGAATAAGGAAGGGTCATGTTATGCAACTTTATGAACGCAAATCTTGCACTGTTTTCATGGGTATGCCAGCCTAGTGGTCAGAAAAGACCATGGTGGGGGCCATGCTTGTTCACAACGTTTGTTCACTGCAGCGCAAAGGCTCATGGGAGCTTAACTTTTTCTGTGGTGGCTTGCAGGCCTGATTTCATAAAAGCTGCACGCCACCTGTTAACCGTTCTTGTTAATCATTAAACGCAGAAAGTTCTAACATTTGGTTTATACATTATATTTGTGAAACAGGAAAATAAATCTTTAAATAAACTGATGAATTATTTTCTGATATAGTGCAGTGCAGGAACACGATTTCTGCATAAAACTAGTAAAGCAACAGTTTCCTGTCGGATGGTGCAATACAGGAACTCGTCTTCTGTATAAAACTAGAGGAGAATGATCGAAAGGACTGTCTTGAGCGAGCTTGCCTGACAAAGGTGTAGCGGATAAACTACTTCGACTACCTTATTGTACGATCACTGATATTCAAGAAAAGCTCAATGAATAATATCGCATGGAAGCTGGTTCGTGTGACTTATTTTCTATATACTTATTGTTAAAATGGAAATCAACTAAGTCTAAGGTGCCAAGCGCCTTTGTTGAATTTCGAACCTTAAGAAGAACTACGAATGCAGTCAGATAAAACATTATGAACACGTGTACCTTGTATGGATAACGCTTTGATTTAAAAGGGGACCTCATGATGGGAAACCACTCGAGGTAATTTCTGAGGGTGCGTTTACCTCTAATTCTATCCTCAGTGTTATGAGATTCTGCGAGATTACATGGGCACATGTAATTTTATAACAGTGGAATTTCTTTGTGTTATTATGGTGAAGAAAGAAAAGGTTCATGTCGTTGAACCGGCTCCTGAACTCCGCAAAAAGCATCAAGAGTCTGGCTAGGGCGGACCATCAATGAACAAACAGTCTGATAGAAGAGGCAAGAAAGACAAGGGCGTCCCTTAAACTGGTTGTAGGGATTCTCAAATTGACGAAAAATTATTGCCACTTAAAGAGTAGGTGGTGTCCTGAGTGGAGACGGCTTACTCCATTTTAAGTTTATTTTTGAATACGCAACTGTATAAAAAGCTGCTTCCTTGACATACATAAAAAGACCGTCCACTTGGTTTCACTAATACCAATCATCACAACCAATTTTCTATTTACGTATTGAAATAGCAGGGAAACATGTATCTGTATTGCATTGCTTTTCTCGCTAGAGGAAAAGGCGACAAAGTCAGCCTTCGTTTTTGATCTCAGCAACCTAAGTCCGGACATAAATTTCTTTTTAGTTATTACTATATTAGTCTCAGCATTCTATTTCTATACAATGGACGCTGCAACAGTTTGTGTGGTGCAAGTATAGTATGACCATAATGAGAGCAGTGAAAAGGAAATTGAAGTATGCGAGGGTTGAGTGAAAAGTTCTCGATCTACATGTAACGCAGTAATTGATGCCTGACTGACACCCAATTTTATAATTAATATCTATCTATCTATCTATCTATCTATCTATCTATCTATCTATCTATCTATCTATCTATCTATCTATCTATCTATCTATCTATCTATCTATCTATCTATATATATATATATATATATATATATATATATATATATATATATATATATATATATATATATATTTATATATACTTCACAAATCTTTGTATGTGCGATATATCGGATGCTTCGGTCTCGACCGTAAGGAGCAATTCTTGCTTCAAGAAATATGATTGTTTTACTGTTCTACGAAAAACAGTTTTGATTTGTGAAGTAGGTTTTCCATACTAGATACTCCATTGGAAAACATTGGTTCAAAATTACATACGTTGATCTTATTTTCCCAAACCACCTCATGCACTTTTCCTGAAACATAGGCTTCCATTCACTAACTATTATGTCCATGATTAGTTGTTAAGGAATTATGTTCAGTATGAGAAGCTTGATATATTTTGTTATTGGCAACAGGTATGTCCTTTCGTGCTGTATAAATATTAATGGATGACACTTGATTTTTATAAAATCGATTTATTGTTTTTAAAGGCGTGGTACACTTTATGACTTTCATGAATAAATGCTTAATTTCTGTCTATGGTTACAATCTAATACCCTAAAAAGTATATATTTTCGAAAAGAAAATAAACCGGCAACGCTGTTGATGTAATTAAATTATAATTAAAATTCTTTGCACAAAATTTAAAACATTTTAGAAAATAAAAATAGGATTTAGTTTACAGTGTCTAATGCAGGAATACATGACACTCTCCAAAACAGTATTTTTTTTTTTTTTGAAAAGGAGCTTAGTTGCAATTTTATGGCTGTTTTTTTAACTTCAAATGTTCGTTTTAATTTAAACACCCGGCAAAGTTTGAACTAAAATCCTTATCCAAACTTAAAATGGTGTTTTGCTGCTAGAAGTTTACTAGTTCGTTCCAATGTTTCCCATTTTTGGTGTTTGTGCATGTTTTTGTTATTCGCAAAAACAGGTAGAGTTAAAATGTTTTAAATAAGTAATTAAAATTCAATTTCTTTACACTTGCAGATATTTTAATTACGCTTAATGGATTAATTCAAATGCATACTTTTCATGATCTTAAGTGAGAAGTCTTGTGTACATAAGGACATGTTTGGAGTCGTGTTTTCTGTGTAAAGTGCTGTAACAGTGTACAACGCCCTTAAAACTATAAGTTCAAAAGCGACAAATACGTTTCTGAGGTTATACGTTCTAATTAACATTAAACTAATTTGTACGAAAATTTGTTTCATGACTACTAGCAGCCCCCCGGGAACCATTTTTGTTGCAACAAATTACATGTAGATGTTTTGCTGCTTTAAAATATGGTTTTCATTTGTTTTGTAGTATCTTCACAACTATTCCATTGAAAAAAAAATCATCGGTTCAAAATCCTGACTTTTTAGCGAAATATGAAAGACCCAACAGATTTTCAGTAGAATTTATATCTCCGAGGCTGCTGGTTTAGTCGCTGTGTTTCGTTTGGCATCTTGTAGTTCAATGCTTTGGTGATATTTGATTAAATATTCTCTTAAAAGATAGTGAGGATTTGCCAGACACCGATAATGTATTCATCTTTGATGCTGTTAAGACATTCATATCAGATAATAGACGTTTTATTCACTAATTTTGTACATGATTTAATTATAAGTCTCCATAATTTGGCATCAACTGTTTTATATCTGTACAAACTGTGAATTTGATCTTCTGTTCTCGTCTTCTGTATTGCATATATTTCTGTGCGTCCTTTTATGTACTGGAGAGCCTCCAGATTAGTCTCTGTACACTATTAGGTAATTCAGAGAAATTAAATTTATGTTTATATATATATATATATATATATATATATATATATATATATATATATATATATATATATATATATATATATATATATATATATATATGTATATATATTCCTTCCTGTACACACACATGCAGCTTGTTGTTTTCTTGTTATACTACGGATTTCGCTGTTGTTTTGCAGATATCTTTCATGTCGTTATACACTTCTTTAATGAACAGGTCAAAAATTCAGCAATCCAAGGCAAAACTAGGATCATTGTTTACCTCCTGACCTGCCGCCTCTTAATCTGCCAGTTCATCTCCCTTATCTCTGCAACCGAACCAGTCCGCCATGGCTCCTGGTGCCGTCAAATTTTATCTGCTATGGATATCTGGTTAATTTATATCTCAAAGTTCACATAGGTATGGCATTTTCTTTGCTTGGGTCTTACCGTGTTTATGTTACATCATTTGTTATAACCCAGAATATTTCAGATTTTTAATGGTTGATTTAATTATTATTTTGGGGATAAATCATGCGCAAATTTGGTGTCATTGTACTCCAGACTATGAACATATTTCATTTTCTGGAGTACTGATAGCAGGTTGAATTTTGAACGCAAAAGTGTAGAGTCAGCATTCCCAGAATCAGTCACACATACGGGTTTTGTGACGATATGGTCATATCATTAGACAAAGTGATGCAAAGAGGCACATTTCGTGTTCTTATTCGAAAATCTGATAGTCTGTAGGTAAAAATTTGAAAATCGAAAATTGGATAAAAATGGTGATTGAGCCATTCCTTCAATACAAAATTCACTTCAACTTCTTTCCGTCTACTAGATAATGGGGTATAATGTATAAAAGTGGGATTTAGTGGGCTTATTCTACGCAGCAAAGAGCAAAGAATTCACGCAGCGTCTCTCCTCAAATTTCACGGTTCTGTAACATCTCAGATTTATCACGCAAAAGCTGAAATACAATGCTACCATACATTGCAGCAACACACAGAACCATAGCCCAGAGGGTTAAAAAATCGGAATATATAAGGCCAACACAGTAAGAGCAGCCAATAAACGTTGACGTATATACATGAGTTGAGATAATTAAGACAGCCGCACTGATGAAACCAAATATATAAGATCTTCCAAATGCTATTAAGAAACGTTTCGGTACTGTGGCTGAAATAAACAGACTCAATTCTTGTGGCACGTCACAAAAAAGCATAGCGGTATTATTGTGTATCTCTGAGCCAGACAACCACCAAAGCCTCTAGCCAGAATTCTAAGGATAGATTGTATCAGCGTAAATGGAAGAAACATGCACTAAAAATTAAAAAGTGCTCAGAATAGGAGATCAGAAAATGGACGATTGTTATGAGGAGTACGAGTCATTCATTCAGTCTCAGTTGACGCTGAAACCCCAAGGACAATGAAGACAATGATACAAAGACAATTCTTTTATATTGTCTGCATGTGGTATTATGTCAGACTTAGTTGAAGCTGAATTAGGAGAAAAGAATTATGAAATTGGAACGGATAGCCACACAGGTCAGCTTGCCACATTTATGGCAGTTGTCGGGCAGTATTCCTGCTTCAGGAAATTAAATGAACAAATTACGGGGTTTAACTGAGGGTACCCGTATATGCATTTTTCATTGCCTTCCAGCGACAAGTCATCTGGACGCAGAGATCTTTCATATAAAACAGTTTTGGTCTGATGTAAATTATACAATATTAATTTCCTCGTGAGACCACTCAGTTAAGCTTTTCTTCGGGCGCCGGCAAGAATCGTTGTATTCTCGTTTCATTTGGCAATACAACAAGGCAGATTTAAATCATAGTACAGTTTGTTTTAAAAAACTAAAATAGGATTGCCTCTTCACGTCAGTCGACATTAACAAGTCTTGCTCGACATAAATAAGTGTCTTCCTGGATGTCATTGGACTTTCTGTGCTTAATCCAAACAGTAAGGTTCAACTTAATAACCCTCCCACGTAAATTCCTGTCTGCATTGCCTTAAATGTAAAGTTATAAGGCAGATTATAAGTTCAAGTGATAATACATTCTTAAAAAAGAGGTTTGGTCGGCATGAAAACCATTAGCATATTCACTCTCATGGTGTATAGAAAGAACTGAACCGGAAAAACCCACCAAACGATTCACATTCCCGAAGGATCTATGGCAAAGAAGCAAAAATGTTGGCAAAACAGACATTTTTTTCTCAAATTAGAACCGATCTGTTCTTCTTTCTCACTGTTTGAAGTAGGCCAAAAACCAACTGTTGCTCTAAACTACAAATTTTAACACTTTTTTCAGCTCAAGGCAAAATTGAAACTTCGATTGTGGGAGCGTTCTCTTTTGTAACTTGTTCACTTATGAAGTATTTTTCTTGTTTAACTTACATAAAACAAAATACTGAATAGTTACAATAGCTTAGATGTCACAAAAGCCTCTAGAGTTGGCATAAGGCTCCTTAACAAGCAATTCCTGTATCCTTAAATCATTTACTAAAGTTATTAATTAATTCGTACAGTCTGCCATGATTTCCATCGACTGACAAAGTGTAGAAGTAGCCTACTAATAAGTGGTAACAAGATGTCATATACTAACTACAGACCAATAGTTTTCAAGTTGCATGGGTAAAATAATGGAAATAACAGTACTTACATATGTATGCAACCTATCTCGTATTACCCTTGTAATTTCCCAAAATCAATCCGGATTTATGCCCGGTGTCTCAAAACATAGAAAAGCACTTCTCTTTGTAATGAACTTTCATATCGATTTCCATAAAAATCACAAAAGTATTTGTTGCTAATTATTAGATATATAACATAATTATGGATTCCAATTTTGAGGCATGTACACGTGACACGTATGTCTCTGCGTCCCGTTGACCCCGTTGCTGTGAGACTTCCAGTAACTATTATCTCCTGACAATTGATGATTGGTCCAAAAATGGCTGGTAGCATTCAGTTTCAATGCCTTGAAAACACATGTTATTTTCCTTTCCTAGAGGCGTCATAATGTGAATGTCCTTACTTAAAATTTTAAGGTCACCAATTGACAAAAGTACAGCAAGGGCAATCTTATTTGACCAGATCTAAAGCGACCGACGCATATTAACTTTTTCAACGTTATGAAGGGGACGGATCCAATGAAAATTGCGCTGACGTCTGTAGAAGTGTGCTTTACGCTTCATTTATTCAACTGTAGTATGGCAATGCGATCTAGGACGGCCGTGAACAGGAAGACTAAAAACAAATGGAAAAACAATGTGATGATTGCCACCTGTATTACAACAGGTGCAATCCAAAATATTGTAAACGCAAAACGTAATGGAAAAAATGGATGGGAAACATTGTCTAAGAGGTGGGGACAGCAAATTGATTTAGAAACAAACAATCTACTCTCCGAGTAACCAAGGAGCCACTTTTTAAGACATCACCGAAAATGGTGAAGTTATCCATGCGCTTGATTGTAACGTCAACTTATTTCAGTGAAGGCTTGGTGAAGCTAACCAACTCGACCACCACTTGACCTGGTCGCCTTCCATTAACCCAAACCGGTGAACCTCAACCATTCGCTTGATTTTCAAAAAACACAGATCCTCCATAGTGTACAGTAAAATACCCGTGTAGTCCCATGCAGATTTTGCAGTGCTGGACACTGTAGTTATTAAGAAGCCTATTCTAATAGCAGCACAAAGAAGCATTGGTAAGGTAATAATGGTTGGGGTAAGAATATGTTTTGTCGCTTGATTAGAACACTTGAAAGAAAAAAAAAACCCGGTCAGGCTCACCAATTCTTGTGAAGGCCTTAATCAAGTCGACCAAAAACAAACGCTTAGCACAGCACCGGTATATGCGTTGACTCACCTCATTTTCGTGGCAAAACACATCTATTTGACGCGCCTGCTTTCCCATTTGCGCCGAAAATATGCTTCTCCTCACTTCTTTCCTTAATTCTTCCTTCCTTGCTTCCTACGTTTCTTTAGCACATTAAGACATTGTAAAAATATCTTATTTGAATACATTTGAGCATTTATTGATCTTATTGATCTGTCTTCCTGTCAATGTTTTGTTTCTTCCTCCATGTCAGAATTTGTTGGTGGTACCGTTTGGTTAGGGGCTGACCTAGGCCTGTCTAAATTTCAGCCAGGCGAGAAAGTGAGAAAGCACGAAGCAAAAAATGCGCAAGGACAGAAAACAGAATGTGCAAGGCGAGCATGGAAAAATGAGCTAGTTGTGAATGCACAAAACGAGAATGCCAAGATGCACAAGACAATCACGACAATGAAATAATGCGCAAGGCGAGAGGCAAGCATGCAAAACTGTTCAGAGTAAGAATAACAGATGCATGAGGCAGGAGGCGAAGAATGCAAGGATGTGCGACTCGAGAATACAAGACTGCAAAACGAAAATGCGAGAATGCGAGAACGCTCAAGGGGGGGCACCCTAGTAGCGTTTATATCAGACACGCCTTGATTTTTTCACACTGGGGTCAAAGGGCCACACGTGCTAGCTGGGGGCAGGGGGGCAAATTTCGATTCAGATGATATTTGCATTAACCTTGTCAGCTGATTAGAATATAATATACCAATGAACTCTTGACCTTTATATGAAATTAAATGACCTTGAAGAATAACACCTAATCATCTTCTGCCAAAGATCTGCAGGTATTTAAGGAAAGTAGTTTATACTTAAGAACTAGCGAACATCCCTCACTTTTCTAAAGGAAAAGGCATTTTCCAAATTTTCACAAGAAGTTGAGAAAATAGTTTACAGAAATACACACCAATGAATGCACCTCCAGGAGCAGATAATTCTGAAGAGAAGTTCATTAGGAATGAAGGACGTTTAATCAGCTTGATTAAGAAAAACGAACCTCGCGTTGCATTTTCAAAAATCCAAAATGGCTGCCATTATGACTAACCGGAAATTTACTTAAATGGGCACAATTCCTCTTAAACTTATTGTATTTGGATGATAGTTTTTGAAAGACATCAACTAAATTGCTCTCCAAATGTTGATTTTACTCCCAATGCTTTCTATGTCATTCCCTGGTCCTTAATTTGGAAATAGAGGAAAATGCCAGTGCATCAGTACCTTTTTACTCTGTATAGGTCAAAATGTGTATTTTTTCAAAATATTCTACAGAACATTTTTGACGATTTAAATTCTTTTTTATTTTCACCAAATATCTGTCACAAAAAGCATAAATGACCCCAACGAGGCCTTTCCAGACTATATTGACCTGAGACAAGGCAATGCAAGGTCATAAAGAAGCTAATAGATATCTGCAATTCCATGTTCCTTAACGCTCTATAATCATGGAAACTTTCATCGAATGCTGCGCAATCAGTCCTACAGACATTGTGTACCCCAAATTGTCCCTTTACATTTTGCCGCATTTGAAATGATTCTTTCATTTTGAGTGAAAGCAAACTTTAAACTTATATTTTGTGTTGACTTTGCGATAACACAAAATGAAAAAAACCCCAAACAAATGTACATTTTAAGGCTATATAACTTCACTCTGCCACCTTTCTCAGTCGCTGAACAGGATTTATGTTAGTACCTAATGCAGGAAAATAGAGATATATTAAATTTTAGAATTCTTTCCATAATTTCCGCATCAGACGTATTCAGGAAACGAACTGATAGGCCACAACCTGGACTATCCACAGGAACTGATCTATAATGTGGTGAGCTGGTAATTTGTTTGAAATATGGATATTAATAACTTGACTGATGCCCAGCGCCACAGGCCATTTGGTGTGGTGAGAATCCTTGTCAGTTTTCAGCCAATTTTGAAGAAGCTATCCCTAGAAGGAATCAAAACGAGTCACATGCTTGTTAAAATCCCTTTGCTGGTTCCGTTGTAAGGTTTTCCAAAGACAACAGGTCCATAAAATCTAAACATACTATATTTCAGTCACATAAAAGGACAACCGCTAAGATTCTTTTATCCACAGGGGGACAAAGATCTGGAATAGCCTGCCAAGTGATGTGAACTGTCTCAAATTTTAGAATTTTTAAATCACAAATTAAAAGCTGGGATGAACGGACTTGTGAATGGCATTTCTGCAGGCACAAGCTTGTTCTATGTATCGAGCAACTACCGAATTTGAAATATCTTGGAGAATAAATTGAAATTTGTAAAATTTCATAATGTTCAAAATCAGGGCGCACACCAAAACATTGCTTCCACGGCAGACATCAGCAAAGTATCTGTGAAGTTTTCAGCCTTCAAGTTGTCTGAAGCCATCAATGACAGACATCTGATACTCACTTATAAATAGCTGGATGGAAGTTAGCATGCTAATAAAAGAAAGTAAGGCAAATTGGTAATTGGTTAATGAGATAGATAGATAGATAGATAGATAGATAGATAGATAGATAGATAGATAGATAGATAGATAGATAGATAGATAGATAGATAGATAGATAGATAGATAGATAGATAGATAGATAGATAGAAACTTTATTTACGAGGGTGACACTGTAAGCCAAGCTTATCTCCCCAGTGGCCCTCAATAAATATATACATAAAATACAGACGTAATACATAAAAGTCATGTAAAATTCATATACACGAGAAAAAAAAAACAGTTAAAAAGGCGGAAGTATACATATGATTATTAAGGTGTTGTCCGTTTTTGACTTATATCTGGCTTCGGTATTTTCTTTTGAATATTTGTAGTGTATTGGCTGTTTGAGTTTCATAGTTCAATTTGATCCACAGGTAAGGGCCTCGGTATAAGAAACTATTTTTGAATGTTTCTATTCTGGGTCGGGGTAAAGTCAAATTCCTTCTTGATGATGATCTTGTAGTTCTGGATGTTGTATTGGAAAGAGGATGAAATAAATTTGATAGGTAACTCGGTGTTAAACCAATTAAGCATTTGTATACTAGGGTCACTGTCCTGAGGTCAATTATGTCTTTCAACGGTAGCCAGTTCAATAGTTTGTAATAGTCCTGGGTAGAGTCTCTGGGGTTGAGGTCAAATATTAGGCGGATTGCCCTGCAAATGCATTTGGTTAAGGGACAACTATGATACATACTTTTTCTTCCAATTCCTGTGATCGATGCTCAGACATAGCTGTGGTCAGGGACACAGCGCGCCCATCGGCGGTAGATATGTGAGGCAAAGGAAAGAAAAAATTCAGATGCTGTGCACTGATCTTTGCTGAGCCCACAAAGGCTCAATCGGATTCTACCTTCACTGCTGCCGACCAATAATCTGCCATCCCTACCACAGAAACTGGTTATATGCCACTGAAAGCATTTCCTAGCATGTGCGAATCGTCCTGGAACAATACTTGGTAACAAGATAACTGAAAAAAATCGCCAGTTGTGTCTCGTGTGCAAACATAGACATTCCGTGTCTTTCTTTCTTTCTTTCTTTCTTTCTTTCTTTTTTTCTTTCTTTCTTTCTTCTGTCCTTTCTATGTAGAATATTAAAACTGTGGTACATGTAAGGGTTAGCCCCTTTCGGTTTGTGAAATTAATATATTTATGTTTATACTCATTGTGTGCAGTCACAGAATGTTTTGATATTGTGTCTTTTCTTTCTTCCCTTTCTTTGTTTTTTCTGTGCTATTCTATGCCTGTTAAAAAGTACCATTCAAATTACAATTTGCAAAGCTATTGGACACCTGTGATGCACTTCGTCCTTGTATCTTATAGGCATATTTGATCTGACCCAAATCTTTTTTTTTCTGCTTTGAAATTGTTTTCGTAGTCTTATAGACTAAAGTGAGAATGTTTCAGACTAAAAATTCACCAAAATTCATTAAAGGAAAATAGGCAATAATCTTTAATGAAATGCTTAAAATTCATTGCAAGAGGGCACTAAGGCCCTTTGTTTTTTATTTTTTAAGGGCGGAAATAGCAGAGTAGCTAGGTGCATGAGGATTAAGTTTTTCAAAGTATCCAAACAAAATTATACAGGTGTATGTTCCATTGATGGGAGAGCCACAACAGAAACACGTGTAATTGATGACTCCCAATTATATGCTTGTTTTTGGTTCAGGGTAATCTGTGATTGGGTTGTGCTTGTTAAAGGTGACATTGTCTCCGAAGTTGAAATCACAAACACTAGTACAAATCAGGTTTAAAATGTTGGATTTCATTTATAGTAACATGAAGACAACTGGTTCATAATTCAGTACGACAAACGCATGCCATATACACTGAGTTTCTTATTTCATCCTTCCAAACACATTGTCATTCAGTCGATCTGTTGACACAATGGCAAGTAGGTCTGATGTGGCAACAGTGGTGAAATATGGAAAAGTGAATGAAACCAAAAAGCAAGACATTGTGTTTGTGTACTAGTACTTTGAAAGAAAAAATCAAAAGCAGTTTCAAGGAACGTGACTTTCTCAAGGACGTATTTTTGAAAAGACAGGTCAGGCACTGAGATCTCAAGAACGATGGCAGGAAAGATTGTTTCCCATTCATCAGTTGAGAATGTAAAACACAGAAAGCAAAAGAAAAAAATACATTTGATAAAGGGGTGATTTGACTGTGTTTAAATTTTACAACAGGAGAGACTTACCCACGTTTACAAAATTAAAAGAGGAATTGGAACCTGATTATTGATTTTTGAATTTCAACTACTCATTTTGAAGGAACTTGGGTTTTGCTGGCGCGAAACAGCATATAATATGCAGAAAATGGTTGCAGAGACGGCAGATGTCAGGCTACACGAGCAAGATTTTGAGAAACATTAAAAGTGGTTTCTCGCTAATATACACTGATGAAACATGGGTAAACCACAATCATTTGTGGGGTTATACATAGCTGCTAGTTCTTCAAATGTGTGGAATGTCATCTGACAAAGAACACGACGTTTGTAGTTATGTGTCAAAACGACCAAATCCCATAAAGGACAACAGTTGACAATGCTACATGCAGGAAATCAGGATGAGGGGCTTATGCCCAGCTGTGACCTTGTATTTTTGGCCAAACATAACGATGCAGACTACGATATGAAATTGAACACCAAAACTTTCATGCAGTGGTTTGAAACCAAATCTGTGCCTGCATTGAAAGTGCCCAGTGTGTTGTCCTTGACGATGCAGTTTATCATAAGAGAGCAGAAGACAGTACAAGAACCACAGAGAGGCTGCCACGCATGAATGGTATCAGTCAAGGAATATCGATTATGATCCGAAACTTACAAAAATAAAGAACTTTATCAAATAACTGAAAAAAATAAGCATCCCCCAGTGTATATGACAGATGTCACTGTCAGTCAGCATGGGCATGAGGTGCTCCGTACGTACCTCTATCCGGCAGTGTGAATTCGACGCCATTGGACTGAAATGGGCCCAAGTGAAGCATTTTATCGCTGACAGAAATAAAACTTTCAAGATTGAAGATGTCAAAAGAAATAGTGCCACTTGCCTTTACAAGTGAATCTGGGGAGATTAGAGAAAAGGTGTTGAACATGGTGAGGAAGTGGAAAAATATTTTTTGCGAGACTGAAGGTTTGATAGAGAAGATTGACTATGTGATCATACATTTAGATAGTGACAATGATAGTTGCAATGTTAGCAGTTCATCTGAAGAAGACGACAGTAGCATTGAGGGCTGTAAACGGAGAATGAAAGGTTTTCACATGGTTACTTTAGAGATATCACTTTGTCAGTATTGCAGGTTACAGTATTCTGGAGTCATGGCCTGGGCTAAATCCAACTGGTACATTGATTGTTGTTACTCCCTGGTCCACATATACATGAACTGCTTCCAATATCACTCCTTTATTATGGTAACTGGATAAAAGAACAACACAATTCTAGTGCACTCACTAATGTCTATGGATGTGAATTTACTTGCGCATCTAAAAATGTATTATAGATCCTGATATTTCTTATATGTGATTTTTAATGATTTTATTTCTTCGAAACATTCTCACGTCATGGACTTTAAATGGCAATTAGTCCCTTTATGGCAAAGAGTTGTAGTCACCGGCTTAATATCATTTTATAGGGTTGCTCATATCGCTCAGACGAAAGTAGAGGAATTGCATTGGGCAAAAATGTCCATGCATTATCTAAGGTGGAAGGAGTCCTTCTCTACCCATATCTAGGCTTATCAGCCGAGCTACAACCCGATGTAAAACTGGTGTTTTTCGTACGCATGGTGTTCCAAGTCATCTTTGCAATTTTGCAAAACTGGTTCGGATACACTTATGTTTTCTAGTGTTTGATGTAGGTTTGTTTCTTTTCTTTCTTTCTTTTTTTTTTTTTTTTGTAATATATGCCGACATATTCTACAGCACTTCGTCTGTAGTATGGTAAATAAACCTGCACGTCTTACATTGTTCACCATTTCGCCGGATTAAAACGTTATTTCGACAACTTTTGTTGATGCCGTTGTTGTGATTTGGATTGCTTGTGTTGGCAATTGCTTGCACTTCAGCAACTTAATTCCAAATGTGCAAAGATAAATTGAATAACACATTTGATCTTGTTTTGGTACTGATGTTTTAAATTAATGCGGTTACTATGTGTAGTCTTGATGTGTGGGTCTTTCAGATGTTCCACCGAGAAATATTATCATTGCAATTTTACTCCAGTACAAATATGGATGCACTTCTAATGAATGAAAACCGGTCCCAGTCAAGTGTCCAGCAGGGAAATAGTTTAACGGTTATGAATGGAAAGGTGTATGAGCTATTCTCTTGTACAGACTTCTCCCTCACTTCAATAAATTGAACAATAAATCCAATACATGTATGTTAACAATTTTAATCATTTACGACATGACCTGCTTGCTCAATAATTTCTTTCCTATAATATATTTGATTGCATCTCCTGCATTTTTTCCGATGTCAGGAATTATACGCAACGTAAATAAAGACGGTCTTGAATGAAAAAATACCCATAACGTTATCTGATTTAAAACTGCGTTGAAAGCAGAAGCTTCGCGTAAAACCGTGACTATAAACTCTTTGTTCTTGTTCCAATGACAGTATTATAAAACGGACAATAATAATAATAATGATAATAATAATAATAATAATGATGATGATGATGATGATGATGATGATGATGATGATGATGATAATAATAATAATAATAATAATAATAATAATAAATTCGTGAATTTACCCCTTTACAGGGGGGGCACCCAAAGCATGGCAGAACTCCCGGTACGTCACATACATGTACAAATCAGCTAAAATATACACACACGATAAAAGTGAATTTAAAATCTAAGGCAAATGTTGCCAAAAACACTGTTAACAACTTAAAAAGAGTCAATGTCCCCTAAAACAGTCCCTGAAGATAGCAACTAGGTCGGCACCGGCTGGCCTAAATACTCAAAGTTCATGCTAGAAATCTTCACAGACTTTGTCAAACAATAGTATACAGAAAGTTAAAGAAAACTACAAAACATATGAGGGAATATATAAAGATTATACTGTATAAATATGTTCAAATAAGTATACACTACAATATAAGCCAGATGGAGTTACTGACTCACTGAGGTTCCTTATTCACGATGAAAATTTTGCAAAGCCATGGAGTAGCCAGCACATACTGGCATCTTTTCCAGTGAGAGCGTTTTGACTGAGTCTTATACTATGTCTTGCTCAGACTACCAATTTTTATGATAGTGTGCCTTTCATGAGTCGCCGTCGGATGGGTGGGTGGCCTCGGCTGAGTGCGAACCCCGGGCTGCGCCGTGCGTCCTGCTTGTGTGGTGTGTTTTTCTCAGCACGTCGGGGGCAGCCGGGGTGGCAATGTCAGCTTTGTGACCGGACTGTGTTGTACGGAGGTACTCCCAATCTGGCCCACCGGTTTAATGCTAATTGTGTAATACATGCATGTAAGGTGCATTCTAGTGTGTGGAGATGTAATTATATACAAAGTGTTGCTTTTCATCTTATTTTATGTAATAATTGTTAAATTGATGTATATTATTTTATGTAATAATTATGATTCTGCTGTATTTATATTTTTATATCATGATATTGATGTATCTGCATAGAGTGACGTCAGAACTGAGGGATATGCAATTTGACCTTGAATTCGGCGGTCTAAGATGTAGAGATTTGTTGTAATTTACCCTTTGCGGCGCCTTCTAAGATGTGAAATTCTCTTAAAGATCCTTTCTGTACGTCTAGTGACCATTGGCTTTTGATGGTAGGTATCCATCTATTGTAATATGATTTGATTCTTGTGTCTGCATTTTTCTCGTCATCGGTTATGTGAAGATAAATGGTGTAATGGCTGACAAGGACAAAAAAAAAAAATTCTGGTGAAAAAACTGAGACTGTGAAACAAAGTGGTTAAGTGAAAAGACATTGGATGTTTCCAGGGATCTCGTCACCAACACAAATGCCGTGGGCATCAATTCCAGTTGAGGAGTTTTTGGATTTATTCTGTGACTCTAGGGGTTTTATTCTTACTACAAAAAGTGGTTACAGACGCTTTAGATGGTGAATTAGAAGAAAAACTTAGGCTACTCACAATGAGGGTGAATGACATTGAAACCAAGGTATGTTAATTTGATAAATCATTGATTTCACAGAAAGCGACGCTGTCAGATACACAAGACAAAATAGGTTCCCCCAAAATCAGTTATGTGCACTCAAAATAGCGCAAGAGGGGGTTAAATCCAGTCTAGAGGATTTACAAATATCTCATGATCAATTAGAGCAATATGGCAGGCGATTGAACCTTCGTTTGAGTGGGGTTACGATGAACTCCAGTCAACTTTCACCTGAGGACACCGATACCGACAAGTTACTTTTACATTTGATTAATGATCTACTACATGTGCCTATACTGCTCTGAGATACTCAACGCTCTCACCGTGTCGGTCTTAGCGATTCACCCAACAATAGGATAATGGCCCGCTTCAGTAGTAGTCGGGCGAGGAACCAAGTTTTGAAGGCCACATGTGAGCTCAAGGGGGCTGGGATATTCGTAAACGAAGACCCTACAAAGAGACGCAACAGTTTGGCTTTCCTGGCTAAGCAGTTAAAAGACAAGTAAAACTGTGGATACATGGGCTTACGATGGTAAAGTGTTGATCAAGAATCGCACAGCGCCTGATAACCCAGTGAGGAAAATAAACGATATCAGGCGCGAAAGTGATCTTACTAAATTCACAGAAAGACTTCCGGGAGATTATCTGAAGTAATTTGGCCTGTGTTATCTGACAAAACCCATTTTGCCTCCGTTCGATATACATGCTTACATACTTTGTATCTATAATATAGTCGTACCTATTACCTGACTAGTAAGTTCATTGTTCGTGCTTTTATCACAAAGCTACAGTCCACATTTTTAACTAGCTAATATTGTCTCGAATTCATATTCACCGACTCTAACAATAATGGTATATTATATGTTATGATGCGCCCACTTGAACTCACTATTTACCACGACTTGATCTTCTTGTGGTCTTACCATCTAACTGAGGGTGTTTGTTTGCGACTTGGTCGGCTGCGTGCATTTTTTTTGTAGTGCTCGGTTTCTATTGTTCAATCTTTATATAGGGGTCAATTGCAGGGGACCTCGAGGGTCACAAGTACCCACCCTTGCATCGATATATATATATATGTATATATATATATATATATATATATATATATATATATATATATATATATATATACACACATATCTATCTATCTATCTATCTATCTATCTATCTATATATATATATATATATATATATACAGATCTGAGGATATTTGTTTGCGACTTGGTCGGTTGCATGCAAAAGGTTTTGTTTTTTCATTTTTTTTGTTTGTATTGCTCGGTTTCTATTGTTCAATCTTTGAACCGGGGCCATTTGCAAGGGACCGCGAGGGTCAGGAGTACACACCCAGGCATCAATATATATATATATATTGCTGAACTTTTCAGACCAGTGCCTTTAGGTCAGTCTGAATACGGATCATTCACCTATTCAGATTGAATCACAATTTTCGCACACTGTTTACTTGTCTTGCCAGCATAAACCGTTGGCAAGAGTAAGCACTCACTTTCTGGACGTCCGTCCGTCAACAAAAAACTTCGGAGTCGCATTATTTCACTAACTACACTAGGTATGACTTTTATAAATGGGTAAAGGATTTATAGTAATGGTCACTACAGATTTGTACCATAAATGTCATACTTCATTGGTCACATCATGCTTGAATGAGCATTGCAAAAAATTTTGGAGTGACATTATATCACAAACTAGATTAATTAGAGCTTTATTATGTCAGACTAGATAGGGATTTTAAATATTTATAGTAATGGTCACTACAGATTTATGCCATCACTGTCACACTTCATTGGTCACACCATGCTTAAATGAGCATTGCAGAAAAACTTCGGAGTGACACTATCTCGCAAACTAGATTACTAAGGGCTGTCATGTTTCAAACTTGATAGGGCTTTCGTACTTGGGTACGTGACTTATAGTAATGGTCCCTACAGATTTGTACCATCACTGTCACATTTCATTGGTCACATCATGCTTGAATGAGCCTTGCAGAAAATCTTCGGAGAGGCGCCATCAATGTCACACTTCTTTGGTCTGATCATGGTTGATTGAGCAATTTAGAGAAAAACCTCAGACTGCCATTGTTTCACAAAGTAGGTTAGGTAAAGCTATCATATTTGGGTGGATGATTCATTAGAAAAACCTCAGACTGCCATTGTTTCACAAAGTAGGATAGATAAAGCTATCATATTTGGGTGGATGATTCATTGTAATCATCATTAGAGATAAGTTTCATCACTGTGACAGTTCAGTGATCATGTCATGTCGTGCTTCATTGAGGATCAGAGGAACACTTCACACTGGCATTATTCCACTAAGGGATGGTTCATCATTTTAATCAGTACGGGTGGGGGGTGTTAAACGGACCCCCACACTTGTACAGATAATGGGGAATGATGGTCATTTATAACCCAAATTTTGTGATATTGTTGGGGTTTTTTTCTTGGAAGATCATTATTTTTAACTACTAAGTTGAGGGGAGGGACGGGGGTCATGATATTTAGTACCTTAAGTACTAATTCAAAAATAATGATAATGTTGAACCATCCCTAATAACTGAGTATAAATAGACCTGATTTGGTGTGTTGCTTATCCTTATGGAGCACATAACTGGCATTGCCGTATCTTCTGGTAAGTATTGCTATTTTATAGTATCAATCATTAATTCTCATGATTATGTATCATTAAAGTCTGTGGTTAAAGTATCATTATTAAGCAACGTGGCTGTGAAGAGAAACTATGTGGATGTCATATGCATTTCAATTGTATACGTATGGTCAACTGGTGCCACATTTTGAAAACAATTTCTGTGTCCACATGTGAAGTGAAAATGCATTTTTTTCCTCCCACCAAGGTGGGAGCGGCTGGCACATAGATTTACTCTTGTCCGTCCGTTCATCATTCATACACTATTCTTCACTTAATACGTGGTTTACAACAATTAATAGATCTATATGTATAAATCTGTCAGTTTCCCTCATACTCTAGATAAATCTCTGCTGTGATTTGTCAATTACATTTGTTTTCCATGTTTATTCATACATGAAAAGTGTCATTTTCGAAAAATAGAAAAAAGTGGCTGTAATAAATTATGATCCTTTGAAGCTACATTTTTTTAAAATACCCTCTGCATATTGTTGCAGATGATAAATCACACTATTCTGTCAAATACTGTGCCTGTTTAAGAGATGAGCATGTTTGTGTGTATATGTGAATCTCATTGATACGCATTGAAGCTCTCTCAAGTTAAGAGTCGTATGATTACATTTATTTACCCATTGGCCATTTTGCATCGAAACGTAATATATTCTTCATTATACCCATTGAGATTCATTTCGATAATTTTACAGGCTTACTGGGTACCATTAATATTAGGCCATACAATAACATATACATCGTTGAATAATGCTGGCGAGACGTTCAAGCCCCCTGAGCATGGCACTGGTTCCATTACCTATCAGGATTTTGCTCAATCTACTGCACTTATTGGGTTCTCTTTGGACCTCAGCAACCGATTACGGGATACGCTGACCTTTGTTGGCATATTAAGTATTAAATTATCACTTTTTTCATTATACATGTATTTGTACTTTATTTTCATTTTCTCAAAGGTTAATGTGTACACTACCGAGTTGCCTGTGTAACAGAACTATTGTTATTTGTTATACTTGTACCTGTTCAATGTTCTTTTCTTCTCCCATTCAAAGGACACGTCTTTGCAGTTTTGTGTGCAGAATATCAATGTCAGATGATGTGCTACTACAGACTTTGAATCATAGTGATATCCGTTGGTGCTCCCCACTTTGGGGTTTATGGATAAGGACACCCTACACTCAGCATGAGAACGGTTAGAGACTTTTAATCTAAGACTGATTTTATATATCCCAATTGTAAGATTTACCAGCCCTTTTTTACCTTTTATGTAAACTTTTTAGTGTATGATTATGTTGTATCTTTACTATGTATGGACCTGTTTTAGTGTCTGAAATAAAACATATCGTATCGTATCGTATCGTATCTTGGGGCTTTTCAAATACTTACACATTCTTTTCTTTAGTCGACATCTCGGTGCTTTGATCGTACAAAAAAGGCTACTTTTAAACTATTACATTCTTCAGTTGTGTCGACATATTCCATCGTTTATTACACGATTCTTAATATCTATGTACATTATAATATACTTTGTATAGGTGCTGTGTCTAGTTACTTGTGTATTGGATCATGTATTATAGCTATTCGTAGTTGTCAGCACTTATCAATCTATTCTAACTGGCTGAACACTGGGCCACATTCCATGTATGTACTTACCTACTGTCAATTTTCAATGTACTTTCATTTTATGTCAACGTGCCCCATATGCTTTGACCCACTGTGGCCCAGGTACATTTTTATTATATATGGTGTTTTTACGCCACATTTTTCGCACTAATGAGAACGATCACGTTACTGATTCGCTATTTAACTCATGAATATCTGTACTATTTGTGTGTTGCTGTCCCAGACAACAATGCCAGTTTCTCTTCCGCTTATCTCGTGATCTACATGCTATATCTCATACTGTGTGTTCTATTGGCCTGTTATTTTAGCAACCGCCGGTACAGAGTTTGCCGACAAAAATACTTGCAGTCTACATTTATAACTCAGTTTCGCTAAGGTGATAGTCTGATCTTGACGTCTATATACTCGTAATTTTTCCGCGTGTGATACTCTTAGCCGGCGGTATCTATCTGAATATCCTGAATCTGATAGCAGCCTTCAAGATGCCACTATTTGAGACATCAATGTTCGAGTTTAAGTCAGGATCAGATACATTGTATTCGTTCTGACGTTGCTCAAGATCATGATGTTATTGCTCTATCTGAAACGTTTTTGTCTCCGAATTCTCCAGATAGCCATCTTACGTTTCCCGGCTCCAATGCTTTAATGCGCAAAGATCGTGTCGGTAGACTGGGTGGTAGCGTTGGACTATCAAGGGGGCTATTCATTTCTCAACACTAATTGCCATCAGACGTCAAGATCTAGAAACTCCTAATATTGGTTTATAATGGACAAATATCAAGCTACAGAACAATTAATTTCTCTCGGGAGTTATTTACAGGCATTCCGACTTGCCTGTGTCATTTTGGCACAACTTACAAGCTAACCTCAATAATGTCAAAACCAAGGACATTAATCATATTATTATAACTGGCTATCTGAACACTGATTTTTTTACAGCACCTGGCAAAAAACTCAACCACTCCCATACCACTTTTTATTTTTTGTTCCATAAATTGAAGAACCCATCCGCATAACAGACAATTCGTCCCGATGTCTCGATCAAGTTATGTAAAACATTCCTAAATTTATTAATAAAACTTGTGTCTTCCCAGCGATTGTGACCATAATGTCGTTTGAAATAGTGTTCTATTTCGACGTAAAATTGAACTTGGGTACAAGATACTTATTTGTGGAATACGGAACGACAGATTTTAATCATTTTCGTACTTATTTGAGTTATATCAATTGGATATTATCGTTTTCATCAATGATATACATGAATGGTGTATCTCATGGGGTGACTGATTTCTCCAAGACGCTAAAGCATTTATTCCTAATAAATAGTTACCATTCGACCTGATAACCTACCTTGGTATAATTCGTCTCTTCTTTGTGAAAAATGCAAGGTCGTGCGCGCATACAAGCAATCTAAAGACAGTAATAATGGTGTGCGTAGCGCGTGGCGCGGATTTGTGGGCTACGTATAATCAGCTTCGCAATCAGTACCAAGAGCATATCCGTTCAGCAGGAGAGCACCACAGTACTACTCTGTCGAATATTCCGAAAAGAAAAATAAGACATGATGGAGAACAGCATATTTTTAAAAAAAATAAAGATCATCTTCAGACAATACCCTCACTGGTATGCGATGGGAAACATATATCTTACAACACATCCAAAGATGAGCAATTTAACAAAGTCTTCTTAAGCCAAAGTAACATTGATACATCATCGACTCAAAATCCAACACCTGCTTACCATCCCTTAAATATTTTGAGTAATTTGAGCATTCTTGATCATGAAGTACTTGATATTCTAAAAAGTCTCGACACTTCGAAAGCAAGTAGTCCTGATGGCTAAAGTATTAGACTTCGGAAAGAAGCTGCTCCTCAAATTTGTAACCTCTTACGAAGATATTCAATGTATCCCTTAATCAAAATCAGTTTCCTTCCATCTGAAAAAAGGTCCCCGTTGCCCCCTGCATAAAAAGGGCGATGCCAACCTGTGTAACAATTACCGGCCAATATTTCTCTCATGCTGTACAGAGAAGTATTGCAAAGATTAGCGTTAAAACATGTGACCAACTTTTTCGGGACAATTTGGTTAGCTTTGCCAATCAATACGGCTTCTTTCCAGAAGACTCAGTCAACGAGCGTCTCTCTGTATCAGGAGCAATGCGTAGCCATTGAGGAAGAGAAGACGTTAGAATAGTCTTCCTTGATATAAGCAAGGCCTTTGATGAAAGTTTAGTACAGAGGTCTCCTACACAAATTATATATATATATATATATATATATATATATATATATATATATATATATATATATATATATATATATATATATATATATATATGTGTGTGTGTGTAAACCCCTGGAATTACAGATACCTTTTAGCATGGTTTGGTGATTATCGATATGGGGTACGTTCACCACTGGTGTGCCTCCAGGGTCCATATTAGACCCCTTATTACTTTTAATCTATATCAATGATATAGTTAATGTGATAAACTCTAATGTTGAGCTCTCTGCTTTACCTGTCCGTTGATGATTTAACTCATGCTGTTGCAATCATGAATAATGAACTTGCCTCATTAGGTGAATTGTCAAAGGAGTGGGTCGTTTCCTTTAATGCACTCAAGACAGATTCTTTGCTTATTTCTCTGAAGAAAAATACCCCTGACCACCTTCTCCTCACTTTTCAAAGGTAATCAATTGGAGAATGTTCCTGATCATACCTTCGGCCTACCTTAAGACAGATCTAAAATGGAGTGCTCACATTGATCAAACTGCACTCAAGGCCTCCAAACAGTTAAATATCTTGAAATCTCTCGAGTATCGCCTTGATCGCGAAACCTTGGAAATAATTTTCAAGTCTTTTTTCCTCCTATTTATGGAATATGGTGGTGCGGTCAGGACAGTCCTATTTAAGAAATCCTTGTTTCCGTCTGCTATTACCTTGTTCAACTTACTCCCCTTAGAGAATAGGCACTTACCGAACCTATCACAATTTAAACACAGAATTTCGAATCCACAAAGATGTTCCGTCATATATCCAGAACTTTCAAATATTGGTTACAGATACCTATCCATTTCACATTCCACTCTGCGTATGGTTATCTGCAAGTTGTATATGTGGCTCCACCTCCGAAAGCGTTTGGCATTATTTTTTTACCTGGCCACGTCACGCCATTGCTCGCGATATCCTTCATACTTCTGTTTGTTGAGTAGCACCATTCTGCATTAATACTGTTATGTATGGTCACCATAAATGTACCCTTGCAGAATACATCTTTATCTCCTTGCTGGTCCAAGAGTATATCGATAAAGCTAAACGCTTTCAAGGTGAAGCAATGACTTAGTGTATTAGTCATATTGGTTATCTCATCATAACCTCTCTATCCGTACTTTGTTTATTGGTGTCTCACTATGTTATACATTGGTAACATTTGTATTGTGATGTGTGTCTTGTACATACCTACTGTGCGTCTCCATGCTCTGGAGAACCCATGTATTAGTCATCTCGATGCACTATAGGGCTATCCAGACTAAATAAATAAGTTTAAACTGAAACTTCAACTTGTCTCCTTTGTACGCCCCTCGTCGAATCCCTCTGAGCGCGACGAGAGGCGCATTACTGGATGGATTGTGACATTTATCCTGTGCTTTTGTCTTTTCTTCAAAAGGAGGATTTGTATAAGGGCTTTGTCCTTCTTTCTAATTGTTTTCTTTGAATAAAACATGTTAAAACCATGTATATGCATTTTTGTCATAGTTTTTGTATGTTTTCATGGTTGCCCCTGTCATGGGGGATTGAATTAATTAATTAATTAATTAATTATTATTATTATTATTATTATTATCATTATTGTTATTATTATCATTGTTATTATTATTATTATTATTATTATTATTATTATTATTATTATTAGTAGTAGTAGTAGTAGTAGTAGTAGTAGTATTTTAAGTTTTATTGTAAGAGACAAGAGTAAGAAGAAAACTACAGCTCTCCGATGAATATTACTATCAATATTATCATTATCATGATCGTCACTACGGCGTTATCATATTAATATCATAACCATTATTATTTTTATAAAATTAATATTCCTATCACTTCATGTTAGGTTATTACTATCATTATTATAATCATCATTATTATAATTTGTCCATTCAGTATAAACATTTGAGCTGACTGATGTTTGGTCGGGTTTGTTCTCAGGAATGCCAATCTTGATATATGTAAGTGAAATCGCCAAGGTAACGAGCATGCTAAGAGGGTTGCCAGAGGAGGCTGCTCATTTTGCCGGCAAGGTTGGTCTTAACCCATTCCCGGTGGTATAAGACTCAACAGCTCACCTCTCCGTGGATGGAGCAATGGAAAGCTGTTGAACTGGGAGCATATTTTTTTATAAGAGATCTTGTCAACAATTCTTTCCAAATTGTTTGTTACTGATTGGCGTTTTTAGCAAAAAACCTTGAGGCAGACGAGAATTTACATACGGGAGTTTTTGTTGTTGTTCGTGCGGTATCATATGTATGCTGTCATGAATCTGCGCGGTTTCTTGAATATGACTTTGCCGGTCTTGTCATAAAAATGGAAAGATTTCATAATAAACGGGGCAACAGCAGAAATAAACTGACTGCTTGGATCAGCTATTCATTACCTGCTAACTGTGGGCCAACCAGAAGATATTGCTATACAGTTTGTGCATGGAAGCCCACCCGAAGTACCAAAGCAAAAAACTGAAGATAATAAGAACATTCATATATTACCCTTAGCTTTCGCAGTTACCATTTCATCAGAATTGAGGTATTTGACAACATGTTATATGAATATCATGATCGGATTAATGTGAGCCATGTGCGCAGAAATATGTAATGCGTTCAGCGCAACTGTCAAAGCATTTCCAGTTTACTATGCTTGGGGTCAATCCCCGCAATCAATAATTTCAGGGTCTGTCCTTTAGCAACCACCATCGACATATAATTAAGTGCTACATCCACGCACAGAGATGGGTTTAAAACGTCCCGAAAATCACCCACTATTCAAATTGAGACACAATAATACGCATCTTTATTGAGTGCTTCGAATAAATTGGCCACTGCAAATTTTTTGCAGTAAATGACAGTCCGCATTACGCAACTATGCTTATGTTACACAAATGCGTTAGTCAAGTCACGCATACTACGGTTTTTGGTAAATTGTCTGTCGGGCTGTGCTTTATAAGCAATTAAAGAGACAAAAGCCATGTGGGAAAAATGGAAAGCAGCTTCACACGTTGGCATCTCTAACTTAGAAACAAATTGAAAGCTACAACACTCGTGCTACAAAATCCGGAAACTTATTGTGTCGTCGTCAGTCCGAACAGAAATTTCCCTTGTCTGTTTTGTGTTCTCCATGGTTGTTTTTCATTCATTTAAAACACACAAGCAAACTTTCGAATGAAACTATGACAAGAAGAGGTGAATGTCTCCATACTCCACAGCTTCACATGGGCGTGGCCCAGGAGTTAAACGCAGAGATGCGTCTGATGACGTTGGCAACTTAGTCTGATCAGGAAGGGTGAAAAAAATAGCAAATGCCATGTGACTAACGTCGACAAGCTACCATCTTTCATATTTCAGAGTTAAAAACCTATGTGAGTTTGTAACTTTATATCCTTGTCTAGAACCAACAAAAATGCGAGTGGAAATTTTTGAGCTAATTATTGATATGTTATCCTCTGTGGCTTGGCTTAGAAAGCTGTTTTCACTTCATAAAGATATTTCAGAAATCTAAATGTACATGTATTCATCCGCATTAGAAATACATGTACCACCTGTGCACTTTGTATATTCTCCCTTAATGATTTTCAATAACAGTAGGCTTCAGCAGCTAACTGTTGATGTTTTGTTTTTTGTTTTTTTGCTTGAACGGCAAGTATACAATGTTTCAATGTCATAAAGACGCTTCCAATGCTATCGTCAACTCTGAGCTAAAACCACAAAACCAGAAGCAAAAACTTAATAGGCTAAACAATGGTTATCATTTAATGTATTGTATTTCGTAAAGCGTTTATATCGACGATGTTTGTGTGGAGGTTCAGGTTGCATTGCCAGTTACTTTAGCCAATGACTTATAAAGGACTGGGCACACATGCAACGACTCTGGTTTCTATTCCAAACTGAACTCATGATCCAATTCACATTAGTCCTCGATGGGTTAGCGACATAATTTCTAAATTGGCTTTTATTAGCTTAATGTTTTTTTAATCTAGCAGCGCATGAATTACAAGGGTGGACTGATTTGTCACTCTTTTTGCCTAAATCAAGAGTTCTTCCCAGTGCTTGTGTCAGTTTAACTGCTTACAACTCCGTCCATTCGCCGTTCTTGATTGGATGCTTGCAGCTCTCTATTATTTATCGAATGTAATGTCAAATAAGCAAACTGAGCCGCATCCCACTCCAAATTAATCAATAGACGGGAAACGATCTTCGCTCACGGGGAGGTAGTTGGACGGGAGTTTAGTTTTAACGTCTATTTCGACTCTATCGCCGTTTAGTACATCGAAATGTCCCTAATCGGGGGTTTTCAAGAACACGCAGTGACACACAAAATGCATATTACAAAACACACAGGGAAAAAAAACAAGTTACCAAAAACGATGTACACATGATTCAGATATGTAAGCCATATACAAAAACTCAAAATGGTTGAAGTCACCAAAAATGCAAAACGAAGCCATATGGTTCACTACAGGTAGATAGATGCATACATACATTGTATGTTCACAAGAATGCAGTCTAGCGATAGGAAAATTTATAAGGGACCCTTAAGCACAAGTTTATGTGAATCAGTGACTGGCTAGTTACTACTGATTGCTTATGCATGGCAGATCTATAATATGAGGCCTCTTGTGTCTGTGACGTATTTATGGAATGCATCACAAATTTGTATTTTGAAGGGAATGGACAATTCTTCGCCACCAAAGAGAAAAATATTAGCTAGTCTGTTACTCGTTTTGTGTGTTTTTTTCAGATTCAGATGGACGCCAGGAGCTATAATAGGAATTATGGAGTCGAGAAGTTTAATTCTGTAACTTGAATACTTTTGACAAAAGAACGGAAAGTGTAAGTAGGGTAGGTATAAGAACATGTAGATTGTAGGATGACGTTGACTTTAAACACTTGAAGTTCTCTTTTCCTCGATGTCATTGACTTCATAAAAACATGTAATCACGTCCAAATCACAACGATCACGATTCACGTGAATTATGCACGTTATTCCAGCTCCACAAAGAAAACGCGGCCATTAATAATTCCATGTGCATTCATGTTCGATATAAATTCCTAGGCCCCGAAAGCGTATTTAAATATCTAAGTTTATCGTAAGCTCGGCCTACATTTTTTTCCACATGACAACACGGCTTATAAAACAAGAGAACACTGGTTTTGTGTTGAACGGAAGAACTGCGGTACAGTCTGTTATGTCAAGTTCACTGTCATAGCAATGTCATATTTGGAACGTTGGCATGTTATATCTTCAGTCGAAATTAATATGTAGTGGCATTCTTAGGCCATGAAAGTAATAAACCTTGTGATGTAACGTCGGAAAAGCGTGCATATACCTGCATGCATGTGTGCGACCAACCGGTGTATTATAAAGACATTCACCCAACAATGAACATTTTTTTCCCCAATTTTATTGATGCAGTGGCTGAAGTAGTCGAAACTGCACTGGCTATCAATAGTGTCAAGCATAAGTGATTCAAACGCCCATGGACCCACCAGATACTTTACTTGCAAACGTTATTTTTAAAGCAATTGGTTTGCATTATAATGTAAAATCATGTGTTGCCTAAATTAAGGACGTTCTACTAAAAGCGAAAGGAACGCTTTATTCCGGCTAAATCAGGCCTTTTTGAAACGACAATTGTGCAAAAGTCAAGTATTCAAAATCAATGTGGGGTGGATTGCTTTAACTGTGGCGGGCAAATCTTGCAAGATACAATCCAGCCAAACGTTGTCCTCATTAAACTTAAATAAAACATGTTTTTGCATAAAAGAAATAATTTTCAAAACTCTTGGTGAGAAAACACAATAACCATGAGAAATACCAATGGCATTCTTTCACGTTTCACTTGGAAATGGAATCTGACATTAAATTAGAAACATCAGTGTCAAGGTTCATGCGTCAAAACATCCATCTTCCAACATTCTATGTTTGAATGAAATCTTTTCAATATTCTTAAGGTCATTTATGCTCAAAGGAAGTTGCCTTTTTACGTTGGGGAAACCACCAAAGTTATGTATTTGGAAAATATCAAAGGTTTATCAAATTTTTACTATTCGGTGGATGATGGAACACAATCATCAGGATGTCTTGCAGAACACCAATGCTAGACTGAGGAATTAAAAAAAAAATAAATGGTGACATTTTAATTGATGTTTCTCACGTTGTACTTTCTAGTGCGCATAATGTTCCAGGTCAAACGTAATGCCAGTGGGTAATCATGGGCGTGTCGCATCAGCTCTAACCCTGACATGATTGTCATAGCGAATAGTGTAATGTCAGCAGTACGTGATTTAGGATCAAACGTGGACTATCGCAAGGATCCAATATGTAATGACCAGGTCTTGTCAATGTCTTTGAAAATGGAAGAATTGGTTTTATCAAAGATCGCGTGTGCTATTGTGCCGATTATAAAACTACCCTGCCATCTGGGCAGGCAGTTGGATAATTCATCTCGAACACTGAGCTGACTGTACGAGCATCCTTGATAGGTATGAGTACATCTTATGTCGGCAAATCACTCAAAGGTTTGACTAATCTTTCCTCCATAGAAAAGATTCTAATTTACATCAAAGACACAAAAAATACAAATTGAGTACTACATCTTGCTCTTGGATGTCATCATGATGAAATGGGCCATGTCTCTCCAGTCGATCGTCAGAACGTCTCAAATAAACTACATATTTAGCAGGTCTTCAAATTTTACTTCCTCCCTGATCGCTTGGCTGTGTTGTGAAAAGCAGCTTATGTACAACTGAAAAAAAATAAAAGAACTAAAAAGTCCAACAAATAACGACAAACCCCCAAACACTTAAGAAAAGCAAAAACGAAAAGCAAAAAAAGATAAAAATATCCCTGCACCACTGAGTTGTTACTATTGTAAATAATTTGATGCCATGGTCACTTGAAAATATGTGTACAAGCATGCCACCTGCAAGGACCAGCCAACAGGAACACAGCGTGTGTTCTGTCCGATGCATAATCGTTCTGGACCCTTAGAGGTTTGTATTACAGTTTGGACTACATACGAATACAATGTCAATAAGCTGATTACTTCTGCAGTATAGGGGCTTAAATTTTGTACAAGTATACCAGCAATATAACTTCGCTTGCCAATTGAATAACTTTGTGTTTTTTACATATAGCGAAGTTTTTGTTTTGTAATCGGTAATGAAAATAATGTAAATATGCATTTTGCTCCTCTGTATTCTAAAGACCTTATGGCATTGCCAGGAATTCCATTTTTGTTGGAAGGGGTGGGTTGGGCATTTTACTTGCTTCCTTGATTAAAAATTCGAGCACCTCTAGCATTAAGAATTGCGATTAGATAACAATAACCATCCTTTTATAATTTTAGGTGAGACAGATTATCTTTCTAGTAGAAGTAGTATTTATTGACTCAACCGGTCCAAAGCAATACAAAAGGCAAATGACACATAAAGTAACAGTCAATCACAAAATAGGAGAATATTCAATTATCAACACAATATCTTACATAATTAGAGTACATTCAATCAAAAAATTTATAATATTTCATGGATGATCCTGAAATTCTCAATCCCTTGTGCTTGTAGGATACAACGAGGGTATTCCAAAGTGAGTCTGTGGTATTTGTCACGAATATACTGTACAAGCGGACACCACTGGATCACATGAGCCTCATCTTGTACACTCCCACAGGTAAAGAGCCTCTGGTCTCGGAGAAGGCGGGACTATCTTCCCGTTTTAATTTTTAACCTGTGGGCTGATAAACGAAGCCGTGAGAAAGATACTCTCAAGTTCTCAGGTATATGAGCGCCCAGATCCTTATAGGCCTGCGGCAAATCTGAGAAACGGGCCTTATTTAACGAGTTTGGTCTACCCGTCTGCCTTATAGCTGTAACATTCCTCATTCTTTTGCAAATCTTCTGTAGATTTCAAATATGCCTGTTGTGGAGCTCTCATGTGGTCCAGTTTTACGATATATGCAAATTAATAAACCTACATATTAGAGCAGCGAAATTATTTTCAACAAAGCCTTATTTTCAGTTTTCGTTCAACCGGAAAAATACCCGGCTGGATTTGGTATCAATCAAAAGATAAGAACCTTTGTGATAGTAAGTGTCACCGGTTGGTTGCCATGGCAACAGAATGTTTGTAAAAGTCACTTAAATATGCATGTAAATACTAGAAACATATTTATAGTTTTAAATATCGGGAATAATTTTCATAACATTTAATGTTAAAATGTAAAGAGATTCTTTCTGCACTAACAATGAGGTCAATTGAGTGAAGGAAGACTATTTTCGGTCACCTAGCAACGTTCTTGCAAATGTTTACATAGCTCAAAATTAGCAGATTTTTGTGGATATTGCAATTGGTCAGATGGTCACTACTGCGCATTGCTGAGAAATGATTCATACATGTGATAATATTGCCAGAATATCTGTCCTTAAACAAAAAAAAAGAAGCTAAATTTGGTATTAATTGAAAGATAAGAACTTGTAATTGAAGGCTAGGTAGAATGTACCATCGATTTAATGGGCAACATATGTTTTTATTGGTTGCCATGGTAATGACATTTTTTTAAGTAATCCAGGGAAAAACACAGTTTTAACCATTATGTAATGAAAATACAAGGACCACTTCACAACTTTACATCAGCACACCTACTATACAGCCATTTCCAAAGAAACCAGTTTGAGATTGTAAGTGTCAAAAGTTGGTTGCCATGGCAACGGAATGTTACTAAAATCACATAATTTTGCAATCAAACTTCAGAAGCTCGTTTCTAGCTTCAAATTTTAGGAATACTTTGCATCAAATGTGCTGTTAAAATGTAAAGAGACTCTTTCTCCACTAACTTTAATGTAAATTGAGTCAAGTAGGAGTGTTTTATGGTCATCCAGCAAAGTTTTTCCAAATGTCAAGATTATTTAAAAGCAGATTTTTGGAGATATTGGACATGTATTATCAACAATGTTGCAAACTGCTGAGCGATGATACATGTGATAATACTACCAGTAGATGTTTTTATAAACTTTCCATATTTCCCTGTAGTCACTCCTGTCCTAAAGCAACATTATTATGTCTTTTTTACTATAAAATTCAAGAATTTGTTGCAAATTGTGTGCCTTTTTCAAATATATTTTTCATTGAACTCTAATTTAAGGGATTCATGACACTGAGCGCATACTTATCAAGCACATATACTGAACCAAACAAATAACACAACTTTTTCATTTGGATTTATTTTCACATTGGAACTGTATTTAAAGTTGAGAAATATACGAACCGTTGTTAAATCAGTCTAAAATAATGCACCAAGTAGTGTGACCTCAAGGTCGAGCACCCTGACCTTGCCATGGAGTCATTGTCATGAATCAAGAGTGACTACAGCAGGCTATTTTACGCAAGTCTCTGACACCTGAAATTAAGGTTGCCAAGTCTTTGATTCTGGGACAGGAAAAGGCCACATTGAAATCAGCCCAAGCGTAACTGTGTGCGAGGATATGAGGCTTTCAAAGTTTGGTGGTTGTGCTGAATCAAGGACAACTGCAGGATTCAGTGTTACCCACATGACTAAAACATTCGCACCTTTACTGGTTGGGTGTAGCCCCTCACGGACAATAAAAGGGCAGCATGGGATTCATTTGGCACAATATTCCAAGAACTATGGGTCGATTATCAACAGTAGATCGGGAGAGAGGAATTGGCATGCTACAGGCTGGTTTATCTGCGCAGAGGTGGCAAGAAGACTGCAAGTCCACAAATCCACTATATCCAGACTTGCTACAAGATTCCAGGAGACTGGGGCCACACCTGATAGACAGCGTCCTGGGAGATGAAGAGAAACCACACCTGCACAAGACAGACACATCAGGGTGACACATCTGCGGAACAGAACTCTACCAGCCACTAGAACTGCACAACAGACACCTGGCAGAACCAATAACAGAATATCTGCCCAGACAGTCCGTAATAGACTACAAGAACACCATCTACACGCCAAGCGTCCTTACAGGGGTCAAATTTTGACACAGGCAAGAAGGCAAGCCCGACGACAATGGGCTACTGCCCATACTCGCTGGACCCATCAACAGTGGAGGGATGTGCTATTCACCGATGAATCCCGCTTCACCCTGTATCATGCAGATGGTAGGACACGTGTTTGGCGACGAAGGGGAGAACGCTACTCAGATGCCTGTGTGCTGGAAACAGATAGATTTGGAGGTGCATCAGTGATGGTGTGGGGTGGAATTTCATTCACAGCCAAAACCAAGCTAATCTTCATTGAAGGCAATCTTAACGCTGCCCGTTACAGGGATGAGATCCTTCAGCCTGTTGCTGTCCCTCTCATTAGACACCACCAACTCCACTTGTTTCAACAGGACAATGCTCGGCCCCATGCCGCTAGACTGACGATGGATTTTCTGCAAGGAGAAGGAATTAACGTTTTGCCATGGCCAGCCTTCTCACCTGATATCAATCCCATTGAGCATCTTTGGGACTACCTTGACCAGCGTGTTCGGAGACGGGATCCAGCGCCCGCCAACCGCCAGCAGCTTCGCCAGGCTTTTCAAGAAGAGTGGGATCGTGTGCCCCGGCAGATGGTGCAGCGGCTAGTGTCATCCATGCGCTGACGTTGCATAGCAGTTACAGATGCTGATGGTGGTCACACACAGTATTAGTGGACATGCCAATTTGTGAACTTTACAAATCAATGTTGCCCTGTTTATTGCCAGCTGGTCGCGCCCTCGTTGACAGTTTCAAGTTTTTGTTTTTCACATGTTATGCCAAAAAGACTGCAGAATATGGATCTAATTTGTTTTTGTGATATGAAGGTAGCAATAAATATTTAAGTTAAAAAGTTTAAGGGTTGCGTTATTTGTTTGGTTCAGTATACATTACTGATCATATCCAGCAAAAAGCTGGTAAAATTGTCAGAGCTCCCAAAGAACGTCCTTATCGCAGTTGGTGCATGAGCACCTAATCAGCGTAATTTTGTCTAAAAAATTTTGTGTCAATGTAACCAACCATTTTATATTCAACACAATGTGCCCCCCTTTTCCCCCTTCCACAAGAAAATATTCAGACAATTAACATGGCAAAAAAGCCTCAAAATTGCCACATTTAGTTGCACTTCTTGAACTTTTGTTCACTGCCCATTAGCAGATGTCTCAAACCAACATGTGATAGGTAGAACTTTGTATCTGTCTAAAATAGTTTGGAAGATATGGAGCTTTTAAAATTTTAATTGTCCCTAATTTGCTTAATTTGAAACACCATGACTATTCCAAGTTAGGTGCTTAATTTCACCGGTAGTTGAGTAACCATGGCAAGTGTTATGATTGTCGGAATAACAGTGTCCGAGAAAAACTCCGGACAAATTTGGTCGTAAAGGAGAAAGCAGGAAAGAAAGGAAGAAAGAAAGAAAGAAATAAAGAAAGAAAGAAAGAAAGAAAAGAGGGAGGAAAGAAGGTAGAAACGAACGAAGAAAGGAAGGAAAGAAAAAATAATTCTTTGAAGAACAAAATGTCTGGGTTTGCACCCAGACATAAAAAAGCCACTGACGCGTGTCCTATAGAACAAAGCATGCTAGAGATCCATCCAAGGTACATCTGCAGCAGAGCCAAGTCTGAAGTGGATATAAAGTATAGACACATTTGTTTTACATGGATTGTGAAAGAAGTCAAGCATTGACTTATCGAGTCACTCTCCAGGGCACAGATGTTGGAGTATACTTCCTACCTTGCCTAGTGGAGGAAACCGAAGAACTCGGAGAAAACCACGAGTAAACTGTGTTTGGGAACATCCGTATACATGTATTCACAGCAGCCTATCACTGTACCAATGGCAATGTGTACTCTCATTCATAATGTTGATTTTTTGTGAAAAATCCAGGGCCGAGAGGAAGCATCGCTTAGTGACTTTGATAGACACCAAGTCAAAGAAATACCCACCACCTTTGAATAGAGTTCAGTCAGTGATTTTCGAGAAGTCGAAAACAAAAATGGCTAGAAAAGATGCGCTTCACAGCAAATCTGTCTGGGTACCTTCAAAATGAGAACAGTTTGAAATGCTACACTTTGCCATTGTTCAGCATAGTCTAAATTTTGTGTATTATGCTAATTTACAAACATTGGAATGCTATAACTCTTTGGCTCTTGGTTCATTGGATGTGGCCATGTCACAAACTTACAAGGTAAAGTTTGAATGACACAGCTATCTGTAATAGTTTTGATAGCCATTCAAAGACATTAATTTTGTGGATTTGCCTAATTTGCATACATTAAAAGCCTACAACTTTGGTTTATGGTTCATGGGATGCGGCTTTGCAATACATCTACAAACTGAGGTCGGAATGGCACCTGTATGTATAATAGTTTTGAAGTTATTCACGATCTAAACTTCTTGTATTCATCTAATTTGCATTAATTAAAATTGTACAATTTTGGATGATGGGTCATTGTATGAAGCTATCCAAAAATTGAAGTTGGAATACCACCTCTATCTATAATAGATTTGAAGCTATTCAACATTTAAAATTGTGCATATCCATCTAATTTGCATAAATTAAAAATCCTGTAACTTTGGTTCATGGTTCATTGGATGTGGCTTTGCCACAAACCATTATATTGACTTTGGAATTTCATCTGTATCTATAATAGTTTTGGAAATGTTCAACTTTTAATTTTTTTAATGCCCCTTATTAGCATAAATTGAAGTTCTACAACTTTCATTTATTGTCCATCATATTGGCAGGTGTCACAAACCTTTTTGTGTTTATCTGCAATAGTTTGAAACATATGGAGCTTTAAAATTTTAGAAAGCCCTAATTTGCATAATTTTAAACATGTCGATTATTCCAAATCATATAAGTCAACTTCCTCACTGGATCTGTTGCCATGCCAAGTTTAAACATTGTAGCCTGCACAGTGTCTGAGAAAAGCTCCAGATGACACTAATATATATATATATATATATATATATATATATATATATATATATATATATATATATATATATATATATATATTTATATTCAGTTGCCCACATTGTGTAAGTAAAGACAAAATATTTTGAAAAACGAAGTGATTTGTAGCAACTGAACATTTGAGAATATTGAAATCGTAAATGGCGATTTTGGTCTTTTTGCATGTGCCAAAAAGACTTGTATAATGCAAATATATGCATATGACATTAATCTACAGACACAGCTTTATTTGTAAGATAGTTCTGGTGCCCCAAGGAACCTAAAAAATACGGTTCTGTAATTTAAAATAATAAACCCATATTGAAGAAATCTATTCTATTTCATTGAGGTGATAGTTTTGCTTTTCAGACATAGGTATCTACTTTTGCTCATAGCATAAAACTGGACCACCTGAGAGCTCCACAACAGGCATTTTCTAAAAGTAGACAAAATTTTACATCAGGTAGGCTATGTTGTAGCTATAAGGCAGCCGGGTGGACCAAATTCATATTTTAGTCTCAAATGCCGCAGGCCTATTAGCATATGTCGAATGGACTGTCAATGGTGGGTTTATGTCTTTGTACATGATGTACTTGGACTGGGTGGAACCTGTTACTCTGTCTTTTATCTATGCTCTGAAAAATTACGTCATCCATACCTGACAGCGAATCAATATATGTACCTGTACTTTTCACCTCAAACCTCGTCAAGTTGAGCGCAAACATTAGAGGATCGTCCTGCAAATGTTGTTTCTCCTTTATCACCTTCTGAAAAAATACCTTTTGTTCGTACTCAACCAAATCAGCTAACATAGGGTAGCCGACCTCTATTAAACATATGCTATGGCTATATGTCAACTTGAGTTATCACTTAAGCAGTCGCTTGGCGTAGATTTTGATGAGAGGTCCAGGAAAGGCCATAACATTAATTTTGAGTTTCAAAGAGACCATAAAATAGAAGTTTATGGTTTGATTATAAATAAATGCAATACAACTCATGAGAGAGATCAGTTATCATCTAAAAATGCCAAAACAGAATATAAAAGATGTGAATAATTTAGGAAATGGAAAATGAATACTTTAGGGGCCAAATAACCAAACAAAACAAAACCAAACAGAGGGAAGAGCAAACATGAGGTTGTAAGATAATAAAATCTTGTATTGACGAGCCTTACAATACAATCTTTTCTCCGCAATACAACCCCAGGCTGGCTGAAGAACAGCTAGCTTCTTGAGGTATTTATACCAGCCATACTTGGTCATGTGACCACATGCATCCAGTTTCTCTTATATGAAATAAAGTAGAAAATACTTAAATGGCCGAACTCTGACATTTTAGATATGCATATGAAAATATTTAAATGTGACTTTGTGTGTGTTTGCCAAAAAAAGTTTTACACGTAGGCCTGAAACATGAACTTGTCTTATGATTTGTATCACGTTTGGAAAGTTTGCCCTCTAACTGTGAAGGACAGATGTTCTATAAACTGGATGCATGCTGTACAACTGGTTTACAGTGTTTATCAATGGACATTTTTATTTCCTTTTATTTACCATTTAATCTTCTATTTCTTGAAATAAGATTATTTATTATTTTTAATCATAACACATAGTTCATTTGCTGTTGAAATGCGCACGTTTAACAACGCATTTGATGCACCCATAAAAATACTCTCCATCTTCTTCAGCCCACATTGAGCCAGCTTTCGCATGCATACATGCTAGCGGCCATGAAAGCAGCATCTAATACTTTTTTTTCACGACAAAAGGCATATCGGGGTTTTTTGCTGAAAAAAGATACCAGTTTCAATAAATGCTTTCTTACTGATTTATAATGTTCTTTTACCGCCGTGACTGTACTACCATCGCATGTAAAATATTGCCCAAGTAGGTATATCTCTCACAGTGTTCCACTTGCAAAGCCTCTGTACCTATGAAAAAAGGCTGTCGGTCTGCATGCGTACCATTTAAAGCCATGAACTTAGTTTTACTTTCGTTGATTAGCATTCCACTAGACACACGACGAAACTGTGTCAAACGGAGGCCGCTGGGCTCCGGGTTTTATCTCTTGGTGTTGACTCACAAAAATGGTAACTGCACTTGTAGGTGTAGCACCATAATAACCGCCATCGACAGGACACACACACACACACACACACACACACACACACATATATATATATATATATATATATATATATATATATATATATATATATATAAATATATTTCTGTTATATTTACATGATATATGGGTATAACGGGTTAACTCTATGCTCTTCCAAAAGTTTGGTTACATAGCTGAGAACAAAACTGGGGTGGCGGGGGGTACATCCATGTAAGTTTGTACTGGGTATGTGCCGCGGGAAAGGCCCTGTTTTCATCACACCCAGGATTAGAAAAGGCCCCCAAAATGTACACACCTGGATTAGGATAGGGGTAAAAACTAGGATGTGCCGAGGGAAAGGCCCTGTTTTCATCACTCCCAGGATTAGAAAAGGCCCCCAAAATGTACACACCTGGATCTGGATTAGGATAGGGGTAACAATTAGGATGCACCAATATAGCAACCCTTTTAACACATTACACGATTAAAAAAGGGTATCGTTTTACATCTGGTGTAGGATTAAGATAGGGTATTGTATAAAAATGCCCGCGGCACACACCCACCCTGATGTTGAGTATGTGCCCCGTCCTCCTTCCCCCCCCCCCCCAGCAAAACCAGCCCTATGCTTCCATTTAGATACCACACATGCGGCAGAGGGATATAAAACCAAGAGAATAAGGGTTATACAAATTGAATTTTAAAGTCTCAGGACTGTTGTGAATCATCACGGAAGAAGGATGCCTTGCTACCTTCATTACAGGCATTAGCTGGGGTCAACAGTGCATGCCCTTTCAGGCCATTAGTAGGTAAGAATCCCAATAGGTTTGGTTATATTTATAACGGGAGATGTGTGGCCAAATGACATTATTGTTCACGCTAATTGCATTCAGGACTTTAGAGTGGATTTACTGCTGGTGTAGGCTGTATAAACGATTCAAAGAAAGATTCG
Organism: Hermodice carunculata; assembly: GCA_964020975.1. Classification (NCBI taxonomy): domain Eukaryota; kingdom Metazoa; phylum Annelida; class Polychaeta; order Eunicida; family Amphinomidae; genus Hermodice; species Hermodice carunculata. The sequence goes on along the minus strand of OZ026612.1, from coordinate 70,010,991 downwards.
CCGTTAAACAGACCAACCTCTCATTGTTCTGCACTTAATCAAGTTTGCCTTTTAGCTTTACAGCTCCATTTTTCAACATTGGAAATTTGCCGCGAGTATTCAGTCTGGGTGATCCTTCTTGGTTGTCATGGTAACATACTGCAGCGAATGACAAACATCGAGTCATCAAGGACTCATAATGATCACCATTCTGTTGGAAGCACCGCCCAATGGGACGGATTCCATTTCTGTCTAACCCCATTAGAAAATGTAGGCCTGAATGCAATTTTCGACAAACCAATGAGTGGAGTCAGGAATTATCTTACCACTAGTTAAAGCTTTTGATAAATGGTCATATTACGACATCAGGATGCTACAACTTCTAACTGCGATAACTTTCTTCATACATGTATGTATGCTTGCTTGTTCGCATGAATTGCGCCCTGCGTGTGTTACAGGATTTCAAGGGATATATGCAAATTGTACTCCAGCTGTAATAATGGGCAAACACGTGTAGAAGTCAAGCATGATGTCATTGTTTTGAAAATAACATATATGTATTGTGATTATTTCCAAAAATAGGTATTGCATTGATTTAGATCAACTTTAAATTACTGGTATTTTTGTGATAAAAATAACAATTTAAAAGGTCGACCTGGTGATCATAAACTTCAATGAATCCACAGAAAAAATCGCTGGATGGGAAAAACACCATATATTTCAACCACACAATGCTTCATCGAATGAGAGGTAGGCCTATTTTGTCCTCAACCAAATTATATTCAACAATTACAACTTTAAAGCAAAAAAATGTTTTGTTTTTTTTTTTCTGAAAGCAAAAGTACTACATTGTTGATGTTAGAATAATTAAGGTGCTGTCTTTAAAGCTCAGCGTATATAACGTCGTGGTATCTAACTATCTTCTTTCTAAAATATTGCCGGTAGTTCCTTAAACCACACATTTTCTTTCATATATTAACATATATAGTTATTACGTGAAGAAAAAAAATCATCTTTTCTTGTCATTTGAGGTGATAGGTGACATATTACAAAGAGGTCCACTTTAGAGGTTTTCTGGGCCTAGAAAACCATAATATTTAACATAAAATCTTCAAATTTGATATAATAAAACTTTGATGAAATGTCTAGCAACGGTTGTCTTGTTTTTTCTTTAAAAGCAAAAGAAACAATTTTTGTTTCAATTTATAAAGAGCCATCGTTTCAATTTTCCACTTTGCGTAATTCAACATCGAAAAAATATACAAAAAATTAAAATATCTACAAACCCCGCATACCGCTTCATTTACGAGCAATCTCTTGAAAACCCCTAAGAAGGCGGACGAAAATCAGAATTGCGAGAAAATGCAATTTAGTTCTAATTGGCTCTCTTGAAGCAGTAGGTACTTTCTCCTGATCGCTTCTCGTCTTATGAGAAGTACTCTTATAATACTATACTTTTGATGAGTTGTTGTGTAAATACATCTTTTAAATCTATGCTTAAAAAGGCATCTTTGAAGTTTTCCCAGAAGATCACAAAGATGTGGTTTCCTAATAGCTGGTTTCAGTCGCTTAAATAACAGATTAGGAGTGCCCATTGTTCTCTCCCTATCCCACTGGTCCATTGTTCTCTCCCTAGCCCACTAGCCCATTGTTTTCCCCAACAGTGAGCAGCTTGCCTCCCATTGCCTAGCAGACCCAGATTTGCCTGACAGCTCATTCACATCCTGTTGTAAATAAAAAAACCATGTGGGTGTTTGGTAAAAAAAACATGATTTCTTTAGCTCCAAAATTTTGATAAAAATTACAGTTTTCAAACTCAACATTTGGCAGTATTATTGATTGCTACCTATGCTTTCCTCTTCTGCAAAAAACAGTTCTTGATTTTCTAAAATTTATATTGCAAAAAAGTTTTGACAGACGGCCCCTTAAAACATATCTCCAAGAGCATTGGTATGGCAAGCTTATGGATGCAGCAATAGCATCTGTCTTTGACTCACAAGCAGTATAAAACTGGAAGTGATGGAGATGTGTTACGTTTAGGTCAAACCAAGGCCCAGGTCAAGGCCAAGGGGAAGGTAAGCCTACGAACTCAAGTTCTGAAAAAGAACAAAGTATCCATAATTAAAGCTGGCAGCCAGCAAGGTACCAATAGGGCTGGATGTGGCCACTGTAGATAGTCTCATATCACAGACAAGTGTTTGATTTTGTACCCAGAGCGTAAGCCCAAGGTTTAGTGTACCTCAATATTGTGAAGCATCACATGACACAGAGAGGGGTTATGAATTACACCTTGAACTGAAACCTCAAAGAACCAAAAAGCTCGTCGGCTTTTCAGTCTCATTCCAAGACGGTATTATAATTAATGGGGTTTATGGTTTTAACATGCCTGGGTAGTCGCTTGTGAAGTGAATGGTACCTTAACTGAACACAAAAAGATATATCCCCACCCCCATCCCTTAATGTCGAAAAAAAAAAAACATTGGGACAGCTGATGATATTGCGACCTGGAAATCTGCTTACGAGAACCCTAGCTGCCTTTATTTTCTTCATGATCTGAAAAGCATGAAATGTAGAGCACCTCAACCTTACCCTCTTATTTTGCACAACTGATTGTTCAAATATTTCATTGCACACCACATTTTAGGAAAGCTTAAGGGCTATACCGTCAACTGAAAAAAAAACATTATTTAAAATTGAACAGGTATTTCACCGTTTGAATAATCTTATCTTGAAATGTAACTTTTATTAATAAATAATCATGCATTAATTGCAAATAGTTATTTGCACCTTGTTAGGGTCAGAATGGAGTGATTAGGCTTTTAACTGGACTCTTTGCAAAAACTTATGTAATCATGTTCCCCAAATTTAGAAACCTGAGTGGTAATTATTTTGCACAAAGTATTGGCCTTTTGCTCAAAAATCGCCAAGAATTGTTCGCTAGATTTGATAAATTGCTACACTCTACAGATGGATGACAACATACTTGATCAACCGGGAGGGACTTATGAAAACTCCATTATAAACGTTCTAGGACAAGACACAGATGACTCAAAATCATCTGAACCAATTCTCTTCAAGCATTCGCCTTATTTAGACATTGATCATCTCATCACAAATTGAGAAGCAAACGAGATAAGTTTACCATCATTAGTATAAAGTGTGAATCACTAAATGAAAAAATAGATTAACTAAAACTTTTCTCCATAATTTTGATGAACAAGAGGTTGCCCTCCAAGAGTGGTGTGTCTGCAAGAGACTTGGTTATGTGATGAAGCAGACTTATCACTTATTGAAATTGACAATTACTCTTAAATATATAAATGTTACAGTTGTTAAGCATGTGGAGGACTGGTGGTCTATGTTAAAGAATCCTACGAAACAACCGTTGTTGACATCTCTGAAAAATCAGACTTATGGGGAAGCCAATTTATAGAAATAACTTACAAAACCCCACATAAAAGTTATCTTGGGTAATATTTACTGGGCACCCAGGGACTTGCTGTATATTTATGAATGTTTCAACGAGGAATTAACTCTGGATTTGAAAAGACTGTAAAGGGTCAATGATGAGGGCAGTATAGGTGGGACTTCAACACTGACTTGTTGAAAATACCTTACACCGAAACTTTTGGCACTTATTTCGATACGATTGCACTTTCTGGGAATTTTCCCTTACATTACGCTTCAAACAAGGTTATCAGAGCAACAACGTACTACTATTGATAATTGTTCATACAGAGTTCTAAATGTGAACACAAATCTTCCAAGTTATCAGAGCGACAACGTACTACTATTGATAATTGTTCATACAGAGTTCTAAATGTGAACACAAATCTTCCAAGCTCACGTATTCTAGCTGCGAAAGTCTCGCATCATTTTTCATGTTTTATGTGCCTATATATAATTCATAAAAAATTTGAAGACGTGTTTTTGTACGTGCAGTCTGTTTGTAAGAAACAAAGATTTCTTGGAATATTTTTGTGGGAGCATTGCAGAAGCTAATTTATATGACTGCATAAACAGGGAGTCAAGGGAACCAAATGAAACACATGATGTAATCCATACCACCATATGCGATGCTTTAGACAAACATCTACCTGCCAGGAAAGTGCAATATAATAAATATAAACAAAAAATCAGTCTGGATGACCCAAGGTATCATAAAATCAATAACAACGAAGATGACATTCAAAGTAAATCTCCAGACTTAAAAGAAAACGCTACAGACTAATATAAATAAATATATATAACTTTAGGTTACAGACTACAGTTGTGATTGGCTGGTTGCGCATCCCAACGGAGATAGTCCGTAATTGTGAAAATACTGTGTTTTCAGCATGCTGTAGCTTCTGTTAACATAAAGTTAGCTAAGTCAGGTTTGCTGCAGTGCAGAGTTGCTTCATTGGTGGTCATATAGGTGCACTGTCTTCCAGGCCAGGTGGGAACTTTATGGTGGGGAAGGACAATGATGTGACCCTGGCAAGAGCACAGTTCATACACCTGTATAAAGCTGACATCCAGGTGTAGTTTCGTATTTCAATTATCACAAATTAACGAGCTGGGAATTGTATGACAAAAATCTGTCCATATTTTTCTGACATTTTAATCTATTAAATGCTGTTCACCGAATTTCAAAATACCAAAATGCTGATTTTTTAGACTGAAAAATGCTAATATGAAAAATAGAAGGATTTATAACTGTAGTCTGTGGCCTATTAGGGCTAACTCTGTATGTATTGGGACTCACATGGTTATGTTGCTATTCTATTAACGTCCATCAAGCAAGCTAAAAATGGGAAGTCAGCACTTTTTGACAGCTGCCTGGGCAATTCTGAGTGATCTTAACAACTTTTATATGGATGGAGCATGCAAGATATGGTCCTAGGACTGTAGATCACAAGGCAAATGGTTCGGGCTCTGGTATTGTGTACCTCACGCCAGCTTATGAAAGGAGAAAAAAAGTTTTACACCCACAGATTGGCTGTGAATATAAAGTTTAACAGTCTCAATATTCCAAACATTCATGACGTATCACATTTATGTCAAAATCATTGTGCATAGACATGTTGCACCTATCAGTGGAACCACACTGCATAGATAAGAACAGGATTCGCTGCAAGACATTTAGCAAGTGCACAGGCTATGCCTCCTTTGCTGACTGCCTGGTAGATAGATAGCTTCCATAGCCCTTTGTATTTAGCGATACCTCACAGGTACCACACAGGTAATCATATGTGTGTATGAGAAATTAACAATGCTAATATGATATGAATAAATTATGCTAATCCCATTAATACGAAACTTAGTAACCCTCTGTTTCAAACTTTTAATTTTGTGGCATTGTCATTGTAGGCCTACAGCCTCCATTCATATGCAGAGCTGTTTATACAAAATCATGTCAAAGTGATTTTGGGCATACCAGAAAAAATGCACATTGTCTGTCAGTAGCGCTGTACAAATCTTAGATAAAATGTGAATTTCTTTGCTTTTTGGTTTTGTTTTTGTTCCCCCCCCCCCACCGCCCCCCCCTTTTTTATTTTTATTATTATTATTATTTTTTTTTTTGCAGCAAATGCTTGTCACATATGTGTGTCATTTGACTGGGGTAAATCATTTAAAATCAGGCATGCTGACTTTGTTGAGCTGTTGAGTTCATCAGCATATTATTTTCACATACATGAATCAATTTATATCCATGAATATGTTTGACAGCACTTATGAACTGCAGATTTTATAACTTTTACCAAGCTAGCATACATAGGTGGCAAAACTTTTGAACTTCGACATACAACCACATATAATTATAAGAGGTTCAGAAAATGAAACAAGGGGGAAAAAGTTAGCTTCCATTAAACACTTGCCTGAAAACACTTGTGCCTTGAAATTGGATTGATAATTGGATGCTTATCAAATTTAAAATCAGATCACTTGTGAATACAAATATGTATTTATGATATTGTAGTAACTTTACAAACTTTTGTCATTTTCTTTCTAATATGTGCACATACATCAGAAACCATGTCAAGAAACCGCAACTTATACAGTCTACTGCAGAAAAAAAGGCATAGCACTATTGGTTTGTGGAAGCTGGATCACCCAACTGCCCTCCTAATGTTCAAACAAAGGGCGCGTTAAAATTCCATAATTTTAGTACCAAAAAACGTAATTTGCTGAATACTGCTACTCTAATCTGTGACCTACTGGTCTTAAACTGTGCACTTTGATGGGCTAATAATGTTTAAACACTGAAACTGTTCCATTGTCTGCCATAATTCAGATTATATCAGGAAAATACTGCCATAATGACGGGTATTAGATGCTGACTTGGTGTAACTGATACTCCCCCCATCCGCCATTAATGCCTCAGCAGTGATAGATGTCATATTTTTTGTAGACAAATGTTACGAATCTATCCATAAATAGTAAAAAAATCACCAATTTCACCTAAAAATTCATAAAATTTTAGCAATATATTCAAATTTGGGGTTAAAATTAAGGGGTGGGACATTGTAATTTGATCTCTCACTGTAAGGGCGGGACATGCAGGCAAGTGATTATGGGTTTGCATCATAGCCCATTGTGTATCGTATTCATATTGGACAGAAAAGAATTGATTGGATGCAATTAATTTTCCTCAAAATTTTAATTAATTATTTTTTTTGTCATAAAAACTGATTTTTCAGATTTAAAGGTTGCTTGCAAAAAAGTTGATATTTTCTTTAATATTGAAGTGTGGTAAAGTTAATGCAAATCCTTTGCAGAAAACAAGTTGCGGCTTCAGTTAAACAAGTTTTATAAATTTTGATCAGTCTAATAGGTTACAGACTACAGTTGTGATTGGCTGGTTGCGCATCCCAACGGAGATAGTCCGTAATTGTGAAAATACTGTGTTTTCAGCATGCTGTAGCTTCTGTTAACATAAAGTTAGCTAAGTCAGGTTTGCTGCAGTGCAGAGTTGCTTCATTGGTGGTCATATAGGTGCACTGTCTTCCAGGCCAGGTGGGAACTTTATGGTGGGGAAGGACAATGATGTGACCCTGGCAAGAGCACAGTTCATACACCTGTATAAAGCTGACATCCAGGTGTAGTTTCGTATTTCAATTATCACAAATTAACGAGCTGGGAATTGTATGACAAAAATCTGTCCATATTTTTCTGACATTTTAATCTATTAAATGCTGTTCACCGAATTTCAAAATACCAAAATGCTGATTTTTTAGACTGAAAAATGCTAATATGAAAAATAGAAGGATTTATAACTGTAGTCTGTGGCCTTTATAATGGGAGATGTTTTGATATGTATACAAAAGATGTAAAAACACTTGGTCCGATATAAATGAAATTCAAAACAGACTGAAAAACAAAAGTGGTTTTCCAAGTGCATCGATGCTCATATTATTACCGACAAACATAATACTTGCATGGAATAAATGATTACTTTATAAATAAAAGACCCAAATTAACTTCAAAATTAAGGTGCCACAAGACAAAAACTTTAGCGATTATCCCACAAATTCATCTCAGAATAAGGTCTGCCTCACAAGTGTTACTAATGATACCATATCAAACATAACAAACAATTTAAAACCGAAAAAAAAAATGCTGTGGCCATGACAATGTGTCCACCTATTGAAACTAAAAAAAACGGTTATATATATAAAAAACAATAACTGTCATTATAAATCAAATGATTAATGCATGACTTTTCAAGACTTATCAAATATTGCAAGTCATATCGATTCCTAAAAAGAATGCTAATGCTGTTTCTTGATATTATAGGCCAATTCCTGTTCTTCCTGTAATTTCCAAATGTTTGAACGGGTCATCTTTGACCAGACTCGTGTATACTCCAATACTAAAGATCTCTACTACCCAAGTCAATACGGCTTAGAGAATGCCACTTGACTAAACCAGCTGGATAAGAATTAATAGACAGAATTATAAACGAAATGGATATATGGAAACATACCAAAGAAAATGTATGTATATATATATATATATATATATATATATATATATATATATATATATATATATATATATACATACATACGTATAAATCGATCTGTCCAAGGCATTTCATACTCTAGATCACAAACTCGTACAACAGAAAATATACTATTATGGAATAAGGGGCACCGGTCTAAGGTTGCTTGAAAACTATCCAAACAATAGGAAACAATATGTAATGTTTCATGCTGTAAAGTCTCCCTTTTTAAGAGAAAAGACTGACTTGTGGCAAGGATAGATTTTAAGTCCACTGTTATTTAAATTGTACATAAATGACATTATAGAGGCATCAAATGTATTTAAATTCATTATATATGCAGATGATACCACATTATATAGTACTGCTAATATTTTGAGTACACAGAACCCCAACAATAACATTTCGTAAAATTTTATACACTGAGCTAGACAAATTTAACATATGATTAAAGGCAAACTGACCACAAATGATCGCCAAGACCAGTAGCTGGGGGGGGGGGGGCGTCAGTCCATGTGGAGGGGCAACCTCTATTGGAAAAACCTCAGAGGTACATGGCCACAGCAAGGAAACCCTCCTTACCTACCTGCATGGCACCGCACTGAACCCCTGAAACTCACCCACCAACATGATAGCTGTCCATTTGATGGGTAGATGCTGTCTGTTTCTATTCCTTTGGACCTGGGGATCTGACAGGACCTAGTTGTGAAACTGGTGGGTGTGAGTGGGCTGGTATATGGTTCTGTAGGGTAGCGATCACCTGGGTGAACTGGCTCCAGGTGAGCCAGGACAGCAAGTACAACTGCCCAATACAAGTCTGAGATTAGGTTAATTTAAGCAAAGAGGCCCACTAAGAAGTGTGTGGATAGACTGCATTGAGTTTGAACCACAAGGGAGGCATTAACTGGAACACAATGGCTGCCTTGATGGGACTTGGAAGCTTAATTTGCTCCTTATGAGGGTTACCAAGGGACAAAAGGATGGCAGACCTTTGACCCCTGAAACTGTCTGTGTGTGAAAAGGTACAAATGCAGCCATCTCATAGGACGCAAGGCTGTTTCCTCCAGGGAAAGAGCAGTATTCATGGCACAGAGGGTAAAACTCTTGAAGGCCACAGCCAGATCTTGAGCCACTTGCTTCTTTCCAAGGAAGACCAAGCAAGGCCTCTGTGTCACCTAGGAGAGATCAGGTGACCATTGCATTCAGTCATAAGCTAGAGGATGTATCTCATTTCTTTGAGCCCCTGAAGCAAGTGTTAAAACAAAACAAGTTCTCCACATTCAGTATTTGAGGTCTTCCCACCGGGGGCACTCAAAGGGCCACTTCTTCAATATGACTTGGACCAATGGAAGGTCTCACCATGGTAGGACCTGGTTAGCTGCTGGTCTGTCAGTGCAGAAGGATGTGATGAGCACCAACAGATAAGGATTGCTCCCACTGCAAATGCCAAGGACTTATGGGAGGGTTGAGGAAATGACTGATGGTAATCCTCTCACGTTCATGAACTCTGGCCAAGGACTTCCCACTGATAAAGCAGGAAGGTGGCAATGTCTGCAATGTGTGGAGACCTAGGATGTATTTTCTGACCGGCACACCAGTCTTAAAACATCTTCCAACAAGCCAGGTTGACAGTCATAGATGAGGATTGAAGCCTGCTTCTGGCAATTCTATTTGCGATCGATTCTGAGAAACCTCTGTTGTGGATGTGCTGTGCAACAACCGCGGGGCATGGATGTTGAGCACTTGAGGGTTCCTCTGGAACATGCTGGACTGTGATTGCACCAGAAGTTTTGACCATGCTGGTAAACTGAGTGGGGGCTTGATGTTCAATAAGTCTATGGACCAAGCTGTGCTCAGTCGCCAGGAGGCAACCAGGATCAAATTGGAGTCATGTGACCAAGCTTTCCACAGTGCCATCAGGAGGATCTCTGAAGGGGGAAAGGTGTATGCCCAAAGGTTAATCTGGTCTATGGCTAGGGCTTCCACTGCTAGGGCCTGGGGGTCCCGAACTGGTGAGACATGAACCAGTGGTTTTGTATTCTTGCATGTCATGAACAGAGCCACATGTGGAGTTCCCAATCTGGCCCACATGACCTGAAAGACCCTTGGGTGGAGCAATCACTCAATCTTTACCAGCAGACCACTTCACGAGTGTTGCTTGGCCAGGACATTTTGATGTCCCCTGACCTGCTGTCATGTTCAGAGCACCATTGAGTGATGTATCTGACCAGCTTCTTCAGCCTCAGGGACCATGATCTGCCTTGCCAGTTGAGGTAGGTGATTGCAGTCCTGTGGTCACACATCACAAGGACGTGTTTGTGCTCTACTAGGTCATGGAACCGGAGGAACTACAAGGGTATCACCTCCAGTTCCAACCAGTTTATGTGGTGAGATGAAGAAATGTGCTGGCCAATGGTCCTATGCCATCCAGCACTCTACATGAGCTCCCCACTCTGACCCATAGGAGTCCATGTAGATGGTAAGTTGGGCTTGAAAAGAACCGGTGTCTGTCTTGCAATAAGTTTGTCCCAAATGGTCCACCACAGAAGGTGTGGATGGTCCTGGGGGAGGACCAGCACTGGGACATGATAGCCCAGGTGCCTTGAACATCTGTTATACTGCTGCAAGGGATGTCAGTGAAGGCAACAGAGTGGTTGGAAGTCTGTGAAGGACAGGGAGCCCAACAGGGGTTGCCACTGTCGGGCCGAGAGAACCATGCTAATCAGAAAGGCTCTGACCAGGGACTGAAATCTCTCCCATCTGCCCTCCAAGGGGTGACAAAATTGGGCAACCAGGTGAACTGGATGCACAGAGAGTCGGAAAATCTGCTCTGGCCAAAAACTGGTTTAATGAGGCCCAAGCATTGGAAAAAGTTCCAAAAGGGTCTGTGTGTGATGCTGCAAATCCAGGCACCAAAATGCCTGGATCAGCCAATCATCTAGATACACATGAATGTGAAGGAAAGTACCCTGAACTGGTAAACCTTACCTGAGAACGTGAACTGCAGATACTTCCCTGAAGACTCGACAATTAGCATGTGGAAGAATACATCCCTGAGATCCAGGGATGTTGTTCACTCCATGGGTATGGACATGAAGAAGAGTGCATACAAGATAGTCACAGGATCAACACTAGTGGCTTGCTGCCAAAAGGCAGCAATTGCCTGTTGTGCACTGTCTTCCCACTCTCTGTGACTGTACATTGAGGCACCTTCTTAAAAATCTAGGTTTCAAGCCAAATGATCAGCTCTACTCCCAACTATTTCTTATGAGTCCCCAGCACAGATATCAGCTATCTTGGTCTCCAAAGAGCCCTGGACCACTAAGAAATTATTTTTGCAGAAGGAAATGTGTGTAAAGCACAGTGATGGGAACAAAAGTTCACCAAGCTTCAACTCGAACCAGCAAGCCATTACTGGCACCACAGAGAGAAAAGACAAGTGGAGAGCATTCACACTGGGAGTCACCAAAGGATCTATAGGAACAAAGAGATAGTGCAATGGTACCGCCAGGTTTGTGGAACAATCAACTGAGTGAACTCAACTTGATTTCTTGGTCGTTCTACCCACACAGGGAGGTCTAGGTAATGGTGGTTGACAGGGGATGTTACATAACTAATACATATTTTTTAATGAACTAACAATATACTGCTTTGTTATATGTGAATGTGAGTATGTATATGCATCTGTATATATCAGTTCTAATTGTTTGATGGTATGTATTTATTCAATAAATGATTCCTGATGATACATTATTTTGCTGTTATTAAAATATTTTTTTCCGAACTGGTGAAATTTTTGCTAGTGTGTGGACTACAACATTGTGACCAGGATGCAGTCTTTGTATGGGAACATAAATAATCATCCATGACCATTAAAAAACGCCAGGTGGAAGTACCTGCATTCCACCGATGACAAAAGAGGATGAATGCAATCCCTGTGCTCCTTTTAAAATTAGGAGCCATTATTAGTGCTAAGTCAAGATTAGACCCACTATTCTCGAGATCTTGAATAAAAGGCCTCTCTGTCAATTTCGGGCATCCTCTACGACCTTTCATCAACTCTGTTCATCTCTTAATTGGTGCTCGAACTTATATCTGTCTCTGCTTGATGAAAGCCCCCTCATTAAAGTGCATGATAATATATTTCTTCGTAATTTTGCCCCCAAAAGGAAATGAGATATCATAGCTGCATTTTTCTTTACATCAAACATCAAGAAAATGATGAGAAGGAAGTGAATGAACAAAATACTATATAAGAAATTTCCTGAAGGTACCACCTACGTGGCCTCCGAAAGATACATGGAATAAATGAAATTTCACTTGTCTCAAATATCTGATATGGTTTTAGAATGGAAACAGTTCATGCGTTAAAGGCAGACCAAAGATTAAACCCTGAGAAGAATATAAAGTCACAAAAACAGATAAGGTATTGGCATTGATATGCATTGTAATTAGGCAGCTACAACTTAGTAAATGAAATTCTTGGTCTGCCATTGAGCAGGCGAAATCCCGTGTATTCATCAGTCCACACGACGTGAAGTGTATAATTACCCACTGATCATAATCTCCTTAGGAGGCAATTTTGTGGTCAAACCTAACTGAATCTGAGTCTTCTGTTGTCTGCAATTCCTGCCTTTACCAACAAGTATTGTAGCAAGACATACCCCTATACATGCATGTACCAGACCTTTGGGCCACATTAGGTAAAGCTTAAAACGAGGTGTACTACACAAGTAGATCGTCTTGGCGTCAAGTTTAAGCCCATGTCTCGAGACTTGGGACCTGTTGTGTCCGCATGGTGAGTCTTGGCAATGAATTCTAATATTCATCCTCAAATATCTGCATGTGGTTTAGGTTTTAGCATAAAGAGAATAGGAACAGGAAATTGAGTTTATGTGTTATATTCACCAAAATGCAATGCCAAAATGGCCTCTTCACGATACTCAATGATTCTTTGACTTATTACTATCGCTTTCCTACAGTTCCATAAGCCATAAAATGCTAACAACAGTACTGTTTTCATGTTTACCGTTATTCTCCGAAGTCAGTTCGCACTTTTAGAGTCAGTCTTATTTTCAGAAAGGCACAAGGCACGTTATTTACAGGTCCAAAGTCCATTAACCTTTAAACCAGCTTCAACTACTTTGCCAATTTAACACACAAATTTGAGGTTGTAAACATCTTTCACCTCTCGAATGATCTTGTAACTTATGGTAGAAAAGTCGATCGATTAAAAGGAAATATAAGCGCTTGCCATGTTGTTGATGTTGTAAAATCTTTATAAGATTATTAGAAAGCATGAATGCTCATGCTTTACTTTAATAACACAAACTTTGTAAGATTTTTATGGTAAACGAACCGACTGGCCCAAAAGGTGCGTGGTGGCGGCCATGTTTCTTCATGGCGTTTGTTTACTGCATCGCAAAGGCTCATGGGAGCTAAACTTTTTTTATATGTGGTAACTTGCGGGCCTGACTTTATAAATTCCGCATTTCACCTGCTTGTTGCCATGGCATGCCAAGAAAGGTCAAGGTCGCTTGTTTATATGCTTATCGCACCTCCAACACTAGAGTCAAGGTGATCTTTCAGTAATTTTGCCCCAGTGTGGACGCTCGCTATGAAATGTGTATAACCCAGAAGAAACCGGCGAAGCCACCCTACACCCCATTGCCAAGTTCATTTGCACTCCGCCAAGCCGCTTTCGCGGCTACGCTCGTTTTTGCCTTGCAGACGTGCACGGAGCATGCGCTGTGACGTGTGTCCGCTCGTGTCATGTTGGATGCATTGAATTTTACTTGGTGCCAGCGCTGGCCCTTTGCAACATGTTTCGACGGGACCAAAATGCCAGGTAAGAAAAATCTATCGATATTCTAATGTAATGTAATATGTGTGGGAAAATAAACTTTTTAAATGCTGAACTGCCGTAAAAAGAGTCATGTTTCCTGAACAGTTCTTTTTCTACAGGTACGATTTCTCGAAGCTGGCAACACCGTGACTATGAGTCATGTTCTTCACAACTTTTGTCCTTATACCGTAACAGCGAGCTTCGCTCGTGACTATTCTTCATCGCCATCCCCAATAGAACCCATTGTCGCGATCCAGTGGACTGCTTTCCCACGGACATGCTTGTTGCCATGGCGCACTGAGAAAGGTCAAGGTCGCCTGGACTGTGAGTTATGTTTTTCACAATTTACGGTCCCTATACCGTAAGAGCGAGCTTGGCTCCCTACTATGAAGTCGGTTAACAACGTAAAAAGGCGAGCGCAGCTTTAATCCTCATAGTATATATATATATATATATATATATATATATATATATATATATATATATATATATATATATATATATATAAGTAGAAAGCACCGGGGGACCACAGTTACAAGTGTGCCTAATTGCACTTAAAATCAGGTTCAGAAAAATAATGTTTTGATATAATGTTTTTGACTTAAATGCTAAGGACTTTCATTCTTTTCTAACATGCGTAAGTACACATTTCCTCAATGTCAAAAATAAGTTACTCAAATTTGACAGTATTTACTCAACGGTCACAAATCTGACCCATTATGTTGAAACATGGACTCAAAGTTGGCAGCGAAATAGAGATTTATTGTTTGGAGACTTTCAAAGAGGGGAGTAGTTGTCATCATGAGGGTTTTTTTCACATTTTTGGTGCAGGATGTCCATTCTTGCAGTACTTAGTTTTGTACAGGTGGTCTAGCTGCAGCTGTTTATTTTACAATCACTGGAACTAAATGTAATGCACCAGTTTGTTTCTACTTCAGTAATACACTGACAGGTGGTTTAATTAATATTAGCTATCCGGCTAGAAAGGGTACATACTGGTTCAATGGTAAGTCAAATAGTTCTTATTTGAGCTTTTACTATGCAAATTTAGTAATTATGTTTGGTTTGACAGGTATTTTTCATTCATGATGAAGCTCTGCATTTGTAAGCAAAACTTCACGTATTTATCTATTTCATTATTTGCCACGTTCATATTTATTCACTATCATGTGAGTTATCTTTGCTTAATATTTAGCTTAGACAAGGAGCCGCTACTCAGAGAGACATGTACGGGTGAGGCTCCGAAACATGTTCTGAGTAGTAACCTGATAAAGACCCTTTAATTTAATTGGGTTGATACAGCCTATGTCAAAATTCTACTAAAAACGGGGGCAATATTGACAATAGTAGTTCTGTATGTATAAAGGTTAGACAGAAACAGGTTAGCTTATGAAGAGTAAAGAGTTCGGACTGTGGAATAGGGTAATGACTACTAGGAAGTGGTTCTGGACAAAACAGTCACAAATATAATATATACATATATATGTATGTATGTATGTATGTATGTATGTATGTATGTGTGTGTGTGTGTGTGTGTGTGTGTGTGTACTTATAAACACACATTTATAGTCATATACTGTAAAAATACCAAGACAAGGACGGAGACCTAAGCCTTAAAAAATTGTTGCCAAATGGGGAAATAAAACTGTAATTGCTGCAGGATCCGACAAGATTCTTATATAATTCATGAAACAGTAAATTAGCTCTTACTTAAGTCCGAGCGGGCTTTGCGAATTTGTTTAACCAGCTCAAAGAAACATTAGTATTTGATTTATTGACCAATGGCACCAGCAGTCCATGAGGCTGAAAAAATAATTTTGTCTCTTCTAAATCAATCAATCTATCTATCTATCTATCTATCTATGTATGTATCTATCTATCTATCTATCTATCTATCTATCTATCTATCTATCTATCTATCTATCTATCTATCTATCTATCTATCTATCTATCTATCCATCCATCCATCCATCCATCCATCCATCCATCCATCCATCCATCCATCCATCCTTCTTTCTATTTATCTATCTATCTATCTATCTATCTATCTATCTATCTATCTATCTATCTATCTATCTATCTATCTATCTATCTATCTATCTATCTTAAAACAATATAATGTTGATTTAGCATGTTACTCTCAGTTTCCATTTTACTACGACTGTTCAAAAATAATGGGTAATAAACCTGGAGTAATAAGTTAAACAAGTGGAATAATACTATGACCATACAGTGATAACATTATCTGTTGAGTGTCCTCGGGTTTTGCAGCTGGCAGCCAGTTATTTTAGATTTAGGTGCTGTTCATTTTTTAAAATAAAGTGATGTGATGGGGATTTTTTTTCACTGTTATCATCACCATGAACAGTATTTATATTATTACCATCATTACTGTGACCATCATTGTCGTCATCATCATCATCATGACCGATATCATCTTCATCGCCATGACCTTCATCACGTTTTGTCACCATCACTGTCATCATCATCATCATCATCATCATCATCATCATCATCATCATCATCATCATCATCATCATCATCATCATCATCATCATCATCATCATCGTTGCCACGACCACCATTGTCACCATCATCACCGTGACCTTCATCATATTCGTCAGCATCGTCTCCCAGATTGTCATCACCATGATTATCATTGCTCCCATCATCATCGTCGTCGTCGTCATTGATTTTTGTTTCATTTTCATTTTCAGTTAACTCTTGCTCACCCAAGAGTTCAGATGGAGAAGTAGTTCACGCACACTTGCCAGCTGTGGGTAACAGAGCACGATAAAGTACCTCAGTGGAAATATATGGCACTGGTGGGATAGTGGAAGTTCTTTAAAGTGAGTATAATTTTGTTCTTTGAATAGTTCCACCATATTGACAAAACACATGCACTGCAGATAGAAATAGCGTTGCCATGGCATATATTTCTACGTGTGATCTGCAACTGGTAATTTTGCCGCCTGTGTTGCAAGTGTTGATCAAAATTTCCCACGTATGCAGAGAAGGTATGTTTGTGACTCCTCATGACTTGACAAGTTTTGAAATGAAGTACTCAATGTAGTTCTTCCGTTTGGAACAAGAAAGCACGAACGGCCTGAACAAACAATGTCTATCACCTGCATTACGGAAAATAACTGTATCTGCTTTGAACGTGGATGGTGAATATATATGCCTCTGGTCATATCTTTTTCTTACCAGCAGTGATCGGTACAGGGGTGGAACTGTATGACAAGAGATACTTGCATGTCTGCAATTTCTGGTTGACACATATACACAAATCCCAATAAAAATATGGATGTTGTACAAGTATTGATTTATGGAAAATTAAAGTGAAATAAAATAAAGTGAAACTTCTCAGATTATAGTTGTTAATCAGTCTTGGACTGTTAAATGTTCCTTAATTATTTGAAGATTTACAAATTGCAAGAAAACGTCCTTCGCAAATTTAATATAGTCGTGGAAAATACAAAAATGTCAATGAGAAACTAACGGATGTGGCTATTTTAATTCTGGGATATGGGTGATAAAAGTAAGTGAAGCAGTAGTAATATTTGGTTTTCATTATTAGTCATGAAATTAGTGCATGGCACAAATTATTGATTTCTAATTCATGTATAGGCCTACTGCTATAAAAATGTTTTAACTGTAATTCAACAGAGTGTGGGAACGATCAGTTGGGGAGTAATAGTTGGATATTTTAAGTTCGGCAAAATTAGGAAAAAAAATACTACAGAATGTTAGATTTTCAGCAACCTCCTCCGTCCCCGTCCCTCCGACTCCACAACTTTCCGTTAGGAAGGCAGGTAGTTAGTAACACGCTCAGAAAGTGATTGCACTGAAAAGTGTAATATTGTCTGCTGGACCTGAGCTGTGATCTGATGCAGACAGGGTCGCACGATAGGTCAGAGGTCTCAGCCCCAAGGGGATTTCAGTGATGCGTGTTCTTCAATATTCAACACCTGTGAACTGAAAGAGTGTTTATCTTTTGGCTGTGAGCTGTGCAGAGTTTTAGAAAAACATAATTGAGAATTTTTAATATATAATTTCATAGCTCCTTGAAGTGCATTTATTTCATCTGGCGCAATGCGTTCATCCCGGGCCGGACGCCCGTCTCTACTCGGGTCTCTGCAATATTTTAAATTAGCGTTATATACCCGGGAAACTCACGGAATAAATGAGGATATTGATACAAAAGTGGTTAGTATCCTGAAAAAAAACTTCTTTGACTATAATATACTAAACCGACATCTCAACTTAGCATTATGAGTGAAGCTTGACCCATGAGCATGTCACAGGTCATTAGGGAAAACTTAATACAGAAATGTGCAGTGGAGAAATATAAAACTATGAAAATGTCTCTTTGGTGCGAAAGATGAGCATATAAGGAGTTAATCTAGTGTTTCCTGTGATAGGAATATGCGTGTTATTATTATTATTATTATTATTATTATTATTATTATTATAAGTAGTAGTAGTAGTAGTAGTAGAAGTAGTAGTAGTAGAAGTACTAGTAGTGGTAGTAGTAGTGGTAGTAGTGGTATAGTAGTAGTAGTAGTAGTAGTAGTAGTAGTAGTAGTAGTAGTAGTAGTAGTAGTAGTAGTAGTAGTAGTAGTAGTAGTAGTAGTAGTAGTAGTAGTAGTAGTAGTAGTAGCAGCAACAGCAGCAGTATATTCATTCTGCACGTCGCCTTGCCGGAGAAGGGCCGGGGAAGTTAGAAGGCAAAAGGGCCGAACTGTTGACCTGTCAAGACAAAAAATGCAAGCGACGATGTGTCGCTCGGATATCAAAGAAAAAAAAACAAGAAAAAGAGAAGAACACACACACACACACACACACACACACACCTGCCCGCCTCCAAATGCTAGAAGTAAAAAACGCAAAGAAAAGAATTGCCATGCCCAATATTCATTGGGGGAGGGGGGGGGGCTTTTTTTAAACTGCTATACTGAATCAAACAACTTAGTTTTTTGGGGGGAGGGGGGAGAAGGGGAGGGGGAATGAAAATTAAAATGTGACCAAAAAAGACCAAAAAAGACAGACTTTTGTGATAATGAGAGAATGGTGGAATATCCATGAAATAAATGAAGACACTGATAAAAAATTGGTTAGTTTCCTGAATGAAAGTCCTCGTCACTGTAACATACCATTTTTTTCAATGCTGGAAGTAAAAAACACAAAGAAAAAACCGCCTTGCCCAAAATTCATTTTTTAATTAAAAAAAAAATTGCCATAGTCAAAAAAAAAAAAAAAGAAAAAAGTGCTTGCATAAAGTGAAGCATAAATATGAAGCACAGTAGTTACCGTGACGGTAGTTTGTAGGTCTAACTTGGTAAATCGAAACTTAACAAATTCAAGCATCGATTTTCTGGAGCTTTTCCTTAAAATCATAATGGAGACCCCAGACACCCCATGTAAATAATGACACCCTTCAAGAGATACACCAATTTTTAGTATTAATTATCAACGCATCTGAGCAGAAAGACAGCTATTAACAAAGTAAAAAAGTTTCACCTAAACAAAAGCACATCTCAGTTGAACAATAATCAGTATGATTAGTACTCATACTGTAGCACTTACTTAGAACTGAATATGCTTTATCGGTAACAGGTACATGTAAATATAATTTAACCTATTATTGAAATTAACGTATCTTCCGATCGATGAATAGCTTTCTTTCATATGATTTTCAATCTTGAGCAACCTAATCATGTATTGACGACATAATGTTAACACGTCATTAGATTTTGATTTTTTTTGGTCAAATTTGAATAAAGAAAGAAGAAAAAGAAAAAAAAAAGAAATATAAAATTTCAATCCTCATAGCTTGAGGAATGATTGCGACGTCACCTTCCCAAGGTATAATACCTTTATTAAAAGTTTTAATTTTTATCTATCTATCTATCTATCTATCTATCTATCTATCTATCTATCTATCTATCTATCTATCTATCTATCTATCTATCTATCTATCTATCTATCTATCTATCTATCTATCTATCTATCTATCTATCTATCTATCTATCTATCTATCTATCTATCTATCCATCTCTCTCTCTCTCTATCTATCTATCTATTTGGTCTTTATCATTTTACTGGAAAATAGAGTAAGATTCTCCTGAATAACTCCAGATGAGGAGAGACTTGTTGCACTGGTCATGCCAGTAAGCCGAGTGTAGATGCAGTGGCATGGACAGTCCTGATTGTGAAAATACCGTTGGTTGATTAATACTTTGAAGCGGATCGGCCTGTTTCTTGACTAAGAGTTTTAGACTCCTGGTTAGGCGCCATAAACATTGTTTTTGTTTTTCATCATTGCCCGTCCCTTAATTTTTACCCGCTATTTCTAATTTAATAAGTCAAAGTCAAAGCGGAAGTTTGGACCACTTGATATTTCGACCTTTTGATTGATTTGGTGGATAAATAAAAATCTTCCCGCCCTCCTCATACAAGTTGGAAAAATATGACGATGATCGCAAAGTTCATTTTATGGGGCCTTGTGGGCAACAAATGTGACGAACTTTCTTTTGTATTGTTTACATATTTAATTGAGTAAATATAATGTGAAATAATCACCGTAGTATGTTTGTATTTTTTGTACACTCTTCCCTGTGAAGACACATATACTTATTACATATCTTAGTAATGAAACTACCAAAGACAACTTCTGTGACAAAACATGATGGACCGTACCTTTGGTTTAAACATATTTTATTTGCCGAGTTTACAAAGATAATACAGACGCAGTAATCTGCACGCCCTAAACAAACTAGACATGATGTTTCACCCCGGATTCGCACAGGAGCGTGCGCTCTGTGAGTCGAGAAGATCGTCTCACTGTGGTTCATTCCTGCTACTGATAGGGAGCAGGTGTAGCACAGGCGAAAATAATAAAAGGTGTATATCATCAGTATCTCCTGATCATATTTCTTTATCAATTTGAATTTATTGTCATCCATTATTAATATTTGAAATTTGGGGACACATCGAACTGTCTAGGAGCAGTGATTAATTGAATGCAAGGCAATGCACAGTGTAATTTTCTTTCATCTAGTACATAATCTTATTCAAACTCGTCAAATGTTAACAATGAAATATGTAGACATTAAAGTATGCATTAACCTGAAACATACTGTGACGCACACTATAATCAGTTGTTACATAAGTCAACTACGTAAAATGTGATGTGTACATTTTGCATTATTTTAAACTATACGTGGAGCTCAGGTTCTATTTAGCAACGTGCATAATGATCATCTGTAAAGTGAATGACTGTTTCGACAATGCTCAGTGGACATTCGATGAGGCTTAATAGAATGTTGGCATGATGCTTTAGGTATGATCCTCCTGCTTTAGTAACAATCTTTATGGCTATACTTGCAGCTGGATAAATATCAAACATAAATCTTTAAAAACTACACCTGACGACATCAGTACTATATCAAGCAATTCCACTTTGAGCGTTAAGGGAACCGTTGAGAAGTGAAATTATGTGACAAATATACGTGGAATACCATAAAACTATGTGGGTTTGATAATAGATGCAACATTTGTGATCAAATAGCGACAGTGTAGCATTGCCCCTTGCCTGCAGAAGATATTAACTGGATTATCATACTCGTGAAAACCCGGGACATGCAATGATCTCAAGAAGAAACCAAGGACGGAATTCGGGCGAGAAACTTCACTGAGTAAGCAAGGTTTATTTTTCAAAACTAGCTAAGCTGCATAGCCAAGGTTGTTAGGTGATAGATATCGTACTATTGTGCAAGGTTCCAGGTGTCCGTTCTCTGGTGGGAAAGCAGTCGTTAAGGTACCTTTAAAACATGGTTTATTATCTTAACTTTAATCTGTCCTCTCGGTTATGTCTCGAGCAGTTATCATCTTTAGTTGAAAATCCAAAATGCGACACGATACCTTGAGCCTCCATGTGGTGAGCGCCATTTTGAACATTGCACAATCCATTGATTGCGGGACAGTCTCAGAAAAATGCATTTGATTTGAATATCAAATTTCATCAATGCCACTGCATATATCATATCATTATTGATGCTCTGAAACATTTGCAAAATAAATACCCCCATCCCCACCATGAAGATCGTTCCAATACTATTTTACAAAGCATTGGGTGCGGAATCCACAATTTTCAAAACGGCAGTCAAGTCGATTAGGTATTGTGGAGACGTAGTATCCAAAATATATGTGTGATTAGTGTTAAGGTAAGGTTAATTTGTGGGCCGAATGTATTGTACAATACATAATGGGACTTTTCCAGAGTGAACATTGCCTGAAAATGTAAATACAGCGCCATACAGTTACCAGTTGTAGGCCCCAGAATAGGGATTTTGTTTCAGATACTGAAGTCGCCCCCAAGCTAATGAACAAAGTAGCAGCACAGGGCACTCGAGGCAAGACTCCACCCCCCCCCCCCCTGCTTAGTTAAAAATAGAGCTTAGCGGTGAATGTTGCCCCGATAGTGGAAACAGGTCCGAAAGCACCGGCGGGTTTTTACATAAGTGGTCACAAAATATCATGAAACACTCATGCCATTTATCTCATGCAAATGATAACTATGTATATGAACTCATCACAAGTACGTATACATTCGAAAGGTAACAATTAGTAAACTAAAAATGAATTACCCATGTGTGTGAGCCTGCAGACACCTCATGATCCCAGAGTGCGCCGTTGTCAGCAGGGCGACTAAAAACAGGCCCGTCTACATGCGAGCACCAGTCCGAACCCCACCAAACGCCCCCATCAACATCAGCCACGATGCTCACACATATTAATATCAGATGTACGCAGAAGTTCTGATCATGTTATTATCACAATAATACAGCACAAAAAACATGTTTGAATCTGGAGACACGCCATGAGTCCAAACACAGTCCACCTATGCAGGCAGGCCGACTAAGAACAATCCCGCCAACATAAGAGCATCCGTTAAAACTCCATGAATCACCTCTCTCTACACCTGCCGTGAAGCTGGCAACCATTCTGTATCACATGCAGAGCAAATTCTGATCAAGTCAGTATCACTGCATCCTATCATCAACCAAAACTATATATTATGCGCCTGTTCAGTTCACAAATGAAAGAATATGGTCACTTTTAAAAATATGGCTAGCTGAGCTATGTTTTGAAAAACCCATCACAAAGCGAAAAGCCTTATTGTAGCACACCTTGAAATTTTGAACTTGTGCTGTAGAGTAATTAACCTATACGTGTGAAATATACAAAGAGGTGCAATAAGCTTGAAAAAAAGTTTGATGTTCATCATTGTGTGTGCATGCATAAAAATTACGTTTCGACATGTTAGCCCTTGCACATAAGGAACCGTACAGTCCAGAAATATCATAGTCGTCTGGTAAGGAAGGGGCTGGAATATGCCCAAAATACGTAAACGTGTCAGCAAATACTAACTTATCTCTACAAAGGTACACTGCTGGCTCATAACCTTGATGCCATACATGTGGTTTAAAAAATTATACACTCATTGCAGGTATTTAATGTCATGTTGTTCAGCATATTCTTCACACATCTTCAAAACTTTGCAAAGTAGCTTTACATAAGAGCACAAGAAGACAAAATGATCAGCGTACCTCAAATTGTTTACAAATGCACAAGCTATATAGCATCTTATGCGACTATTTTTAAGCTCCAAATGTAAGCCATCCATATAAAAATTAAGGGGGTGTGGTGAAATTATGCCATCTTGACGCACACCGTTGGACACAGTGAACCAGTTTGAAGTAGCTACCCACCCCACCCCCACCCCCATCCCACCGCTTAGACAGAACTGCAAATCAAGATCATGTCATTTGGCTAATCAGCTGGACCAGATACCTTGACAGCAGAAAGTCTGAAATACTCGAGTGGCAAGATGTGTGGCGGGCTATCTATTTTATTTACCATCATGGTGTTACATGGTTTTGTACCAGTAGATTTGGTCAAGGCCATACTTGTCCCGCTGCTCAAAAATAAGGGGAATATACTACTACGTTTGACAGTTGTAGACCTGTAGCGATCAGATTTGTACGTCACTGGACTTAATTTATGGTTACTATGACCTATTATGTGCTTAATGTAACCTATTTACGGTCAAGTGGAGTCTTTTATATTGATATTGGCAAAGCACTTTAATGGATTCTTGTCACAAATGGTACAGAAATACATTCTAAGAACAAGAATGGCAGATTAGATTTTCACATGACTGTGACCTTATTTGTGGTTCTAAAGACCTATTTACTCTCAATATGATTGTGCGACCACAGTATCTTTCAAAGGCTTGAATATATTCGTCTGAAATTTTGTTAAGAAAAGCATTATAAGACAAAGATTGGCTAATTAGATTTTCATGTCACTGTGAACTATTGTGTGGTTACCCCGACCAATTGTATGGTTACGATCTATTCACAGACAATTTGACTTTGTTGGTGCAATATCTTCAAAGTGCCTGAATGGAGTCTTTCTCAATTTGGCACACACATATATCATTTTTTGAAATACAGGCTGATAGGCCTTTCATGTCACTGTGGTCTTTTTGTGCTCAATGTGACCTATTTACTGTCTCTAAAGCATTTGGATAAATTCTTCACAAATTTTGTACAGAAATGCACTATATTACAAAGATTGGCCGGTTTGATTTGGTTCCGTATTGTTTGGTTACTGTGACCTATGTACAGTCAGTCCGACCTTTTTACCACATTATGTTAAAAGTGCTTGGATTGATTCTTCCCAAATTCAGTACAAAGATGCACTATAAGATGAAGATAAGCTGATATGATTTGGTGATTGATTGTATGGTTAATGTGGGCCATCTACGATCATTTTGACTTTGCTACTGCAACATATTGAAAGTTCCTGATTGGAATTTTTTGAAAAATTGGTACAGAGATGCATTTTTAAGGAAGAAAAACGTGACTCAATTTCCAGATCACTAAGACTTGACTTTTTATTACTGTGACCTATTAACAGATAATTTGGCTGTGTTACTGCTACATGTCTTCAAGGGGCCGGAATGCTTTTGTTCAAATTTTACTCATCAGTGTTATAAGGAATAGACGGCATTGGTTGACTTTCACATCAGTGCAACATATTCATTGGTCACTATGAAGCAAATATGAATTTGTCATACTTGATGGGTAATCTGGGCAAACGATTTAAAGGTTAATTGGGCAGGTGAGACATTCCGCCGATTGGTTACAATCACAGCTATCTAGTTCAAAATGTAAAGCCCTTGCATGTGGTTTAGGTGCTTTCTATGGAGCAGGCCTCTGTTTTACCGATGACACTGTGGTCTCATGTGGAAGCAGCCCACATACATGAAACCTGCCTGGGTATGAGCTTTAAAACCTTGTACGTGCCCTTGCGAAAATCTTGACCGATCGGATCATGGTCCCGTTCACGATTTTCATCTTAATCCACTCATGATTTAGCCGACTTCACTGGGTGATCTGAAGCCACCCTTAAGAGTTCACTACCCATCCCATTTTAATGATGCGATCCGACACTGATCTGTTGTGATCCTGCAATGATCTTCAATAATTTTAGAATATTTGTTTACCAATTCTAAAGCCCTTTATGTGGAGCGATCCTAAGCGATCTATCGAGACTTTCAAAAATTACAGAATGATCCCACAACGATTCTGAGGAATTAAAATTGGGCACAGTGATCCCAAGCCATCTGAAGAATCTATGCCACCATTCGTTTAAAATAAAATTTTGAATGAATGGTCGGAGTGAGGCAGCCATATTAGCAGTTTGAGCATCTTGTATGGTGCTTTTCAAAATCTGTACGTTTGATAATATTTGGGATATCCACCAATGAAAACCACTTCGAAGTGATAGACTTTTACAAAAAGAACAACATAATATTACCAGTCAACTCTTTAAATGTGGATTATATAAAACATGTGAAAGTTCATGATATGTCGATGCAATACTTGTATGTAAAATACATTCACACATACACAGGCACGCACACACAGCCATAGAAACCTTTAAAATCCTCAATGGTGAAAGGCCAACCTACCTATCCAAATTTGTAACCCGTACAGACTCAAAATACGATTTCAGGTGTACCTTTGTTTAAGATATTCCAAGAGTCCAAACTGAAAAAAATATGATAAAAAAGATTCAGACATACATGTGCCCCAATTTGGAATGAACTCCCACAGCATATGAAATTAGTCTCAACTTCCCACTTCAATAGTTTCAAAACACTTTTAATGACATGGAATGGCAAACAATGTAAATGTGCTATCTGCAAAATGTAACATTTAAGTTTATTCACCAATATGGCTTCACTCTGTGAATATGATATTTTAACACATGTATAAATGATCATTTATTTGTGTATGTTTATCATATATATATATATATATATATATATATATATATATATATATACTAACAGTCGGCTGTAGACGCTCTGCGCTTATGTTTTTTGTTGTATCTTGTACCGACTTTAAAGAAAGTTTACTCTCTTACTCTTACACGCACACGCACACACACATACAATATATATATATATATATATATATATATATATATATATATATATATATATATATATATATATATATATATATATATATATATATATATATATATATATATATATATATAAATATCAAACCAAACCTTAACGGATATTAATAGTTTAGTAGCGGCTCAGGACTGACTATTACAGCGATTGTGATGCAATCCTTAAGCAAAGCTTGTAAAATTTTTCTTAGTGATCCTGCACACTGATCCAGCAGCAATCCCCAACTAGGTTAACAAGCGATCCTTTAAATTTGAATTGCATGGTACGAAAGTCATGATCTGGTGTATATCCCTACGCTATGCTAGAATCATGCCCGGGTCATCATTTTACCAGAATCCTTTACAGAGCTATATTGCCGTAAAAGCTGCGATTGAACCGATCAAATGGCCCTTGGTCTTTTTGAGGCTAGTTGACAAGAATTGGGGTCCACTACATACAAGTAAGCGAGCTCAAGTACGAGGCCGAGGTCCATCTGCGTGCAGCAAATACGAAACAGACTTAAGGTTGAGGACTGATAAGCTAAGTCGCCTTACTTTAACTCTTAAGAACAACAGCTTACTTGTTTTTCAATTTTGGTCACCAAATAGGTCTATTTCTGTATAAATCATACTTTTATAACGTTGACAGATTCGTTAGTTTATGCCTAGTCCCAGTATCCTTTGTGTGGTACTCTTATATTATGGCGTCCATAAATGTGTGTTATTTTCCGTAATCCGACGGAGTACAAATTTGAAACGACGATGTAATAATTTTTGTATTAGGTTTAAAAAAAGAAAGTCTCATTTGTTTCATTTTTCATGCCATCGATCCTGTAATTTACTATTGGTTGAGGATGCTCAACATACAGGCATTTTTTCATTAGTATAAAAATGTGCGTCTCTGGAACTGTTTTAAATGTTCTTTATACTCTCTCTCTGTCTCATTGGTAATTTTCAAAATTACAGCACATGGGATATTGTTGTTATCGGCAATTTTAATCTTGTACGGGATATCAATAGTGTTTCCTGTCATACAGAGTGCCCGACATTGACAAAAAATATCACTTTTCTTCAAGAAGTTAAAACTAAGAAAAAATGTTTAAGGTGAAAGGAAATAACACATAAAGATTGTTTTTACTTGCATCAGAAAAAAGAGACAATACGTACAACATTTCCTTTTAATAACGCAGAGAAATCATTCGTTAAGTGTTTGGAATTTTTTTAATTAATGATAAAAGCAGCTTCAGATTCAAACGGCATAATATTCATATCCCTGGTTTGTTTGTTTGTTTTTTTTTTTTTTGTAGCCTGCAGTGCTTGGTTAAATGAACATACAGACATATATCACTTTTTTGGTCTTGTGCAAAAGGATCTTATTATCAGACACAATTATTTCTTGTATAATCAAACATCTGTAGTTGATAACTTGGTTCGTTCCAAGGGCAAAAAAATGTGACCTGAAAGGTATGCGGGCCAATTTGGTCAACTCTATATGCGCAGCCTTGTTCATGAATACGGAAATCCATGAATTAAAAAATTGTGGACATCAGCTAATGCAGGTCTTAATACCTAGTATCTCAGATTGTTCATGCATACATGCCATTATCCTAATTATTAAAAAACAGTTGTGAATGAAATAGAGAGAGCGCGGTGTTTTGTTCTGTCACCAATACTGCGGATATCCAATTCACGCATTATATTTGGAGGACAATCATGCTGAAAGCAGAATGTCAACATCATTTTCATGATTTTTTTTTTGTCTTGTACTGAATCTTTCGAAATGTACAGATATCAGCAGGCGGGTACACAGTTCTCAGTCGTCAGAAATATGAAAAGCAGTGTTATGCAGGCAAAGCTATGCCATAACAATACTGAAGATATGCGTCCTGCGCCGCATTCTCAGTTTGATGTGCGGGAAGTCTTGGGGGCTCAACAGTTTTAGTTCTAAATTGCAGAATGAGTTAACAGCTTTCCAAAGCGTCCAAAGTGCGCCAAGACAAGATATTGATCTAGATTATTTTTGTGCTGGGAAACATAGGTATGCTGAAACTTGGATGAGTGTCTTTTACATGGAATTAAAATTTGGAATTATCATAATACTGATGCGCGCAACTTTTCTTGTGTAAGAGTAAATAATGGTGGTATGTATGTCAGTCTAACAAAATATAAACTAACCAAAATGGATTGACTTCTTGGACACAGATTATCTTTATCCAAGTTTTAAAGCCTACGAATGGTCCATGGCTGGTGAAGTTGTAATACTACCGTGTTATATGATAAATTACCGTATGATTGCGATAAACGACTTATTAGTCCTATTCTAATAATTGCCACAGTTCATGTTTACATCTTGGCAGCAAATTTGTACTGATGCACGGTAACAATCTGCTGCACTCAATTGAAATATATTTCCAGTGGATTTGATAAGAGTACATAACTTAGGTTCATTATACCCTGTCAACCGTCATGCTTTCAGTCGAGTAATTCGAGTCGGGGATTATGTTTACGCTAAAATGTTGCGAATAACCATCTGTCGTTTGCCTCTTTGATGACATTCATTTTCAAGGTGAAGGCTACATGACATCGACCTTCAGCTCTGGGACCGGTATTTATCGACCATTAGTGTGCTATAAGATAAATTGAATCACGCGGGCCTGCTCCATGAAACAGCTTGGATAAATAGAAAAATCAAATTTAGCGCCAACGTGGCCGAACAATTTTAAGACAAGGTTCGAGGAACCACTTGTCTCAAGACACAAAGTAATAATAATAATAATAATAATAATAATAATAATAATAATAATAATAATAATAATAATAATAATAATAATAATAATAGTAGTAGTAGTAATAATGATAATAATAACTAGAATAATAATAATTATAATAATAATCCGTAAAACATAAAGCTTCACACACATGAGAAAACCTTGATGCTCATCGTCTGTTGTAAGTTGGTCCACTTGCTTTATAACATAGAATTATAAAACAAGTGTATCCAAAGGTTTTGTGTTTTTTACCCAATCGAACGTACCAATCTTTCAAACAAAACAGCAATATTACGACTGCCACCATAATTTGGGGTTGCCACTTAATTGAACTAGCTGAAATAAATCAGCGTGCTAAGGTCTCAAACAGCAGGATAATGTCGAAATACATTTGATAAACTTGTTAATCCTTAAAAATTTCTAAATGTGTAGAGATATTTACACAATTGTGTGGAAAGTGTATCTCACAATAAATGCCGTTAGGTGGAAAAGGACTGGGTAAGGTTCAGTTTAACCTGTTATGCTGTGAAGTAACAAATATAATTTCCGGGGAGTTTTAAGTGTTCTTTTGATGCTATCTAGCATGGTAAATATTGAAAAAAAAATATTGAACGTGTTATTTTCGTATTGACTCAAGAGAGGGTATGTGGCTTTCCTTAGTATGTAGGCCGGGTTTCATTCTATTGCTATCACGACCACGCCCACATCTTGATATAAAGAGTAACACGTGACGAATCGTCACGCTTTATCCAGCGAATGCTCCGGTAGTGTTTAAAATAACCCAATTCATTCGGTTTATGACAGATTCAAAAGTTCATCTGAAGGACCACACAACATGGTTTCAGGATATTTTGGAAGCTTTGCTAAAGAAAGACCCATGAGACACTGTCCACTGAAATTCTATGTTCGTGACACAGTTGGTAGCATGGACAAGCAAGATGTTCTTCAATGTAAAGCATTGACGCACACATGGGTCTACCTTTGCACAAACATGGATTCTGTTACCTTGAAGATAGGGTCAAGGTCACCAAAAATGTAATCAAATTAAGAATGGGTGTCAAGGCACCAATAAGCTAAATTTGAAGGACAGGGGGCAAGTGAGTTTTGAGATATAGAGTTCATCAACAAATGTTGCACGGGCGGAACAAACGACAGAAGAGGGGGCAGAGAGACTGATATGTCAAGCCAACAGGACCAAAACGCATAGGTCTTACTCGTAGCCGAGCCTCCACTATACGTGGTCAAGCAAACCAATCAGATTGCAGTCTCTTCTTCACGTAGTCGAGAGTCGGCAACGCGTAGTCAAATCAAGGAGGCTAGATCTAGCCTCCTTGGTCAAAGCAACCAATAATAAGAGAGGCTTCACTATGCGTTGCCGAAAAATGTTCTTCTAGAACACGTCGCCGAGCCTTGGCGACGCGTAGTGGAGAAACTCATGCCTCCCATAGCGTGTAGCCAAATTAACCAATCACTGATGCTCTTGTAAACTGTATTAGACCTATTTAAATGTACGTTGAGAAATTAATCGAGGGACTAAACTGAATTTCGTTCTCTGCTACGCGTAGCCGAGATACACAATAAAAATTGACCAGACGACGCGTTGTGTAGAATTTTAAGTCTCGACTGCGCGTTGAAGATATTCTAATTTGATTGGCTGCCTCGACAACGCGGTGGAGGAAATTTCATGTTTCCTCTACGCGTTGCAGAGACTCTAATTTGATTGGCTGTTTTAATATCAGTGATGCATGTACAGAAGTAAATAATTGGTTTACTTGTCTCCAGGTAAAGGGGGCCATTATTTGCTGCACTGTATGCCGCCGAAGCGAGACTAAGCGTAGTGGAAAACATATTCTCTGCAAGGCGTAGTAGAGACTAAGATCTGATTGGTTGGCTCGACTACGCGAAGTGTAGGCTCGGCAACACGTAGGACCAATGCATCATGGCCCTATTGACTTGCCATAGACGGACAATCCGAAAACGCCATGTGTCCGTCTTTGGGGTGACCCATATAAACGTGAAAGAAATGAGCAATGATTGACGCCGAATAAAACAAGTGAAAAAAAAAAAAAACTGATGGCAGCAATGAAGTATCCGTTCTAAGCGGTCTTTAAGGGCAACCTGCGAATCGTACCCCGGGCAAATTGACAGCATCAAAACATGCTTATTCCTTAGTATGGTATTTTCCAGAAAAAAATCACAGTCATGGAAAAAATGGACCCATTATAGAAGTTGTGTAGGGTACCATTGCGAAACACAAATAACTTTTATGAACTGCGAAAAAAGAGCATGTCCAAAATTGAATATCAATTTTACCGGCACCAAACCACTACAAGAGATGGGCACAAGAAATTACAGAGAAGTGGACCTATTTTGACCTGTTTTAAATCTCATTGTGATAAACCCAGATTATATTCTCAAAGGGCAAAACTGGGTAAACTATGCTTCTAAACACATACATTTATGGGAATTTGACAAAACCACAATCAGATCTTTTAGCGAGAAAAGCTGAGTATTGCACGGACCACAACCGGTTCTATCGTCATTGAGCAACTCCACTGAGCAGACGCCATCATCTTCACAACTGAAGTTCTGAAGACAATTCTACCCAGTTTTGCACTTTGAAAGTATAAGAATCCCAGGAAATGTTTTTTTATGTCTATGTTCAAGCCTTGTTAAAGTCTAATTGAAATTTCAAATATATATGGACGATTACGATACAAGCATACTGGACCATATGGAAGTATGGTTTACAACGACAACACCCACATACATGTATTACATCTGAATAGCATTGAAAGCAAAGACGGACCTCAACGTCTCGATAGTAACATTATTTTGAAACATATTAGCTCATCAATGTTCTCATAAATAAAATGGTCTTATGGCAGAAGAGAGCATGGTTTGTTACGATTCTGTGGAGACCATCCCTTGGATAATATGACAGGGACAGACAAAAAGCTAATGCCAAATGTCTTCGTTGCCTTACCTGCATTGACACATTGGGGAATGAGAAACACTGATTTCAAATAGGTGGGCATTCAGTAGGATGGGCCGAAATTTAATCGTTTGTGAACAACTGCAGGGGATCTTTTGCCTTTATATTATAATTCCGTCTGTTTGACTGATCGAGGAACATTAATGGTAGTTTTGTTTTTGAATTTGGAGAGGGACTTGGTATCTCTTTTTTCTAATGACAGTTGGTTCCATAGTGTCGTTCTACGAAGAAAAACAAATAGTTATCAAATAGATTCATTCTTGCTCTGAAATATATGTCCGGGGGCTGTCTTGGATGACCTCCTATTATAATGTAGATCATTGAGGACAACACATATTCCACTCTATGAACAGATCGTTGGCCGAAATATTTATATGCCCTTTGAGATTTGAATATAAAATATACTTAATTTTGATGGTATTTCATTAGCTCTAGAAAACATGAATAAGCAAAGCAGTGAAGTGGTCAGAGGGGGAGACGTGAACACTGAAGGGATAAAAATGAACGGAAAACATCTTTTCAATAATTACTATGCTTCCGTAACGTCAATGAGTTACTATCCAAAGATTGCATTGTCAACTAGGCTATCACAATGGAAAAGTACTTTAAGTGATAACATTGTTTTAAAACTATCAAGCACAAGTAAAAATCCGCAACCGTAATTTTAGCTGGTGGTATATCAGATCATTTCCCATAATTTATATCCATTAACTCTAGGAATATTCATGAGCCAGGTCCTTAATTTTTTCAAAATTAAACGGGGCAACTTTATAAATATATTTTAAATAACATAAAGTCACAAACATATCAAAAACACAAACAAAGAGGTCCAAATGTAGCCTTTGCTATTATTAAACCAATATGTAAAATGCAATGGATCACAACTTTGTTCAAGTTTAAAAAAACATAAACACAAGAGAATACCGAGGACAACAAATGGAACTATTGGATTAGCAACGTATATAGGCAACTGAAAATACTTTATCTACATTTACCCAAATACATTTTTGTTTTAACGATGGAACGGTCGGGCATCAAATCAGCAACCATCAGTACTTTTCGTCTGGCTGACAGTAGGAAACTGTCATATCCACTTTGCCACATTCGCATTCTTAATAAAAGATAGTTCAGTGGATAGATACGTGTGGATGATCAACACAGATGACTGCATATGGACCAGTATAACACATATAACAGACACCAAACTTATAAAGAAACACATACAAGCTACAAATACTACTGTGATTCCTGCTTCAATAAATATGAACGTTATAATTGAAACATAAGAACAATAAAGGGATTTTAAAGCAAAACTAAATTAGAAAAGAAAATCCCCATAATTGTTTGAAAATAAATGGGAAACGTGCATCCGATAAAGTTTCATTTTGCAGATGGTTTCAGCATCTTTTTCACTGTAATCGAGACATTCATTGCAATTGTTTAAGAATTTCACGACTTTCTTGGATCTCCATAGTAACGTAACTTGTCCCACAAACCATCTCAGACGTTACACTTAGTCAAATGGCTCACTCTTTAAAACCCAAAATAATTCTATGGTGTAGATGGAATATAATCAAACAAGTAAAAGATATGAAACCTGAACATTGCATACCAAATGCGTTGATAATAAACCAGTTACTATCTGGAATAATCTTTCCAGACAATGAAAATAAAGTAAAGTTAAGGTAATTTTATTTTATAGGCCCATAGCACTATGACCAGCCTTTTCTAAACTATTTGAATATTTTTAATTGTTTTTCTTCCTAAACACTTACATGCACATGAATAATCACTGCATTACATCATGCTTTACATAACGTAAAACTAATATCACTAGGCGGAACCACATACTATCTGGCGATGTTTTAGACGGTATGCCCTTAAATCATACCAAATCAGACCATAGTTGCAACAATGACGTGTTCAAACTGAGGTGTTACAGAAATTAGTTCCACGGCAATCATTGTATCAATAAGTTAACGTTGTTACTTATGTTTGCATTTTGTGTTGATTACGCACTCAGAGTATCCTTTCTGTGTGATAGAATGGCACTGGTCGCGCCAATGATATTTTTATTTCACGTATAAGAGAATAAGCTCATCTCGTTGTTTGTTGCGATGATTTGTGAAGGGGCATAAAACTGTTTCTCATCTCGATACACTAAGTCTTAGCAAGTATAATATTTTAATATGGATATTACCTGTACGTTAGTGTTTTCTATAATTTCAGATTTATGTGCATGTATGCGTGGCAAGCAATGTCTTTGTGTGTTAAAGGACAATTCCAAAGCCATTGTTGTGCTTCGAAGCGATATTCGGCAATCACAGGGCAGCCAACATTGTCCATTACTAGAATCAGCAAGCTGGTTTGGTAGAATTCAACATTCAAATTAAATTTATTTTCAGTAGCTTGCTTCTTCAAAAGTTGGTGCATTTGTTCCAGGTTATGTACCTGTCTTCTGCTTAAGGTGGCAAATAAGAAGTGTCTACATCGTTAAATGAAAGAACCACAAAGAAACACCGACATGTTCATAAAATTATTTCCCTTTAATGATGTCTTTAATTTCACTGCTCTAATTTTCTGAGCAAAGAAATACTGTATTGTTTTCCAATGTTAATCACCATTGGATACAATTCCTGTAAGCACTTTGTATTCCATACCAACAGCTTTTGATTGAACACACAACAAACGAGGCCCACCATGTAACTTATGGGCGGCTTTTAAAATAAGTCAGTAACGTGGAACCCCTGTATAAACAATGCTTTTGTATAGTGCGCACACGTTTTCTTTGACGATGAAAAAGAAATCCTTTCTTCAAAATGATTTGAAATATCTTGAACGCCATTTCTCAATGTTATCAATTGTCTACTGGCAAACGAAAAACCCATTTCTTGATTAGTTTCTGTCTGACCTGATATACGTGGTATTAAATCACAGTGCCTTATAAAGGTGGACATGTAACCCCGGACATCTTGTCGTTTAAACGGCTATAGCCGATTCATGGTATTACAAACAAATGTACTTACAGCTCGGCTTTTAGGTCCTTAAAAAATTTTAAGAGTTTATGTGTATCCCGGATAGGCACGCATAAAATCCTTTTCGAATCTTTCCAAAGCTGATTCAGAAATATGTTTTTCCCGTAAATGTAAAATATATATATATATATATATACGTTTCATCAATGGGCACAGGCGACAGAAAAATCTTGTAAGACAGCCATCTTGACGGCCTCTGTTCATATTGTCCACGGGTTTGAGGATACAGATCTAGCGGCTGTTGGTTGATTTTGATTTCATATTGGTTCTTTCCATTATGCTGAAGTCTACCGTATCATGAATAGGGGCTCTCGCTGATATAAGTGACACATGAATAAGCACTGTGCATATATCTCCAATGTTACTCTCATCAAATGGATATATAAAAAACTACATTACGACATTAACATATAAATATTAACGGTATTGGTATACACTACCCATGATAAATAAGTCGTTTGCACTAAAACCTCTAAGCCAATGACTCCCTAAATGATATAATGATGCTTGCCTGATGAAATGCTCTCTTTTGTATTAAATTGTCAAATATCTTTATACTGCACACTCCCAAATTCAATCAGTGCTACCCATCATAAATGAACTTTTTGCCATACACAATACTGTATCATTTGATTAGTCTTTGTCACGTGATTCTCGAAAGCCCCTGTTTCGTCGTATTTGGTATGTGTCGACAGAGAAGCCTTCAACTCTTTTTTGTATTGTTTTTCTTTATTAATATTTTTTTTTGTAAAGGACTACCAATCCTGCGTGACATGTATCGGTTTTGATGTACATAAGGCCAATAGGGCTTTGTTGGACACGGACTCGGGCCTGAGAACGACTGCGGGTGGGCTGATACATATTCATCAGTGATGCGTTATTACTGTCCACGACTCGTCAAACTATGTATCCCCACATAAATGAAATAATTATAGAGCATATAGTCATTGGGTACAAAATAACCGTACACAAGCCCGTGTTTACGTTGCTGCCGCCAGTGTTGCATCCATCAGTGCTACAGAAGCAGTATTCTGCCGTGTAAGAATCAGCAGGGTTTGTCCACCGTCGACAGCCGTCTGAAGAATTCAAACCAGGCAGGGAGCCCGGCTTGTAACAGCCTCGTAAAATGGCGGCGACTTGATCTGCAAGTATTAATCATTAATCACGACCAATATTTACTGATTTTGCATAGCAGCAACAAATATCACTCCGCGGGAAAGTCATGACTTCATTTTCAGGGTCACGAAAAACACAACCCCAATTTTACACGTAGTCTTACATTGTCCTGCTAATTCTAGGCATGTTTCCTCCAATTTGCGAAAAAATACATGGTAGTATGTCACAAATTAATTTTAAAGCAGGATATTATTTACATGGTCTGAATATTACGAATAAGAAGAAAAAGTCTAAAATCAGCGAAAATCGAAAAATCCAAATGTCACTACCCTCGGTGAATATATGAAGGGAGAGAGGAAAATTTGTTGAAAAGAATCCAAAATATTTGACGAGAAGCTCCGGGTTTCAATGTTATGTCATCTATCAATAGTATGTAAATAAATATGTCAAAGCTGGAATACTGGAATATTAACCGTTTGATCAAAAATGAGTTTTTCCATAAATATGTATATGTGTGAAATTGAATCCAGATATTTACATCCACATCACGAAACTTGTGTGTCATGGTAAAGCAATGGAATGGTTGTGATATTTTAAAGTAGCAGGTGATTTGGTCAAGGCTCTTCTCGTAAGCTGACTCAGATATTGTCAATTGAGTCAGTTCGGTTTGATTTCAAGTAGAAATGGCCTTTTTGTCTGACGGTAATCAAAATGTCCACCACTTTATTTTAAAATGAGTTGAGGACTGAAATGTAGATGATTAAAACGAACAACCAAATACAAACAGGTTTTCTATAAAAAAAATTGCTCATAGTATGCATATATCAATTAAGGATGATTTTGTTGCATCATTTTGTATTGCTAAACCCTGCCGCTTGCTGTAACCAAATGTGATTCACTAGTTGGTTGCCTCAACTATATCAGTCAATTTGATTCATGTAACAACATACATATGTGGAAACTTAATGCTGCATAAGCAAGCACCTGCAGGGGAAACGTGATACTGGTAGCTCCCTGGACGTCAATTGTTCCTCTAAAACTTAGATTAGGTCTTGGCATTGTGTCCTTTAATTATATCAATCCTTATGCACCAATTTACTCGCACAATCAACAGTTGATCATTTTTGCTTGTTAGTTTGACACAAAGGAGCCCAACGCCCATGTATCAGCACGCGGTTCTCCTCATTGAAAGCAACCAGAAATGGTCCAATGTAATAAATGTCATCTGCTTCTTATTTCAGCAAAAATGATTAAGCAATCAGGCAACAGCTCTCATCGACAAACTCGGACTAAAGGGTCAAGACTTGCACAGGAAAATTGTCAGCTCAGTCGTAATCGGATGTTAAGGCAAACCGAGGAGTCAATTCATATCCTATCCTGGACAGTTCTCATTACATGACACAAGCAGTCTGGAGTGGACACCAGTATTGAATTACCATCATCGCATTTTGACTTGAAAGTTTGAAAAAAACAACGCACAATTAAAAACATTATGGCTTATAATCAACAAATTTCTCCATACTTCTGAGGGCTCATACAATGTGAAGATAATAGTATTGGTAGAATCGGGATCATCAACAGGAACCAATAGATTTGTTTTGATGCTGGCCCCACTGCCATGTTTGCATATAAGTATACATTGTTGATTTTAAATAGTTTTTATTATCGCCAACATATACAGTAGGTCGACCAACTCATTGGCACCTGACCAACCGTAAATTGCATTTCATACTGAGCGTCTGATAAACTGATTCGTATGTTGGTGTGCTTGTATTTTAAGCTACCTGTCTGGAACTTAATTACCTGGTTTCGGATCTTGGCGCTGTATTGCGCATGTGATTTCTCCTTCGTCACATTTCTCTGGCTGAAACAGGGTAGTGTCAAAGAATGGTCCGCATGCAGGATGTTTGGTACTGGCACATTGGTAACACATCATAGCCACGCCTGGAAATAAGAGACGATATTGAAAAGTATGATAAATAAAACAGTTTATCCTGCACTTGTCAGAATAAAATGAATGAATATGTGAGTGAGTGAGTAAATAAACAAATAAATGCTTAATTTAATGAATGAATAAATAAACAAATGGATAAATAAAGAAATAAGTTCGCTTGCCCCCTGGTGGCCCTCCACTGATGCTGAGAAAGTAGTCGACCTCAGATTGCACTTGAAAGGTTTTTTGTTTTTTGTTTTTTTTTTTTTTTTTTTAGGGACGGGACATCATTTAAGTAAAAACATTAAAGCATACGAGATTTGAAGTTGAGGAGCACTAGGCCATTTTGAGAGTGTAAATGCAATGCGGTTACAGAATTTTAAGAATTTTGCAACATTCATCTTTTAGGACAAGGTTCTAGCTGCGTTGGGAGCAATTTGCATATTTGCATTGGTTACTTGTGCATGTGAATATCACCCATCTCTATATTTAATACCACGATTCTTAATCGTGTAATTGTTGTGTCCAATTTAAAAACCAGAACTAACAAAAAATTTAGGCACATCTCTTCTTCGGATACATGGAAGACCTTCTAAGTTGTGACAACGACTTGTGCCTGTTGCGAATCCTAGTGAATTGTTTAATGCCAAAATTTGCGTTTCCTCTGTGCCCCATATGGTGATAAAATGACAGTGATTTAACAGTCTTCAATCGAGGCACTATGCCAGGGCTTCGGATACCACACAGGACCTTATTGATGTATAACCCAGGATTTCGTCCATAAATTGATCCGTTATCCCAGGATTTCGTCCATAAATTCAACAACTACATCTTGTTTTTTAACATCAGGGGTCCTTTAAGTTTGAAAAGTCCTGTCTGAGAAACTCATTTTAAAATAAGAACATTTATAGGACGTATTTTTAGCCATACAAGTATGATTTAAAATAGTTTTCTCTCGATGATGGTGTGCGGGATTCATCCGCTTATACCGCTGCCAAACTAGACCGGGATAGACCCGAGATAACGGCAAGCTTTCCTTCCTTCCCTGTAAGCTCCTTGATTATACCTTCAGATAGTACATATTTTACACAAGGTTACATTAATTTGTTTGAAACGTGGATGGACGCTTGAAGAAAAAGTACCATTTTGATGTTGCATGTCCGACTCATTTGAACACTAACTAAATAACCTTCCTGAGATTAAAAATATTTCTGTTCTGTCATCAATGTCAAGACAAGCGGAAATCTGAATGATGTTGGTTATAGTTATTCAGTGCAGTACAATGTGCATATCAAACACCGTGTCATCCACGGCGCCTGCTTCCACATGTTGAAAACAAGTGTAAACTGCCTCGGGCGGCGAGCATAGGCTATCCACAACACCTTCTTGTTCATAATATCGTGATCCTGACGCCTTTCGCTCATGCTGTGATTATTTTGTTTGCAAGATCCTAAAAAATGGGTTTTCCGAAATTTGAAATTAATTTAGCGGTGAAACAAAATATGAAATGCATCATGTATTGATATGTTTTGAAAAGAATACCCAGGATATATATATATATATATATATATATATATATATATATATATATATATATATATATATATATATATATATATATATATATATATAGGGAGAGAGAGAGAGAGAGACTCACACACACACACACACACGCATACATGCATGAACATATATGTGTAGTTTTGTTCAATATTTGATTTTGTAAATAATAATTTTTGAATCAAAGAGACAGTATATGGGCTTCTAACTGAATTTTCGATTGTGTATGAAAGTGGCCTCTTTGCTTTCAGTCTATTACTTTTAACCAGTATAATGAAATATGGATGCAGTCAAGTCTTACTTTTCGTGCCTGTATTTTTCTCTTGCCTCAAGTTACTTGTCATTTTGTTATGTTTATGTTCTACTTATGTCTATGTACGACTATTTCTTTGTAAAAGATTAACGTCAATAAAGAACATCCACGCATCCCTCCCCATATATATCTGTCTGTCTATCTATCTATCTATCTATCTATCTATCTATCTATCTATCTATCTATCTATCTATCTATCTATCTATCTATCTATCTATCTATCTATCTATCTATCTATGAATCTAGCTATCTATCTATCTGTTTGTCTGTCTGTCCGTCCGTCCGTCTGTCCATGCGTCCGTGTGTTTGTCTGTCTGCTTTTCTGTTTATCTATCTATCTATCTATCTATCTATCTATCTATCTATCTATCTATCTATCTATCTATCTATCTATCTATCTATCTATAACATTAAAGTGATTTTGGTCAATAACGTTTTTGTAAATACATTTTAACCGAAATTTCATTTACTAAAGTCTCAAATGTTCATGACCATAATAGAAGGCAAAGTCAAGATGTATGCATGCATCCTTTTCGTACTGATTTGCAAATTGTTTATTATATTTTGCCGGGCCTACCATCTGCAATTCAATCCCATTTTATATTAAGAAAGCTAATAGGACACACGTATTCAAAGAAAAAAAGGACTGAGACTTCATAATTTAGCTGAACAATAATATTAATTCAGCCAATATCCTTGGCGTCTTATTCTCCAATGTATATTAGCTTTCATATCTAATAACTGTTTTGTGTTTCTCAAGCTCGGAGGGAAGACAAGTCCTAGGAGGTTTCATCCCCCAGCTGTAAATCAGGTATATGTGATCTGCTAAACCAAAAATTGCCCTTGTATCTACATATTTTGTCCTATGTCACAGCACTATTGTAATTTCATGTACTTTGTATGGATTGCAGGTTATAAATACAATATAATACATTATATTTGAGTGTGCAAAAAATTCCAACTGTCACTTCTAGCTCGTATATTCTTTACATCTTATAGTAGTCACATTCCTTGCCTTTTGCTTGCAATTCAATTCTTATGACACGATTTGGTTTTATCTGAATCCATGTCACGATCAGTTAGATCCCATGCTGGTTTAGGCATATAATAAGACCAATCTATATGACCTTGTTGAAACACGCTGAGTCTGAGCATATACTCTTCACAAGAATGATGCATGCCTTACCTTTGTCATCAAACCTCTCCACCTCTCCTTAGAATGCCGGCCAATAGCTATTCATGATTTTAATAAGGGGATCTGTTCATTTATGCCTTACATTTGTACAAAAGGATGAGGTTCTGTTATCAAGGACGCCACATACAATGTTACAGAGCGGAAGAATATAATACTCAGGAGCACTGAAATTTCTAAGATTGTTTCCTATTATCCTGAAGGGAAAGCTTACTGTTATTTGTCCCACTTTACTTTTTCTGGTCCTGCCCTCCACTTTATACGAATTGTTGTCCTGATGAAAACTTGATACAATCAGTGAAACCTACAATCTGCCGTGTCAAATAGCAAAAGTTAGTCAAAGATCAGTGGCCAAGAACCTATTTATGTACAATTTTTCCTAATTTGTCTCAATGGTTATCAAGTCATCACGTTAAACTTTATACATTGCTTGGATAAGTCACCCCAGTCGCTTGTAGAAAATGACACGGCAGGCCGTACAAATTTGTGAACAGCACGTTTGTTTGAATATCTCCTCTTTTTATTTGTCTATCATAGTTCTTACACTCCCAGTACCAGGTGGGTCACCTCACTTTCCAGAGCGTTTCATTGCTCAGAAGCAGCCGTACTTAGACCTATGTTATATCATGTGCGATGAGATTTTGGATGGGGAACAAAACTTGTCAATATTACCAAAATGCCGAAACATCCAGACTTTGTGGCAAATCAGGTGCACATCACGAAGGGAGCACCTCAGCAATTTGATTCATCCTCAAAAATACAGAAACACCCAGACCTTGTGCCAGATCAGGTGAGCATCACCAGGGGAGCATCTCAGTAATCTGATTCATCCCCCAAAATACAAAAAACACCCAGGCGTTGTACCAGATCAGGTGAGCATCACCAGGGGAGCATCTCAGCAATCTGATTCATCGCCCAAAATACAAAAAAAAACAAAAAACCAGGCGTTGTACCAGATCAGGTGAGCACCACGAGAGGAGCACCTAAGCAATCTGATTCATCGCCCAAAGTACAGAGCAGTGCACCTTCCGGTGCCCAGGTTGAGACTAAGTCAACAGTTTTCGCTGGAGCATTTTGGGCAATGAAAGCACGCCGAGGAAAGGTGCCCACCTACACTGACTTCTTTTGAATTACACGCCTGTAGGCACGTCGCCACTTTAGTAAATGTTCCTTTTTATGAGGAATATTAATCCTAATCATTATTATTATTCATATGAGCGCAATATTTGAAAGATTCGAGATCAACTAAGGATGGACTGGTCAATCCCTTTGTAGTGCGTGCGGGGTATTGATCAAGCATTTGCACGGTAGGGCTGTAAACAACATCTGATACTGAGGGAAACGACCTCAATAACGCCAGTTTACCGATGCGTAGTAGCTTTAAATTTTTACCACTTATATAAAAACTCGCCAGTACTTTGGGACCTGTATCCACTATCGGAGCAACCTTCTCCATTGAGCTTTCTCTTTGACGCAGTGGGGCGCCTTGCACTCAGCCAATTGCTGAGCCTTATTTTATTGCCTCGGGGCGACTTCTACGTTTGATACAATATACTATTTCTAGGGCCTAAAACTGGTCACTGTTTGACGTTGTATTTACATTTTCAGGTACTGCTCACTCTGGAAAAGTCCCACTATACCCTGTGCATTACATTCATTCGAGAAATTAACCTTCCCTTAACACTAATCACACATATATTCTGGACGCTACCTCTTCAAAATATTCAATCGACATGGCTGCCATTAGTGAGTTCCGCACCAAATGCCAATGGTTTGTGAAGGAGCATTGGGACGATCTTGCCGAGTGGGGGTGGGATAGGGTTAAATTATATGAAACCAAAAATATATATTTTACAATTAGTTCAGAGCATCCATAATGATATATATATATATGATATATATATGCTGTGGCCGCGATTAACTTTGATATCCAAATCAAGTGTACTTTTGTGAGAATGTTCTGCAATCAATTCATTACTTGTGCAATGTTTAAAATGGCGCTCGAGCGTGCCGTGTCGCATTTGGATTTGTAACTAACGATGATAACTGCTTCAGACACAACCGAGCGGGCAGATTAAAGTTAAGATAGTAAGTCATGCTTTAGAAGCACTTTTGCGGCCGTTTGCCCTGGAAGCTCGGAGAACGGACACTTAGAACCGTGCTGAAAACAAGGGGCCACGATTTGATGTGATTTTCCTTCCCACAATGCATTGCGCCATGTTTAAATGGGCTCTCAATGTGCGTGCAACTGTGCATTATGAATATGCCTTCGTGTTGCATTTGGATTTATAACTAAAGATGATAGCTACTTCAGACACAACCGAGCGGGCAGATTAAAGTTTAGATTGTAAGTCATCTTTTAAAAATATGTTGTTATGTGTTTGCTCTG
Source organism: Hermodice carunculata (assembly GCA_964020975.1). Classification (NCBI taxonomy): domain Eukaryota; kingdom Metazoa; phylum Annelida; class Polychaeta; order Eunicida; family Amphinomidae; genus Hermodice; species Hermodice carunculata. The sequence goes on along the minus strand of OZ026612.1, from coordinate 69,967,339 downwards.
GTAACTCGGAGAACGGACGTCTAAAACCTAGGGATACTAGATACCGAAACCGCACCCATCGTGGCGTTATGCTTGTTTCCCTGCCAAAGTTGACAGTCCAGACAAGTTTAAATAAAATGTTGTGTTTGAGTTGACTTTACTGCAACATAACGGCACACGTTGGCCAGCTTTTCTGTGTTAGCTTTATCTAACAACTTGGTTACGGTTGATTTGAACGATTTTCTTTTCTTTTTTTTTTTTTTTACGGGTGGTTCTTTGTGTGGCGATTTTGCTGGTCGGTTGCGTGTTGCAGCTGGTCCAAGGTTGTCCAACTGGAGCATCATTGCAACATTTTGCATCACAGTTCTTGAAAAATGCTACAGAATTTGGCCAGGTCGGCAATTGCAGGTACTACTGTACCATGATTATACCTATTCTCATGCAAAACCTGCCAAGGTGTATCAAATAAATGTAAGAACATTTTCAAAAATAAGATGAAATCATTCTTGATGCATGAGATGGGAGTACTGGAGAGGGACTGCTTTATATATTTATAGTTTAAGTATCTTGGTGTTATCAGGGACCTGGAATTTATACAATTTTATACCAGCAGGTCCCTGGAGTTATAAAAAATTATGCCTTTGGTGCTTATATTTATTTATATGTTAATTTATTGAAAACTCGATTTATCTTAGTTCATAAATAGTTAAAACATTTCAACCACAAACCTGTGCAAGGCAACTTAATATTTTTTTCCGATTTCTTACTTGCATTTCTGCTATTTTCATGTTGTTGTACGTCCGCCATAGATAACATGGCGATATTTTTTTTAAATTCATTTTTACTAATTTTTGCTACTTTTTAATCATATTTTTGTACAATCTGAGGGAAAGTAGGCAAATCAGTACAATAATGACTAAAATGTTGTGATTTCGTCAACCATGTGAAGGCAAGATACTCGAAATTCCTCAGATAAACCATTTTGTATGCTCAAATTCATTTTTTGGGGGGGGGGAGCGGTAATGCTCCCCGACTTTTGACCTCCCCCCCCCCCCAGCATGCCTTCGGCCCTTTGGGCCGTGTAGGTCACATTTGGGCCACTGAAAAATAAAAATACGGAAATTTTTTGGCCACTTGGGTCTCTGACTGAGTTCTTAGCACTGTCCTAGGTCGACCAGTATTTATAAGGGAAGGGATGCTTAAAGGTTCTTTTTTTTTGTTCCATTAATTTTAGGGTTGGTCCTTTTAGTAGGGTCTGTCAGGTTATCGCAACCGCACATTTATTTTTGTTAGGTTTTGGGTAACGTGGACATTTGTTGAAAAATGTTGAAAATGCATGTTCTTTCCACTTTTACACATTACCTGTTTTGACGTCAGTTTAAAATGTTACCTGGGCACAGTCGGAAGCACTTGTAAGACAGCGAGAACTAAATGTGCCACATAATGACAAAAAAGACACGTAATGTCTATAATTTTGGGATAGCATCCCTGATACAATATACTAGATTTTTACAATTTTAAACAAGTTACAACGTGAAAGTGTCTTAAACGACGTATACAATAGCCAGTGAATTTATCAAAACTTTAGAATATCACTGCAAATGTGTAAAATATATTTGGGTTTCTTGTGGATACATTACGGGCAGTAAACGTTTGTTATGTTTGAACGTCTGTTTTAGTGCATTTTTGGAAACAGGAGTCATGTGTAGGTTGAAATTCCCAGAAAATAGATTAATGTTCATGTTAACCTTACATTCACAAGATATAGGGATGGTCCTTAATATTTTTGGTATAAAATATAGGCATATGAATTTCACAGGATGCAGCAAGATCGCAATTAACACCCCAAAGTCATGATAATTACAGAGACACGTTCGTCCAGGCAGGAAGTTAAGACTCGTTGTTGACAGTCACATCAGTTTCACATTTTCATTGTCTACAGACAATGCCCTTCGATAGTCATTAGAAACCTAAACCTTACAAACTCTGATGGTTGCTAATGGTAAAGGTGAATCAAAATATGGAAGACGGGAAGGCAATTTGCAAATGGATACATGATTAAAATATTTGACATTCAAACTTTAATGAAATATGAAGCACTTTGCCATCTTATTCTCTTTATAAGACAGTGCTTAGTTGTTGACAAACCAAGAAGTCTAGCAGGGAAAAAATTCATTCAGCTACGATGTTATTGTTGGGGAAACCATATATTTCCTTTGTGTTTGTTTTTGATTGAAAATGTAAACAATTGTGCGGACAGACATAGCGGCCCATCCATTTTGCAAGTCACCCTGGTCAAACGTCATTTATCTTTTGATCCATGCGTATTAAACGTTTTATATCCCGCAGGTGATATGTTGAAGTAAAGTTCCTGTATTCTTCTGGCTGATTTTTTATCACTTTACTTATGTAACATGCGCGTAATGATTCGTTAACCTTTGCGACAATCTTTGTGGTACGTGCAAAAAATTAAAAAATAAAAATAAATAAAAATAAGTTCATGCAGAAGTAGATTTTATAACCAACTGAAGATACGTTGAGAGAAAAATTAACTTTAAGCGATTTTTTGGCACATCCATATACTTTACTTCACAGACGTTCTTCCGGCCAAAGCCAGTCCGGTGTGACGATTAAGTGTGCCGAGACAGTGATTATAAACATTTTACTTGAGGGTACCATGCAACAGATGTGCACGAGAAATGTTTTTGCGAACGCCCTGAATATGAACATCAAATGTACAAAAGGCAAAATTAGTTCGTTTACACACACTATAAGCGCAAAATGAATAGTCCCGGCAGATACAAGAAGTTGTTCCTTCTTTTCTCTAGTCCTCTTGGTTAAACGTGTCCATCAACAAGAATTCCGAAGAATTATTTCATCTGTCATGCTACCATAAGTCCCTGACACACAAATGCTTAATCCGTTTAACCCATTTTCTTCCTTGAACACTCACCACCACGCCGCCCGCTGCACGAGCTGCAGATCTGGAGACTTTCCCGCTTTTCGTTGTTAATATTAAAAAGTTTGATAAAAATATGTTTTATCTTTATGTCATTATTGGCCACCAAATACTTCATGAAAATAAAAGTAACTAAATTAAAATGAAATTCATAAAACAGCGAAAAAGCACAACAAAGAGTTAATCTTGTGCCGTTTGAATCCATATGATCTAGAAATTCCGTCTCTTGCTGATGGCATATTTTGACAAAACTTTGCTGGTCCTGATTGGTTCTAAAGAATTTAAAATTCCGAAAACAAAGATAACTTGATGTGGCTGGCGGTCAGTAAAGGTTTGTGATAATGTTGAATCCCGCACGGTGGCGCAGCCCGAAATTATTATTTGGGATGGTATAATTCGCTGATCTCTGCAACAAGGAAATAGGCAGCGTGTGGGATTCAGCTGCCCATATGTTTTCAGGTCTTCATGGCGAATCTGCAGTTATCCAACAGTTCATTTAATTCTGTGAACAAACCATGTTAAACTCCCTGTAAAGATAAGCAGGCCGACTTTCCTCCTTAATTGTGGTTATGCATGCACATTACACTCTGATTCAAGTGTGCTGGGGACAGAGCCTCGGTCTAGGTGTCAAGCACTTATTCACTGCAAGTCTGCGGATGAAGATAGCCCGAGAAGTGCGCACAATAACAAGAGGACTCCGTGTCACATTTTTCTTGAGTTACCTTTCGATATTTGAAAAGGTTCGATTTTATGGTCAAACGATAGACAACCATCCTATTTTCTCCAAATAATAAAAACAAACATAGATGCTTATCTTCATCTTTAAATATTATAAATGGTTGCAAACTTATTTTAGATAACATAAAGTTGATACATTAATATCAATGAACTCTGATTTTGACTACCTGCCCCACAAGTTACATATGCAAAAAGCTTTAAAAACATGAGGCGGGCCAGAAAATGCTTGCACTGTACCTTATATTTATTCAACAAAGAGAAAACAAATGGCTAGATACAGTAGTACCACAGGTGAACGGGCCAGTCCAGAGTTCTGAAATGAGTTACTCAAGGAAGTATCTTTGGTCCACTCTCATTCAATATCTTTATGACGTGTTCGTTCTATTGAAGGCTGATGTGATCTCTGTCATCATGCATATGGTAAAACATTTCCTTACCGAGGCAAATATTTACAAAGTGTCAAATTATCTTGTTAAAGTGCGACAATAAACAATTCATAGGGTTATGAAAGCAAATCATATCGATTTTTAAGCCATGATCCTCTCTCCCTGTAATTCTTCAGAGCATGAGAAGACTTTTGTTTCGAAATTGACTGTGTCATTCTGATTCCAAATAAATATATGTTATTTCCAGGGGTCTACGTGCATTATAAACTGCAGTTCCATGATCATGTATCTCCTGTATGTATGCAGGCTGCCCAGTAAGAAAGTGTACTGAGACGGTTTGCCAAATTCTGCATGAAAATAAGTTTTGATTCCTAATGCCTTCAATTTGTCAAACATTAACTACTTTTCCCTGGATTGACATTTATGTAGTCTTCCTGTTGCAAGTAAAATAGAAGCAACTCAGGAAAGAGCCCTTCGATGTGCTTTTTACGACTATATACCAACTTACAACGACCGGCAAAGAAACCATCATTGTATCTGAACAGTCTGCAGAAACTACCCATAGGCGTTCTCAACATGACACACGGTAGCCCATTATTTTTGAATGACAGGTATGTAGAAAAGGAAATGATATCTGTTATGAATGATACTAAAAAGTACAACATGCTGTTTACAACACAATGAAATGTGACGAAAAGTCGCTAAGGTATCAAGGGAACCACGCTACAGAACAACTTGCCCCCTTCCTTTCCATAAAGAAACTAACAAACTGAAGTCGACCGGGAAATAAATACAAGCATGGCTTGGACTCCTAGTGCTCTTGTTCCAGTTGTGTCCTGTATGCAACAAGAGGCTGAACTGATTCCTGGACCAGCTCCGTCTCTGATTTCATTATCTGATACACTGCTGGCTGTAAATATATGCCTCACTACAAGCCCATTGCATTTCCATTTTGTTCGCTGTTGAATAATAGTGCTTTTGTGCTAATATTTTATATTATTGCAACACTGGTGCAGGATATAAATGATAAGCATTATTATCATTACTACACATTAATAGCACTATATTTTTGATCTATTGTGTGGATCCTTGATTTTAAAAAAAATTTCCATGCCCTCATTGCATTCACATGTCGGGGTAATAAGTTCTTGCTCTTGCATGATGCTGTATTTGAAGTTTCAAATTTATAGACAAAAGTTTATGTACACATTTATTTTTCAAACGTTCGAACCACTTCCGTCAACATTTGCTGTTGTTTTTTGTGTAACGGAAGCCACAACGTGATAACACATTGGTTGTTGGGCGATTTGTTACAGTGCCTTAATATGACCACGTGGGAAGCACAAAAGCACTATCACCCCTCAGCCTATGTCCCACAAGCTACGTCCCACACTACCCATATGGACTGGCTAATCTACAGTATTTTTATTTATCGTGGTCATTTACCACGTGTCTTTCTGATGGTGGCTACCCTTTCAAAACTCGTAGAGAAGGCCACTGTGATAAAAGGACGAATCTGTGGAGTTAACGGGATTGTGAAGTATATAATTATTTTGATCTGTCTGTGGTTTGGTGCAATTAAATTTGCCGTCAGAGACCCATTATACAGGTAAGGTAACTAAAAGTAGCCTGTGCTCTCAAAGTAGAAAGCTACTTTTTTATCATGGAAAAAACCTCCAAATAATGAATCCTAGGTACAGGTAAAATATGGCCAACTAAGATAGCATGAATGTCTAATAAGACGGCGGACATCACATCGCAATATCATTCATACGAATAAAATTTTCTACGTAGGTCACTGTTTACGAGGACATATTTCACTTAGAACCGGACATTATGAAACGCTTACTCCCAATTTCACCGTTTTATTGCAAATTTGGTTAGACAGATAAGGTTTGCAGCTTTAGTTTGGCACTCTGGCCCGTCGTCTGCCTCTTTGTGGGGAAAAGTGAGGAGACTGGACTTTTGACATATTTTTCTTTGAAAGGTCAAATGTTCCTATTGTCTTAAAGCTCAACCGGTAAGACTGACCGACATAATGTCACAGAATAATGACGAGAAAAAGCAGCAACTAATTCCGATAAAAACTCTATTCAGTCTTCCCTGTGGCTTATTTTTTGTGCCTGCAGGGGTCAGTGCCCAAGATGTTGTGAGTTGCTTCATATGAAGGCTAAATGTGAAATGATTTGATCTCGCAATTGTACCTCAAGATACACTTTAAGTACGCCGAAGGCGAGAAAGTTATCATACCGGACGACATTCACTAGGGTAACAGTAATGGGATTAGGTCCACTTATTAAAGATAGAGACGCACGTTCTCTAGTTTTCATTCTTGTTAGTTGCATTGAATACGTTTAATGTAAAGGAAAAGCTGCTCATTTACCCTCTAGGTAAATGACGAATCGTTGCTACAAGAAGTTAAACTATCTGATTTCACAATACCTCACTGAAAGCTATGACACAAGAAGATATGATTTCACTCGTGTTAGTCATATGGGCCAACAAGGTAATATGTGTAATTCTGTGTAGAATCGATATACATCCATTCGACGGGGATACTGAGGAGTTGGCCATACATACTACATATACAAAGACAAATGATATGTTGAGTAAACATGGTTTACGTTTTCAAGCTGTCTTCGAGGCCATGTGTTTTCTTTTAAAGAGTCTGTATGACGGGTCGTCGTCATCGTAATTCGGTATATTATACGGGTATCAGTATTCACTTTTTGTGGCTGAGAACAATGTGATTTACCACGGTGTTTTAGCAGGTATTACTGTTTCAATTGTGTTTTTCTTTATTTAAAAAGCTGCTTATATGATTGAAAGGGAAGGAGTGGTCATTTTTCATTGTATATTCCTTTAATTAAGAAGCTACTTATATGGTTGAAAGGAAAGAGTGGTTTTGATACGTTTGTATTATACTATTCAATCTGTATAGCGAAGAAAAGATTAAAAGTATGCCAACCGATCACCTCTCCTCACCCCCTTCAAATTTGCTAGGATCAGCACATATAAAATAGAAACAAAACACATGCATTCCTTACCTAATTGACTTAGAAATAATGTAATTTATTAACAAATATGCTGCACACATTGAAATGTATCATCAAACAAATTCTTTCAGAACAGGTTACCATCATTTTACTTTATTCACATCATAAGTTATCACCATTGTTCTTGAACACTCCCAAGCAGACTGGTACAATGTCAGTCTCCCTTCCTGAGAGAAAAATGTGGTCTGTTAATGAGATCTTATCATGAACGACATCTTATTTAACTAGTGTGCGTGAATTGGAAAATGTAGGCTGCTCTGCCTCCTTTACCTGTTCAACCGTTTACTTGCAGGTGACAGGAAGATAATTTTTGCCAGGCATTAGACACTATCAGAGATAGACGCAGAAGATGAATAAGGGCCAACGTAAGGACGACCCACACAGAATTTAATTGCACTTGTTTCTATGAAGACGCACACAAGTACATTTTAGGGTCAGAATCTGTCTACCAGTACAAATTATTATGGCGTATTAAAGTGGGGCTCATGTCAGAATATCATATTGCCTAGATTGATGTCTGTCATGCTGCAAAATAATCGATCTGTACGCATTTCATTTTTAACACCCTGCCAAGCAAGTTGGTCGAAAGCGCTATTTATTTTCTCTTTCTTTTCCATATTGCTGTGCACGTGTCAAAACATTTGAATGAAAGGTTGAGATAATTATAGTCCATCAGGTCAATGTGGCTGTAGACAACAGGTTTTTCGGGAACGCTGAGTAAATTTGTCGACTCATGTCTTATACCATGACCTTAAAAGGGTTAAAGGTAATTATTAGCCATTGTGTTTAGTTCTTTCAACAAATAAACGTGATGGTTGTGTTGCAGTTTAAAGGCAGCACTCATGTTATGCATAATTCTTGATCGATGCTCAAACAAACAGTCGCGAAAAATGTAAACGGTGGGATGTTGATAAAAGTGAGCGCCATGCAACAGGGAATGTCTTGTACTTTTATTATTTGTGCTAGCGTTTACATTTTCCTAATTTGAGGAGCGAAAATGGAAATCGCAGATCGTTGATTTCTTGTGCGAATGAACTGAAACGTAGTGTTAGAATAGGTGGATATGGCATGGTAATAGACATAACCATAGTCAGTATCCTGTTTGAGTGTTTCCACGGGTTGTTCAGAAAAATGCCAAATATAGGGTAAAGACAGAAAGAATTATTGAAAACACAAAGACCTTGGATAAAAACACAAGAACAAAAGACAATTACAGTTTAAATTAGAATTAACCACTGCATAGGCATAGACGCTTTGTAATCAGGAAAGTCTCTATTTTGCATACTCGAGACTCAAAGGATATACGATAGCCGTTGTATGACATAAAATCAATCGTTTTCCATCTTGCTCACTGACTCGATGCATGTGATAATACTCTTCTGCTAGTGAGATAAAACGCACTAACACAGAAGAAAACTCTTCTGACAGTCATATCACATTCTTTGTGCGCTTAACTTTATTTCAATGGAAAGATAAAATTGTCACTATACCATGACATGGAAACGAACGACACAATCAAGTAAAATAGACGCAGGTTGCATGCGTCCGCGGACCACGTACAGGACTATCGACTGAGATGTATCCGTTTGGCTCTTTTCCCAGATGATAATTGTCTGCTAAAAGCAAAGAAAAAATTACCCATAAAAGTTCTTAAACGCTATGGCGTGACGGGTACCTCTCCGCGCTAGCCTTTTTACGTAAAGATACAGAAGGATTACCATATTTCACATGGCACATATAAGGCCGTGTTCTCGTGACTTTTATAGCAAGAAAAGCAACACCCCATCAAAATGATATTGCTAACTGCTAGTCTTGACGTAGTTTTGTGTTGTCAACATAGGTTGCTTTTGCTCGTTCCACTAGAGCCATTTTAACGTTTTCGTTGACCAGCTGCAAATAACGGACATGTGCTCTGGTAGTCTGAAAAGGCTTTCAAAACCGTGAAATGTGCTTACAGAAGCAAAAATATGGTTTGACGAGCTGCGGATTGGCTGGTAGAATATTTTGGTTCGAAGGTACATTGTGCAACCACAGTGAGTCGACTTTCAATACTGTAACGTAAAGAATGTTAAAGGAACATTATGGTGATTACAAGTTTGTTTTTATCAACTGACTTGAGATTTCATACCGACTGCCTCACATTCGATACCCAACAGATTTTTTTCCTTTTCTATGCAACAAAATCTCAGATGAAAATCGTGAGAAATCAATAAATTCGTTCCGTGATTCTTAGAAGTTGGCATACAAGTTTGTAGCATAAAAATCTCTGTACAATTCAGTTAGACTGAAAACCAAAGCATTCATTTTAAATGATGTACATGTGGTTCACTTGTCACATACATAGCTAGCACACATCGTAATTCCATTTTAGCTAAAAAAAGTCATCGATGTATTCTTATATCGATGGGATATTTTGGAGAGAAAATCACAGTCAGGTCTGTCGGTGGTAAATCGGTTGTTTCCTTGTATTTCACAACGTTTGACCACTATGATGGCGAGAAAGGTGGAATTTATGCACATACATTATTTGTAAATGTAAAACGTGATGAACGCTAATCTGGAACGGATTTTTCATATTGTTCGTTAAGAAATGTGCTATGTAGTTCGTAGCTTGGCTTCGATGTTCTGCGGGCATATGCAAGAAATATATATGTCTGTTGAATTAGGAGAGACACTGACTCGGCCAAAAGTTTTGAAAAACTGTTTAAAATTCAAATCAAAGTTGAATGTCACGGAATGATAATGAGACCCGTATTGTCACCTGAATATTGTGTCCGGCATACACTGTAATTTAACATATTTGAAAATATCCGATCAGTTCACGCATATTGACTAATTTACTACTTAATCATAGCCTTCCGTTGGGTATTGCCGATAACTCGATTATGCCTGCACTGCTTTGAGCAAACCCAACGGAATGCAGACTACTCCAGTGTTGTCCAGTCACTAGGTGTGTCACTGTAATCAAAATGCCTGAGCACACCTGCAGATGTATTGCCGGCATCTTTTCTCCCCAAGGCATTTTCACGTTGGAAATGTGTGTCTTTACGGCTTGAAATATATCATAAATGCGACTGTAATGCTAATAATGTACTTGGACAGGTGAAGTTTGTACAGATGTTTCAAATGAGGAACAAAACAGACCATATCAATAATTAAATGAGGTGGCTTGGGCGGTCGCTACGACATGTGGGACGTGTCTGATGCAAAGCATTGGTGTTTCAAAATCAAAGATTTCTACAAAACCTTAAACTTGGCGGTTAACACAATTTTATGCTTCAATTACAGAATGATGACCGTGTGAGCTCACTATTAACGACCAAGTTGATGCAAGTTGAGCATTTTGATGCAAGAGGTGAACCCACAGACATACCTTGAGAGCCTTACTCTCTTCCAGATTCAAACAGCAAAGCTAGGGAAGTGGGCTACAGACTATGCAGAAGTAAAAGCAAACGGATTCCTAAATATTGATACCTTAGAACGAGATCTTGTCGCATGGCAAGGTACTGTAATCTATCTCGGCGCTGCAAACGTGACATAAACCAAAGAGAAAATAATGAAGCACACTCTGTAATTTAACGATTTCAATATTTTGCCTCAGTAATACCCACAAGACTAAGGTAGGTTAAGTGAGCCAGCGAAATATGATAAACGAGAATGGCAAACGCTATGATGAAAAATAGCATGACGAGGTCTGTTTTTTTATTTGACCTGCAATCAGCAAAGTGTATAGCGTTCCTCGCATGCGTTGTATGATCCAAACGACTTGACAGTAACTGTCACCTAAACGAGCAGATGTCCACCTCTGTGGAGATGAGGCTTAATTAATTATATGTGCTAATAGGCGGTGTTTGCTCATGGTACAGTCAAGCAAGCTAATTCTATGTAATGCAGAAACATGGCTGAGATAAGACAAAGTGTACCTGTAGCTTTTGCTGGGGTTGCACTTCTACTTAGATTTGGCATCATATTCCAAAGGATTTACGGCGCAAAGCGCTGAGTGCAAAATTTTGTAAAGGCCAAATGTTTCAGGATTTAATAAAAGTATAAAGCACCTTTCGTGGTGCTGATGATCATATGCAACACTTTCGAAAGAAGAATTTCGGTGATTTGTGAAAAAACCAACAATGCTAAGGACCAATTTTGCCAAATAAATTTGCGTTTGTTCGGAGGGTAACAGACAAGATATTACCTTACCTTATACTATAGCCTCACAGTCGTTTGATTTGATATGATTTGTTCCCATGCTAATTACGTAGAAGTAAAATACATATAGATACTATACGTAATGATAATTTACATATGTTACCCTCCAGGGATAAAACTTGAAAGTCGAAGCAAAGATTTGTTTCCAAAGAGGTCCCTTTTAAATAGTTTATGCCAAAATGCAAAGAAATGTGAATAGATACATTGTCCAATAATATATAAATATTTCAAAATGAAAATTAAATTTTAAAAAACATCAAGTATTAGTAACAAAGTCATTGTGTGAACTTTGTGATGAAATGATAAACAATATGGGCACTAGAAAGTTTATAATAACGCTAAAAATCATACATCAGCTAGAAATGTATGCAGACATAAATCCATTTTATTACCCATGATATAAGTATCCGCTGGTACTTTCGGAGCTGTATCCACTATCGGCGCAACCTTCTCCATTGAGTACCAACTTTGACTCACGGGGCACTTAGCATGTCCACCCAGTGCTGCTAAGTAATTCATAGGTTGGGCGTGACTTCAGTGACTGATACAATATGCCTATTCTGGGGCCCATCACAGCCGTCACAAGCTAGTAATTCCAAGGTGTTATATTTGCATTTTCAGGTAATGCTCACACTGGAAAGTCCTATTATATATTTTATATTACATTCTTTGGACAAATTAACCTTCCGTTAACACTAATCACACATTTATTTTGGATACTACTTCTTCAAAATATCCAATTGGGACTAACTCATGGACTTGTCTGCATTTTGAAAATGGTGGATTCTACGCCCAATGCTTGGCAAATGGGGATAGTTTTGGGACGATCTTGGGGGAGTTTCTAATATATTAAACGAAAAGTATATATTCTGCAAATATTTCAGAGCATCAACAATGATATAAGATATACTGTGGCTGTAGTTTCCACTTTGATATCCAATTCAAGTGGATTTATAAGCGACTTTCCCGCAATGAATTGCGCCATGTTCAAAATAGCCACAATTTGGATTTGTAACTAACGATGAAAACTCCTTAAGACATAACCGGAGCGGGTAGATTAAAGTTAAGATAGTAAACCATGTCTTTAAAGTGCTTAAACAACCGTTTGCCCTGGTAACTTGGAGAATGGGCACCTGGAAATTAGCGAAATATTACGATAACGATCCCCGAACGGCCATGGCTATACAGCTATGATGTTTGCCCAGCCCAAGTTAATCCTCAAGTTGAACTAAAATGATGTTTTTGATTCGATTTTACTGCAAGATATCGGCACACAAGGTCCACTTATTCGATAAAATCTTTCAACTGGGGCTATGTTGTTTCAACGAACAACCGTGGCTATGCAGCTACGCTGTTTCCCCGGGTCAACGTCCCCCCCACCCCCCGACAACCTAATTACTCGAAGAATGGACACCTGGAACCTAGCAAAATATTACAATTATGATCACCGACCAACCGGGGCTCTGCTGTTTCACTGAAGAACCAGGCCTATGCAGCAATGCTGTTTCCAATACCCAAGTTAACCTTCCAGTTGAAATAAAATGCTGTGTTAGAGTTGACATTTCTGCAAAATAACGGCACACAACGACACTTTCAAATCTTTCATAATGGGCTATGCTGGTTTACCCAACAACCGTGGCTATGCAACTGTGCTGTTTCCCCGGCCGGAATTAACCCTCGAGACAAAGAGAAATGAAATGCTGTGTTTGAGTTGACTTTACTGCAAAATAACGGCACACCACGGCCACTTTCTCGATAAATTCTTTCACCGACGGTCGATTAATTTATTATTAGGGAATTGAATCTTGAATTTATTTTTGTCTATGTTTCTTAAAATTTATTTGGGGTCGGCCCTTTTCAGTAGGGTGCATTCGGGTTACCGAAACCACATATATATTTTTGTTAGGCCTTAGGTGACTTAGACATTTGTTGAAATATGTTAAAAATGGATGTTTTTTCCCCTTTTACACATTACCTCCATTCACGTCAATTTAATTTGCTACCTGGGCACCGTCGGAGGCACTTGTAAGTATAAAAACACATTTCATGTGGTTAAACTAGGCTCCTGAAATGTCTAAATGCTGTGGGATGTACCCATATATTATGGACCAATGGTACTAAAGAAACACAGTTATGTGTCCCAGCCTACACCCAAGCAAGCCAACTCATACTATTCCATTTTGGAGTAAAAGTATGAAGTTTTGTACGTATAGTAAGCCAGTTTATTTTCGGAAATCTGCAATTAACATTTCAGGTATTGTGACAGTGAGGCGTATCAACCGCAAATAGTGAAAAATAGTTAAACCCAGGCTTGGCCCAACATTTTACGGGTCTCACATTTGAGTAATTGACCTTGTGTGTAAAGATTTTTTACGCGTGATGCAGTTTTCTTTACAATATTGGTTACCAAATTTAAGCCTGGAAATGACTGATTTAGGCCTAATCCAAAGTAGTTTGCATTTGATACTGATGCTATTTGTTATTCCTGTAATTTGACTTGAAACCATGTACTTTTCTTAACCCTTAGTTTAATCCAAGCAAGATGCACTCTTTCCGAGATACACTGATAACTTTTGTCAATTAAGCATTGATTACGCGGCTGTAAAAATAGTGCCAAGTAACAAGGATAGTTCAAAAAGTTCTTACCCCAGCACCAAAAGAACTGGGTCATATGCGTATAGATATACATAAATATGAACCCTCTTCTTGCTGGACAGCTTATCATAGTTAAACCACCCGCCCGTGTATAACTGAAGTGGAAACAAGCTGGGCATTATATTCAGTCCCAGTGATTGTAAAATAAATAGTTGCAGCTAAACCACCTGTACAAACCAAGGGAAATCCTAACAAGGACTGCAACAATGGACATCCTGCACCAGAAATGTAAAACAAACTCCATGATGACACCCACCCCTCAACCCCTCAAACAATTAAGCTCGATTTCACTACCAACCCTGAGTCAATGTATCAACGTAATGTGTCAGGTTTGTGATATTTGAGAATTAAAAACAACAACAAACAAAAAAAAAAAAAAACAAAAAAACGAAAAAACATTGAGTAAATGTGTATTTAGGCATGTCAGAAAGAATGAAAGTCATTACCATTTATGGCAAAAACATGTTATCAAAACAATTTTTCTTGAACAGGACTTTAAGTACAATTAGGCAAGCTTGTAACTGTCGTCAGTAGCTACTTGCTACCTCTAGCCCCTGGGGGTTTGACCTAACAGAAAACAGGCTAGCCTAAAATGTCTGTAGCAAAACAGACAAGTCTAAAAACTGCAAATTATTGTCGCCAAACGTTCTAATAATCTTTGGCTATTAATAGCAAAATAAAGGGCAAATCAGAAAAGAATGAAAGTCATTTGTTTTTAAGTTAAGAGAATGCAATGAAAATAAAATATTTCTTAACCAGATATCAAGTACAATTATGTTTCCTTGAAAATTATTTCAAATATTACAGTATACTTTGTAAACAGCTAGGTCCCTGTGACTATCATGGTTAGGGTTACCGTGTTTAGGAAGAAGACTGTCTCTCATTACCTGTGTGGGATGATAGTCCTCTTCATACACCTTGCCAGTTTCAGTCCTATAACTGCAGTCAAGTACCCATGAAAACGTTTAGAAAGACATAGCTTTTCAGTCCATAGAGGGATATTATGTTTAATGCAGTTAATAGACATCTGCGTGATTTTCAAGGTAAAATTGGTAATCTATTACGGATTAAAGCAAATGCACGTCAGAGAACGGTTTGTTCCCAATGCGCAGGCTGGCTGAACAGATCCCTTTCTTTTTTTCTAAGCTTGGTGTCAAGCACGTGGAAGTCGGACAATATGTTGCATTTATCAGTCATAGGGTTGCCTGCTTAACATCCGTTCTTGGCGGTCTACTACCCCCCAGCGGGGGCCAACATAGTGTATTGCCCCAAGAAAGTCTGCTTAGGAGGCAAGTCATAGGGTTGTTTGTTATGTTTTTGTTTTAAAATTGGCAACAGCAGTTTGTTTTGCGTGGCGTGACCTCAGTTTCGTAAGAGTCGTTTACCCTTTAATGCTGGTGACAGCAGTGATACAATAAAGGGTGTGTTGGATTGCCTCAGGCAATGAGTGGTATTGACACGCGTGCTTTACACCAAGCTACTTCTACAATCAATCTAGTCGAGCTACTAAAAAAATCTTGGTACTGTAAAGACATTATGTAAATTATACCACGGAGAAGCTGTACCCGGTGTCTTTTATTCATATTTTTAAAAGCCCATATGCAGTTACCCATCTTAAAATATTTCATCCTACGGTTTTTAGTGTCTACATCATTATGATATGGACACCCGGCCATTTGATTGTCCCAAGTGTTACATAAAAAAATCACCGAACATCCATTTATGTACACAGAGCAATACGGTTGAGTAGGTTTGGCTTAAAGATGCCGACTAATTCAGATCTTTGGGAGAAAGTCTTTGCAACATTGAAATTTTTAGAACACATCATTCAGCAAATATTAATGAGAGCATGGTTTTGTAACTGTTCATTGTTCCCAAAAAGGAAAAAAAAAACAAACAAAAAAAAACAAACAAACAAACAAAAAACAAAACAACAAAGAAACAAAAAAAAACAAAAACAAACAAACAAACAAACAAACAAAAAACAAAAAACAAAAAAAAAAAACAACAACAAAAAAACTACTACTTTAAATAAAATTTTTAAAAAATAGTAAAAAAAAAATAAAATAAAAATCCACATCAGTGTGATATTCAAACAATTGTATTTTCATTAACACAGAGGTAAACTTTTTCATCCAGTAATTGATATCTTGTAAACAACAAACCTACTGAACCTATGTATCATTGGTTCAGGACCCATTCTTACCAGTTCAGAGTATAGGCGGTCACATGAACGTAAAAACAAACCAAATGCAAAGTACATGTCAATACGGGCGTTCGAGTTAGGGATTTATTTTAACACCAGGCTTCGCATGGTAGATTTTTTCCCTCCGCGCATGCCCGACATGCCTGGTAACGCAATTCCGCGGTCAAGCTTTCCCGGGGTAATTGTAGGCTGTGACCATAACAGCGTGACAGCGAAACCCATAAGAGAATCGACATGCAGCAGTGATCGTTCTGGGATTGCCCCATTCAGGACGGTGGCCACTAGGCTCTAACCCCGTAACCTGCATGAGGGCGCCCACGCCCGCGAGGAACCCATATTACAAATAATTATGATAAAAAAAAAAAACAAAAAAAAAACTCTGTCTAGCCTGTGGAGCGGGTTTGTCTTTCAGGACGGTGGCCACTAGGCCCTTGCCCCCCCCCCCCCCGTGGCCTGACGACTTCCCCCTCCCCGTACCATACAATCAAATATACTCAAATTTTCTGCACTACCGGAACCCATAACCTACTTAAGAATAACAAAACCCGTCCTGGCTAACTTTGTCATATCGACAGACAGCCAAAAGAATCCCACCACAGAACAGAACAAAACAGTGATCGTTCAGTTTCAGTGAACATGGCGGGAAATACTGACGACGGAGCGGCGATTAACGTGATTGAACAGACGGAAAATGAACTACACGACAAATTCTCAAAGATGAAAGTGGTTAACCTTAAGAAGTTTCTAAAGATTGCCTACCTAATAGGCAAATGTGACTGGGCACCCAAGAATGTTCAGAAGTGCCGCGAATCCAGGGGCTACCAACTTGCGGAACAGGGGTGCATCCATGGGGCTAAGTTACACGTGCGGTCGAACTTTGTTCCATGCAAACTTTTGTCTGTAAAGGCACTTTGTACAAGACCAACCTCGCAAGGCGAGGCACTGAACCAGGTCTGGGGAATAGTCACGGAAGAAGGGGTCATCCATACTGGCTTTAATAATAATTATTCGATATTGATTTATTGTTTTATGTTGCCAATCTTAAACAAACAATAACAGCTGATCTGAAAATGCTTGAAGGCCTAAAGTGTGCTAGTGATCAGGTAACAAAGTTTGCAGACAGTGTATTGCGAATTTAAGTCAGGTGCTTTACTGTTAATTTCTGATTGCACCCGTCAAGCGCTAATCTGGTTAGTGGTCAGCCAAGCGCGAGGATCTTCAAAGCACTGGCAGAAGTGCGCCCTAGGCTAATCCCTCAGAACTCACCGAGGGTGACTTAATGCATGGTTAGTTGTGCCACAATGCAGGCCCCAATTTGTATAGGTTTTGTCTCAGGTTTTGTGTCAATATTTTTCATAGTGACCATGTTTTCTGCTATCTTTGGTACATCCTGGTATCTTACTGTTGTACACTGGCATGCTTTCTTGTAGTTACACTTGTAGGTTATTGAAATAACCGGCGTTAAAAAAATGACACCAACTTTCCCGTGTTAACCCAATGGGGAAAAAATGGCGAGACTTGAAAGTGTCCCCCGAGACTTGGAGAAACGTCCTTGACTTCGCGGGAACATAGTAGTCAGCGCCACCGGTGGCAAAAATTGTCCCTATCTCGGAACTAAGCTATTGATTTATGTGGCTTCAAAATGATATATTTTCTTGCAGTAAGATATGCTGAAACAGTGCCAGTACATCTTATTTACTTACTTACTTACTTACTTACTTATTCATTTATTTATTTATTTATTTATTTATTTATTTATTTATTTATTTATTTATTTATTTATTTATTTATGTTTGTTTGTATGTATGTATGTATGTATGTATGTATGTATGTATGTATGTATGTCGCGGTTCTTGGACCAAGACACTTGTATGTTCCTATGGCTGACCTGTATTGGTAAATACCATCCCGGGTACTCTCTGAAATGTCCATAACCTAAAGGTGATTAAATTATCAATTAATCACAGGGGGTTGAAGAGCGATGATAAGCGGTAGAACTGTACCGATAAGTCACAGTACTATTAAAACAATACACGCACTCACACCAAAACATATCGAGACAAAAATGTCAATGATTTAAAATTATAGCGAGCAGAGCGAACTCTATATATAACACATAAAAATATTTAAAAGTAAGGTAATTCATCAATGCAAACCTACAGTCTATACAACTTGAAAAGCGTGGTCGCATCTAAATTATAATCATTATCAACCTTCAGTAGCTCCACAGTTGAGTTTTTGGGAACCCATTCACGTGGATTATTGATTCACAGCCAGTTCTTTTATTCGCTGTATTTGGCATCTCTAGTTTTTTTCCCGATTTAACATCATTTGGGTGAATTTTTGTTCATTCGAGGTCACTATTTCCTCCGATTATCGCCATTTTTTCCTCCAGGAAATTTGAAACTTCCGGTTGACCTGGTAACAACTGCGCATGAATGGCAGAAGCTTCAGAATACCAATCACCGTGTGACATAGCTATCTAGGGGTGGCTTTTTGCATGTAGATCATGATGTCGAGGCTTTTGGAATGAAAAATAGATACTCTCCTCGCTACTACTAGGTTGAATCCACTTTCATATAAATAGGCATTTAGTTCTTTGTAATTTTTTTTAAATACATACATGGTTAAATATTAACAACGAGCTTCAGCGAACTCTTATGGTTACGCATATGTATTCACTGATATGCATTTCCTTTGGCATGCCCATGAAAAGTCACCATTTTGTGTCCGGCGCAACATTGAAATGAGCACTTCCATCAAAAGCATGGCCTTCCGGGTTATAATAAAATTAATTCGAACTTGATACAGTTTCGAACACTCTTTTTCAGACAGCCTTTAACTCTGTTTCCAATTTATTGCTTTAGAATATATATCCAGTTAAAACCGCAGGAATACTGGACATTGTAGCAAAAATGAACGTGTGGTCATTTGCCCGAACAGTGCGACACATGCTGTGAAAAGGCAGCGTACATTTGTTTCACTATTTGCTATTATTTGAGATTGTGCCTCTCCTTTAACGCTTTCCAAACCTGTACTGGTCTATGTTAATTCAAGTTGCAAATTTAAGGCTGGGTGATTCCATCACGAAAAAACGTTTTGATCAAAAGAAAAAGAAATAGCATTTTTGTGTTCTACCATTATATACAGTAGAAACATCACGGCACAATGAGTCTTTTTTAAACTTTCAGAAAAGGATGGGGGAAGTGCAATTACTAAGATCTCTTGAGCATCTGTCATGTAGAGTCAGAGTCTAGGGTTTCACTATAAGAATGCCATTCGTGATCGCACCCAAACCGTAGTTTTGGCACCGACGGACGGATTGATTAAAGCGCTGCATGGTAAGCGGGGGTTGGGATGGAGAACCAGGCTAATAGTCTGCATGCACTTTGATCTTGTAATTTACCAGCCTCTCTTCGTAATGCTGATGCTTGCATCTTAGGGTATGCCTACTACACATTACGCTAGAAGTTTTGCATCCCGACGATTTTTATTTTGGGGGTGGGTGGGTATTCTTCATAATTAAGTTAATTTATTTGGGCTAATACAGCCTATGTCAAAATTTTACAGAGGAACGTGTGCAATATGGACAATAGAACTTCTATGTATATAAGTTAGACAGGGACAGGTTAGCTTATGGAGAGTAAAGAGTTCGGACTGCGGAATAGGGTAATGACTACTAGGAAGTGGTTTTGGACAAAAAGACACAAATACAACAATAGTATTGTACACTAACTCCCGTTAATTTACCACGACTCGAGGTTTCGGAAGCAGAAGATGGCGGTGTGCATGTACATTTAGGACTCGGATTGGATAGAAATGTGTCACAGGGCAATATCAATCATTAATTTGTATTGGGTGATAAAAGTGTCAGGAAGGTGCAATGCTACCAAGTACAGTCCACAGCTGGTGTTCACACATACCATTGCATGCCGGCACGTGTTGCATAATGTCACCCAAGGGTGCCGACGTGTCATTAGGTTTCATCTGTTGGGTGATTATAAGAGTTGCAGCTGGAAGCAAGTTGCTTCCATTCTCTATACAATAGCTGTCAGAATAACGCAGAAATGACACTTCCATACAACATGATGCTACGATTATCAAGTGCTAATTGCCACCATCTTTTAGGGATAAAACCAGCTGGGCGTTCCTTTTCAGAGGTGACGCTCAAATGGGTTGTACTCTTTCCACCATCAGCAGGCCGGTTGTGTATCATCAGGAAACAGCCAACAAACGACAGGCCACGCCCAGAGCATGAAAGTTTAGTAATGTTGAAGCAAGTAACGTACAGTAAACGTCAACTGGGTGAATCCGTATCTTTTTATCAGTACAAGAATATATTGAAAAAACTAAACGCTTTCAAGGTGAAACAATAACGTAGATTTTTTTTCTCAATTATTACCATTTTTATCATGGCATTATAGCCCCTCTATCAGTGCTCTGTTTAGTCGTGTCTCTCTTCTACCTGTTTCCTCCTTGCGCCTCTCGTCGAGCCCTCGGACGAGACGAGCGGCGTCAACCTGGAATGTATGTTACGTATGTCCGGTGCTCTTGTCTCTTCCTTGCAAGAAGGATTTGTATAGGGCTCTGCCCTCCTTCCTGATTGTTTTCTTTTGAATAAATATGTTTAAACCAACTGGGTGAACACCCGTGCACTGCACCTATACCATCAGATCATTTTGCTATGATCATTTTCCATTGATGTTTTAACAGTCTACAGCAACGATAAAGTAGCATGACCGCTAGGAAAAAAACCATGGCGACAGGCTTGAATGGACGCACATATGGTTTAAAAATGGATACACCAAAGGCACTAATGCATCTTAAAACAGCTATTTATGTTTACTAGTACAATGTTTGAACGACTTTGATTGGGATCTAGAGGTATTCGACACGATGTGATTTTTCTAAATGGAGCGTAAACTATGGGACAGCGGTTGGCCTACCGGACAAAGGTCCATATAGTCCGGACTTCAAAAGATGTCAGAACGTAACGGGATTAAACACCTTTCGTCACTAAACAATGGGCATTGTTATGGCGTTTGTACATGAATATATATTTTTTCCAAACCATTTTGACCCATCAATTTGATAATCTTTACTGGGGGATATCTATGAATTCATCCATTTGACGTTACATCGCATGCATATACTGTCTGGGCCAGAACGAACGATTTCAGTGTTCAACTTGTATTCACACACGAAAAACATACTGCTCGTAACTCGGTCCCATGTCAGAGGATTCAGGTTTTGGCTCAAACTTGCAGTTAGAGGGAATACAATCCAACAGTATGACTGTGCCCACATCCGTAAATGACCAAAGAGTCACTGGTCTCGCCCTCGGGCTGCCTATCCACAGGCTCAACAAAATCCATGATCTTGAATACATAGGCCTAGTCATCAATTCTTCACTGTCGTCATTTTTCTTTCACCTACCCTTGTTCTTCTTAGAAGAAAAAAAACCCCCCGAAAAAACCAAAACAAAAAAAAAAACAAAAACGAAAAAAAGAAAAAAAAAAACAAAAGAAAAAAAAAAAAAAAAAAAAAAAAACAAAAAAAAAAAAACAAAACAAAAAAAAAAACAAAAAAAAAAAAAAAAAAAAACAAAAATAAATAAATAAATAAAAAAAACCCTCTCCTTGATGTAATTTTTCATCCGCTTTGTCTTTGCCGTTGATCTTGGCATGCTGTATGTAGCTGCCTTTGCAGAACTTGAGATGAAAATTCAAAATTTGATTTTTATTCCACAAAAGAGCAACGTATCTTAACAAGAATACATTAAAGTTGAAGGTCTGAATATACTAAAAAGTTCCATTCGAGGGAATGAGCAAATGTTTACGTAAAGGCCCATTCTGTGTTTAAATTAGTGCCACGCCCTTTGCAACCGATTTTCTCCGAAGTCAAATTTCACAAGATCACTCAAATTTTAAAGTGACGTCAATCAAAGGTAGACGTATTATCTTAAATAACGGAACAATGCAAGCTAAATACCCAACCTAGGAAATGTTTTTTGGCTGGCTTACAACGCTTCTTTCCTCGACGTTTGGAGCTGAAAAAGTACAAAAACTGTATAACATTGTGCTACCAAGTAACATTTAAAACAATATTATGTATGACACATCAAAGTGTATTGCTACAATAAATGACATCATCACCTCCATTACCAAATTCATATTTGTATGATTAGGATAACTATTATAACTATCATCGTTCTCATCTTCATCATTGTCACACTCCTATTGTGTGTAAACATTGAAACAACATTATGACACATTAAACTGTATTGTTACATTAAATGACATCGTCATCTCCATTACCAAGTTCATACTTCTGTGATTAAGATAGCTATTTTAACTATCATCGTTCTCATCTTCATCACTGTCACTCTCATATTGTGAGTAGTGGTGTCCAGCTGGTGACTGTCCTGCACAGTGGAAGCTGGCCGTATCTGGTGATATACAGTGGCAGTCTGCCATAGCGGTTGGCTTGTTCATTTGGACGATGAAGATGAAAGCATACAATCATAATTCCAGAGTCATCAATCTGTTGGATCTATTTTTTTTGGTACTTCATCCAAAATCTATAATTTATGCCAGTTGAGCCACAGGCAAGATCAAACTGTAGTACACAAGTGATATGTGAACTGTTCTACATGTGCTGTACATGGCAATGACCAGCTAGTAGGATAAGCTGAGATGCACCTTGCATTATTATTAGGTGGGATGAATGTACTGGGTTGAGGGTGGGGGGAAACCTTATGACCAAATTTAGTAAATTTCATTTTCTAAACACATAAGTTCTGACAACGAAAGTTTCCATATTGTTAGATTTTGCCCAGATTTGATATTTTACTAGTGGTTACCTGGGTGTTTAACCCACTCTGGCTGCAAATACGCTAGTAGAGTAGGTATATTTTTATATTCGGCACATAAAGTGCTGGAGGGTATTGTCACCCCGTACATCGTCAGTCCATCGGTTCATCTGTCTTGTCAATGTTACCTTGATATGTCAAAAATATTCACTATAGTTGTACCAAATTTTTATCGGAGATGCAACTTGTAATGGACCAGTTTGCTGTCGAAAACTAGCATCCTCTTATTATTTTTAAACTTTTAATCAAATTTTTTAAGAATTTATTTCAAGGTCGTCTGAGTGGCGCACAAGGGGACGATGTTACCATATTATCTCCAAAAATATTCACCATAGCTTTACTAAACATTTGTCACAGAAGAACCTTATGATGGACCAGGTTCCTATCGAAAACAGGCTTCTTCTGATTATTTCTTAACTTTTTATGAAACTATTAAAGTATTTATTTGAAGGCCGTCTGAGTGGCGTCAACCCTGACGATGCTACCGCGATATCTCAAACAATTTTGATTGCACCTTTACCAATTTTTTGTCAGAGATGCATCGTCTGATGGACCAGGTTCCAATAAAAAACTAGCATCCTCTTGGTATTTATAAACTTTGTATGAAACTTTGCAGTATTTATTTCAAGGCCGTCTGAGTGGCGCACAAGGAGACAATGTTAACATAAACTCTCAAAAAGGATCTATCGCAGCTTCATCAAATTTTCATCAGAGATTACTAAAGCTAATGATAAATTGAATATTCAAAGACAAAAATGATGGTGATACATGTAGTTTTGGGGAGAGAAGAAAATTAATGTATGTTTAGTTCTATGGTTGAATATTTAATCATTAACCAAGAGCGTGAAATGAAGCAAGGCAAATTCAGATATTGTACAAAACCAGTGTATTTATGAACATATAATTTTCTGTTGTCAATAAAAAAAAAACAAGCAAATTTCATTAGAGATGCACATTATAAAGGAATATGTTCCTTTTAAAAACCAGCTTCCTGTCTTATTTTGAAACTTGTTATAAAACTTTTGAAGTATTTTTTGAAGCTCTCTGATCATGATTCAGATTCATATTCAGATTCTTTTATACAACAATAAATTCAATACATTTCAATTATTACCTAATAATGAGAGGAATATATATAAACAAATGCAAAACAAAAACAAAAAAGGAGAAATAGTACATTATTACCACAGAGAAGAGCTAGTCAGGATGACCCAGCT
Organism: Hermodice carunculata; assembly: GCA_964020975.1. NCBI lineage: Eukaryota > Metazoa > Annelida > Polychaeta > Eunicida > Amphinomidae > Hermodice > Hermodice carunculata. The sequence goes on along the minus strand of OZ026612.1, from coordinate 69,943,066 downwards.
AAGGATGAAAACATCCACTCTCGCATGGTCCACCTAAATAAATTTACTTGGTAAGTTAACACCTTGCTTCAGAACAAAGCACCACATTTGTGTTAGGACAGTTGAACTGACTGAGACAAAGATAACATAATTACATACAAATATACTTTATGAATCCTCATTACAAACAAAGCAATTTGGAATAGTACAGGTTTCAGGGTATTGGTCCATGTAGATTCTTTTAACATATTGAGAGAGAGAGAGAGAGAGAGAGAGAGAGAGAGAGAGAGAGAGAGAGAGAGAGAGAGAGAGAGAGAGAGAGAGAGAGAGAGAGAGAGAGAGAGAGAGAGAGAGAGAGAGAGAGAGAGAGAGAAGTGGATAATGTTATCGTAATATCTCAAGAAAGATTCTTCACAGCTTCACCAAATTTTTTGTGCAGTTACATCGTATTTTGACACCTGCAAAGTCTCCAAAAAAAAACAAAAAAACAACAACAACAACAACAACAAAATAAACAACAAAAAAATGCAGAATTGGGGAAAAACGTTGTTGGCGCCGAGGGTAGTCCTTATCTGAACGCTATTTTCTTATTATGAGGTGGGCACTAAACACCTATTCCATGCTTTGAAAAGCTGTAAATTCATCGGGCATGTTATTTCTGTTCAGCTCTCATCTATAATTGTTATTCAAAATGTTTTCTGTGGACAAAAGTGTATTGAAGACATGGAAGGAGATGACTTTCTATATAGGTAGCCACTTTTATGCCAATTAGAGGATTAAACCCCAGAAATAATGGGGTTAATCAAGAATATCTAGAGGCCTTGCTACAGTCATTGTGCAATAAAGCCTTTGCAAATAAATGTGCTTGGATTATGGCAAGAGTGTGTTCATTCTTTCAATATAAATGAAGACTCAGCAAGTAATCTAAAATCACTTGGGACAGTTTTTCTCCAAGCAGTTAGCTCATGCAGATCCACCAATCAGCATGCCAGCACCATGCATGAGTCCTGGACCATCACATTAGCTACGATACAGGGAAACATTTTGTCAGCACACCAATACTACCATACAGACCTGCATAATACATTCAAACAACGGGTAAGTGATAACAGGGAACAATGTTTCGAACTGATGATCTTCGATCATATGAGCAGAAAGTATTGATCTAGACTAAAAGGGTCATGAGAGATATAGTTAAATATCAACAAGTTTTGATGCATAGATTATATGCATAAATTTTTAAGCATATCAGCCATCTTGAAATTTTGTTGGTAACAACTAGTGTTAGGTTTCAAGATTGAAAATCATGACACAATGTTGTTACATGGTTCATGACACAATACTGTTACATGGTTGGAGTATGATATATAACTTTAAGATAATGGTAGTTGGAGAATATTGGTTCTTTATGTAAAATGACATAGTGGCTTGTGGGGAGTGGGGAGGGGGGGAGTGGCGGTGGGGCAGCCATTTTGAGGAAATTGTGGCTATCTTGAATTGTGATAACTACATTGCTATACATACCCTCATTGATGCCAGTAACAACCGAAATAAAGGCCAAATTTCATAGCAACTATTTTAACGCTAAACATTTAAGAAATATGGAAAATAGATAATTTTTTTCAGATATTTTAAATTTTGATGCTTAATAGTATTCAGGTTTAAGGTAAAAGACATGAATAATGTTCCTGGATGACAAAAGGTTAAAATTTGATTCTTAGATCTATTGAATCGAACATTTCGGACACATTATGTAACATAAAATTTCATTATGTTTGGAGTTTGGTGGCCATTTTGAATCTAACAGGTTGTCAAAGTGCCAACATGGTTTTATATGTTCTTTAGGGTATAAATAACATTTCTAAATAGGTGGCATAAAATCTTCATCAAAATCCCACGGGACTTAAAATCATGATATATGCTCCCACACTATCAGCCATGATTTTTTTTTTCAGCCACATCTCCTGCCCTTTCGTCAGAACCACCTGGACATAGACTTATTCTAGGAAAATAATTCAAGTCCACGCACGGTCCTTGTGAAGGCCAACAATGTTAGTGGTTTGCCCTGTCCAGCATTTTCCTTTCCAGAAGGAAGTCCCACCCAACCAGTCGACAATTGATCCAGGCCTTAAAAGAACAGTGAAACCACATCCTTCAGCACTTAGCACAGTGTCTGATCCAAAACATGCATCGCATATGCAATGCCTGTGCAGCTACTGGTGGTGGACAAACACGCTGCATAGACGTGACTTGTAACAATAACAGGACACTGAGAAAACGTTAGACAATAGCCACTGTATATAACGCCTCAATGCACTTGAATATTCTAACGGCGATAACATGTTGAGAAAGTTTCAATACATGATAGAATAGGTGATTCATGAACACAGAATAAAATTTTTGAACAAAAAGACTGCTGTGCGTTTGCATTGACTGTAAGTATATTTTACTTCTAATACTTTTCGGTGCTGCGGCTTGTACACAAAGTGGTATTAATTCAGTTTATTTGCAGTATATAATTAGGTTGAGGAAAGTGTGCGGATGTTCTAACACAAACTGACATCCAGTATCCAAGGTAAGCCGTACGGGTTCTTCCCTTTAATGTATAGTGTCTGAAGAAAACATGTAGAGGGAGGCATATAAAAGTATATCGTCTGAGGACGGAAGCTCCTTTATCTGTGTCCAGCTTTAAAACACATGATATTCGTTAATTATTCGACTGATATTGATGCCCTTCTATGTAATATAATTGTACTCATACGACCAAATGCCCAGGTAAAAGCATTTCTGATGCCTTTAGGGTCGTAAGCCGTATCTTGATAGATACGAATGTCTTTAGCTTATGCTATAATTATTCACATTTTCACTCATCAGTCAACAAGGAGTTTTCCTTGAAATGGACACTGGCGATTTATTTCTGCTTATTTCCCGCTTATTTGTCATACCAAGGGGGTCTTTATACTTATCTGACCCAGTTTCCCCCTGTAGACTTATTACTGATGAAAATAGACGACTCTCTTTATATCTGCGTCAACTGAAATCCAAGACAATGCATTCCAGAAAAACCCTTTCTCTCTTCATATAACCTGTTGTTCAGCACTTCTTCGTACTATCTGGGTAACCCAGTATAAATGTATATGTTTACACTAAAAAACGATATGGTGCAGCATTTGATACGTACAAGTTTCGGACGTGTCTCTGAAAGATAATTTTGGAATAATCATGTTTAAAACAGAACGTTATGAAAAAACGGCAAAATTTCGTACCACTTCCAGCTGCCACACCGATGCAATCAAAATGTTGAAGAAGAATGAGCACAATGTTAACTTTGTATTTTATAATAAATTGAAGATGAAAACACTGTTTATTACATACATGTAGTCATAAAAACTGACCACCGAAAAAGTTTATATATCGAACTAGGGTATTTGTATAGTTGATTTTCCTGATTGAATGACACTGGTGAATATGACAATATCATTCGCTGACAAACCGGTGTGTCAAACAATACCCAACTTTATTAATACAATTTTGAAGTGCTACACAATTTTCTTGATTGTTAAGTTTACGTATTTACATTGGATATACGCGTACTGTTGGCACAGTGGATCTGTTTATGTTTTACTCGTGTTGGGGGTAACATTATTCAGACTATCATGTGGCTTTTGACTTTTCTCTCGGCCAGAATTTAGACAACACATGTACAAAGTTAATGCCAATAAAGTTTATCATCATGATACACATAGCCTTTTAAGATGGCAGTACCCACAGAACGACTCCATCTCTTTGTAAGTCTATGGTTATCAAATATACGAATGCACAGTCATTTAAAACATACATGCGGAGTCGAATTTCGTGTCCATTTATAATTGTTCTGAAGATAGTGACAGTAACGCAGCTAAAATTTCAATGCTATCTAAATTAATGATACCAGCCCTTTGTGAAAAGCATCTCCATATATGGTATCGTTCACTATAAATAAAAATCGACACGGGCTTCTAAAATTGGACATAATTTCAAAGTAATGGTCAAGTTTCCACATTTTGGGTCAATGTACCTTCCTTTATACACACACACACACACACATATATATATATACATGTGTATATATATACATATATATATATACATATATATATACATATATATATATAAATATATATATATATCTATATATATATATATATATATATATATATATATATATTAGGCTGTAAGCAAAAAAAGGACTAATTTCATTCCAGCCATTTAAATTTTCCATAATTGAAATAAACCTACAAGTTACACAAGTAAGCACGACAATATTCTGAAAGGAAATTTGGCTTTTAATATCCATCTTTGAAAGAACTAAGGTTTTGTGTGCAAGTGTTCATTGTGCACAGGGATCTGTTTTATTTAACACATTGGAGAATGTCATATTTTGTCTTCGTGGAATTGCAATTTCAATATGTCTCCAGGTCACAAATTTGTCAAAATTGCATGCCTTGGCATCAGAAAAAAGACTTAGTGTGCCAGGTATTCATCTTCGATATTTGCACGACGGATCTTTCAAAGGCTCTTGAGCCTGTTCAATGTGAGGCAGCTCCCATTGGTTTATATGCTCTGACGCGTACTCCATTTGTTCATGGGCTCTCCGCGTGATCTACCTCTTAATCAATTGTAGTGGCCAACTTTCGTTAAAGACGTCAAAATTTTAAACTCATTTAACTTTACAGAATGATCAACAGTCTGAACACCGCTTATCTTTCGGGTCTGGTCCCAATCGATGCTGTACAGTCAACTATCCAAATTGGGAACCGAAGGAGTTTGAGACAAATCAAGTTTACATCAAAACCCTTTAAAATGTTTTCTTTCCTTTACTTTTAAACTTTAAACTGAAATGTACCCTTTTATTCTTTGATCCTGTTACAGGTCGCTACTCACATGACAAGGATTTTCTAATATCTATCATACTCAACTACGTTTGGATTTTTGTCGAATCAATTCTCATCTTCATAAACTAGATATCCTTCGGTCTGCATTATGTGATTGTTCAAATCCTAATGAGAGCACATAGCACTTCTTTCTGAAATGTCCTCTTTTTTCCTACCATAGAGAATTTTTATTGAAAAGGTATGTAATTTTGGCACCGGGAGTGAATCCAAACCTGGTTGTCCACGCAGCAGGTGATGTTTTACTCACATATCTTACATATGGTACTGATAATCTTTCCGCTGGTGCAAATTTCTGATTGTGTTCAAAATTTTATATCTAATACCAAGCCGTTTATATCTTGATCCGGCACTGGACGAGCAATACTATATGTATTGAACAAGTGATTTGTCCTCAGAAAGGTATTGTCCTGTGCGCTTTGTACATACTATTGTGTGTTTGTGTCTGGAGAGTTATCCCACTTTGTGGCTCTGTACTATTAAGTGATCCAGGTTACATAAATATGTTTAAACGTAATTATAAGTCTAAGAATCAAAATGAAAAGTGAAACGATCATGTGAACTTAGTTTACTTAATGTACCTTCACCAAACTACTAAATCTGAGCTTGTTGACTGCTGCGATTGCGTGCAATTGCTACATTCGTCCACAAAGGCTGTCTTTAAGCCCACGCTAATAAATGTTGCTCCACCTAAATACAAGCACTCCAACGTGGTCGTCTCGCTGATATAACTATTGGTCACGTACATGGATATATCGCATGAATACAGTGGCCAATCTCACAATCACTGCACTTCGCGTTCCAAGACTTTCTTGTTCGACATATGTTTCGTTGTCACAGCCCACGCATCAAAGTTTTAAGGCTTTGCGCGGACTGGCTTCGAGCCTTACATACAACTTTATATGGTCAAGTCGTGTAATGGAGGCAAGAATCGAGCTGACAAAGTTGATGTCCAGATAGGCGACTGATGAAATTTAGTTGATGCAGCGCACAGATTTGACGATTAGAGTAAGGACATATATTTTGAGCCAACCACACATGACCTGAATAGACAATGTACATTTGACCTATTTTCTATCACTCTGTAACAGGTACATGTACTTTGGTTTTAAGTATAAACTTCTTTGGTGACATCCATTGGTGACGGAAGGCGTGTATGAAGTCTTTAACACTACCCTTACATGTCTCGATTCAGAAAATTCTGCATCGTGAACAGGTGCATGTTATGCAGCCAGAAAAAAAAAGGGGGGGGGGGGGCTTAAGAAATGACACTAAAATTGTAACGCATAAATGGCGTTCAAAATTGCATGGTACCATTAGAAAGTTAGTTGCATGTAACCAAATTATCGTTTGACTTGCATACTAACTAGCTATCGTAGTAGCTGATCCGCATACTTGTCGGATTTGTGTAATATTTAACCACCTTGATTGTTCTACGCGCTATTTCCATAATACCTGCCATATGCAAACGCAATACACCGAACACATAGCTCAATTCCAGAATGAAAAACATATGGTTTAGAATTCCATACAAATAGTCACGTGGTCACCCAAAGCAGCTTAAGCTCACCCTTCTGCATCCTATGGGGGTGGTTGTTTTGGGATAGGATGCAGGATTAATTGACAGATTTTATCTCGCCAAGTTTCTTCCATTTCTTTAACTCTCCAACCAATACTGTTTTCCGTAGGTCTGCATGTAAGCTTAGAAATTAGGTCAGTGTTCTTATATTTGTACATACATAAATTGCATTGAATTGTGAATATAGAATACACCAAATGCGACTATTGGAATGCGGCAATTTCAATAACTGCTATTTCTGGTTATTGAAGAGGGCAGAAATGGCGGCGGTAAGTAAACTGTGGTAATTTGTAATAAGTTGCGGCAACCTGTAATATGTTGCATTGTACAGTTTGTAATGATGCCTTGCAGCAAACTATATAGAGTTAAAATTGTAACCAAAACTGTAACAATTATACAGAAATATCATTCAGTACCATATTCATTTAAATTTTGCTTCAAGAAGAAACTTTCCTTGAAAAAATCGACCATACATTCGCTAAATAGCTACACATACAAATGTTCTGTAGAGAAATGAATTTTCATTTGGTTCATCTTTGTTGCAACGAGATAGAAGGTATTTTTCAGATGACCCTTTGGTTGTTAAAGTTCCTTCAACGGGAGAAAGGAATGATGTTAATTCAGAAATATATTTTAGTAAATTAACAATTCGGAAAAGGGATTATAATCTATATCCGTCTTTTATACCATCGAAAGGAGGAAAATTGATAAAACACAAGTATCATCAGACAAACTGCATTTTAACAAAGACCTTACACTTGGAGGGCTCATGTTAAAGCAAAGAATCTGATTTTATATATCGAGTTCAGCAGTATTGTTTCCAGTCTGTCTTTTGCTTGCCCATGCAATTGGAAGTTATTGCTTGCATCACGTGTATTAAATTTTGATTTAATGGGAAGATCGTGTTAAATCCCTTGTTTCGTCTAAAGAATGTAGCTTGCGCCTGATTTTTGTCTTCTTTTGGTGTGTCATACCCTCCTGTAAACCAAGCAACGTCGGGCAAACGTGAACTGGACGATTACCCGCGTTATTCGTCCCACTTATAGGAGTACTTTTCCGAAATGGAAGCATTCGCAGCAGCTGCTGTTATCAAGAGATAAGGCAAAGGGGGGGGGGGGAGATAACGACAAAGGGAGCGAGCAATAATATAAATCTTTAATGACTTTATTCATTGTCCAGTGCACAATAAGTCAGTGACATGAAAATACAGATGGAAAATAATATAATATAATGAAACGGTTGAGGAGTATGTACAGCGGTAGGGCAGGGAGCAGTTACATGAAAGAAGTGCCCATGCTTCAGTCAGTTGTTTTAATTGATTCAGATCTGTGGCCTGTTTAAAAGTGAAGGGGTAACATATTCCATAATTTGGCCCCTTGAAAAATTAGAGCGTCTCGGCCATAAGGTATAGCATTTTAAAGAAGTTGATCAACTTTCCTTTAATGTCGCAAATCATAGGAAGTCTCGTTTCTAACATAGACTTACAAATCTTTGACAGAGCCAGGGCGCTCAGCATACACTCAATTATCTTTATTTCCATCTTTGTATTTAAACATCATTTTGATTTTTTAAAAATAATATTCTGGGTCTAACAAGAGAAAAATATCAATATTTCAAAATGTTAATCATTACTATCAAGACATAATAGGAGAGAAGACTTAGAAAGACATTGTTATATGCCCTGGTTGAACATATATTTAGCGGCACAAGCGTACGGGCCATTATGAAAAAAATCTTTGTATGCATACTTATTTTGATAACAAAATATCATTTAAAGATTTAATCATTGATATGTAAAAAATTAAAATGAAAATCAAAGAGTTACACCATGCAGACTATAAAATGTCACTTAATATTTTCAAAGTTATAAAAAAGGCAGATCGCTTGCTTTGTGATGTGCTGGTCCCAGGTTCAGCCACTTGCGAAGGATCTGGGTGGGGCAAGTTTTTCATGTACGGATCAAAAGCAATGATTATTACATTATAATGCAACAATTCCCCCCCCCCCCAAAAAAAAGAAAAACCTTTCCGCACAACAACAACAACAACAACAACAATAATAATGATAATTATAATAATAATAATAATAATAATAATAATAATAATAATAATAATAATAATAATAATAATAATAATAATAATAATAATAATAATAATAAAACAGAAGAGGCTGCCAATTCTCCATTTAGTGTATATATGTAGGTAAAGTTGGCGTTTGACTGAGCATACCCCTATATGTAAATTTACATGCATCATTTAGTTTATTTTTGCATACAAGCGGGAAGAGAGAGAGAGAGAGAGAGAGAGAGAGAGAGAGAAGGAAAGAGAGAGAGAGAGAGAGAAAGAAAGAGAGAGAGAGAGAGATTAACGTCAATTTGATCCTTTTAATTGGTTACGCTTGGCTTGAATGTTCGCGGCTTTAACGCGCCAAAGGAAAATGGAAAAGCAGAGAGGGATAAACGAACAAAAGACACGAAGGAATCGAACTCACAAAACTAAAATGATGAAAGTTGCTGCACCCATAGCTGTAACCATTCGGTCTTCCAACTCAGTTGGTGTAAGTATCCGTTTTAAATGTAACATTCGGCAATCTTCCTTTTCATTGTCCATATTTTCGAGTCCATTTTGGAAATAATTCCGTTACATTAATGCGTAATTATTTCTGAATACACTAGCTGTCAATAAGTTGTGACCACAAATTAATAATTGATTAATAAATCATTTTGTCATTCCCGCGTAGATATGATCCCGGATGATTTTATAGGGACATAAATTATACAATCCTAGTTAATGGGTGCAGTGCGGAACTGACTGTGTAGAATTTTAAATCTGAACACTGTGGTTCGATTAAAAATAGTAATTGGCACAATGTTTTTGTGAGAATGTGCTTTAATAATTTGGGACATGAGGTCTTTACACAGGCGCAGAGTGCGAAGATCTTTTGCCCAAAAGCGTTTCGGACGACCCTAAACAATGTGTGCTAGCCCTTAGTACACATATTTGTTGAATGAACGTGCCTGAATGCAAACTGTAGTGTAAGTCTGGCGTTTGAAGCAGGTGCTTATCTTTTTCCATAATAATTGCTGTCCATGACCGTACAAAAATATGCCGTCAGTGCTATACCCCGATAATTTTCTGTCGTCTGTGCCATTTTGGGTATAGACGACACAGTAACCAGAAACGTGGTCTGGTGTAAAGCCACGTGTCAGCAAAACCTGTTAATTAAGAGAGAGGTATACTTTAAGCTTATCAGTAGAATACTTTAAAGGATTTAAGAACAATCCACTATCCTCATCAAATTTATCTGATTTAAGCCTCTGAATAGCCATTCTTTCAAATTTTGTCTATGTTATAAAACATGCTGTTTAGGCAGTTGTAGGATCTGCCTCAGTATCACTTTCCAGTGCTTTATTAAACTCTTACAGATTATATTTATCTGATGGAATGGACTTGTAAAAAGCTTCGTATTTAATTGGTAATCTACCAGCTATATCAGATGCGTTTTTGGTTCCGTCAATGGGAGAAGTCATGACAGTAGAATATTTTCTTCACGAAACTGTATCAAAACTATAAGCTGGGCCTAAACCAAACACAATAACGTTATGGTCATTAAACCATACATACTGACCTGCGACTAAATGACTATGTTGGGTTTGTTGCAGTTGTAGTTGTTCTTGAGGTCTAAAATGAGTAAGTGAAAAAACAAACAAACAAACAAACTCGCAGAGGCCTTGCATGTGTGTACAATGTTCAACTTTATGTGGGAGTCTTATGGATATGTAGACCTTAATTAATAAGCCCAAGCAATGCATTAGATTTACAGCAACCGTATATCAAAGCATAATAAACCTCATGAAATACCGTCACATGACGCCAGACAGCTAATAGGACAAGCCAGTTCTCGTTGCTTCAACATGTAAAGTATCAATGAAAAAGTTGGTACGTGTTAACAAAAAACTCCAGCGTAAGCAGTCGTTAGGCGTACTACTCTGAAATAATCCGCCTGCAATCTGCTATAACGGCACAGCAGTCGTATACAACTAAGTCGTAACGTGTAAACACACCTTTAACCAAGGCCTGCTCCTTATTTCGTTTTGTCTGTGGGACCATTTGCTGCAGCTGGACTCAGAAATATGAGGTGTTTTGTTTTTTACAAAAATTAAAATCAAGTGATCCAGCGTGATTCGAACCTTGGCGGTTCTTGATTTTTTTCCGGCTAGAATGGACAAAAAACACTCCAGGAATATGCGTGCCTCGGTTTCGTATTCACTAGCGTATCCAGGGGGTTTCCTGGTTGCCCCGACCCCCGACCCCCACCCCCCCACCCCGCGGTGGCCCAAGTAAATCAACAATGATCCATAAGAAACGGGTGTTATCACTTATAAAATTTCTACTGAAGACTACTAACACATGAACGTGATTATCTATATTAAAAAAGAAAAGAAATCAAGCCATATTTGCCGCTAGGGGAGGCTCTATGAGAGTAGGGATCTCCTTAAAAATGCAAAAGTATGGTGGCACAAAAGTGCCAACTAAAATATTTTTCTCTCTCCATAAAAATGCGAAGGCGAAAACAAGAAAATAAGAAAACAGAACAGCGAAAACAAGAAAATAAGAAAACAGAACAGCGAAAACAAGAAAACACGAAGGCGAAAACACTAAAATATAAAACACGAAGGCGAAAATGCGAAAACACAACCGCGAAAACACGACAGAAATTATGTCGTGTTTTCGCACTCGCATTTTCGTGTTTTCGCATCAGCGTTTTCTTGTTTTCTTATTTTCGCAATATCGTGCTTTCGCATGTTTCACTTCCGTTTAACACCTTCCCATATGTTAGCAAACAGAATTAATCTACTGAATACTTTAACTTTTATGGTTTATACTTGTATTTTACAAATGAATTCAAAGGAAATGTGTGGACGCACCATGAAATAACTCCGCTTGATTGGTGCCCCTGTTGTAACGGGGTAGTTTTCCAAATTCATTGTGCTTGTTGTTATTATTATATCTCGTTGTTGTTGTAGTGGTGGTTGTTATTATTATCATTATTGTATTTGTGTCTATTTGCCCAGAACCACTTCCTAGTAGTCAATACCCTATTCCGCAGTCCGAACTCTTTACTCTCCATAAGCTAACCTATCCCTGTCTAACCTATGTACAGATGGAATTACTACTGTCCATATTGCTCACGTTCCTCTGTAAATAATATAACTATTATCATTATTACTATATCTTGCTAGTACTAAACAGAACTGCTTAGCGGACGGTCATGATACCAAGATCCAGCGAACAGGTAAAACTGGTATTTGAAAGCACATTTTAATACATGTTGCATTAATGATAATATTTACGGTAAATATTAGACTTTGATCCTTGAACTAAACTCTGTACACAAGCCAACAAGCATATAAGTAAACAAACAAATAAACTTAAAGTCAGTCATGTCTGAGGAAATTGATGCTGATTCATGGAAATCCTGGTGACAAAATTATCAGCGCCAAGGACCAAGAGGACAGGTCCTTCACAGGTAGTGTTCGTGTGGAAAAATAATCGTTCGGTGAAAAAATGGGTCTTTAATACAGTGTTTTGACATAAAAGTTATAATATCCCCCCCCCCAACATGTCATGTCATACGAAAAAAACAAAACCAAAAAAAAAAAAAAAAAAAAAAGACAAACAAACAAAAACAACAACAACAACAACAACAACAAAAAACAAAAAACAAAACAAAACAAAACCCAAAGGCATTCACTATTTGTTGCTGGAACAAGGTATGTATGATGCACCGAAACGTGTCCACGAATTTCACTGGCATAAGTCCCAGAACTCCGGTTCGGTGGTTGATCACTAAAAAGATTGCTATATAATAGTTTTCAATGTAATACATAATTGAGCTCTTTATGGCAGATTTTTTTCTTTTCTACACGATAAAGTCCACCAAGCATGTTTTGAGCTACATTTCTGCATGTGATTAAAGTGCATGCTCTTATATGCATCTATCATCGGGCAAAATATTAAATCAATTAATGGTATCATATCAACGAAGTTTGTAAAGCTTTTACGATTTATATGTGTTTAAGGAATTTAAGGAACGGAATTAAGCATAATTGAGGTGGCTGTGCTTGATCAAACTTGCTTCCATATCGGACATCGCTTTTTAAATTCTACTGATGAAGCAATTAACTTACCAACTGAGTATCTTTTATCTGATTTTGCTTTATCGGAACTTTTTTGGGGTTGAAACCCTAGCAGGAGACCACAATATTAAAAGATATGTCATTCCAAAGAATGCACATGGAGATCTACACGGAAACCCACCCACATTCAAATGCCAAATTACAGCTTACACCATGTGTGCTGCCCAGAATCTTGTCAGAAAAAGTACAATACATCATAAAAAATTACGATATCACGTTTGTTTCAACAGGTAAATATAAATTTCTACCATAGAGCTGTGACTCATGTCTTTTCTTTTTCGTAGTCTGTCTGCAAAGTGGCTCTGCACACTGCTTTTTTGCTTGGTCGATCGGTCATGTATAATGTGTGTGTGTGTGTGTGTGTGTATGTGTGCGTGTGTGTGTGTGAGAGAGAGAGAGAGCGATCTGTCGTGTTATCGCTGCATCCCAGTCACGAAGTTTCGGTTTTGTGTCGCGATCAGTTTATTGCACATCTTCATTTGTAAAGTAACACTGGTTACATATCTCTATAGAATAAAATTATACATTAGACCCAATTATATAAATGGCAAAACCCGGGGAAAGCATGACATGTATGGTCCCCTTTATCACGAGAAAGACCAAAATTTGGAGAAGAACCAGTGAAATAGGCTTGGCATATAATTAACACTCCTGACAACCTTACATACCAGCACCCAAGCCAAAGCCATGAAGACTGAACTCTGCCTTAATACGGGCGTTCCGAGTTAGGGATTTTTTTTTAACACCAGGCTTCGCATGGTAGATTTTTTCCCTCCGCGCATGCCCGACATGCCTGGTAACGCAATTCCGTGGTCAAGCTTTCCCGGGGTAATAGTAGGCCATGACCAACACAGCGTGACAGCGAAACCCATAAGAGAATCGACATGCAACAGTGATCGTTCTGGGATTGCCCCATTCAGGACGGTGGCCACAAGGCTCTACCCCCGTACTTGCATTAGGGCGCCCACGCCCGCGAGGAACCCATATTACAAATAATTATGATAAAAAAAAAAAAAAAACCTCTGTCTAGCCTGTGGAGCGGGTTTGTCTTTCAGGACGTTGCCAATAGGCCCTTGCCCCCCCCCCCCCGTGGCCTGACGACTTCCCCCTCCCCGTACCATACAATCAAATACACTCAAATTTTCTGCACTACCGGAACCCATAACCTACTTAAGAATAACAAAACCCATCCTGGCTAACTTTGTCATATCGACAGACAGCCAAAAAATCCCACCACAGAACAGTGATCGTTCAGTTTCAGTAAACATGGCGGGAAATATGGACGACGGAGCGGCGATTAACGTGATTGAACAGACGGAAAATGAACTACACGACAAATTCTCAAAGATGAAAGTGGTTGACCTTAAGAAATTTCTTAAGATTGCCTACCTAATAAGCAAATGTGACTGGACACCCAAGAATGTTCAGAAGTGCCGCGAATCCAGGGGCTACCAACTTGCGGAACAGGGGCACATCCATGGGGCTAAGTTACACGTGCGGTCGAACTTTGTTCCATGCAAACTTTTGTATGTGAAGGCACTTTGTACAAGACCAACCTCGCAAGGCGAGGCACTGATATGAAGTTAATATCCTGCCCTCTTCTGCCTGTTCATGCAACTACCTAAATGAAGACACGCGTCATTTTTTCCTGTTTTGCCCACTTTTTGGACAACCTAGACTTACACTCCTGAGGTCTGTCGCAAATGTGCTTGCTCCTGGTGTACATCCTAACTTATTAGTAAATCATGTCGGCGATAGACTTCTAGAAATTATGCTGTCTGGTAGTACCAGCCTTTCGGATGTGTTAAATATTGAAATTTTTTCAGCTGTTCAATTGTACATTACCCAGACCAGACGGTTCATTAACTGATAATTGGTACCTGTTACACCTGATTGTATTCCAACTTGCAAACTGATTTGTACCGTCCTGTGTGTCTTGTATATTTATTGTGTGTTCTGTATGTCTGGAGAACCCCTCGACTAGTTATTGTAATAGCTACTGGGTAATCCAGTTCCATTCTTGGAAATAAATACGTTTACAAACAAACAAACAAACTGAACCAGGTCTGGGGAATAGTCACGGAAGAAGGGGTCATCCATACTGGCTTTAATAATAATTATTCGATATTGATTTATTGTTTTATGTTGCCAATCTTAAACAAATAATAACAGCTGAGCTGAAAGTGCTTGGAGGCCTAAAGTGTGCCAGTGATCAGGTAACAAAGTTTGCAGACAGTGTATTGCGAATTTAAGTCAGGTGCTTCACTGTTAATTTCTGATTGCACCCGTCAAGCGCTAATCTGGTTAGTGGTCAGCCAAGCGCGAGGATCTTCAAAGCACTGGCAGAAGTGCTCCCTAGGCTAATCCCTCAGAACTCACCGAGTCAATCAAGGGTGACTTAATGCATGGTTAGATGTGCCACAATGCAGGCCCCAATTTGTATAGGTTTTGTCTCAGGTTTTGTGTCAATATTTTTCATAGTGACCATGTTTTCTGCTATCTTTGGTACATCCTGGTATCTTACAGTTGTACACTGGCATGTTTTCTTGTAGTTACACTTGTAGGTTATTGAAATAACCGGCGTTAAAAAAATGACACCAACTTTCCCGTGTTAACCCAATGGGGAAAAATGGCGAGACTTGAAAGTGTCCCCCGAGACTTGGAGAAACGTCCTTGACTTCGCGGGAACATAGTAGTCAGCGCCACCGGTGGCAAAAATTGTCCCTATCTCGGAACTAAGCTATTGCCCCATCCCTTTTCCAATTCCGTTTTGAGGGAATTGGAAACTTTCTTGTCTGCAAAACAGACTTACTTTGCGTTATTGTTAAATGGCGATTGAAGTGCGTGTCGCACTGTCAGATCAATTATGTAAGCAAACACAGTTCACAACTAGGAAAGATGATTTGCTGCACAGCAAATCAGTGTGTATGTCTGCAAAGCATATTGGTATGGCTATGTACAACTATTCCATAACACAGGAGTAGAAGTTGGAATGGCATCTCTATCTATTATTGTGTTGAAGATTTTCAAGCTTGAAAATTTCGAATACTGCTAATTAGCATAATTAAAATTGCTACAACTTTTGTTTTCGATTCATTACATGCGCAAAGGTCAACAACCCCCTAGTAGAAGTTGAAATGACATCTCTATCTATATTAGTTTTGAAAATATTCAAGTTTTAAAATTTCAAATGCTGCTAATTAGCATAATTTAAATGGCTGCAACTTTTGCTTTAGATTCATTAGATGCGCAATGGTCAATAATCCCCTAGTAGAACTTGGAATGACATGTCTAGCTATTATACTTTTGAAGATATTCAAGATTTAAAATTTCAAATGCCCCTAATTTGAATAATTTTAAACATCTTCATTCCTCTGTATAAAACTGTCAAACTCCCTGTATGCAGGTACAATCATGCCAAGTTTGGAGTTTCTACATATAATGTCCGAGAAAAGTGTCGGACAAATTTGCTAGTAAAGAAAAAAGAAAGAAAGAATTCGAGGAAAAACAGAAAAGTCAGTGTTGACATATACACTTTAATTACCCAAGCGTCCAAACTGTAACATCATCACCTCGGTCATGGTGTACTATTAACCTTTGTGTCTGATCTAGGAAACGGATAGACTTAGTTATTCATGTGTGACAATGCACAATATTATCATTGATGCAACGTTGAAACTAATGGATTTTCAACATATCTAAGGCGTTCTGTGTGTGTGTGTGTTTTCACTTTTTAAAATTCTAGTATATGCTGGGATTGATGTTTGTTTATCATTAACAGGACACTTGTCTCAGTCGTCACCTCGTCATGATCATTCAGTAGATTAATTCCGTCAGCTAACATATGGGAGGGTGTTAAACGGAAGTGAAACATGCGAAAGCACGATATTGCGAAAATAAGAAAACAAGAAAACGCTAATGCAAAAACACGAAAATGCGAGTGCGAAAACACGACATAATTTCTGTCGTGTTTTTGCGGTTTTGTTTTCGCATTTTCGCCTTCGTGTTTTATATTTTAGTGTTTTCGCCTTCGTGTTTTCTTGTTTGCGCCCAAGGCAGAGAACAGTAAAACAAGAAAACGAGAAAACGCTCACACGAAAACCCGAAAATGCGAGTGCGAAAACACGACATATTTTCTGTCGTGTTGTCGCGGTTGTGTTTTCGCATTTTCGCCTTCGTGTTTTATATTTTAGTGTTTTCGCCATCGTGTTTTCTTGTTTTCGCTGTTCTGTTTTCTTATTTTCTTGTTTTCGCCTTCGCATTTTTATGGAGAGAGAAAAATATTTTAGTTGGCACTTTTGTGCCACCATACAAAAGTGTGAACAGAGTCTATCCGTAAGCGTTTTTACCGTAGGGGCCTACGCCTGTTGTTCGCGATTTTTTTGTATGAAGCTTAAAACGCAGGCGCCCGCCAAGAAAAAAAGAAAGTAGATATATCTAATAGTGTATTTAAAAAAAAAAAACAGGTATGTTATGAAGGTTGATGATCCGATAATCAAGGTTGAACAGTAAAACAGCACGACACAATCGCCAATTTTAACTGTGGGATATACATATAAAAGTAGAAAATGGTCTTGCTATGACAGTTCAATTAAATTTAAAATGCCCATAGGCATAGTATATATACTTTGGCCTAGGAGATCTGATAAGACAAATGTGATGAAGGTCAAGCCTAGTTTTCTTATTCGTGCCAAACGGCTTGAAGTTGTCTATTATAATGAGGATTAAATGGACAAAAAACAGCATATTGTATTTGGAGTGCTCACTGAATAAAAAAGTGCACTTATGAAGTTAGTCACAGAGCTGTACTTATTAACAAATAGATATTGTGGTCTAAGTGAGTCATTATAAGTTAAATTCACATTGAAAATCTGTCTGTTGTGGTATCTTGTGAGGAGGTGAATTCAAAGAAAATGGCAAAAGTGGTCCCGTGGTCCATGGTACACGTAAAACAACTTTCAGCACTACACTTGACATGAAAATGCCCAAAACTAAAGAAGGTTGTTGAAATAAATACACAATTAATATACAGCGCCGCCCACATTTACATTACCAAAAAACCTGACTTTCAAATTTGTGTAAGTTTTTATAAATTACAGAAGGCACGGTTTTTGACCGTGATGGACTCTTTCCACTACAGATCTTGTCCTTCTGCGAATTAAACCACGTGGTTATAAATTATCATTATTCCTCCAAATATCCCGAGAGAATGATGGCTTCACATTCTGATTCCTCATACTTTAAAGAGCTTCCATTCAAATTTCGGAATTGGTCTACGTCGAAACCTTTCCTCTGCACCTTTTGCTTTGAACTATTCTCCAGGGCAACAGCCTTGTTTTCCCACTTTAGAGTGGAATACGAAAAGGAAAGCTGTTGACCTACAATAGAAGAGAATTTTCGCAGACGACCTCTTGTTTTATTTTGAATTATCTGTTGTAATTATGCCTGTAATTTCAAAAGTTCCGGGGGGGGCATGGTCCCGGATCCCCTTAGCACAGCTCGCGGCCCTCGGCCGCTCACACATATATTAGCATTTTGGAAAAACCCCTTGGCTGAAATCATGGATACACTCCTGGTATTCCTTCTCATGCATGGACCCACACCTAACCGTCACTGACTTATTAACGTATCTGCTTCAGTTTGATCCAAATTTGAGGTCAACATTTTCCAAGCTAAATCAATGTATGTGCCAACAAATGATTATCATAATCTGTGTGTAAGCATTGGAATTAATGAACTATCAGGAATGTAAACATTAAATATAGATATCGGCATTTTCAAAATTATAGTTTAAAATAAGCCTACCTTAATAATATGTTTGAATCTAGAGTTTGCATAACAGATTCCTAACAGTCACTGACGACGTGCCACGTACGTTTCAACAAATAGGTACATGCTTAAAGAAATGACAATTCTGCTACATCACACATTTACCACAAGGAGACAAGACACATATCAGTTTCTGCCACCCGCAAAAAATTGATAACCCCAAGCTGTCTGACTCCACATATTTCCAATACATTAACCGTAATGATACTTTTGTTTCTGTTCACGTGATTCAGTCGGGATATAAGCCTTCAAACATGAAGGTTTTTCTGAATTGAAATATTGTTCAACAGTATTGAAACTGGCCGACTCACATGTATCCGTATATCCCCTGGTGTTTCATAATGCAAAACTAATGTGTAAGCTGATGTCCATGACACAACGTCAGGTGAGTAGCTCTAAGAACGAATCTTTGCAGGAGTTGCAGCTTTATTGTCTATGTATTCTTATTCCGCGTCTTTGACTAATTGCGGGGTAATTTGCAGAATCTACTGCGTAAATGAAGGTGGAGAGAGAGAATTATGTTTGCATTTTACGTAGGGTAGTAGGCGAAGCAAATTTCGTACGTTTATATCGGAAGACGTACTGTTATCAATCTTCTTTATTTCATCCACAGATTCGTGTTCCTGTTCATTTTCATATCAAAATTAACGCTGGCTATACCGTTTTCTTGTATTGCCAGTTAATAAAAGATGGGATTATTGAAGATATCTATTCTAAAATGAAAGACCCGAACTTAATGTCGTTTTCACTTTTACCTTTTATCTCGCCAATCCAGTGCTTCGTATCATGGTACAAATGGATAACTTTCTCGGTCGATTTCTTGTTCAAATTTGGGAATTTACTTTAGCCATTATCATCGTTGTTTTACGACGTGTTAGTTGAGTTTAATCAGTTTGCTGCGATCTCATTTCCTTGGCCAACGGAAAGATCAATTGCTTTTCAGCAATTTTTCACCCAAGGATGCCTTTTTAACACATCCACATTTAATGGAGACTAAATGTGCAGTAGTAAGAATGAGATAGAAGTCACCGTCAAGACGTGCTTCAGCCAGGCTCTTCCGTGAAGTCAAGGACAAGGAAAGGAAACATGCTTGAAAGAAAATCTGTCCTTGCTGTGCACCCACAAACTACACAGGGTAAAGCAAATAAGTAGAGCTCATTTCAACGTACAGTATGTTCACCCTTTCAGCGCCAGCGCGACTAAAGTCGATCGACTTCAGTCAAACTAGCCTGAATTATAATAAAGATCCTAGATTTGTATTCCTCATATAAGAACCTTTCATTCAAATACCAGCATGCCTATAGTTCCAGAGAGAATATCCCAGGTCAGCAGCTTTTCTCGGCGCGCATTGGGCACATTGCGCCCAACGCGCGCCGAGATAAACTGTTGACTCACTCCACAATTTGGCACTGAAAGAGTTAAGCACCTCTTGGCGACCAGATCTTGTTTTAACGATGTGTAAAATCTGGGTGTTACTTAAGAAAATACGCTTAAATACATTCAGTAGCTGTCCATTCTTAATCTTAGGTTTTTGCTTTCAGTTAACGTAACACTTACAGCCAACACTCTTGAAAATTCATGTGCATTTGTTTGAAATATCCTTAATCATCCATGCTACTCTTTCTTCCTTACAAGTATGAGTGCGAGATCAGGCAATGTGTGTGGCAAGAATATTGTTTGAATTGCCACGTGACCTGGAGCAATGAAGCTGTCGCTCAGCTGGATTATCGTAAAACTCATGGAGTTCAAATTGACTCCAGGCTCAAATTTAATGAGCATTTCGATATAGCTACAAGAAAGTCCAAACGGACAATTGGAAGTTTCTGCAGGCCGGGCAGATTTATGCCGTCTAATGCCCGGAACACCTCGCTCAACACACCCATTTTCTTGCATAGTGCTATACTAATATCTGGAGTATCAACATTTGCAAACAGAACCTCAGAAAACTACAAAAGTTTCAAACCAGGCCGACCAATATTGTTTTAGAATGTGTTTTCAGAACACAATTTAGGATGCACTGTTAACAGCTAGTGGATCAGTATGAGGCACAGGTTGTTTTACCAACATTGTATTTTGCTATAGATGATTGCCAGTTATAATAGCCCTGGCTACGTATCCACTGTTTTCACTCCGACGTTCTTCATACTCGACCTTAATACAAGTCCATTGAATTTATTTCAACTACTCCCACACCAAATCTTTAGATGTTGCTAGCTCCAAAATCTGTGACACTCTCCTCCACAATATTAGTGATAGCCAGTCATTATATAGTTTCTAAGAAAGTGTGCTGAATTATAAAGTCGTTAATGTTTAGTGCTTCTAGACACAGCTGCACATTCAAAATACATAGCTTTGCTCCATGGATAAAGGCGCTATTATAATTTTGACCCATTGGGTCCTATTCCGTTTGTATCTTTGTATTGTAGCACATAGTGGAACCCTCAGTCTTTCTCAAAGCCATGTTGCTAGGACAGATGCAGGCACTTTGCTAAAATCGCGTATGGTACTGCTGACCTTTGTAGATGTAGACACTTATGTCACTGAACCAACACTCAAGGTAACTTGCTTAGGGCATTGGGGTTGTGTTGATTCGTAGATGCAGGCCCACCGAAGGTTCACAAAAGGTAAAAGAAAGGATTAAAAAAGAGACGCAGAACATGCTGAAAAAGTTAATTTAAGCATACGTGACCTAGTAGTCCCCACATTTGGAATTATGCAGGATAAAAGGTGCCAAGAGAAAATTGTTCAAATGAATTCCTTTCTCAGAATTTCAATTCGAATGAATTATTCCCAGTGGTAAAACAACATTTAAGACTCAAGCCTGGACTAAGTAGTAAGACTTACGCTGTCTATGATGAGATCTTGCATCTCGTCTGCATTGCCGACAGGGCTAAATAATTTAAACATATTTTGTCTCTTCACTTTTTGAGCTATCGGTTACGCCTGCAAAATAGAGTAAATGACCATCCGATTTGTACGACTAGTGTTAAGGCTATTAATGCTGCGGCCATCGATTAGATGCCGCCAAAATGCAAGACATGGGAACTTTCTCATAGTTTAAAATTTTGAAGAATGTTATGACGGTATACATTTTTTTCTTAAAAGTGTTACACTTCAGGAATATGGAGGTCTTAGTGTCCAAAGCCATGCAAACAAATTCGAAAAGACGAATGCCTTGCTGGTTTGACGCATTTTGCTTAACTCATGCATCTTTGATATACTACGTAAACATTATATTTCTGCAATGCTCATCAGTCGCGCTGTTCGTGTTGCTATCAATTTTGACTTTGAAGTTCCAACAGAATGCAAACATGCCTGGCTGTCTGTATCAAAGAGACCACCAATTTTGCAGCAGGCATGTCATCAGGTAACCATACAAAGGATCGGCGTATAATTGAAATTTTGCTTGAAAAAAGAATCTATCACCACGGAATCCTTGCAATTTCCCCAGAGATGACGATTTTCTCTAGAGTCTAGCCCACTGACAAAACAACAAGAGGGGTGCGATTGGCAGGGTAAACTAACAGGTCATGGTATATTGTCAATGGACGACGTTGGGCAGAAATTGAAACGGAACTGTTGAGCCATACATTGAGTTTATTTCACGTTCTGTCGCTTGTGTGTGCAAAAACTTGGATTGTCAATTGTAATATTGGAAATTCAAATGGAATCCTTATCCGAGTAAAGATAAGCTTTCCAGACAGCCAAGTACGTTCGTGCTCTCTTCACACTGCTGAACGACAAGTATCATTACCGTGGCAAAATGTAATTCATTTTTATATAACCATTGATACAAGAATGGTAAAACACTGTATTAACCATTCGTTAGCTCAGGCATATCATTACTCCTTTACAAGCTACGGAATAAACGTTATTTAAGGTTATCAGTAACTACAGTGGAACCTCCCAATTAAGACAACCTAACGGACTGAAAAAAAATGTAGTCCTAATAGGGGACTTGTCTTGATGGGGATATAATTTAATGAAGGATAAACAAAAAATGGGTCTGTAAAGTGGTGGTCTTAATATGAAAATGGCCTCTTTATGGAGGTGGTATTCATTGGAGATTCTACTGTATTTTCTCTCAGCAACTGACGTTTTCACAGAGTTAAAGAGTTCTTCGTCACTGGAAGAGCTCTTGACTTTCTAGCAGGTTATTGCACTATAGAGATTTGCTCTTCAGGAATGCTCCTTTGTGATATTTATCAAAATTGTTTTGATATACATCAAATGAACATACAAAGGGACAAAATCATAATGACGCATCCACACACTGTGGGCATATTTAATTCATTTCTGAATTGCTTACAATATTGCCATTATGGAAATATTGTGTATGACGAAGAGTGCAAATATAGATCTACAAATCAAGAGATGTTTGTTAATTCAATACAACAAGTCTTATTATAGTATACGACAAAAGGTTTTTTTTTGCAGTGATTAAGCAAGAACCTATGGCTTTATTGATGGATGCTAAGTATGTGCATCAAAATAAAATCTCATATTAAGAACTATGTTTATTAGCCTTTTTGCATTTTGTATACCGACCCTCCATTGAACATCCACCATGCCTACAATTGCAGACACCCTAAGAATGACTAAGATCAACAGTTTTCCTCGGGATTTGGGTGCATTACGCCCAAAGCATAGCGAGTAAAGCCGCCGAGTCAATCAAAAGATGACGGGGAAAGAGTTAAATGTCTTGCATAACATAATCATGTGGGGGAAGCGATACACAATGCATTTCTTCTGTTTGGCACGAGTTAAATCCTGCGCATTAAAATTAAAGTACAAGTATTGGTACAATTTCCTGGATGCATGCGGTCTGAATCACAGAGGCTTAGTCTTAAATTAAGTGAGCCAGTGTTGTGCGTAAGAGAAAACAACTTCCATGTCTAGAGGGAGAAATATTCTGTGACACATCCCTGAAATTACCATTGCCTTCAAAACCTTTTCGTGCTGAACTAATCTATGCATGTTGGGCTCGGCTAGGAATGATCACGGCAGCACGTTCAAGCAGTTTATTCTCATTCTTTTTTCAAATCATATCCGTGCCTTCATTTATACGACAAAAGGACTGGTTTAATCTACATATATGATTTCTTTGACTTTATTGTTGCTTAACCCTCAGAAGAATATATTTCAAAATCTAATCAAAAGGTTGTGAAGACAATGGGTTCAACTTAGAGTATTCTTTAGGATTCTCCCTGCCTGCAGTTTTGATCATCTACGGTCCATTCACAAGGTTCGTTTTACAATCTGAATTATTGTTTTAAAATCTTTCTTTTAAAAATATTATCATTACTAAAGAATCCTCTAGGTTTTCTCTGATGTTTTGGTCAGCAGAGGGACTGTATTGGATATCATTTGGCATATTCAGCAAAAATCTGATTACTGACTTTCAAAGTATGTTCTTGCATATTTTCATACCTGCTCCATGTGGTTGTTTAGTGCATGATCCAAATATTTGGAAAGCGATTTGGCGAATAGACGGGAACTAATTGCTAGGAAAACAAGCCTAGGCTCTCATTTCACATCTCCGGAATCCTGCAATATTCTTCCAACAAGTTTATTAGCTTCTGTCGAACATTAATGAAATTAACAAAATGATCTGAGTGGTCTTTCTCATTCAATCACATAGATTTAGCTTGTAAATTGTAACGTTTACAACAGTTCACGTTTCTCGTGATTCCTTTCAAGTGAATTATACTAAGAGGCCCTTTTATGCAAGATCATCAATCTAAACGCCAAATGTCATATCCATTCCCGTTCACGCCGCATAAAAGCGCTCAGATGTCCCATCTTCTCCATTTTAATGCAATATCTTATATTCTAAAAAGTCACGGAGTATTGTTGTATAGGTGAAACATATCAGAATTACATGCACCAGGTCAAAAACTATTACCGTATCGAAGATGTGTGTTTTTTTTTTTTTCTTTTTTTTTTTTTTGTATCCGTGGTCAAGTCCGACAGGGCAGTGCGCCAGGAACTATTGAAATATAGACTGAGACTCACACCAACAACGTTGCCTGGCGTCATCAACAACAAATCTCCAAATTGATGAAAAATAGAAATACGAGTAAGTAATGTTGTACTGGATGGAACAAAATTTTTTCATACCGTAACAAAATCAACATTTTCAGTTTCTTTTACAGCCAGATTGATAGATTACCAGTTAGCTCGTTGTGGCAGTTAGGCCCAAAGGCTGGCCTTCTTTTCGGGCAAGTTTATCAGCTCTAAGAATTTGAAATAGATAAAAGGAAACAATAACTGCGTGTCTGTGTATTGCAATCTGACGTCGTAAAGAAACAAAGCTAAAAGTTAAAATAAAATAACAGGGTAATTTATGACGACGTAAATTGCCAAAGATTTAGTCAACCAGCTATCCTTATAAACTATTAATCAAACGGATGGCGGGGAGGGCCTTAGTCTGTCACACGCACATTTGCACATTTGCCATACCACATATGCTAACCACCAGGAAAAAAATTATGAATTTAAATGCGTGATTTTAAGCAAACGCACAGGAGGAATAACAAAATAAAATCAATATTAAAAAATTACTCAAAATTGACAGTAATTTCTCAAATGTCACAACCTGACACATTACGTTGATACACTGACTCAGGGTTGGCAGTGAAATAGAGCTTAATTGTTTGAGGAGTAGGTGTCATCATGGAGTTTGTTTTGCATGTCTAGTGCAGGATGTACATTGCTGCAGTCCTTGTTAGAATTTCCCTTGGTTTGTACAGGTGGTCTAGCTGCAACTGATTATTTTACAATCACTGGGACTGAATATAATGTCCCACCTTGTTTCCACTACAGTTATACACGGGCGGGTGGCCTGACTAGGATAAGATGCCCAGCTAGAAAGGGTACATATTGATTCAGGGGTAAGTCACATTATTCTTATCTGAACCTGTACTATACAGATTTAGTAATTATGGTTTGTTTGACAGGTATTGTTCATTCATAATGAAGCTTTGCATTTATAAACAAAACTTGACGTATTTAGCTAATTCATCATTTGCCACGTTCTTATTTATTCTTTATTATGCGGGTTGTCTTTGCTGAATATTTAGCTTAGACAAGGAGCTGCTACTCAGAGAGACATGTACAATAATAGACTCCAAAACATGCTGAGTAGTTACCCGCTGAAGGCCCTTTAATTTATTTGGGCTGATACTGCCTATGTCAAAATTTTACAGAGGAACGTGTGCAATATGGACAATAGTAATTCCGTATGTATACAGGTTAGACAGGGACAGGTTAGCTTATGGAGAGAAAAGAGTTCGGACTGCGGACTGCGGAATAGGGTAATGACTATAAGGAAGTGGTTCTGGGCAAAAAAGACACAAATACAAAAGTGAAAAAAAGGCTTGAACATCTTGATAGGGCCTCAAATCAAATTTCATTTGTCTGCTGATAAAAAATTCCGATTCCGTAAATGATGTGTCCTCCAAAGAACCTGACAAATTTACAAGCAAACCACACATAGCTTAAACACAACCAGACATGAAATGAAACAATCTTAGATTCGTGAAAATAATCAATTTGCTTTCAAAAATCTAGGTAAACTATGAAAAAATAAGCATGAATGATGCTGATAAAAAAGAATGGATTATTTTATAACTTTAACCACCACATCATATATTTGAAAAAAAAAGAACCTAGGTGAGCCAAGATAAGTAAAGGATTTCTGCAGGTTCCAAAAACAATTTGAAAAAAGACATTTGCAAATAACATGTGTTGATTTTCTATTCGATTTATATTGTGTGATCAAGGAATGGGTTCCAAAAGTGCAACTGCGAAACAAAACATACCCTGCGTGGTATGATAATGACTTAATCTGTCTTAAGAAAGAAAAACAAAAAGCTAGGAGAAAAAGCAGGAAAACAGGTCATCTCGATCATAAGTATGCCTTTTCGGAGACAAGAAAAGCATTCAAGAGCTTAAGGTAACTCAAATACACTGACTATATTCAACAGGTAGAAGAGTCAGTTAATGGAAATTCAAAAAGATTTCATCATTCGTGAAGGCAAAATACAAATGTGCAAACGTCCCGAGCCAAGTAACTCATGGGACTAAAAGTGCTACAGATCCGCAAGGCATAGCAGAACTTTTCAGTGACTTTTTTTAGTCTGTTATGTCAAAGCAGATCTTATGAACCCTGCAGAATTACCAGAAATACCCATCATACACAGTCAATCACTATCTACAATTCATACTGAGCTTCAGTCCGTTGTGAAAATACTTAAATAGACTGATCAGCGCAAAGCGTGTGGTGCTGACAACATATCTGGTATTATTTTTAAAAACTGTGCGGAACAGCTTGCTGTTCCACTGACTGTTATAATTAAAAACATGCATCAGCACAGGGGTTTACCCCGACAGGTTCAAACAAGCCAACGTTATACCGATTTTCAAGGCTGGCGATAAACATGACGTCAGCAACTACCGCCCGGTTTCACTTCTACCTTTATTCTCCAAGGTGCTTGAACGTATAATACGCGACTAGATATACCCTGTTGTGGAAGGTCATATCAGCGAATTTCAGCACAAATTTGTTAAAGGGCGATCAACGGCTACTAATTAAGTATCATTTGTTGATGTTTTGTCGAAATCCATATATTCAAAGAAGCCAGTAGACTGCATATATATTAACTGTGCTAAAGCTTTCGATACGGTAAACCGTCAACTTTTTCTCCACAAACTCCAAGCTTATGGTCTTGGAACCCTACTCAAGCTTTTCCATTCTTAACTCCAAAACAGGAGGCAATGTGTTACAGTCAATGGTTTCGCATCTCGTCATTTTCATGTTCCTTCAGGAGTGCCACAAGGATCCATTCTTCGTACTTTGATATTTGTAATATTTGTAAATGACCTCCCGACTGTTCTACAACACAGCCAGATTAGTATTTATGCAGATGATTCAAAGTTTTTTTTCGTGAAGTCACAAGTATGAATGACTGTTTTCTATTGCAGGACGATTTGATGAGCGTATACAGGGGGTGTGTATTGTGGAAACTGTTGTTGAACATCCGTAAATGTCACGCTATATCTTTCACCAATAAGAAAATGTGATAATGTTTGACTACATGCTTGATGATCAAAGCTTGGGAAGAATACATGAAATCAAGGACCTTGGTGGCACTCTCAAATCGAACCTGAATTTCAAAAATCATGTGGATGCCGTATATGCAAAGTCTTTCAGAATGCTCGGGCTGATAAAAAGATCATGCGGTTCTTTTTCTTCTATGAGCGCCCTGAAAACTCTCTACATATCACTAGTAAAGAGCAGACTTGAGTATCGTTCTGCTGTGTGGTCTCCTGAATGTCAACATATGTCTGAGCGTATAGAGAACATCCAGAGGAGTTTTATAAGTTATGTATGTTTTAAAAACTTCAGTTTATTACCCAGGAATAGGAAACGTACGAGCGTGCAGGACGCTCAATTTACCAATGTTAGGTGAGCGGAGAAAGGTTTTAGATCTGACTTTTTTTTTACAGGGTAGAATCTCCGCTAAGTACGATTGTTCGTATCTACTTGCTCAAATCCCTTTTTATGATCCTCAAAGTTTAGAACCACTCCTCTGTTTTTAATTCCTAGATCACGAATCAATGTCAGAAATTTTAGCCTCCTGCCAAAAGCACTCAGGACTTTTAACGCTGTGCCTAACTTGGAAATCTTTTCGACCTCTGTCAGTTTTAAAACACAGGTATCCAGTTTCTTTTACGGTTAATTCTGAAAGTTGGACACTCTTTACATTTTAAGTATTTATTGTGTTTTTTACCTGTAATATTCTATGTATTTACATGTATATATGTTTTACTGGGTCTGTCATTGGGCCTGTGCCTGTTGACCCAGGGATGAAATAAATAAATAAATAAATAA
This sequence comes from Hermodice carunculata, assembly GCA_964020975.1. Taxonomy (NCBI): domain Eukaryota; kingdom Metazoa; phylum Annelida; class Polychaeta; order Eunicida; family Amphinomidae; genus Hermodice; species Hermodice carunculata. The sequence goes on along the minus strand of OZ026612.1, from coordinate 69,914,654 downwards.
ATAAATGAATGAATGAATGAATGAATGAATGAATGAATGAATGAATAAATAAATAAATAAATAAATAAATAAATAAATAGTCTCGAATGAACGCAATGTGGCAAAATGAATTAACAAGTCATTCTCTTTGAATATAATATTAAGTCCTAATTCACTTTATGCAAGGTCTATCAAAGAATTAAATTTTCAATACATATTGTTTCATCTTACATGCATCGAACAACTTAAACTATAGGTCCCAGTTAAAATACCATAAACAGACATAAGCATAAGACCTTGTACAAATAAGTCCTCGGGAGTTTTAATTAAAAGAAATGCGATTGTTGAAGCGCCGGTGCCCGCAAGTGCTGAATGCAATACACAATAGCATTTCAAGTTAACGTTAAGTCACATGTTCAACATCGTGTAAAGGTTTGGTAATTGTTGGTAAGTGGCATGTTCAGCATTAGGTACAGACTAAGTACACGTTTGATTTTGGAGCTCTTGCCATGACGTTTAGAATGAATTAGAATAAGCTTTAGCAGTACACAGCTACTGGCCAGGGAGCTTAACTGGTGGAATATTCAGTTTGCGTTTAAAAACATCCAATTTTATTTATATAATTACATCATCTACTCAAATGTGCAGAAATATCAAAATCAAAGTTTGTGGAATTTTATTCGATTTGCGTGCCATCAGAAACCCAACTTCAAAGAGAAGGCTGTGCAGCAGGCAACATGCAAAGCCAAAGTGTATACAACAACGACCCAGGGGTAATTGGTTAAACACGCTTAAGACTGGGCAGGCTAAGTCCACCGAGTCGTGAAAACAATAATTTATAATTATATGGTATATTTAAAGTGAAATCGAAACAGGAACCCTTTAGTCGGTTAATTAATGAAAAGCCTTAACACCGTGTGCATAGTTTATATACAGGATGCACTCATGAATGATCAGATGAGAAACAGCGCGTACAGACCAATGTTACGTGAAGAGACCTGAGGAGTTACAGGTAAAAATGTATGAAACATAAGGTAAGCTCGCCATTGAACTAATGTATTCTTGGTTGTGCCTGTAAAGTGTAAAATGCAACGACGGAACGTTTATCTCATTCTACGAAGACAGCCAGGGGTGTGCAAAATATTGCTCATGTTGCAGATAAAGATCCTGTCTTGAGAGTAGATAGGCCAATCAGCACCCCGAAAGATATAATTGTTTTCTGTGACTTAAAACTGGCTTCATGTTGTTCTATTTGACATTTTTCTGCAACAAGTAGACGAAACATAAAATTCTGATTTACCGAGTTAAGAACCAAAGTTGTTACAATAAATGCGCCCTTTTTACAGACCAACTTGGATCCGTTTATCATTAGTGCTAGAACAATTTGGAGTAACTTTTATGCACTCATGTGCGAGTTCAACTCCTGAATACCAGTGGACAACACTAGCGGCGAAAGACAGAGTTAATTGTGTGACAAATACAACCGGACCGTACACACATCGGTATACAAGAGTGCATCTGGTTCTGATGAATGCTCTGTGCGAATGAGAGAAGCACACTTGCATGATACGATGGATTTCTGCGACGGGACAAATTTCCTCGAAAAGAATGTATAAAGGGGGAGATTACTATCTAGGTGATAATGAATAAGAGTCTTCAATTGATTTAACATGCGAGAGACAAGTTCCTGCCTCATTTGACACATCACACCGAAAACTGGACTTCTTTCTTTACAGAGTTAGCTTTTTCCAACCAATAATTGAACTCTGATTTCATTTTGGACAGTTCCACCAGAAATAATAGGGTCCTTAAGGCAGAATGTAGAAGACATCACAGAAATCTCATCCATATTGTTACTTTTTGTCTATGGTAAACCTACACAAAGAGCAGAATATTGAAGACATCTAAGAATACCCAGTCCTATATTACTTTTGACTCATGTAAACATACACAAAGAGCAAATCCCTCGAGTCAGTGATAGCTGTCTTTCTGATATATTGCTGCCATTTGCTCTTTCAAACCATCTAAACATATTACGAGGAAATCCAAGACTGGTATGAAGAAAACAAACTTCAGTAGTTGTTCTTAGGCAACGTTGACTGCTGCACGTGGCCCAAAAGGCAGAATTCTATCAATGAAGATATGACCTGTCCAGGCAAAACATTACGAATGGCGATTATCAAGATCACTTAGAATTTGCATACTTAAGGACAAGTAAGACACAAAAAACATTTGCATGGCCGATTTTGAGATTTTCACGGTTTTTACAAGATTAATGTCCTTTCTATTAGTTGTCAAAATTTCAAGCTTTTAACTAAAGTAGAAATATGAGAAAAACGCCAAAAGCCACACTGGTATGTGGACATCCGAACGTCCATGTGTCAGTCTTTTGATTTTCAGCTGCCAAACGGAACAATGCCACCCGTCAATCATACTTAACAGCATGTCACGTGGCTGCAGGTAGCAACGGCCCATGGAAAAAGGAGAGTGGTGACACGGCGGCAATGCGAAATAAGGCGGCATGCCAAAACTATGAATGTGGGCAGGGAAAAGATGCTAACATGGTAACATATAGCCTTAGTGGTTTACTTTACAGTTATCTTGCTTGTTTTGCGTTCTAATGAAGGGAGACTTTAAATATTCAAGAGGAGCGGGAATCGTCAGACGATGTCCCTTCAAAGGCCGTGCCGCGATGGATTACCGCAGTGGTCCTGCACACCAAAGACAGGTGGGGAAAAACTGGCACTTTAATCAACAATACCCACGTACATAATATTTTATCGAAACCCTAGGATGAGGAAATAAAAGTGCAAATAAACACATCGAAATAAGCATAAACGTGAATAGCAGAGAAAACACACAGAATAGCGTTACAAAACTCAGGTTGGAAAGGGAAATGAAACAAGCTAAGTAAAGTGTACAGACAAGTCTAACAAGTTAATTACATAAAGTATACAGATAGGAGTAAATACAATAAAATAATATCCCTTAAAACGGGATGAAGAGGTGGGGGGCTGAAGACCAAACCAGCCATCCGTGCACTGACCACGAGCGGCCGTAGGCTGCCCCACCGAAGCAAGGCAACACAAGGGTGCACGGTTGGCCGAGCTGCAACACGCTCGCCTTTCACCTCTGCGGCCCGGGTTCGATTCACGGCCGGGGAAGCATGTGGAAAGAGTTCCTACCACTCTGACTGTGCACGGTGGATTTCTCCGAGTCCTTCTGTTTCCTCCACCAAACATGTGGGTAGGAAGTATACGCCACCATCTGAGTCATGGAGAGTGATTAATACAGGCTTGGCCTGTTTCGCAATCCATGTAAAAGATATGGGTCTATACTAAGGCAACACAACTTTCGTTGCCAGGCTTGAGGTCACGGGGCCCGAAGGGCTGCCTCCATGACGTCACACTTTCAAACCAGACTGTCGCTGTTGCCGTTTGACAGATCGCTGAATAATGTTTTCCGTACTTAAAGGCTCTTTTATTCATATGATTGGCCAAGAATTGATTGACAACCTCCCCAAATGTTCAGGGACGATGTTTAATACGTTTTTTTAAAAAACAAATATCAGCTCAACTTGAGCAAATGGTATTGTTTCAGAGGCAAATGATCAACATCAAAGGCCTTTGAAGCTTGTTTTTCTCAGAAAGGATGATAGGACGAGAATCCCACCTAAGAATGGTTATTCCAAGAAAACGGCTGGGCGAAATTGATTCCGGTTAACGGCTTTTGATTGTGTAATGTCTGAACTGCAAAAAAGATTCAGCGATTTTCTAAATTTTGCTTCGTTTTATGGAATGAAGAAAATGAACATCCTGAACATCAAAGGGGAAATTGAAACGTCAACTTTTGAGGATGGATAACAGAAAAACCAAACCAAACATTAAAAATCGCAGGGTTGTTTTTTTGTTACCACTATGTCAGGATTAAGATGTAATTGTCATACTTCCAATTTTTTTGTCCCGTATTTAGGTGTCCATAATGTTAATTGTCGAATAAGGAATTGAAAGTTGACCGCGAAGCATCCACCCCATAAATGTCAATATAAGTCACTTATTATGTGTGGTAAAATCATAATTACACTTGCTTTCTAAGCTACAAGCTGTAATATTAATCTGTCTCAGCTGAAACATCAAAAGTTGAAAGGAAATTAACCTGACAACTTGTTGTGATTGAAGTCCAGTATCCGGTTCCTCATGACTAAATAACATACTATCTTGACCGTTTTCATTTACATATCATTTTGAAAGGAAAAAAGGTAACACCCTCGTTGCTATTCAGATTTTTTTCTGGAACAGATAGTTGTACCTTGCCATACTTGATGAAAGTGTCACGCATGTGGAATCTATATTAAAAAGCAGTACCAGATTACAAAGTGAAGGTATATTGACATTACAGTTTAGTTGACCTCCATACTGTTTTGTCAAGAAAAAAAAATACAGAGATGTATCACATATTCTGTTAGTTTCAAACGTCAAAATCAGTAAGGCTTTCAGTGACTACATTGACAGATGAATTGCCATATTCGAGAGCTACTAAAGCACCAGGTTTACATCGAAATCTGACATGCTTTTAATTCTCAATTTCTAAACAGCATCATCTGTGCTGCTTACAAAATCTGTAAAACAACATCGTACATCTATATCTGGCAAAATATATTTCGCAGCATTGGATACAAATGTTCACGAATAAAAGGTCGTACACTTTGTTAATACCATAATTGACGTACGGATAAAGACACCGATGCCAATGTCGGGCACATATTAAAGGATAGGCCTGATGGGGGACTTAATGAGATTTCTTCTGCATTTAGTTAACTTTTATGATATCCTAGTAGGTGATCTTGAAACATCAAGGTATATCGGTCTGATACTTTATAATGATGAGAACAGAAAATAAGATATTATTTCTTAACTGATAAAGTGAGTCTATTTGAGTGACGCGTTTTTTGTTTCAAGGACCCGTCAAAATATTTGCGATAATGAGATGCTTCGGGAAGGGCCAATGTCTAAAATAAAGTAAGATGCATAACATCCGGTATTTCTTCCCCTTTACAAATCCTGTGTGTTTCTATCGTTCGTTACAAATTGCTGTCGGATTGACAGGGCTTACTTGTCCTACCACAAAACTATTGGGCCTGGGACACTGACAGGCCAGATAACCGAACTGTCAACCTGATGCAACACTTCCAATGTTGTGCAAAACCTAAGAATCTATATCCGTGAAATCTTTACCCCTTTCCCGATTTCAAAACTCAATCATCGTCAGAACGGCCACATATTAACCGAATACACAGCTGCACCGATGCACGTAGGCTGCATATTACATTAAGTATTGCAAATATTTAAATTTGTGCCTCGTAACTATGGCCTTGACATCTGACTTGGAAGAAATATCTTTAAAGGTCAAATACCAAATTAAAATTAGCAACGAATTCTAAGTTTTAAACCTGAGTTTGCAGAAATGAAGTATAGACATCCGTAAGGATTCCTAAAAAAGCTGAAGGTTTCAGCGTTTGAAGTTTCACATTCATGGCTAACATTTCCCTGGTTCACGTGCTGAATGGAACGCTGCCGGAATGTTACTATTGTTTTACAGTGTGGATCATTGCGGCAAAATGCGATCAGAGCAAACAACCACATAGCAAATCCAGCCACGAAACCAGAAGTACCTATTTCTTTTTTGTCCGTACCTTCGTTACATCCTGCACATTTTATCTGAATAAGCACCCGAATTTTTATTCTTAGCACGTCCCCAAGTATCCGATGAAGCCACATAAAATATGCAAATTGCAATATAGTAAAATGCCCACTTCATGATTTTTTCATTAAATATATAGATTCATGCTGCTTCGAATAATGTATAGTGATGCGAAAATGTGAGTGTGGCAGCGCACACACACACACACACGCGCATACATATATATGTATATACATAGTGAAATCTCCCTATTAAGACCACCTACGGGACTGGAAAATGTGGTCGTAATGGCGGTAAAATTTAATTAAGGAAAAACCAAGACTGGTCTCTGAATTGGTGGTCTTGATATATTGAAATGGTCTCTTTATGGAGGTGGTCTTAGTTGGAGATTCTACTGTATATATACATATAACTTCAATTACATTTAGGACTACCTCCGGGAAGAGACCAATTCTGCATAGAGATAACATTTTTCACTCCCTCCGGTTACTCTTCCTCTAGACTCCCTGTGTATATATATATATATATATATATATATATATATATATATATATATATATATATATATATATATTGTGTGTGTGTGTGTAGTGTGTGTGGAGAGAGACAGAGAGAGACAGAGAGAGAGAGAGAAAGAGAGAGAGAGGGAGAGAGAGAGAGAGAACCATAGGTTATATTTTTCTACACTTCAGCCCTTTTTTGTTGTTTATTTATTTGGTTGATTTACTAAAATATAATCCATTTGAAACATTGTGTTAATTTTATATCCTCAGTAGTGAATGCATAGTGCCCTTGGGCCCAGGTAACATGAAGAATTTTGAAGCTACAACCTGGAATGTCAACAAAGGCAAGTAGGAACATTTTGCCCATGAGAAATCTAACAGTTCCATTTTTTTCCTTTCGGGTTGATTCAGGTAAAGCAAGCCATAGAAGAGACTGAGGCATTGGTTTTTATGTACCGGCAATCACAATTTTCCATGTATACCCTTCAGACATTTATAATGGTTTTGTAACTAGATCATATTGAAACTCTTTCGTTGGCGACAAGAGACAGGGACGAGTTGGTGGTGCCAAGTTATTTCCGACTTCCGGTGAAGTACGCCTGCAAAAAATGCAGTTTGAACAAGCTGTAAAATGTCCACGACTTTCTACACAGGTCGGCACACATAAAGGTTACCGTATCACATTTAAGTAAGGTCGGATTTTAAAGCTACGCATATTAAACTGATGAAAGTATAAAAAAAGACGCCCCATCGCGCAAAAGGGTTTTTATGAGACATCATTTCACTATAGCTTTGCTTCAATTAACTAGGCAAAGCGAAGCGTACTTGGGAACATAATTATGTCTAATACAGTGTAACCCAAGTTTTCCCCGAGAGATCATGTGCCAAACAGGCTAGAAGGCAAGTAAAATCGCTGTAGGCATTTCATTTTCATATATTCTAACTTGATCTTTGTCAAAATATCTGAAGAAAAAACTTTCAAACTCCCCTTCCGTCCAAAATAATAACGCAACTTCAGCTCAAATTGTTAAAACACCTCGTAACAATATGTGAGGTCAATATATACTTGTTTAGAGGCTAACTCACATTCGGTCTTCCAGGAAACATTGTAGTTTAACACGCGTTTGGAGGAATAAAAGATTTTCGCTATGTGAGTATGATTAACGATCCTCTGTACCAGCCCAGATCCAGAAACTAGGACGCTGTGCTATCTGGACTGTTGAAATCAACGAGGACCATATTCACAACGGCCGCATGACAAAGATGATTGATGGAATTGTTTCCTTATGTCTTAGCGACAGCTTTATAATCAGAAACAAAAACACAACAGAATGATGGAATGATTTAAAAATTGGGGCAGAAATATGGATAAAACATGTGGAAGTTTGTCTATTATTACATTTAAAACGAAGAGGTCTGCACCTGGATTGGCATGGCAGAGCGGTTTTGGCGATGGCTACTTATAGTGTGTTTTTTCGGTTTCGAATCCCTTAGGTTTCTTGCATTTCTTTCTTTGTTTGTTTTTTTTTTTTTTGGTGGTTTTGCTTGGGAGTGTTGAAGCTTTTGACATACATGGCATGCGAGCCACATTTGAAAGAAATAATCTATCTATCTCTCTATCTATCTATCTATCTATCTATCTATGGATCTATCTGTCTGTCTGTCTGTCCGTCCGTCTGTCTGTCTCCGTCCGTCCGTCCGTCTGTCTGTCTGTAGGAATTTTGTGACTTCATGTACTTTCCCGTTGATATTGATGTTATTGTAAGGAATGTTTTATTATTATTATTATTATTATTATTATTATTATTATTATTATTATTATTATTATTATTATTATTATTATTATTATTATTATCATAATTATCATTGCATTGTTACAAAAATGTTAAATTCTTTTATGGAGAATGAGTTGTTGCTGCATTCTTGCATATTGTGCATTTTTCATTCATTTATTTTGTTGGATATTTCTCAGAATATATATACCAATTATTTAAACTACTCTTATATTAATTATTTAAACTACTCTTTCAAGAGGATTTGATGGCCCTGAAAAGCGCCTTGGAGAGGCACAATGAATTCATTTCATGTACATTTTCAGAAGTCATTCATCACCGCTGTCACTGTCTGATGATCCCTGTCGCCATTGCCATCCTCCCTCATTCGGATAAGCAATGGGTCCACTGAGCCTTCAATGATACCTGACGACACCGTCAAATCCTCCTCTATCCCAGCTACGTTTTGACCTGCCCGAGAATGAGTGTCGCCTGCCAGCTTTGGGAAGCCCTGTATGGCGAGAACCTCCAGTTCTTTCTGTTTAAATGTGCTTACAAGTGCCGCATAACTCTTACACGTGTCCCGTATCGCTCACTGGAGTAAGTTCACAGTAGCGTGGAGGCAATCTAAAGACTGCATGTCTATAGAGACCGACTGTAATATCAGTTTAGAAGGCAAAGTTGCCCTTGTGTGACTTCACAAAGTTGTACATTTCCATTTTACTGATGTCAAGGAGGCAATGACAATGCATTGTTGTAGCTTGCATTGCCCATGACGGTGACAGAGGGTTCATCAGGCGATTTAAAAACCAATCGTTAAGGGTTGTCTCATTCACCTAGCCATGGTATTGCCGTCAGCTCTTTTTTTGTCTGGAAAACCAGTTGACAGTCCTTAAGAGTATCACATTTGTCACAACCAGTACAAAAAAGCAATGGTTCTCTGGCCTCTGTTTGCAGTGATTTTTTTACGGTAGGAGTGGACCGAATCTGCCACAGACTTGAGACTGTCGCTATCCCGGGAAGCGGAACTGTACATCTGTATGTTGCTGTACCGAACAGGTTAACTTAGGTGTCTTACCAAGTAGCCATCCCTTTGAAACGGCCGTATCTTCCTGATGTAATTCATTTCTTTTTGCTATGGTAGCAGAGTCTTGCTAGATTAACCTCTTTATGCTATTTGTATTCCGAAGCCTATTTTCCTCAGTGTTCAGCACAGAGTTTCTCTGGATAATAATATGTTGCTGTCTTCTCCAGTCCTCTCTGCAGCCTGAGACAGTTGGCAAATTTTCCTCTTGGTAGAACCTGTGCATTTGTCGTCTGATTAGGGCCATAGTGAACCAGTCATATAATGGCTTCTTATTCCTTTTGATTTTTCTCTTAGGAGACTTGGAGTCTGTTTTGCTGTGCTTGCCGACCCTGATAACGCTTGTCTTCGATATGCTGAGAACGGCTGCAAATGTGACTAAAACCATGTGTGTTGGAATCCATGGTTTCCCTCTTCTGTAGTCGTCCTGAAAATATTCGTGGACAGCACAGAACGCTTTACATCACATGACAAGGTTCTTCTCTCACGAGGATTTTAAAAATCCAATGGTGATCACTGACAGTAAAGCGATTGTTCCTACCTCTTTTATATGTTTCATCTGAAAGTGCACTCAGTGAGCTTCATCTTCTTTCGGAAGTGTTCGTGTGAAAGGGGTGCATTTTAACACCTTTTATCTTCAACAGAGAATCAAATATTTGGCGAGGAAAGTGCATTATTCATAAGGCCTATACAATTGTTGCAAGTCCCACAAGCTTATTGGTTTTTGATCGACAGGGGAAATTTTTGTTCCACCCAAATCCTTGGCACTTGGTCCAAACCTGAGACCAGGACATGTTGAACAGTCTGATATGCAACTTGTTTGTAACTTAGAAAATGGGAAGTGACATTTCATATTTTGATCTTTCTCTTCGTCTCGTCCGCAATATTCACACACCAATGGTAAAATGTGTAAATGAGATTTTGATATAATAATAAATGCTCAGAGAAAACGTCTTTCAAAATGACCCTTTTTACGTTGTTTGCCTGAATAAATGCGAATCAAGTGCATATAATCACCACAAGACTTCTTTTTAATCTTCTCACCTTTTTTGTTTGATAAAAAGATACATTAGGAAATTATGGGTGTTTTTCTTGTTAAAATCAGAACAACTATCAAAATAATATCTAAATGCAAAGACGGAATGCAATTTCATTGACATAGTTAATCTGATCATTATCATAAACAGTCATGTATATATTGCTGACAGAAACCTCACTGTAACCATTGGATGATTTCACTTATTGGGTACTTAAATTTCATTCATCAACTGATTAGGGGCCGACTATATTTCACACGTTTTATGGCTTACGTGATATAACGATTAAAACTTCTGTATCGTGAAATTATAAAATTTAGAAACCCAGAGAAAATAAAGTTTTTATTATCATTCTCCTTATTACATTGGTAATGTAACGCTAAAACTTTTCATCTGCCCCTACAAGAAAAAAAAAAGACTATTATCTTGCTTGTCCATCATTTTTATCACATACAAACAGACGGACGTCTCTACTATGATACACTTATGTACAAAAACATGACCCTTAGTCATAAATATCAAACCCAACAATGACAGCAAAGAGATTCTAGAGTTACCAAAGCATCAGCATTCATCTTCCAATACTAATGTGAGGAAACAAATTTCACGCCTGACGTGAGACAAGCAGTCACCACTAAAGGCAACTGGTGGTTTTAAACCGGTCCCCTCAACCTTTGACTTTATTACTTCTGCAAAAGATAAAGGAGAATTGGTAGACCTATCACTATTTGGGTTGTTCTCACTAGTTCCTCAGCTGAGTTTATAGCAAAAGTAGAAAGTAGGCCTATATCGTTTTTGTGATATCTATGAATCTGGAATATTATATAATTAATGAGTTATGTGATTGAATCACTGTTATAGAGTATCAAATGCAAGGAGTGGACTTCTACAGACGGACGGAAGAACATATAAAGTCCTAGTTAAATATTTATGTTACTGTTTTGAATTATGAGCCGCACAACCATCCCTGGTATACCAAGGACTTCAAGGAAGGAAAGAGTGAGGAAGAGAAAGAAAGAAACAAACAACGACACAAACAAACCAAGAAAACGGCTTAAAAACAGGCGAGGGAGTCGAAGCCGCAAAAGCACACGGCGGGTAGCCATCTCCAAAACTACTCGGCCATGACATTCCAGGTGCAAACGTAATAATATACAAACTTTCTTTTGTATTGCCCTTATTTCTGTGTCAATCTTTGAAATCATTCCATCATGCTGTTGTGATATTGTTCCTTAATACGCAAGCTGGTACTGACAGAAATGTCTCTGTACAATTTTAAATCAGACAACTTTTAGTTCCATTAAAAGTAAGTAGGACAATGTTTTCGCGAGAATGCTCTAAAATGGGCTGGGACATGGGATCGGTAAGCAGATACAGGGGTCGAAATGCTTTTTCCCAAATGCGTATCATACTACATTGCTTTTTGCACGATCTTAAGCAATGTGACTTAGCCTTTATCCTACGTAGACATTTATCAGGTGAAATCGTATATATACATCCAGATGTATAAAACAGTGTTATTAAAACTTATTCTAGATCCAAATAAAATAGACAGGGAAAGCGAGCCATTTTGGCTTCAAATTGCGGTCCCACTCTTTGGTCGATTTTTACTGCCAAAAGTGTTACACAATCTTTGTGTTACCCATTATACATGTATACGCAATGCAAAAAAAATGTTGTTCCGGTTAAAACAGAGCAGTATTAATGAAATTAATTTTAAATTTATATCGAATTGATGCGTCTAAAGTACAGGGAGCCTGCAGTCCATTAACACTTGTATCTTGGTAACAACGGCATGCATACAAAACTGCCTTTTATTATGGTCTTGTAGCTTGTTCCCCTTCACGATTTTATGGCGTAATCAGCTTAATCTCAGGTAAATACTAAAGCCATCTGAAACCCCTTTTTACCGATTTTGATAAAAAAAATGATTACATGTATGTATGTGGCTCGCTATATATGAATAGTCTGGCTCGTTTAATCCGAATCCTCTCGGTAAAGCGACTCACCTGCCATGTTATATTAAACTGAATATAAATATATAATAGTCACACATTTTGACTCAAACCCAGTGTGACCGGAAGTTTGGAATTGCTGTAAAATTACGGTAAAACAAACTTATCTTTTGGTTTCCTATTGAATGTATAGGCTTTTGAAAACAAACTGGCTCGCTTTACCTGAATCAGCCCTTTTGCGTTGAACACAAAAAGCTGTACATGGAAAAGGTCATTTCAATATGCATACCTCTCAATGTCCCTTTATGTTCTTTGTTCATTTGTCTGAACAGAACAATAAGATTTAAATTCTTCAACCATGTTATGCCAAAGGTCTGGGACAATTGTACAAACAATTTGTTGTCCGCAAATCAAGAAGGTCAAAACTATCCCCTACCAGATACCATATTTTATTTTTATGCGCTTCTTTTTTTTCAAATTAAACGATCCTTTATAGCAAACGTTTATCAAACATATGACACTTGGGTTGCTACTGTAAAGTTTTCATAGCAGGTAACATATCTAGTTCATTTCAAAATGTACTGTAAATAATTGCTTGCCAGCATACGGCCTTTTGTCGCAAACTCTTCTTGCGGCACATTACCGTGTTTTGTCAGTAAGTAGTCAGGTATTCAAGTGACAGACTTTTTTTTTTACAATGATTTACAGCTTGAGTCTGAACGCTTTGGAAAATTACAGCTCAGAACAGAGAAGTAATACCAGTAAAATCACAGAAAATATGTTTTGCCATTTGCTCTGTATATTTTAACTTCCATTGCATCTTTGAACCTGACACACAAATATAAATATTATCGTTCGGAACAAGCCAGAAAGCACTGCTAAATGTGTATTGACTTCGCACCGGTCAAAGTAATTCATCACAACTATATTTTTGAAGCATATATATATATATATATATATATATATATATATATATATATATATATATATATATATATATATATATATATATATATATATATATATATATATATATATCCAACACAGATAACTGAAAATGAAAATGCGTTCTGCTATGAATGCCGATTATCCCGCTTTATATTAACGGTTGAACAGTGTCAGTACTGTGTAGAGCTGCCGACAGAATACTGGTATATTGATAATCTCTAATAGCCTCTTAAAAATTTCCTGATAGTCTCGCACATGTTTCCTGAAACGCTTCGGATGTTATTATGCTGGTTTTCATTCTTTTCTTTTTGAAATGATCATGATTCACGTTTCATATGAGATTTGATACGTGACAAAGATGTCTCCCATCGTTTATCTTTAGAAAACACCTTGTAATTAGCTAACACTGTGATAGCTTGTCATAGCAACATGCAAATTGAATAGTTGAAATTCAAAAGTTTGTGAAAACATTTCAGAAAAAAACTACAAGAAATTACGTGTTTAAATTTGATGAATGTTTATCATGTGTGATTCACTGGCATCATTGTTCATATATGTATACCCGGGAAATTGCATTTTGTTACCATAGTTATTAAATAAATGATAGTCCTGTTCATAGTTCATAAAGTTAGAAACAAAATAAGGCACCTTTTAAACCGCGCAGTCATTTGTTAAATAGCACAGATACCTATCTGACGGTCCTTGTTTTAATGTGTCCATGTTTGTGATCTTGATCTATTTCTGTCGGAGACAGGCCAAACTTCATGGATGTTCTTAGTGATGGCATAAGAATTTGTAAATCTTTGGGCATGATGATAGTCTGCTAAAACGGCCAGGTTGAGGCTCAATGATTCGTTAGGGCACAGCTAGACTATTTGAGTGTTGACGCAAGGATTACTTCACCTAGTATTTTAAAATTAGCACAATTATGCTGTATAATGACTAGGGTTAAATTTAATGTGGGTAACCTTGTCCTCATTTTCAAGGTTACCTGCTTACTGGAGTGAATTATGTTTCGGGATAATGCCCACAGACTCATGTCAACTTAGTGTTTGATATTTAACATCACGACGGGTTCCCTATAAGTGGCTATTGGAGACTACACACGGATGACCCTGAATAAATACAAGGTCAAAGGCCAACTCCAATGGATTCAATGCCCACCAGGACACTTGATAAATACTGCAGGTGAGACTTTGGCATTGCACGTTATACTAGTTCACTGCAATGACTACGTTGTTTTTATATCCAGACGAGCCCCAAACCGGATGAGAATCCATTGTTTAATGTCTGACATTGTCAATATTGCAGGGTGGGGACCCCTTTAAACAAGACAGGGCCGGTGTTTTGTTTGCTTCTTCTCAGTTCTATCGTGACTAGCTTAACAGACGTGCTCCTGAGGTAGAATTCCTCACAGTACAAAACATTAATTATTGAAATAGTCCTGCACGCCATTTCTGGATTGTATCCCCGTCATCTTTGGGTTTTGTTGAAAAAAAATCTTCTTAGCGTTAAAATATATATTTTATATGTGGTATCCACGTGGATGTAAATGTTTCGCAAAATGACACATTTTGTATCAAAATTGCATTTCACTGGGCGGTATGTAATGTCATCAAAACCAACTTGTTTGTGTAAAATGTGATAGGAAAACATGTTTTCCTATCACATTGTACATTTTGGAACCTCTTGCCGAGTATTTAGTGAAGACTTAAAAAAGCCAGGGAATGTTATTGTCAGCAGTGCTGAAAATTTCACTTGAAAATTTGTTTGGATTTAATGCATATTGTATAATTCGGTGTATTTAGCAACTTAATATAAACTGTTCCATCAAAAATGCTAGCGATGTAATAAATCCGAACATTGAATCTTCCTCGTGTAACCACCTTGTCCCAAGTACTACAGCCCACACGACAGATAACTTCATGCATCTCGTCCAAGAAAACGAAAACAACTGAAGATACGTGTATCAATAAAATACGCTGTTTCATAATGTACATTGTGCAACAAATGTAACTCAGACCTAAAAGATTTATGCCTAAATGTTAAACTGTCTCACAAGAAACCTAATTGCATCTTAAGGAGGGTCAAAATGCGGTCAGTGTCCTCTTCAAATCTTGGCCATGTCTCTGTTACAAGAGATTATTATGTTCACCAGATTTCAAGCAACGCTGAGCCATTTTGAAATCAACGCTGCTTTTGAAAGTGGTTAACATGGATCAATTGATCGGATAAGAGCGCATATTTGCAAGGTCAGTGCGAAACGGCAAGGGCAGCCGACCACACAAGACCGACACGGGTAATGATTCAGCTGGCCCGCTCCAAAAGGACATGGCCAATTTCTTGGAGCAATTTGGGGGCAAACAGCACATCTGTATGTCACCTTTCTTTTTACTCTGACGTGCTTGTTCTGATATCATTTATGTACGGGAAAAACATAGAAGTAATGCGAATAAATGTGTCGCCAAATCAGCTCAGAAAAGTGCGAACAGCAGTCATGGGGCAATTGTTCATTTGTATTTATCCACCCGTTACGTACAGTAAAACCTGTCCTTGTGGACACCTCTATAATGTAGATACCTGTATAATGTTGACAGTTATGTCAAGGACCGAAAGGTCAATTTTCTTGTTAAAAACACCTGTCTATTGTGGACACCTGCCAACTGAGGACACTTTTTGCCAGTCCCAGAGGTGTCCACAATAGACAGGTTTCACTGCATATATAAGGGGAGAGAGAGAGAGAGAGAGAGAGAGAAAGAGAGAGAGAGAGAGAGAGAGAGAGAGAGAGAGAGAGAGAGAGAGAGAGAGAGAGAGAGAGGAGAATTTCTTTAATCTTGTCCAGGTATACTGAGGTGATTTTTGGGGGGTAAATTCTAATTGCATATAGCAAGGATATTTTTCTTAGGTGGTCCTGGGGGAAAGGAAAGGGTATCTGAGACGTTCTAAATTCCCTTAGGCGAATGAAAAAATAGTTTAGGACTCCCCCCCCCCCCCCCTTAAGATTAATTGTGAAATCTTTGTGGACACACGTTCAAACACAGAATAACTCTTCGTACGGCCAGGGAAACTTTCCTTGGCCAAAATTATGCACAGTTTGAAAGTCGGATAAGATATATATGGGTGCCGATGAAATCGGTACCAAAGTGAAGTTTCGGAACACTCATTACACCATCACCTAGGAAATAAGCCATATTGTAAAAATTAACGGTGCGTGTGCGTGTGCCTGCGCGAGTGCATATGTGCATTTATTTAAAATGTTTGGTGTTCAATGTTTACTGGAATTAACAAGACCATAACAATCCCACCAGCATGCTCCGGTATTGGTAATGGAATATTGAGATACATGTTAACGTGGTTCAAATTAATTTACTGTAAGCATACAATATTACCATCCGGTGTAAATACAGCCCTGGTTATCAATATCATTTATTGGGTTGGTATGGGATCATAAGCTTTGGTGTTTCAGTGCAAGGTGGCTGAAAATGAGGCTAAAATCAGCACATGAGGGCTTTTACCTTGTATAACCAATTGGATTTGGGTAGCCACCAGGTTTTAATTACGAATTAGTGAATATCACCCTCAGAATGGTTACCAGGCATTCAGTTCCTGTACAGCCAATCCGATAACAGAATTCTCACACACACCCTAATTATAAATTCATAAATATAAACACGAAGATTGATTTCCACAAGGTTGATATTCATGAATTTATAATATGGGGGTCTGTGAGGATACTGCTCTCTAAATGGCCGTACAGGAACTGAATGTCTACTAACCAGGGGTGATAGGATTATGAGCCTTGCTCTCTTTTGTCCAAATTTGAAATTATTGGACGATACCTTGGTGAGGCTGGCTAGCCTGGGACTAAGGATCTGCATTCCATAGCCTAGGCCTATTTACATCGAATGGAACTATAAAGGTTATCACATGGTGGTAGCGGTATCACCTGTGTATCAGCCCCTCGCATCCGTATCGTCACGAGACCGAAGGTCTCGTGGCGATACGGGTGCTCGAGGGCTGATACAGGGGGTGATATAGCTACAGCCATATGATAACCTATAGTTATCAACGACGGGCACAAATTACTTGCATACTAATTATACAATATTTGGTGACTTGAGACCTGCAAATACACAACATTCCATAAATTAGCGAAGATACACTCGACCAGAGGAAAAAACAAATCGGAACATTAGTGGTAAATATATCGAACTATACGTGTCATTTATTCTTACTCAATTTTAGATTTAACTTCTCATATCTTCAAACACGAAGCAACATCAGGTATTATGATTGCATAGAGTGGCATTTCTTGCGTATATCTGGTATCTGTTTGTCTGATAACAGGCACAATTTATACCTCACCTATCACTTCATATTTCATTAATTGATTTTGGTTTGACAACAGTCGAAAAATTATGATGTTGCGTACATCATTAAATGAGGGCTTTAGAATGACAGGGCGATCCAACAGACTTTGTTCTTGCACCGATATCCGTCTGTCCCTTGATAGATAGCGCAAATAACTAGCGGATGTGGATAGAACGTTGTCTTCTAGTTTGACAGCCAACAGTGGGGCAGCGTCGTTCCTGGGATCTACCCTGTCACCTTAAGTGACGCCTTGCCAGGTGAGAGTGGTGCCATGTCTGTGTACGGTAAAACAGCGAATTAATTCTGTGTTGATCCAGCGGAACAGACATGTCAAACGGCCCTCTAATTCAACAAAAGTACCATACATATTGCTAACGATGGATGGGAAAGAAGCAGTTTTGAGTTTCACATGTCTTCTTCTGTGACCCTTTTCAATAATTACTTTGTATTGGTGTCACATAAGAACTGCACCTGTAGAAAAACAGCACAGGGGCGAAAAGGTTCCTTTCACTAAAGGTGGCAGCTATGATAACATGCCTTTAGTGTCAACAGTCTTCTTGGAGGCAGTTTGCCATTAATTGGTCCGGACAGCAGGAAACGGAAGAAGGCAACATTTATAATTAATTGGACTGTGAAGGGTTCGAAAAAGACGACCATATGGGGTTACAGACTTCGCATAACCCGAACTTTGGCCACATGAACCGCGCTTGTAGTGAATGAATGAAGCTTGTAATACTTCTTTTTATATTTGTGAAACAAACAATCAATCAGTACTGAGTTAAAATGAAAAAGCAACGGTTATGAAATGATATGTTAGTTTTATTTTAGTCATGCTCATGTTCTAACTTTTAGACTGAGTGAATAGCTTTACGAATGACGATGGGATACATGATCGGATGTAATGGGTCAAAATACACGTGGACAACATGTGCACAGATACGTTAACACATAAACACACGCACACATATATATGTATATACATAATTATATATTTGCTTACATCCTACATATTCTTTAACATAATATATGGAGATTTGTAAGGCTCTTGGTCATGGCTATACGACCGACAATACAATACTTAATTTGGCAGAGCTGAGCGACACTGGGGATTTGAAAAAAAAGATGCTTCTTGCTAATATCGTGGTCAAAAAAACAAAGGGATATATGTACCTTTTCTTCGGCAGGGTAGCAAATTCACAGGCTTTGTGCTATTTCTGTTAGTGTCATTATAGCGGTTTGTGTAGAGACGCCCTTGTCTATGCAATGTCGTTTGGTCACATTTCCATGTTTTTCAATATCCTGGAAACTTAGGCAATGGTTTTGAAATTAAAAAGTTTAGTTTGCCTGAACGAGTGTGCATTGCAAAAGATAAATACGAAATACTTAATTGTGCAAAAGCCGCATGAGGTTTCCGCCATGACAGTGTCGTGGCAGCCAAAAACAGTGCTCATGGCAGCTGGAATAATATGGCAACGTTTTACATAAATGTTCTCTCTTGGGACAACCCTTAAGAGGGTCTCAAACCCACCTTTTTTTCCTTTGTTAATTTCTGCTCACGAGGAAACCGATTTCAATGTATTCCCATTAACTGACCATAGGACCCCTCATATAATTCATAATTCGTCGGTCAGAAACACTCTTTGAGCTTTCCTCGTCTGTGGAAAAGAACGGGGGGGGGGGTGTTCCAGCACTCTCGCACAGATTATAGTGTTGCTCCAGTAAAAGGTACGGAGAATAAGAACAGTTAGAAATATTAGCCGGTACGAAGTACGGAAAGTAAGGAACTTCTAGTACGCAAGTACAATAAAGAAAGCAACTTTACCTCGACACTTGGAAAAACAGTTCTTGATCCAGCATTCATCCTGGAAGAAGGAGCGTCTACCCATTTCCTTTCGTGTAATTTGTACTAACTTTATGTGGCACTTACAGATTCATAAATTTATATGTGCATGGAATCTGAGACTACAGAAAAACACACGTAAATATAAATGTTTATGACAATCTAGCATAGTGTCAAATATGAGGGTACACTGTACATATTTTCCCAAAACTATTTAGAGTGATTTATACAACTACAAGTGCCTCCGGCTGTGCCAATGTAAGAAATTGAACACAAAGGAGGTAATGGCTAAAGAGGGAAAGAACATCCATTTTAAACATGTTTCAACAAATGTTCAAGTTATTAAGGCTTAACAAAAATATATGTGTAGTTCCGGTACCCCTACCGACCCTACTGAAAAGGCCCGATCCTAAATCAATTTTATGACCAAAAAAAGGTTCCAAGCTGCACTTCCCTAATAAATATTGATCGACCCTGAAATATTTTATCGAGAAAGTGGCCGTTTATTTGCCGTTTTTTTGCCGTTATTCTGCACTAAAAGTCAACACAAACACAGCATGTGATTTTAACTTGTCTGGAAGGTTAACTTGCGCCTGGGAAACAGCATAGTGGCATAGCCACGGTTGTTCAGTGAAAAAGCATAGCCCCAGCATCTGAAAACAGGTGCATAGCCACGTTTGTTTGCTGATCATTATCATAATATTTCGCTACGTTCCAGGTGTCTGTTCTCCGAGTTACCGGGACAAACGTTCTTTAAAGTATCTTTAAAACATGACTTACTATCTTAACTTTAATCTGCCAGCTTGTGTCTGAAGTAGTTATCATCGTTAGTTACAGATCCAAATGCGACATGATACCCTGGCAAATCATGTACATATTTGTGAGCGCCATTTTGAATATGGTGCAATGCATTGTTTGCAATGTGCATGGATGAAAATGAACGAAGTGGACTGAGCACAACAAAATATACCAAACTTAACACACGATCGTATTGGATCTCAATATGCTTGGCACCAGGTCTTGCACTGTTTGGTGACGATCGTTGTTTCTTCATGGTCTCGCTTGTAAATATTTTTCTGGTTAGACAGTAAGAGGCCCAATAAAAATATACACCATAAAATAGCATATATCACATCATTATTGATACTCTGAAATATTTGCCAAATTTGTATCTATGGTTTCATGTATTACAACCCCCCGCAAGTTCCCATTACTATGCTCATTTACAAATCATTGGGTGTGGAATCAACAATTTTCAAAACGGCAGCCAAGTCGGAGTGGGTTAGTCCCGATTGGATATTTTGAAGAGGGAGTATCTAAAATATATGTGTGCTTAGTGTAAGGGAAAGGCGAATTTTTGTCAAATGAATCTAATGTACAAAAAGAAGAAAAAAACTGTTGGTGACGATCAAAATGAACTCTTAAAAAGCACAGACAGCCTAAGCTGGCGTGTACATTTACATTCATTTCTAATTTACGTATTTGCGCATATAGTTAATGCATCTCAGGAAAGGATGTCATCGCTTGAAATGAACGAGCTTTTTCAAAGTGTACAAGTAAGATACGCTGACATTTTCACTATATCAGATATTACATTACCCGTGATTACAGAGCTTGTGAAAGCGGCACCTAGCAGCAGAAAATTCCTTTGTTCATTTTAAGTGACAAGGCATTCCACTCTGCTAATGTTCGTGACTGGGCGAGACTTATATCAGTAAAAGCTATACATTTCGTATCAGTCATGGTAGTGTTTAAAAGTACAGAGACAAAAGGGATACAAAATGCACAGCGATCTACTAGTAAGCGTGCCACCGACAGGCTAAGATAATATCATCCGGCGCTACATGATACGTTTCATGAAAACATTTCACACTAAAAATTACTGGTTAATTAGACACACAGATTTCTTTATTTACTTTGCTTTGAATACAAATAACATTTCTTATATGCTTTTTATTGTTACCATGTAGGCTGACGCGATATGAGGCTCTGTCTAAAAACAAGTTAATCACATTGTCTAATTTACCAAATTTTCATCGACGTGTAAATGAAAACTCTCGCTTCAAAGATAAAAAGCGGAGCATACACCAAAAGTAAATTATTTGATTTATATGCCCTGTCAAGGAAGATATGACTAATTAAATTACAACTTCGACATTTACCTGGCAATGAATTGTTATTAAATTAACACTAACATTGACAACTAACTTTAGTAATAAATAATTGTACGGTCAAATGAAAGATATACATACGTTCCAAAGAGTGTTTTTTGCTTATTTTTAGTATTTTTGATGGTTTATTCAGTTCAAATGATTTATCAAAAATTGATATCTATTTAATGTACTTTTAAAAAGTTGCTCTCCATGACCTTTGTCCATTTCTCATTTACTACTTGATGTGATGCAGCGACTGTCCTCTGTCCATATTTGTTGGTACAATTTGGACCTTTCAGAAAGGTTCCTGAATGTAAATGTTGTCTTCATCTTACATTTTGCAACAAAAGACTTGGGTAGGTTGATCTAAAACTTCACGTGGTACGGCAAAGAACGCGAAGAACAGGAATAATGCGGGTTTTCTTGTTTTAAACATATTAATTTTCATTACGCTTCCATGTGTTTGTATGTTGTCTGTAACAAAAACTGTGCATTCAGCTCATAACCACAATTTATGTTTGTAAAAACGAGTCTGTCTATCTATCTATCTATCTATCTATCTATCTATCTATCTATCTATCTATCTATCTATCTATCTATCTATCTATCTATCTATCTATCTATCTATCTATCTATCTATCTATCTATCTATCTATCTATCTATCTATCTATCTATCTATCTATCTGTCTATCTGTCTGTCTGTCTGTCTATCTATCTATCTATCGTTCTGTCTGTCTGTTTGTCTGTCCGTCCGTCCGTCTGTCTGTCTGTCTGTCTGTCTGTCTGTGTACCGGTGTACTGAAATGTCTTTTAGGCTGTGCCTGTATTTTTCATTTTTTTATTGTTATGATAGCCACTGAGTATTATAGTTTATAGATATATAATTACTGTGTACTGATCTTCCCAGCCAAACATATATGTTAACAGCATTACTGATCCTATTTTTATAGTAATTCCCTTCTTTTGTCTTGGTTAAAATCCTGGAATCATTCTTGTACATCTGTGAACGTGATGTTTTGTTTAGTAAGCCAAAAGTCACATTTTGCCTAGATTTGTCCTTTTAAGGATATGATATCGGGGCTGGCGATTCTGTACTTTTAACATGTGAATTTGCGACTTGTAGCAGTACAAATCCCACTTTTAGGCCTGCTGTAAATGCATTCTTAAGTTCTTGAGCAATATTTTGGACATTCACACATAGAAGATCCTTTGGACAGTTGTATGAATCATCCCAGGTCCCTGAGATGCACTATTAGAACAGTTCTCACTGAAGCACTGTATGGCTGCAAGGCACTGTTTTGAATGTCATTGAAGTACAAACTCCTTAAGTTGACATGCCACATAAACAGTATTCTTTTAACCAGATATTCTTGACACATGGTATGACACATGGTATGCTTGGCGCCGCACAGTGTACAAATCATGGTAAAAACACATAGACTGAAATTCCCCACAGGATGAAACAGAAAAGCACCAAAACTAGGTCCAAACAATATCAAGTTAAACAACTGGTCATAAATGATAGCTGAAACGACGACACTGATGCATGCTTCTACGATATGATGTTTGTTTGTAAATCATTGTGATTTCATCAAATTTGCCATTGACATTTAACAGTTATATGAATAGGGAGACGCAGACACAATATGGTAACTAAAACTTCTTATAGTCTTGGGGACTTCATGCAAGTCTCTTTCGACATTTACATTCAATTTGACGGTTTTAATCAGAGAGGGAGAGAGAGAGAGAGAGAGAGAGAGAGAGAGAGAGAGAGAGAGAGAGAGAGAGAGAGAGAGAGAGAGAGAGAGAGAGAGAGCATTTGGCATAGGGGTGGAAGTGGAGGTGGATGCTTGTGGTAAGGCCAGAGGATAGGTTGCACTGAGCGAAGAGGAAATTGATAAGTTGGTACTTCTTGTACATATACCATTCAATGCCGATAATTGCCAGAATTTTTCTGGTACCACAATGTTTCAGACATTGTACTTCATGTCAATGTTCAGTTCCTACACACCGTATCTATCTATTCGTGCTTCAGCCCACTGATTAGTAAAAAAAACGAACATTTAGAACACAGGAGCCTATGTACTCCCTCTACTTACCATTACCCTCGTTGTTTGCTGATATCAAATTGGTGTTTTATTTTATGTCTCTTCATTTGACACAAAGAAATATCGTGGTCAGAATATTTGTGCCTTGTCAATGTTTTTCTACATAGGCATCTCCCCATTTTCTCCAGGAATATGTGATTTTTATATTATCTGTGGTGCGGCTTTGGCCGTAAAACAAGGCAAGGAAGCACTCGTACGTACAGGCAGATCCCTGCATCAACCATGGCAAAGCACGTTCCTCTTGCCAAACCAGCAACGGGCATGAACTGCATAAAATGTCATCGTCATGTTCTTCAAACACACACTAAGTTTAATGTTAGGAGTCGTCATACATGCATATGTTTGAACCTAATGCGTTTATTTTCACCAAGGTCATTAGTACCGTTGCTTTTTTATCAGTATGCTCTTGTCATGGCAGATGATTGTCACGATCGCCAAGGGAAAGGGTCAGAGATTTTAACGGATGATTAATATACAAGTCCCGTATCACAACGTCTTGTGCTTCTGCATTGTGCGCAAAATCATTACCCTAACATCATACGCAAACACATTTGTTTCATGTCAAAGTACTGTCTAGGCCCAACTCATACGTGCTGACATGGTCAATACCTTATTTTTCCAGATTAAGGATAGTACGTACGAAGTACATTGCGGAATCGCTGGGTACAATAGAATAGACACATGGCTTTGCCGCTCATTATTGTTCATGTTGAATAGCATGGCAAAAATAGACGGCCACAACGCTCAATTAATAAAGATATTGGCAGGGGTTCTTTCCTTCTCAGGATGGATCTTGCGCTCGATATACAACAAAGTTGTAAGGTCCTATGCACGGCGTGAGAGATTGATGTGTCAAGAATGGAAACTGTTGGTGCTCATTGATTTCAAAGCACACGGCAAAGGGAAACCATTTCTTCCTTCCAGTCAAACACAGCAACCCCCATAAAAAGTTTGCCTACTATCTGTTCCTCCCGAAAGGTAAAGGTGATATTTTGCTTACTGCCTGTAGTTCCTTTGTGTTGTCATCATAGTGATCAGGTAGAAAGGCCACCATCTTAACGGTCAGCAGTCTGTTCCGCTTGTACTCATATGTTTAAATACTAAAGTAATTCTGCGAGAATTATTGGTCTCATCATCATCATCACCATCATCATCATCATCATCATCATCATCATCATCATCATCATGATCATCATTTCTATATTATTTCCTACACATCATCAGAGTATGATATACAGTTACAGGGGCATCTGGCAAAAAATTTTGTTTGTCGTCCATTGTGGCATAGGCAACTGAAGCGCATATTTACGGTCTGTCAGTGAAGCTGTTATCTATATGGGTGCCGAAACAACTAGCTAAGCTTTCTAATTGAGTGTAGATTATATACATGAAATTATTCTTTTTTAAAAATCTTTGTCCTATATTACTTAATGCGCATCTCAAATTATTGTCTCGCATCTGTTTGTTCATGTAAAATTACTGATTTTCTCGGAACAAAGATTTAAAAAAAAAATGAATCTTTGGATGACGACCTTTCCAAAACATAACATGTACCTAAAATGTGTCTGAATAAAGCTAAATCAATAACAATACAATAAGAAATAGTGTCTCGCGTTCTTTGCTCTTTGCTTTATACTGACGTCGAGTTAATGACAAAACAAATGTTTTTCAAAGTAATTTTTGTTGATCCATTGTATAAATATGGTGAATTTCGAAATTGATCACTTCTGTAAAAACCCACAAACACACAAAAGAAAAGAAACAAAATTATATTTTACACTAAACGGACGGTGCATCATATATAGTGCGACCAAAGGAGATGAGGTTCTCATGTTATAAGAAATAGTGGGTGATGTATGATGCACGTAAAGTAGGATAATATCTCTTCAGCTGTTCCAAGAGTTGAAGTGTGTCTGCTAATAAGTCGTCCGATAATCTGTGATATATACTGGCAATAAATCGCTTATTAATTTTCACATGGCAAATGAATACACGTTGAAGGTAAAGGAGATAAGAATATAAGACATCGATGTCGGAAATTAATTTCCCAAATGGTAATTAATGCATAAGCGTTAAACATTAGTTCCTTAGAAACACCCCAACATGTAAATCAAACTTTGTGCAAAATATTGTTTCTTACGAATGAGCTGGTTTATAAAACCAGAGGTGTGCTTAGAGTGCCAGCCTTAATGTTTCTGAACATTTTAATTTTCACGCTCGCTATTGCATGGAAAAGCAGTGCTGGCAAGACTTGTCGGGCAAAAAATCATCTCGTTAGGCCATGCAATGTATAGTATAGCGTCTCATCCGTAAAATGGTGAAATAAACTGAATGCAGAAAATATCGTGAAGCAAGGGTAACGTTTATTCGAAGGGCGTATTTGGAGGGGAGGGGATAGGTAGGGGTGAAAGTGGAAATGATATAACCATAAGCATGCAGGTTATATATTTAGTATATATTTATATATATTTATATATTTAGGCACCCACCAAAGAACATAATTATTACACTGCCTGCGCTTAAAGACTCTAAATGCATGCGTTTTTTTTTGAAGAAAACAAAATTTAAAGCTTGGAAAAGTACAACTTACTGATGCAAAGACAGCTAAAGTGTATATGTTTAGGTTAGTATAATCACAAACTATAGACACGTGCAAAGATCCATCATTGTCTTTGCCTAGTTGTTAAATAAAAGGAAAAAATGTAGTGAGGCTTTCAACCGCACCTCACCCTAAAAAAAAATATATGTAGATAACTATGTTTGTTTGGTTTTTAGTTTTTCACATTGGCATTTCATGAGAGGTGGCACTTCGATGTATATCCCTATCAAAAGCATTTGAATATCTTGATGGAAATGAGAAGACACATACAACCGGTCGCGCTGTGCTCTACGCAAAGCGCTGTCCAGTTCAAATATTTTGTATTTACACATCCAATACGTCAAAAAAAAGTACCAATCGCCTTGCCCAGAGGTAGGGCCAAAGGGCAGGTATAAGGCACGGCTCGATGTCATTGCCAAATGTAGATATGCATTATCCTGCCAATCAGCACCTGTCTACATCTGAAACCGAACTATATTAAAGGTCTCAAACATACACATGTCGATGTTTACCACGAAATACCAACCCAAATGTTTTGAGGGCCATCAGAAATATTATTTAATTTTCTAACTGTAAGGCTGCACATGAAGTATGCGAAGTGACCTTCTCTATGAAAGCAGTGCCGTTGATGTGACAGACGAGGCTTTCCACTGGCGCCGCTCGGTTTGCTTGCTTGGATAATATGATTCCACGCCATCCACAGCTGAACATGTGTCTGTTCAACCAATTCAGTTCACAAGTATATAGTGAATTTTGTTTAATGGGATCAACCATGGCAATAGGGTAGATCTAGGTTATTTTCAAATTCACCTATTGACGGTGCTGCCCTTCCTGTTCATGGTGAACTGCCCACATCTTGTGGTCACTTCCATGATCTTCACCTTTTTTAATACAGCAGGTATAAATTTAACCTCTCTATATGTTATCAGATAAGCTTGAAACTTCCATTCAATCACACCAGGGTGTAATTGCAGAATGACTTTATATGTACTTCAGGTACATCAGATGATAAATAGAAAATTCTTCTTTGTATGCAGGGTGAGACTTTCAGGACTTTAAGGTTCACTGCAATGTAATGGGCTTTACTGACCCACTTTTACACCTGACCTCAAATGGCATGCGTTGCTAGGTGTCACAAATATGCACCATTTGAAGGAAAGCTGTGTGTCAAGAAATCAAACAACCCCAGATCACCGCTATTTCCGCAAATCAATATAACCAGTGGTTTTGATTTTGAATGAAATAACATATTTTGCTTCCGGTCGAACCTGGGTAAGATCTGTCTGTATTTTTTTTTGTTATTTGTTTCAAAGTGAATATTATAACAAAGCTCGTGACTCATACAAAGTCAAAGCTAACAGTATCAAAAGAAAACCCCATGGGTGCATTACTATTAACGTGTAATGGTAGGCATGGTCCTCGGATTAACCATTGAAAAGACGTGTGCCAATATGTCACTTTGATGTATTTTGGTTTTCATAAGTATATTCCCATTACTCAGGTACTGACCTACTGAGCCTTTACACTGATGTGTTCTGATACACATGTCTGTGCAGTCCGATGAATCTTAACCAAAGAACAATAGAATAAGAGGCCGGATACAAATGAATAACGGATCAACAGAGAAGGCATCGTGTACATTTTAAAGCGCTGGACGGACACGAGAACATACCGGGTGCCCCTGGTGTACTTTCACTTTGGAAACCGATGGGTATCTAAAATGAAATAATAATATCATCATCATCATCATCATCATCATCATCATCATCATCATCATCATCATCATCGTCGTCGTCGTCGTCGTCGTCGTCGTCATCATCATCATCATCATCATCATCATCATCATCATCATCATCATCATCATCATCATCATCATCATCATCATCATCATCATCCGTTGCAATTGTAGCAACCTCCAACCTGGTTCACCGAAGGAAGATTAAAGCATCTGGCTAGCATGAGAACATGGGTTTCGTTTTAGCACTGCAGTTGGTCCAAGAAAGAATTGAGCAGATCCAGTTGGCCAGTAGGGACTATCAATATGAAAATGCAGCTCTATTCTATACTAACGACGACTGTGTACATGCATGGGAAGGAAGGAAGTCTCATTTTAAAAGTAACTGTGCTAATTGGTACATTCTATCTCATATTTACCCAGCATTTGGTGGGTAGGAAAACATGAGGTCAAATTATTTGACCTTCGGATACGCTGTCAAAAAGGGTGATTAATAGTTCGTTTGCTTTATAATTAATTCTTGTGGCCAGGGCAGGCAACTATGTCTCTTGTATCGGTTTCATCTAATCACACCTGACTGGCTCATTAACGCCCGGAAGGCTAGTCCTTGGATTTGCACAATTTGTACAGGATCTGCAACTTCAATGCAGAATTGTAGGATAAATAAACTGAAATGGTGAGTTAGAATTCATTGAACGTCGCACTTGATGAATGCAATATGTCTTTTTTTGTTTCAATATTTTGGTTTTTTCGCTAAAAAGAAAATTGTTTTATCTTTACATATACACTGCATACTAGCATGGCATGCAGCATAAAACGGCTGTAACTTTTCTCGTGGAGGTCAAAATGTGTTAGCCACTCGTGTAGAGTTCTAACATTCTCGTTTAACACTCTCACTATAACATGAAACACTACTTCAGCTTGTATCAATTTTTCAGACTAGCATTTCCAAATATGAATTTCTCTTGTCTATCAACCTTTAAACTCTAAGCGTTTTATTTCATGAAATATCCACCTTTTCCTAGAGATATTAAACCGTTCCTTATGTTTCTAAACTGATCTCAAAAGTTGTATGCCTGTTCCTTCTAAAGTGAAGGATCAAGCGGACACATCGAATACAGGACAAGGTGACAAAGGACTCCAATAAGTCATCTGCGGATATGACCCATAAAGGTAGATACCTTGGTTCTCTTATTATTAAAAAAACATGGAAACTAGAAAAAAAACGTGCACAATACTTCAAGCTTCCATTTTCCTTGTCGTGAGGTGTAATTGTTCTGTGATGACAATTTTTTTTCTGGATTTGATTGACATATAACAGTACTACCGACTACTCATAGTTATTGAGAATTTTATACTGTACGTAGTTCCAATCTTGTAGAATATATTTTTGCAAACGGGAATATTTGTTATCATAACATAGCTTGGCATGTAACCTACAGTGGATTATTACTTTTCGATATCACCCTAGAAATTAATTGCCCAACTGCCCATATCATCGCTGTGTGACAGGTCTATAATTGTTGCTGGCAAAGTGCTTGTACACTTTATTTGTGTCAATGAATTGTGGGTGTACAAACTTCATATTATACAATATGCACTCCTTTGCACTACGAAGGTCATATATCATAGCATACACTGCAGTATGTGTGTACATCGGGTTTATTTCAGTTTACCTGCAATTTTGAATGAATATGTGCCACTTTGTTAAATGGATGTCCAAACCCATACTGCAGTTTATTTGTGTATTTACAAATCATTATCTTCAATTGTATTAAATCTTATTTGCAATGCCAATAAAAGAGTGATACTTTTTCTTTGTATACGATTTCTGTAATTTCAAGCACAAAGCACCATAAATACATCTTAGCAGAGTACCCTTTTTATTTCTGTTAGAGGGTGATATGCATGTGAATCCCAGTCCAAGAGAAAACTTTTCATTCAGTGACTACAAAATTTGCAGTCTTTCCTAAGAAAAATGACATCTATAATCTCGAACCTCTCTCCTGAATTTTGCGTAATTTTTTATCGGAAACTTTTGTTTTTCCAGAATCCCCTGACGACAACATTTGCATCTCTGGTTATTGTGACATTATTCGTCGTGATCGAGTAAACACTGTTGGTGGACATATAGCACTTTTTGTGTAGACGTTTTCACGTGTGTGGGGACGTCGTGACTTAGAGATAGCTGAAATCGAAATCATATGGTGTGAAATTAGGCTCCAAAACCAAATAACTCTTTTTGATGTTGTATATACACCGCTTAATTCACCGGTCTCCTACTCAGGCAACTTCAGGAGAGTAGCGATTTGGCTAAAGGGACAGGTATTCAACATATCAATTTGACGGGTGATTTAAATTAAGATTTTCATTCGCAAATGCGTACAAAACTTGAACACAAACTAACTTATTAAACTAATATGTTAATGAGCCCACCCGTAAAATTGATTATTTAAAAAAGTGTTTGGACCAAATTATTTCAAACATGCCCAACTTTCTTCAGGATATTCGCATTCTTTCCACTATTTGTAGCTGTGATATTCGCGTTGTTGGTGCGAACGTACTGCTTCCACATACAGATGAACCAGTCTACGAGCATCATGTTTGAGGAATATAATAAAATTGACTTCAATGAGATTAAAAACTATCTCAATAGGGTTCATTGAAATTCTTGTTTCATTCATGTGCAATTCATGGTCCAATGTTTTTCTAAATGCTGCAAAGCACTGCATTTCAAATAAACGAATTCAACTGAGACCTTCCAACCAGCCCTGGTATAACCTCCAGTGTCATCAGGTTAAACGCAAATATGAAACAGCCAAAGGTCTCAATAATGAACCCCGTGTAGGGGCATCTTTCTCTCAACCTCGTAATTACTACCGAGAGCAACTGAAATTTTCAGAACAAAAACATAAAACCAAACTCCGCACAGACCTAAAAAAGGTGCATTGTAAAAATGCAGATCAAAGTTAAGATAGTCACAAGTCATTTTTTAAAAATTCTTTGACGACCATATGGCCCTGGTAACTTGGAGAACGGATAACCGAAATCTTTGTGAAATAATCAAATATTACATTAACTATCACCAAACAACCTGGGCCATGCTGTTTCACAGAACAACCGAGGCTATGCAGCTATGCTGTTTCCCAGCCCAAGTTAACCCTCCACACAAGTTGCAATGAAATGCTGTGTTTGAGTTGACTTTACTAAAAAATAAACGGAACACGATTTTAGGAAAGAGCGGCTCGACACTTCTTTCTTTTATTTTTTGATGTTTCATAAAGTTTATTTAGGGTCGAGTCAGTAGGGTCTGACAGCTTACCGAAACCACACATAGGCCTATAATTCTGTTAGGCCTTAGGTAACTCGGACATTTGTTCAAACATGTTTAAATGGATGTTCTTTCCCTTTTTACTTATCACCTTCATTGACGTCAGTTTAACGTGCTTAAAACTTTATTTATTAAAATTTATTTAGGGTCGGTTGGGTTACCGAAACTACAAATATGTTTCTGTTGGGCCTTTACTAACTTGGGCATTTGTGCAAACATGTTTAAAATGGATGTTCTTTTCTCTTTTACACATTTCTTCCATGTCAGTTTAATTTGTTACCTGGGCTAACCCGGAGACACTTGTAACTTAGAAAAACTCCGATTTGCTCTGTGCAGGTTCATCACAACAAAGCCAAAATTTTTGCGAAAATATAATATAATCTTTCCTTTTTTACACAATCCCGAGAAGCGGAGCATGTCGTTGAGGAAACAATTGATTAAATGTCATTTCTGTTCTCATGGTATTGCAACTAAATTTATATGACGAACTTGTCAAAATATGTGGTTGTTACTTGACTAGTCAAACTGAAATATGTGGTGAGGTATTTCTTTAGAGGGATTTATTTTTGAGATCGTAATCATTCTACGGTTCCATCTCTTTTATGTGAAGATAAACATATTTCTGATAACCTTATGCAGGCTGAAATATTGATTTTTTTCTTGCAAATTGTATCATTGATACCTCTTCAGGTACCTTGACAGAAATTAAGAGGCCTTTAACTCAAGGCCTTGACTTTATACATATAATTGAAAGAGAAGTTCTCGAAATTGTTTTGAGCCTTCACACAAATAAGGCATATGGCCTCGCTAAGTCCGAAGCTTTTTAAGGAAGCTGCACGGTCTATTTCTTCTCCACTAACACTAACGAAACGTTTTAATATTTGATAAGTAAACAAGAAATTTCCCCAAGCTTGGAAAAACGCCAGTGTTTCTCCTCTTTATAAGAAGGGTAGTTTAAATGCATACAACAACTATATGCCAGTGTCTCTCCTAAGTTATGCTGGGAAAGTGTTTAAAAATGTGTTCAAAATGTGTTTAATTACTTTGGGAATAACCTTGTTATGTCTACGTACCAGTCTGGCTTTTCTCCGGAAGATTAGACCATTGATTAAAAAAAAAGTAAAGGCACATTTGTTTTACATGGATTGTGAAAGAAGTCAAGTGTTGACTTATCGAGTCACTCTCCATGGCACAGATGTTGGCGTATATTTCCTACCTTGTATGTGGTGGAGGAAACCGAAGGACTCGGAGAAAACCACCGTGCACGTTTAAAGTGGTAGGAACTTTTTCCATTGATTTCTGCACCTAACACATCAACTGCGTTTACCTGTTCACCATCAAAAAGAAGTTTGCATCATATTTATAGCCATACGTAAAGTATACGACAAGGTATTGCACACAGGTATGCTGCATAAATTGAACAAAAGTGGTATTTTGGGCGACTTGCTGGGGTGGTTTTGAAATTATCTGCTTTATCGCCAACAACGTGTCGTTATTTAAGAATAGTCCTCAAATTGGGGAACGGTTGGTGCTCGAGTACCTTTCTTAGACTAATTTTCGAATATGGTATCCGCCTTTGGGGTAATTGGACGACACTTGAC
Organism: Hermodice carunculata; assembly: GCA_964020975.1. Taxonomy (NCBI): domain Eukaryota; kingdom Metazoa; phylum Annelida; class Polychaeta; order Eunicida; family Amphinomidae; genus Hermodice; species Hermodice carunculata. The sequence goes on along the minus strand of OZ026612.1, from coordinate 69,881,937 downwards.
GCAGAAAAATGAGTAAATACTCAATTAAATGCCGCTTGCATCGGTACTGGGGCAATGTATGGTAAAAACAATGCAAAACTGTAATAGAAACTTGGATGGCATACCTTGGCTGAACGTAGGGATTTTTCTGAATTAATTCTGATGTACAAGCTAATTAAAACACTTGCTCCTGATAATTTATGCTCTATCATTTCCACACCAACTTATATTACACGCCAACGTTTTGACATACAATGTACCTCATTTCAGAGCGCGTACTAAACCTTTTGATAGGATTTTATTCCTTCTGCAGTTAGATTATAGGATGAATTGCCATTTGATGATAGAAAGTCTGTGTCACGTCAATCATCTAGGTCGGTTATGTCAACCAATGCCTCGAAGTACAAAATTTTACAAGTTATGCAAGTATGGTGACATATTTTAATCCGTTCATCACACACGTTTGCGTTTTGGGGCCAGTCAACTAAATTATGTTTTCACAAAATTGGTGCCCTTGACTCATCTTTGTGCTCATGTGGTTCAGGTGTCGAAGATGCACGGCATTATTTTTTTCACTTGTCCTCTATTTGCTGTACCACGATCAAAGCTGCATTGACCTGTTACTCCACTTGCCCCATTTAATTTGCAAACAGTATCTTATGGCTATAGTGAATGTTCTATGTCAGACAATGAAAAGCTTTTCCAGTAATTAAGAATGAATATTCGATCCTGGTCGTTTTAAAGCAACAGGCATTGGCTAGGTAAATTATATAACCACAAGAAAGTTTACTGATTTTTTTATCACAGTAATAGGCAAAAATAATGATGCTTGATTTTCCATTTCATGCTCACATGTATGCGAATGCAGCTTCCGGCATTGCTGTGGTGCAGAAATACATTTTGAGCCCGTTTCTGTCTTCGTTTTGTTCCTGTCATCCTTAAGCATGTTATTTGTGATGTCTTGTTATGTCCTGTCTCTGTGTATTCTTTGCGAGAGGGATATGAATAGGGCACAGCTCTTTTTCCCAATTGCCGCTTTGCATAGGTGCAGTTTTCAGTTGTATGATTAAGAAATAAAATATGCTAAAACTATATTTGTGATTCTTTCCAAGGCATAGAATAAAGATACAATGCCTCTAATCCACCATAATAAAAGAAACAAACAAAACGAAAAGACATGGTGATAAAGAACCACAAATTTCGTCCATCCGGACCGACATTTTGCAAAAACGCGTTGGTATTTGGAAGTCATAAAGGCATATACAATACGGTCAAATATTTTTAAGTGCCGCAGTAGATTTAAAGTTTGCAAAGATACTTTTGACTAACTTGCCGATAGAAGGTACTCTTGTGATGTAACATATCATCTCTATTGTCCATCATTTTCACTCAAAACGTGACGCGAATGTTTGCTTGTCTAAATCCATTCAATGTGTTTTTCACAAAACGTTAGGTCGGGATGCTGATCGGTACTTTGATCGTGAATTTACAACAGACCGTTTTCTTTGCATTGACGGTTACACCATATTCCCTTCCATAATTTGCGCATATGCTAAGCATTTTTCTTTTATACTTGACTTCTGGAAGCTATTTTATCAGCATATCCCAGGGTTCCAACAGAATGTGAGCCGATACCACGTCCAATCCATTCCTTTTCTAATACCTTTGATAACTCATCACGATACGCTGTAAAAACTACAGGGAACAGTAATATGCACCCCCCTCCCCCCCCCCCCCCGACAAACCCCAGAGTATGAGAAGATTCATTTTCCCATGCTACCAAGACTTAATCATCCAGGAGCAGTTTTACATAAAGAGACGGAGCTTTCCTATCAGTAAAAATCGGATACAATTTATCAAATTTGGCTTTATCATATGGTTTTGTAGGCACGCGCAAGGCAGGCATACTCGTCACTTCCATATCGCTTATAACTGGTGACACTCTCCATAAGGATTATCGTGCAATATATGTGGAATGGCCTTTCTTAAAAGCAAGTTGTCAATAAGAGTTTTGGAGACTTTTCACTGTCCTTTTTTTGTAAAATCACTAAGTCCACCAACGTGCAAAGGCATGGGGCCCGTGCTGTACCTCTATAATTATCAGAATCAAGCCGATTACCTTATTCCTCCTTTAGAATAGAACTGGTTGCAGCTAATAAAATATGGTCTGGTGTAAACCCGTGTACCAGCATGGTGGTAAAAAACAGAAAAATGAACTCGACTGTTAATACAGAACTGCATATGTGTATCAAAGTGACGTTATTAAATTTTGTGGCATGCATGACTTTTATGTGATCACAATGATATAATTCTTATTCACGCTATTTGGTTTTCCTTCTGTATCCCTGCAATGTTATATTATAACGTGCCACCATTATTATTTGGCTAGTAGTCTTATGTGTCATGTTCACTTAAATTATAGCTATGTCCGTTTCTATGTCGACTTTTATTACTATGCCTACCTTCCTTGGGTCTTTCATAGACTGTTCTGCCTCCCGCTGGATGGTGGCCTCATGTTCTGAATTACCGGAGTTCCTGGGATCTGCATGGCTAAGACATTTGTTTGTGATATTGTAACAGGCTAATTTTCTCTCAATGCGAGGTCAATCAGAAAGGTGATTTTGAAATCTGAAATGATGGCGGCAGACATAGTGTGCTCTGTGGAGAATGTTTGAAAGCACTCTGCATCAGGATGACTAGTCACACAATTGATAGACCTTGAACTAAACAAAGCTGGAGAATAGCATGGACATCCCTTTACTTTCTTTCCTTCGAAACCACTGCTACATATCTGAGATGAGATGAGAGAACACTTCATGGTTTTTATAGGATTCCCTTGTATGTTCGAAGCTTCTGAAGTGAGAAATTTGTTCGGTAAAGCTGAAGCCAACAAACAGGGACTGTCACTTGTGTTTAGAATCTACTGCTCCCGGTCAGCAAACATGGTGTTACAGGATAAAACTGGGGGATCCTGTCTTGAGACACCATATTTTTGAAATAATCAAGCGACGGCAGGAATGTTCGAGATCTAACCCAATGCCTGCTGTGTTTGGACCGTAAAATTGGGACCAGGTTCTTGCCAGGGCTGGGTGGTCTGGTATAAGCCTTTGTGGACTGGCAGGCAGTGTGATTGTTCTCAATGCTGGGCCAGATATCTTCCGCAAAGTTATCACAGCTGGACGAATGGCCTAGAGTTAGGATGATCGGAGCTGTGAGAATCAGACTTCAATATCATTTTGAAGTAACTAAAGTTCATTTATTTGATATGTCGGTACGCACAGACAGAAAGTAGGAAACATTGAGCCATGATGATATAAGGGCATGCACCGAGGACGCTGTGGTTGATTCATAGATATTATGTCTTTGAGGTTGAGGTTGCCAGACTAGTACGTCGCTAAAACGTGTTCATCAATTGCCGTGTAGATATTATGTCTTTAAAATAAAAAGAAGTTCCATTTCTTAACTTCATCTTTGGTAATTTGTGTAAAATTGTTGAAGGTTTTGCTACTGATACAGCTGTGCTCTGAACTAATATGAATCGTAAATCTGGGCATTGTCCAGTTTAATACAATCTTTATATTTTTCAGCAAATTACTGAAAACAATTATTTATTTTTAACCCCTGTTAATTGTGTAGAGTGAGTGATTGAGTGTTGTTATTGTGGGGCAATTGAAATGTTTCTCTTTGCCTGTAACATCAGCAATAAGTCCACTGTATAACTTCTTTCAATATTTATTATTGACTTCATATTTTTGTGCAACGTATTTTCGTCCATAAAATAAAATTTAATCCTCACTTCTAGCGACTCTTGACTTGCAAAACCTTTCTTTCTACACTACAGCATAGAAGTGGATCCTGACTGGTGTGCTCTCTCCCTTGGTGTGGAATATGCTTGTCACTAAATACCCTAAATGATAAGAACTACCGTGTTCCATAGAATTTCGATTCTGTAAAAGGCAAAAAATGACAAATTGCCCTGTTTGAAATGTCGTGTGTCAATATATTTGGCTTTTAGGATCGTACTTTCTTAATTAAACTGGCTTCGGTTACCAGATTTGTAACTTACAAAGCGGAGATAAATGACCAGTACGCAGCATGTTATTCATGGGAAAAAATTAGCTGATAATTGTTCATTTCGTCTAGTGACAAATGGGTCTGACACCAGTCTATCATAATGTTTGAGGCTGTTCATGTGCTGCGTGATAGTAAACGTTTCTGGTATGCTGACAAATGTCCTTGTATCTGCGTGCATACTGGTATTGGTATGTGAATGACATATATCTAAGCAGTCAGCGGTCTTCCGTCTTTGTTAAGATACAGAGAGAGCAGATTGCTAAATTCATCAAATAATATTCCACTCGTTACGCGTCGACTACTATATGATGAGTAATTATATTGATTTTTTCCGAAAAATGACTTTTGGTTGCATGTAATCAAATGATTGCCAATGTAGATACTCTTGCTTCTTCATGTTGGCATCACGTGTGCAAGTCAAAGCCTACCACCACAAACACCACTTGTACCTGGAATAGCCTGAAATTGATAGCCAATTTGCGTATCCAGCCTGGCTAGAATGGGATTGCAACCCGGGAGGCTGAATTCAAATATAACGTTTATGTCAATTGCATTGTCTGTAAACTGGGAGCTGGTAGATATTTCACCAGTCTTGTTGCAAATAAATTAAATATTTAATAGGCAAAATCTCAGAGGCAAGGGGTATTTACTCAGTGGGAACAAGCCGTCATTGAACAAACAAAACTATTCAACTTCAATTGATAATTATTTGAAGGAATAAACATCGTGGTAAATCCAGTATTCCTCCCACCAACACATGTAAACTTGCAATCTACACTTCAGCTATTCTTCATACGGTTTAATGCGTGCTTTGTTTGTATTGTACAGCCACATAGGAGATAACAGGATACACACAGACTGAACCAGGCTCCCGTTGCGGAAGCTGCATTTATTCCTGATGGAGCAGCAACGTGTTTTTGGCCTGTATATATGTGTATTTGTCTCCTCACAATTGGTGTCAATTTCTTCGGCGTTTTATAGAGTAAATAAAACGCACCTGATTGGCCAATAAAGATCATAATTCTTTTTAGCAATCAGTTATCAAAATTTGACACAAAACAGCAATTCAGTATATATTTCCATGTATCACTGTACAGAGGTATTGCAAATAAAACGTGACAAAAGGGAAACAAATGAACACATTGTATTTAACCCTTGCTTCACCAAAATAGGTAACAAATGATCTTCTGCGTGGTCTGGGTGCACAAAGTGTCCCACAAAACAATTGTCAACAATGTGCAAATTCCCTAGCTGATTCTGTTTCCCATCTTCCTGAGAATGTTTTGGCATTTGACCCTTAAACTGATTTAAGATTGAGTCTACAGCTTTCCTCGGGACACTTTGCGCGCATTGCGTGCAAAGTGACCCGAGGAAAGCTGTTGAGTAAGACTACTTTTTGCTTCAGACAAGACTTGCTGGTATTTGAATGAAAGGGATCTTCATGAGGAATTTGACTCTTTACCATTTTATGTTTAATGGTAATGAGAACGCAACTATCGCAGTGATTAGCACTTTAAGGCTTAAGAGCATAGAAAAAAAGTAAACGATCGCATCATTGGTTGCAAAGGATGATAACGAGTTCTTGCTATGCCCATTTAGGGTCTTCGGATACAAAGCACGCTACAGAAAATAAAGTTTCTACAATTAAGTAACTGTATCACGTTAATTTTATAAGAAGGCTTTCATATTTTATACTATACGTAAAAGTCAAATGCACTATCTGGTTATGTATCCGTTTTACAGTTGGGTACTTTTATGCCTCACAACGTTAAGAATGACTGAAAAAGTAACAGTTTCAAGTGTATTATAGATTCAATAAGATGCCTTATGACCTTGATCATATTTGGAAAGACTGCACAAGACATATACTTTGACCCTTTCAAAAAGTGGTGATACAGGTGACCAGAAGTAGTAATTACCAATGTATAAAAGTTAGTTTGCCCTTAGTTTGAGTGGTTTCCTGGCGACTGTTTGTGTGTGGCAAGTGTCTGTTTATGATGAATCTCTGGGCGAATTATCACTTAACATGTCCTAGTAAAGACCTTAAGTTTTAGGCTTAGATCTGATCAGAAGTGCCGAATATCAATATTTCATGCATATTTTCTTTACTTTACGAAACAGTTGTCAAAACCCGCAAACATGTTTTATCCAAAACCTGGTCACTTAATTAACATTTCATGCGCATCCAATACCAACACATTGATCTAATAAGTGATTAACACATGGACTCCTGTTACCCTTTGAATTGTAACTCGACTCGATTCAAAGATCCAGCTGCACAAAATACGAATGGGCCTTCTGGATGTAGGTTGCGTCAGGACTGTCTGTTCCATTACGAAATACAATAAAAAGATACAACTGCACGGACAGTAAGTCGAGTTTGCACTCTCTCCTGTGCCATGTATACAATAAAATTTAATTGGACATACACGATAACAGGTCGAAACAATGCTACCTCGTCCCTCATAAAGGCTGAATATTAATAAAAAACATACTAGTAAATAGATCTACAAGGATGGACTGTTAACTCTGCATAGTCTTTCATGTCATATTAGGATAACATCTTGAGGTTATTCCGTATATTCCATCAAGAAAGAAAGAAAGAAAGAAAGAAAGAAAAAAAGAAAGGAATGAATGGACCCACACGTTTTGTACGTTAAGTCTCGGCTTCTCTCTCCTAGGTTTACGTCGAACTCTGGCAGTCGTAATTATTGTGAAATATGTATGTATGTCGTGTACAAAAATGTACAAAAACGCAGAATATATATAAAACAATCAGCCTGAATATAAGGCAAATTGAAAGATAACCAGCATTATAAACCATGTTTTAAATGCTCACCAAGCGGTACTTTTGGCCGGCGACAGAACCTTGAGGCTCACCTTTGAGTAAGGTGCCGGTACCAAATATTCTACAAAAAGCTGAGCATACTTTGCAAGTATCATTAAATGCATTGATGCATTGTTAAAAGATCTGTCGGGCAAAACCGGGAACCTTCGTCGAGGAGGACATCAAAGTCCCTGAATCTTTGGTTTGACCAATTTCATTGTTGCCATTGCCCGAGCTCGATAGATCTTTTTCTTTTATTTTATTATCTTTTGTTTCTGAAGGTACTGTATGTTTGCAATAGACCCTGTGATCTGTTGATGCATTCAGACAAAGATACGCGATATACCGACTCAGGTTGATCAAATACTTTTCATTGGTGTACCTTACAATCATACCGAGGAGCAACGACCGCTTTTGATTACTAATGCTTTATTAAAGAGACTACTTCTCCATCCAACATAAGATAAAAAAGGCATTGGATCAGCAAGCTGCCAAAGAACGATCAAACTATGTACAAATCATCTTGTGTCAATCGACCTTCATAGAAGAAGGTCAAGGTGTATTTTTGTGGTTCATGATTGAACTTTTTTTATTTACAGTGAATCGAGATTCACACTTGTTATGTTTTGCGTGAATAATGAATCAGCCAAATAATTTTTCGTGCATTGTGATGGTGATTCAAAGTATTTGGCATGAAATGTGAAAAGTACAAATTATACTCCTGGCCAAAAAAGGACCCCATTGGTTTAAAGTGGGCTGCCAAAAATATTAGTTTGTGTATAAAATATGAGTATCACATGGACTTTTATGTAACATAGACACGGGCGCGGGTCCAATGTGGGATGGGGGTCCGGAGGGTCCGTATCTCCTCCCCCCTCCTCCAGAGGACCTAAACATTCTAGGTTCTGACGCCGCTTGGCCGAACGTGTGTGATACCAATTGTGTCGAATACCAAGTGTATAGGTGGTTCCAGCAAGTTTTATTACTTAGATGCTCTTAAAATATTTATCGTTGTTGCCCTCAAACACTCTCTCTTTTATGTTTTCCTTTTACGTGTTGCTTCCGACTCTGTATAAGATTGTTCTGTTAAAATCCAAGAGTGTGCTGCTTGTTATGTTCAGATCAAGTGTAAGCTGGTAGATATGCAACTTATCTGGCCACACTTTGAAAAAAGAAATATTGGGCCCATGATCAGCAGCTTGATATTCATTCCACGGCCTGCCATTGTCAATTTTTCCCTTTGTTTGTGTTTGATAACTAATTGTCGATTCAGCACTGATGCAGGCAAAAATTCTACCTTTTTTTTCTTTTTTGTTATTTTTTATCACATTTTTTAAAGTGTATGCAGAAATCTTCAGTGTCAACAAAGTGATACCAATTTGAACATTATTATTCTTAACATTTAAAGATAATTATCCCATTGACCATTCCGGACAAATTGTTCCAAAAACATTATCTGACATGTCATACAAGTTCATAAAAATGTTGAATCAGAGGTGGATCGATATTTCAAACAACATGCAGGCACAGCAGCGAGACAATAAACATAAGTCTATGGGTGCTCATAGCGTGCAAAGTACATCTAAGACAAGAGGACTAGGATGATAGGGTACTCCGCTCAGTTGCAAAAAAATCATATAACGCAACTATAAAGAGAACAGTGTAAAGTTTTGCATTACGCATATGTGGTCGGTCACCAAGGACTTTCAATTGTTGTCTGATAAAACCACTGATACATTGGTCAAGTTTTTTGTAAAAGATTATACAGTTTCTGAAGGCGAACATACTGTACTGTATTGGTGTAATACAACTAGGTCACGATATCATATGTGCTCAGCAATTAATCCTGGTCAAGTGATCATAATTCCACAAAGATATCGATTCAACTCTAGCATACATAAAGACTTCAAATATGCGGAGAAGTGAAGGGCAAGGTACAAACTAGAACTGCCTGTTACTAATGTGAAAAAACATTTTGTTAACAGGGTCTGTTGAAAAAGGTTTGCATTAAATAACTTTCTTTAAACACCTGTATTTAACTGACAATATCAAGATATATAAATTTGAAACACTGTTTCTTAGTTTAGAGTGTATACTTCAGGTTGCCAGAAGTTTGTTGTCAAAATAAACTAAACTATAAAATATGCCAAAATATTGGGCATGATAATCATTTTTAGCACAGTTGATTTGTCAGTAATCTAGGTTATCGTCTTCGTCAGTCGGTCGTCTGTGCACAATTACATTTTCCACTTCATCTCCAGAACCGTTGGTCAGATCCTCTTCAAACTTGGTAGGGATCTACATGTACCTTGGTTGAATTTCTACCAAGTTTGGTAAACGTGTCACCGCCCACAGACTTTTCGATTTTTACCTCAGCTGACTCACAAGTCAGCTGACGCTATGTGTTGGGTCTTGGTTCGCCGTCCGTCGTCGTGGGCAGCGTCACTGCCGTCCGTTCACATTTACATGGTAGCAGGGACGTGGATTCCACGTCCCTCATGTTAGACTTCTCCAAAACCGTTGGTCAGATCTTCAAACTTGGTGGGTGTCGGCCAGTTTGGTTCAAATGGTCATCCTCCGCCTGCTTGCATTTTTATGATTTTTGTGTTTGCTTATTGACAAAATAATAAAACAGTCTTGTGTGCATTTTTGCTATTTTTTCGACTTCTCGAAATTGTCCCTGACGCTATGTTGACATTTGGAAGAAATATACCGTGTCGAAGGGTCAACATAGGCGGTAACCAGGTGATGTTGCTGTGGATTTCCGAGTTTATACTCTCTTATCTGTTTCAATTTGGGTAGTTACCTGTTAATACTTTCATTCCTGTTGATTCCAGTACGAGTTATTGGCGATAACAATAATGCTTCTCATTTTTTATTGTGTTTTGCAAGCCATAATCCGGTTCACTGAGAAATTAGTGGGATGCACATCGGATGCTATCTACTGTGTTTGCTCCAAAGGTCAGCCCCAGTGAATTTGTAAATTTGGTTAATTGTGTTTGTCCATTCTTATTCATTTTTTTTGAAATCCTCCACTCTGAAACGGTTTGGCCAATTGCCACAAAATTGCACAGGAACATTTTGGGCACCCTGAGAGTGTACCTTGTTAAACAGATGGCGCTGCAATCTTTTTTGTTTTTTAATTAATTTGTGTGTTTCATACTTTGAAATTCTCCACAACCGTCACTTAGGATATGCTGTAATTTGGTGCACTGTCCCTTGCTGGAAGGGCAAACAAACTTGTTCACTAGGTGATGTTGCTGTCCTTATTTTTCACTTTTTTTTTCAATTGGGGCACTTATAGGTTAATGCTAACACCCATATTGATTGCAATATACTAGTTAGTAAATAGGGATTGCGATGGCATTGAATATACTCGTCAAGAAAGTTATATTACAGTTTTGGGGCATTCAAAAAAAATTTTCAACTGATAGGGACCATTTTTGGCCTGAAAAACAGCGCGATGTCTCCTCTGGAACTGCAAAACAGGTGTTTACTTCAAGGGTCAGAAACTGTTTAATCTTATGCAGCCCTACTGAGGGGAGTCGGTATCCTAAAAATAGCACAAACTTGCACACACGATGGTATGCCTGTGAATGGTATTGAGATGATTCAGTGCATACCTTTATTTATCAACAAACATTATAAGATGGACTTGCCTAGTAGTGAGTGTGTCCCCCATGGCTTGCAATCACCTCATCCATACGCTTGCTGATGCTGCGCACAACTTTATTGAATGTGGCCTGTGGAATTGCATTCCACTCCTCTGCCAAAGTCTTGCAAGTTCATGTATGGCGCTGTCGGCAACCTCAACCTGGCTTCTACAAACCTGTAGGTGGCCTATTGTTCTATAAACTATTTCTACATTTTGACAGATTCTCTGTTGTTGAAGATTTGAAACAGTGTGTCATCTGGCCTACTGGGTTTGTCTCCCCAGAAGATCAGGTGACACGCGACACTGTTTCATGCCAAGCTATGCCTGAGAGGCCAGTAAGCACATGCAAAGTTGTGCCATTTTTTGGACACCGACACCCCGCATTAGGTCTGCAAAAAGTAAACAGTTTCAAAAATAAGGTGTACGTGTGACATTCTGGCACAACTGATGTAATATGTTGGACGTGTCTGACTTTTGGGACACCAATAGAGTCAAATTTATTTTAAGTCATAAAAAGACTGGTATCACAACTTTCGTAGCCAGGAAAGTTCTGATACTCGTCTTTTCTCCACGACAGATTTCGTTAGTAGTGGCGTCAGGGCTGCAACATTGCGGCATCATGTCGTACAAACAACAGAAGATTGGTGTCGGCCAAACTGGATTATTGTTTCCATGTGTACAGGTAAGATAACATTAAGTGCCCTGAGACGCCATACATGATTATGTTGAAAGAAATTATTGGTGTCCGACAACAACCCCCCCCCCCCCCCATCAATCGTTTCAACAGAGATGGGGATGCCAAGCGCGACAAGTTTTATTAGACATGCAAATAGTTTTCTTTCATAAGCTTGAACAACGGGCATGCTTCTCTGGCAGCTACCTCCAGAAAGTGATAGATAAGTAAATTCTCCAAAGGGTAACGTTATTCAAACTTCAAGAGACACTAGTATCTTGTATAGGGCAAATTTTCAGGTGAAACTAGCGGATGATATACATAGTTTGCAAAGAACGAGACAAAAACTTCTCTGTGACATAAATCCAACCCTCAACAAACATGTTGTATACGATACCCCTCCTGTGCCACAGTGGGCAAGAAAGTCTTTTTCCCACAACAGAATGAGCTCACATAGACTTAAGGTTCAGACCTGTGGGTGGGCAAGAATACCAAGAGAAAAAAGTCTATGTCTATGTGGTCCAGTAAACAAACCGAGCTGCATGCTTTACTCCAATGCCCACTCATCGCAAATATTCGCGAGAGATTGAAGGACCGAAGGATCGGAATTTTTCAAATCCATTATCATTTTTTTGAACAACCAATGCAACCCTATTGATCTAGTAGCTATGTGTGCCCATGTCCTAGAGTACTATTCTTGAACTATCTAAACAAGCTCGAAAGTACATCTGGCTCTTAATATAAGCATACATGAGTATATGCATGATGGTTTACACGTATGTTATCACACTTTGGTCAGAGATTCTGTTTCATTTAAGTTGCCCACCGCATAAGATGCACTTGAACGCTTCGTTGTCTCTCCATGAGAGCTGCTATATATACCCCCTCACAAGTTTCGTTGTTTAACGGACAGTATATTTAATTTTCCTCGATGTGCTACCCCAAATATATTGTACTGACACCACCTATGTATGTATGTATGTATGTATGTATGTATGTATGTGTGTATGTATCTATCCATCCATCTATCTATCTATCTATCTATCTATCTATCTATCTATCTATCTATCTATCTATCTATCTATCTATCTATCTATCTATCTATCTATCTGTCTGTCTGTCTGTCTGTCTGTCTGTCTGTCTGTCTGTCTGTCTACCCATCCATCCATCCATCCATACATACTTTAAACATACAACAGGTGACAGACACTTGAATCATTTGAATCCAGTACACAGTTAATATGCTGGATCAAAATTGTTGTTCATATAAAAAAAACATGAAAGGAGTTAGGAAACAAAGAAAAGGAGGGGGAAAGAAGTGAATAACAAATCAGCTAGTTTCATATAATAAATAATCAATTTAATTTTAAATGAGTATAATGAGGGCACTTTTCCCACCGAGTTGAATTTTTTGTTCCAAACGGAAAGACCATGGTATTTAATAGACAATTTACAGGTATGCGGTCTGGGTATAAATAAATTATCTTCCTGTTTGGGTACAATAAGACATAATATTGTAAATTACATTTTAAAAAATTACTAGAGATAATGGGCAAAATACTATTGATCACTATAAACACAAACATATCTGTAAAATAAACATTCATGTGCACAGATATTACAATTTCGAGATGTTTGGAGATAGAGTATATATAAGCATTAAACATGGAATAATTTATAATACTTACAATTTAGTTTCGACGAATTACAAGTCTCTTCAAATTTGTAGCATAATTGGAAGCTTAGATTACGTTACAATAAATCAAATAAGGGTAAGCTCTATTGTATTAAAGTTGAATTTAAATAGACTTACCTAATTCCCACATTATTTTCTTTAAATTACCTACTATTTTACTTAACCTACTAGATAGTTGAGAAATATTGTACTTCCAGTTCAATTTCGCCCCAATTCATACACCTACAAGTTTACAATATGAAGTTTGCTCCAAAAACATATGTAATTTACTTTGATAGAAAGGTCATCCATTGGTAACTTCCTTGCAGTAAATAACATGAAATTAGTTTTATCTAGGTTAACAGGCAATCTTTTTAATTGTAACCATTCAATGACTTGAATCAGGGACCTGTCAATGTTATTTTCTAGACAAGTCTGTACTGGATGCATAAAATAAAAAAACTTGTATCATTTGCATGGAATAAGGAACATATATCTTCAGACAGCGTATCAAGGTCATTAATATAAAGCAAAAGCAAGAGTGGTCCCAGAATTGACTTTTGCAGCAGTCCATCAGTAATTTTCCTAGAAATGATTTTGTGTTTTGAAAACATGCATATATTTGTCTATAATTGGTCGTGTAACTTTTAAAAGTTCAAGGGTGATCCCGCTTATTCCACAATGAGATAATATAGAGAAACGAGTTGCATGATTAATCGTATAAAAATGCCTCAGATAGATCAATGAAAATATTAACAGCATATTCATGATTGCATGGTGCCTCAAACATTAGGTTGATAAGGTAACTCACAGCCATTTCAGTAGTAATGTCTTTTTGGATGCCAAAATGAAAAGCATAGAGTATTTGAAAATTGTTGAGATAGCTGGTGAGGTGATTGTAAACCATTTTTTGAGAAATTTGAAGACAACAGTTAATACTGAAATAGGAAGATAGCAAATAATTGTGGGTCACATTTTTATACAAAGGGATATATTTAGCAACTTTAAGTACATCAGAGAAAACACCAGTTTGGACAGACAAAAATACAATGTATGCGAGTGGCTCAAGAAAACAATCATAAACATGTTTAATAACTTTATAATTTAATTCATCCCATCCAGCAAATGAGTTTCAATAAGAATTCATGATAACATGTACATCATCTTCTGTAGCTGGATAGAAATATAATGAATTTGAGAAATAGCCTTTCAGAAATAATGTGGGATCTTTATCAGAGTTTGGAATTAATAAGGATAAATTTGATCCAGCGTTAACAAAAAATATGTTAAAATTATGAGCAGTGTCATCTCTATTTGTCAAAATTGTCACATTATATTCAAATTGGTCCTGTATTAAATTTGATTTATTATCAACAATTATCTTATTCATGAAACGCCACAAGCTTGATTTATTCATTTCATTACCATTTACATCAGTTATATACTATTGTTTTTCAGCAATACGCAATGAGTGATTAAGTTAATTACAGTATCTTTTATATTTTTCGAATATGCCATGAGTATTCTGAACTGACTGACGATAACCAAACTAAAGTTCATTTATCTTCCCAATAGATTTTATTAAGCCAGGTGTCAACCGAAGTTTATCTATTTTATATTTACATTAATAATTTTTGAATTAATACACTTCTTGTAAAAGTCTTGAAACGCATGTATGGAATTAAACATTGCCATTATAGCGTCATTTAATGATAAATATTTTGCCACTCGTTTGATTGGGTTTTTACATGCAACTCATGCAGTGTTTTATCATTATTGACCTGTTTACGGATATAAGTTGTAATAATGGAAAGAAATATAGTTTCACTAATGTGAAATATGGGCAAATGATCGGATACATCGGTGTACAGAATACCATTTGGGGGAGATACAAAAAAGTGAAAAACATTCGAACATATATTGTCTATAATAGTGGCAGTTGCCTCGGTAATTATCGTAGGTCTGTTAAGGCAAGGTACGAAGGAGTGACTAGATACATTATGTGCATAAACTTACATGTAGAAGTTCCAGAATGTGAATCAGAATTTAAAGGGAGGTCATACCACCCTGCCTGTCGCATCCCTCTCGACCCTGCACACAAGGCTGCACGGATACAGTGGTGTCACAAACGTGCCAACTGCAACAGAGACCAATGGAGGGATGTCATGCAGTGGGCCAGTCACGATTTTGCGTTGATTTCCATGACGAGAGAACATAGGTTAAACGTATGCCTTCAGACGGATTTGTGGATAGATTCACGGTGGAACATGACCGCTATGGAAGAGACAGCGTCATGACGTGGAGAAATCAGGGCGACAAGAAGAACAGAAATTATCAGGGTAAATGGGACTCCAACAGGCCAGCGTCATGTGGGTGAGATCCTGCCAACAGTCACCGACTGGTTCTAGCATCATCCTGGGCTACTGTTTCAGCAAGATAATGCCAGGCCACAGGCTGCATGAATCAGCGTGAAGAATCTACAGAATCCAAACGTGGCAACGGCCAGCGCGATCTCCTGACTTGTCCTCCATTAAACATTTATGGGATGTGTTTAGCTGTCCAGTCAGGGACGAGTAAACCGAACCTACGGCCACCCTAGACCATCTGGCAGAGTGGTTCACAGGCCAATAGAACCAAATTCCCCAGACCAAGATAGCCAGGCTCACCAGCAGTATACCAAAGAGGGTCCAGGCTTGCTTGCAGAAGCGTGGTGGTCACACCAGCTACTGATGTGTGTAGCCCTCACATAAACAAAAAACAAGGTTCTTTTTAGGACCACCACATCCTGCAAAGAGGTAATAAAAGCACTAGTACAACAACATAAACTATATCTTCGTGCACATCCTTACACACATGCCCAATGTTGACGTAGAGGGATGCCAGGTTGGTTTTTTTGGGGGGAGGGGGGTGTTTGTTTGTCTGTTGGTTGTTTGTTTGTGTGTGTGTGTGTGTGTGTGTGTGTGTGTGTGTGTGTGTTCTATTTATTTTTGCCCGGAGTAAGTTTCCCTTGAAACGTGATGAGACATCCCCTTTGCCTCCCTCCTGGCACCACAGACCATGAAATGATGGCGCTTCCCTGTATCTGAGGAACGAAACGTTAAGGTTGGTTTGGTCTAGCACACTGCCGCTGGTTTCTAATATAAAACTGATCGAGTTAATTAACTCGTTCAGTGCGAAATTTTGTATCTAGTCAACAGGTTCCTTGCATTGGGCATAATGGACCCAAAGTGCGCAAAAGAAAGCGGTTGTCCTCATATTCTATGTAGCTACAGGCATGCTACAGGATATTCGAATGAAAGAACTTTGGTTTAAACGTATTCTATTAAAGAATATAGGAGAAAAGTAGGAGAAAACAAAAATTCATGGTTATATTTAAAATTGCAAACGGTTTTGCCCGTAAGTATCTCTGTAATCTACTTCCTTGGAAAAAACTTCTATGCCAAAGAATCAAATACATGCCAGTGATGCCAAGAAAAGCACATTTTACAATTCATATTTTCCATCAGCTATGCCTGAATGGAATCTATTTCCGCGGTCCGTGAGAAATTTGGGACATCTGGACGAATACAAAGGGGAATTAAACAAAACACAACCTAAACATAGCGATTTTTACAGTCTGAATAAAAGGAAATTGCTGTTATTCATTCTAGAATGAGGATGGGCTGCAACCAGCTGAACGGTGACCTCCTCAAATTAGGTACTGTTGATTCCATTTGTTCATGTGGTTTTAATGCAAAAGGTATTTACCACTTTTTTTAGTGTAATATATATGTTCTCCTGAGAAATGACTTACAGTCAAGATAATAGTGTCCGGAAATGTTAATTTGTAAACAGTATTATTGGTTTACAAGGTAAAGGAAATATAAAGAAGCAAAAGGAGCAAATTTTGAAGCTGTGCATACATGTACATTTATCGAGGATTCTAACCAGTTTAAAACATTATGTCGAAATTTGTTTGCAACGGAACTATGCCTCCACCATGATGAGAGCACTTTCATCAAATTTGTTACTGAGGATCTATAAATTATACTTTTTCTGCTGAACAAATAAAAAATTTTGAATTCTTGAAGCAGGTGTTTATGTTTTGAACAAGTGCCTCCGGCTGTGCCCCAGGCAACATACTAAATTGACGTCAAAAGAGGTAGTGTGTAAAAGGGGGAAGAACATACATTTTCAACATGTTTCAACAAATGTCGAAGTTACCCAAGGCCTAACAAAAATAAATGTGTGGTTCCGATAACCTGACAGACCCTACTAAAAAGGACCAACCCTAAAATTAATGGACCTAAAAAGTACCTTTAAGCCGCCCTTCCCTAATAAATACTGGTGAACCCAGGCTAGTGCTACAAACTCAGAGACTTAAGTGGCCCAAAAATGTCCGCAAATTATGTCAGTGGCCCAAATGGGACCTACACAGCCCAAAGGGCCGAAGGCATGCTGGGGGGGGGGGGAGGGCATTAACGCTCCCCTTCCCCCCAATTTTGAATTTCAGCATGCGAAATGGCTCATCTGTGGAGTCTCGAGTAACCTGCCTTCACATGGTTGACGGAATGACAATATTTTAGTCATTATTGTACTGATTTGGCTATATTTCCTCAGATTGTATACAAATCTGATGGAAATGAGCAAAAATAAGAATAAAATAAATTTAATAAAATATCGCCATGTTGTCTACTTTCCATTGTGGACCACAACATGAAAATATCAGAAATGCAAGCATAAAATCGGGAAAAATATTAAGTTGCCTTGCATAGGTTTGTGGCTGATATGCTTTAATTATTAATTATTTATGAATTAAGATTGATCTAAATTATCAATCAATTAATATATAAATAAATATAAGCCCCAAAGCGTAATTTTCAAAACTCCAGTGACCTGATATACATATGCATATATATATATATATATATATATATATATATATATGCATATGTATATCAGGTCACTGGAGTATATAAATTCCAGGCCCCTGATAACACTAAGATGGCGGTCCCTCTCCAGTACTCCCATCTCATGCATCAAGAATGATTTCCCTTTATTTTTGAAAATGTTCTTACCTTTATTTGATATACCGTGGCAGGTTCTACATGGGAATGGGTATAATCATGGTACAGTAGTACCTGCAATTACCGACCTGGCCAAATTCTGTTGCTTTTTTCAAAAACTTTGCAGCAAAATTTTGCTACAATGCTCCAGTTGGACAACCTTGGACCAGCTGCAACACGCGACCGACCGGAAAGTCACCCCCACAAACCACCACCCATTAAAAAAAAAAAACAAAACAAAAAAAAAAAAAAAACAAAAAAAAAAAAAAAAAATACAAACAAACAAACAAACAAACAAACACACACACACACACACACACACACACACACACACACACACACACACACACACATTCACACAACGGTCGTTCAAATGAACCTTAACTAAGTTGTAAGACAAAGCTAACACAGAAAAGCTGCCCACCGTGTGCCGTTATTTTGCAGTAAAGTCAACTCACAGACAGCATTTTATTTCAACTTGTCTGGCCGGTCAACTTGGGCCAGGGAAAAAGCATAGCCACCGATGGGTGCGGTATTGGTATCTAGTATCGCTAGGTTTCAGGTGTCCGTTCTCCGAGTTTCCAAAGCAAACAGTGGTCAACGTATTTTTGAAAGATGACTTACAATCTTAACTTTAATCTGCTCGCTCGGTTGTGCCTGATGTAGTTATCATCGTTAGTTATAAATCCAAATACAACACGAAGGCATATTCATAATGCACCGTTGCATGCACATTGAGCGCCCTTTTCAACATGGCGGAATGCATTGTGGGAAAGGAAAGTCACAGCAAATCGTGGCCGCGTGTTTTCAGCAGGGTTCCAGGTGTCCGTTCTTCGAGTTGCCAGGACAAACGGTCGTTAAAGTACTTTTAAAATATGACCAACTATGTAACTTTAATCGGCCCGCTCGGTTGTGTCTGAACCAGTTATCATCGTCAGTTACAAATCCAAATGCGACACTGCACGCTCGAGCGCCATTTTGTATATTATGCAATTAATGCATTGATTGCGGGACATTCTCACAAAAGTACACTTGATTTGGATATCAAAGTGAATCGCCGTGACAGCATATATCATTATTGATGCTCTGTAATAATTGCAAAATATTTATGTTTGGAGTTTTATATATTTTAACCCTCTTCCCACGCTTACTCGGCAAGATCGTCCCAATGCTCATTCACAAACCATTGGCATTCGGTGCGGAACTCACTATTTTCACAATGGCAGCCATGTCGATTGGATATTTTGAAGAGGTAGCGTCAAGAATAATATGTGTGATTAATGTTAAGGGAAGGTTAATTTATCGAACGAATGTAAAGTACAATATATAGTGGGACTTTTCCAGAGTGAGCATTACCTGAAAATGTAAATACAAGACAAAGAGTGACCAGTTGTAGGCCCCAGAAATAGTGTCTTGTATCAAACGTAGAAGTCGCCCTGAGGCAATAAAATATGGGTCAGCAATAGGCTGAGTGCCAGGAGCCCTACTGCGTCAAAGACAAAGCTCAATGGAGAAGGTTGCTCCGATAGTGGATACAGCTCTAAAAGTACTGGCGAGTTTTTATATAACTGGTAACCACATTAATGACTTTTCTTATGCTTTTGCTTTTTCAGATAGCTATTTTAAGAACAAAACACATTTGCCCTATTAAATGCATGAATCTGCCCTCCTTCCTGTCAAGGTCCTTGTTGCATGATAGAGAGCATGACCACAGCTACCCATGAATACTTATTAATGTGGCCCTGTCTGTATATTTATCTGTGTAGTGGTGCTTTGCCACCTATTGTTGTGTTGTCCAACATGGCGCAATGCATTGTGGGAAAGAAAGTGACAGCAAATCGTGGTCGCCTCTTTTCAGCAGGGTTCCAGGTGTCCGTTCTTGTACAAGAGGCCCTTATATAGGCTGGTAAGCCTGTCGGCCAATGGTTTTTCAATGAAACATGTTTAAACCATGAAAGATCTTTTAGAAGGAACATTAATCTAGCACCCGTAGTTTAAGTCAGAGTAGTTCGTTTGGGGTAATTCGACTTAAGTCGCAGTCGGTTGAAAGAGTTAATTAGGGCGACAGCTTTCAGAATGTTTAGCCAATATTGATAGAAGTTGATCTGTGGCAAACGGATATGGGAACAATGAGTCTAGTCTTGGCAGTTACTGATTTAGATATGTCTGTATATTGGAACCACTTGAAAAGCATCACTTCATTGTCACTGCTCAAATCTACTTAGCTTAATCTGAGGGCATTATTTTAATACTAGTAGCAAGGTTAATCTTTTTCCTTTTTGCGGTGTCCCAGGTGTAACATATCTATTTATTTACCAGTAAGGTTGTTCCTTGTGTCCCGAGAGTCACAGTTATTAATTCTCTGTTCACCCTACACTGCATATACATGTAATTACCCACCCATTATGGTTCTAAACCTTATTTCGTATGTACAAATGATTATCCGTCTGTTAGAAGTGTTCTGTCTGCTGTGTGTAAACTTTATTATCCCCATGTGAGAGTTTTGCCTTGCACGGCGTGTACGTTCAGGGACGCTGTACTACATGTTTGCTTTCTAGTGCCACATATAACTACCCCCGTAATACAGCCTCGCTGTGTGTTGTATGTATACAATATTATCCATCTGTGGCAAGCTACCTTATGCTGAATATATTGGTCTATAATTGCCACTCTGCTAGAGGGCCACTTTATTATTACAGACATAGACACAATCATCCCTATATTACGCTATTACAGCATTACCTAGTGTTTTATTTAGATATAATTATCATCCCACTAGAATGTCACCTTATGTGCTTTGTACGTTTAATTACAATTGCATTAGAGGATCCCCTGACGTGGTGTGTATGTACATGTTTAATTGCCCCCTGTATGACCGGTTCATTTTATGCTGTATGTACATATAGCTAGCACTTGTGTACACATGTGGCCATTCCTCCATCATAGGTTCCCCTGATGCAACACACCCACATACAGTAACCCTGCTTTAGAGGTTCTGTCTACGTTGTGTTTACAATAAATTGCCCTTTTTTATCAAAAGTTTACCTTCTGTCTTATGTACATGTAATTACCTTCGTTTATTGAAGGTTCACCTGGTGTTCATGCAATTACCCCTCCATTTCAAATTTAGTTCACAATGTATCTTGCAAATAATTGCCTCAAACTTACTGGCTATTGGTTCACTAAATGCTGTAATTGGCCGTCCACCATGGGGAACATTATTATGAGTGGGCATATAAGTACCCTCTCCTCTGCATCCCGATACTGCATTACTCAGTAAGGCTGCTTTTGCTTATATTAACTATTGATATTGGTTTCTTCAGCCTAAATAAAAGGAATGGCAAACAAAAAAAAAAATAATACTTACATTTACTGAACCTGTGTGATTTTTCATTTGGTTCGAAATCATTCATCACGATAATTGTAGAAATCTATTAGTAGCAAGTAGATACAGGGGCGCTACATCTATTTGTGAAAGTATCAAATAGAGGCGCATATATATATATATATATATATATATATATATATATATATATATACGAAGCGGATGTCAAACGTACTGTCTAGTTTTTCATTATGCTTTGTGTCGTCAGAAAATATCCATAATTATACTTGTACCAAAGACCTAACAGGACAGCATATCTTTGTACAATAGCTTCCCACGTGTACATGTAGATAAGGCGGAAATGACCAACACATGCCAACAAAATCTCTGGGTTACGCCGTAATTGAAGCATATACACACACTTATATATATATATATATATATATATATATATATATATATATATATATATATATATATATCTTACACACCACTCGTGTTGAACAAAATATATTACAGATTTGCCGCAGATTACGCCATACAAATGCTTGGTGTAAGAGAACGCCGTCCAGGATTGGATGCCCTTTACTCAGTAAACTCCCCGATGAAATCTGCATGCTCAATCACTCCTAGTTGAGCAGGTAGAACTTAACGTGCAAATTGAGCACGTTTCGATGCTTTCAATTTAAAGGTTACTTAATTAAGTGAAATTTATCAAACTGCTGACATTGGGCACAAAAATCTTTGGGTATCCTCCCCCCCCCCCTTATCACACAGTTGCAACCCATCAGTTGAAAACACAGCACACACTTTACAAACGAAGAAACATGTACCACGGAAGCTTCAAATGAATATTAAAGTATATTACTGCCTGTTATATTATTTCGCCGGAAAGTATCTTGAGCACCATCTCCGATAGCAGCATCCGGTCAATAGGTCCACTTCTACACAGGAAACACTTCATAAGATCTAGGATGTTTCTTCGCTGGCGTTGGTTGCAAACAAATTTGACATGCATTTTGCTTTATCTTTCCTATGTTACATCCGCCCGGCCAGGTTTTATGCCACTCGAATAGTTATCAACATGGAGAGATAGAGACGCCTCTCTATAAAAATAATCAGACAGTAGTTCCCAGGCAGGACATTATGTCTGTTGATTTAGAGATTTTGTCCTCCCAATTTCATACTGTACCAGGAACCCTAAAGGACTAGAGACTGAAGTTTACTGACCTAATAAATTCAGGTTAAGGCACAGAAGCATTATAACTCACATTTGCTTTTCTTCCCTGGTGTATGGATAATACGAAGGGAGATGCAAAGTAATAAAGTCGAACTGCCTGTTTGTCCAGTATTAGCTGTTGCAAATTAAAAGCACCCCTATGGAACCTTGCTTTGTCCTTTCAGGGTATTGTATGCAGGACTGGTGACGTCTCTATGCAGCAATATTGGCCAACACAGTTTCCTACAAACTGATTTAATAATAGACTTCCATTAATACTGAAACGCATTGGCCAGCCCATTATTTGCATATGCAGCATAAACAGTTTTCATTTGGTGTAATGTATTCATATTTCCCGTTGTTGAACACATAAATGGCAACAAAATACTCACTTTAAAAACACCAACACGACAAAAAAAAAAAAACAAAAAACAAAAAAAAAAAACAAAAAAAAAAAACCGAAAAAAACCAAAAAAAACCCCCAAAAACCCAACAACAACAGAAAACACATGGCCCCAAAACAAATACCAAAACGAAACCAAAAAAAATTACCCCCCCAATATATATATATATATATATATATTAAATAAAACATTAAATTGATACAAACAATAATGAATAAGCGGGGTTTTCTGTCCTTCCCATCAGTCGTATGGACCCCTGGAAATTTAGCAACCAAAATACCATAATATATTTCCACATGCTCAAGTACAGCCAAATTATCGTACGACACGGCTCGGTGTGGTTTTGCAGTGGGTCCGATCCGATCCGATGCATCATTGGTTGCGTCTGTGTCAATAATGAAACAGTTAAAATGCAACCATCAAAACTTTTTGCGTTTTTGTCTTCATTTCTGCTTGCGTTGCGAAGAATTAATTTTTTCGGCGGCTAAGACTGGATTTTCAATATCTAAATGAAGAGAAGTATCGTCAGCAATTAATTTTATGCTGGATTTCACAATCTCAACTTTATCATTTATATAGATTAGAAACATTAAAGGACCGAAAACAGAGCCTTTATGCACACTGGCGCATAGTGTACCCCAACTGTTGAGTTTCCTGGTACAAAATCAGACTGGTGAGCAAATATGAACAGCTTGTCACAAACAATAACAATAACATATAACAAGAACAATAACAATAATAACAATAAAAACATGCTTGAAAATTATTTTTTTCAAACACCTTACACAACTGAGTAATGATACAGGTCTATAATTATTACATAATTCTTCAGAAACTTTTTTGTGGAGTGGTGAGAGATTTGCTTTTTTCAAGCTGATGGTAATTTTTCACAAACCAATGATAAATTGAACAATTTAGCAAGAGGTAGAGAGATTGCAGGTCCGGCTTCTGTGAGGAGTTTAGCACTCACGCCATCGGGGCCAGGATCCTTAGTTGTATAAAGGCTAAGAAGTGTATCAAGCACCTGCGTTTCTGTTATAAACAGAGAATCAAAAGTAAAAACAGAACACTGCTGTAAAAAACTTGTTGAAAATTTCAGCTTTAGACAAGCTATCAGAAATGTATTGATCATCATGTGAGAAGGAAGGAACAGTTTAAGAATGATTCTGACTTTAAAAAGATTTGACGGTACGCCAACAACACTTATTTTACGTGCAGAATTGCCTAAATCTTCACGCAACTTGCAATTATACACCTTCTCGGCTAATTTCAGTTTCTGCTGGTACTCATTACGCATTAAACAGAAACAATTCAATGCATTGGTGTCAAAACCGAGACTTTGGGCCCTCTTGTATTATTTCCTCCTCGCGTTTCGTTTAAGCCAGCACAACTGAGAGTAAAACCAGGGCAGGTCAAAAAATTTCGCCCCAATGTCTCTATTAGGAAGACACTTTGCGGCTTTATTCGTTAATAATGTAGTCCAAGATCTACTACACACATCAACATCTTCTGTATCAAAGCAACAATTCCAGTCTACACCGCTAACAGAAGTTCCGGAGCTGCTAAAATCTGCTTTACCGTAATCCCATATATGTTGTTTGAATGATGAATCTCTTTTCCGCCAAAAATGTAAATTTACCTCCAAAATACTGTGGTCACAATTTGACATTGGAGGAAGCAAGCGGATTTCTTCTAGATAATCAGGTTTATTCTATAATATCTGATTCAAACATGTGGTGGAATGTTCAGTAATACGGATAGCTTAACTAATTTACAAAAATAGAATATTGCCACATGCAAATTGATCAAGCTTGAAACCAGAGGAGGTATTACAATCCGAATTCAAATCTACAGTCAAAATAATATTCCGAATCCCTGTATTTTTCACTAAATCAAGACGTTTCTGAACGTTGTCCAAAGACGAAACTGGACAATCAGGCGGCCCGTAAATAACACTAAATAAAACTGTTCTATTATTTAGTCTAATCTCAGACTACGAAAGCTCGAGATCAGGTACTTCGAGATCCCCACGTCGAGACACATGTAAAAAATTAGAGACGTAGAGGGCAATTCCACTGTTACAGCATTGGGACGACCTCTTCACAGAACAGACATTCGGATCTCCCCCCCCCCCCTCCAAAAAAAGTAAGAAATAAAATGGAAATATATGAGAGCACAATATTTAAAATTCAGCAACCATGTGGAACAATAAACGCTGAAACACCAGCTGAAAATGATATATGAGGGTGTCTGCACTGAGTACAGAGGTCAGTCTGCCGCTGTTGCGCTGCGCACCACCTACTGCTATGTTTAGTCGCGCCAGAGTCACAGGGGATCATGCGAGGGGAAGGTGACAGAAATGGGATCTGAATGACATTTTCCGTGAAATGAAAGCAAAACCTTTTCTTCAGTAAATTGAACCCATTTTTCTCACTACAAAGAATAAAATGTCTCTTTTCTTCTATGCCCGGGAAAGCTACATTTACATGTGATTTAAGCAATTGAACCATTTTTTCCAGTTGCAAGGTATGATGATGGAATGACTCAGTATACACAAAGAGTTCTGCTTGCTGGTTGTCAAACACCGTGGCAAACCTGAGGTGTGACTAAATAGATACAGATCCATTAATATGATACATATCCAGTAAAATCACTCATGTAATCTGCCGATGTCTTTCAAGGGGCGTGACCCCAAATCATTTCTTGATCTCTATCTTGTAACTTACACACCTCTTGTAATAGACTGTTCATACATCTCTCTCATGTATAACACGAAAATAGTTACAAGCATATGCATAAATTGAGCCAAGTCATGTCCAACCCACCTTTACCAAAATGTAAAAATGTGAGCTCCTTTTACATTTTGCAAGCCAGGCGCAACATGAAACATTTACAAGATTTTTCACTTGTAAATAAGAATATGAGATGCGATGAAAAACAAGAATGATGAATTTGAAACCCCATAAAAACTAACTCGTGGGTTTGTCATGGCAATTTACATGTAATGTTGAAAGAAAAAAAAGCAATTGTGGTTCATTTGTAGTACAAAACATACATTTAATCAGTGGATAGCTTGACATTATGGAAATATAACTTTTATATTACAACACTACTCCGCCGTACATATTTTCATCAACCAAGAAAAATAAGTCTGAATAATGTGGATTTTAATAATACCCCGACGTCTGAGCACCGTCAGCAGGATCAATAGTACAGTACTCACTTTGTTCGGGCGATATATTATACATTATAGCCTGCCAAATGTTTTATCAGTAAAGAATTTTAAAATACAGAAGGTCACCCGTATACAATTGCCATATTCTTTGTTTCAGATTATATATGCATTACCACTGTGTGTCGATGGATACTTATTTTACAAGCGATTCAAAGTTTAAAGTTTATTTGCAATCCCTTGTCAGTAATACATAGCTGTTGAGGCATGGAGGTTCATAAACAGATTAAATACATAGTTGAAACTGATTATTAAAAACCATAGCATAAAAGTGTCACAGTAGTAGTCTCAGGGAATGGTTGCATTATCACTGTGTATAACCAAAAGCGCACGAAAATGCATGACACAGCCCAAACAATGACATGGTGCACGCCCCATACTGCTCCACACACAGTGGAACACTATCGTGCGCACACCCCCGTATTGCCCAGGCCGCCTCACGCACTCCCGCACACCTCCGACCACACACAGTAATTATAAAGGATCCATAGTGTTGAAAATGTGTGAGGTGCACCCTCTCTTACAACTGTAGAGTGAACGTGCATCCAGGACATGCTAGGGTAATTCATTCCAACTTTTGGCCCCAAGGCCAGAAACAGATTTATGACACGTTCTTTTTCTGAGTAGACAGGAATTATAGACATTCTAGTATTATGTTCATGAATGGTTGTCACTGGAGTTTGAATCTCTGACAAATACCCTGGAACTTGGTAATTGACAATCTTCCTCATGAAGTTGCAAAAGTTGAGTGTATAATTTGTTTAAATCTAATCCATGTAAGAGTTTCCAGTATGTCCAGGATGTGCGTTCTTTGGTGACATTGTAAGATCACCCTCATGGCCCTATTTTAAATTCTCTGGAGCTGTACATATATTTTCTAAGGCTACCACTCCAGGCAGTACTACAATAATCCAGATGTTGCAGTATAAGAGTATGATAAAGGGTAATTCTGCTTTTAAAGTCTGCACAATGGGCAGCCTTAGTAAAAATACCGAATGCACGATTTCTCTTATTAATGACATTATTGAAATGAATTTCAAATTTCATCTGACTGTCTAGGTGACACCAAGATCTAGGGTGACGCCAAGATATTTACAGTCAGATTCTTGTGACATATTTTCCCCATTGAGAGAAACATTCAAATTTGGATTATCCTGTAATACATTTTCTTGTTGTTACCAATGATTGTACAATTTGTCTTGCCAATATGTGTACTAAGTTTGCTTGCTTCAAGCCACTTAGCTACAGTCATTAAGTCATGTTGAGAGTTATGGGCAATTGACAGAGTTGTCGGAGCAATAAAATACAGTATCGTCAGTATACATGTTGACAGTAGAGTATTTGAAGCATTTGCCAAGATCATTCACATATAAAATATACAGGAGAGGTCAAAGAATCGACCCTTGGTGGACGTCAGTAATGACTTTCAACGATTCTGATAAATTTCCAATAGAATCATTTTTTTTTTCTGTCAGCAAGATAATTTTTATACCAGAGAAAATCTGTAATTCCGTAGTTTTCTGATAAGGTGAGAACGATGTCGTGAGTCAAAATATCAACGTTTTTTTTTTCTAAATCCAAAGCAATCATTTCAAAATTTTGCCGTGGAGCAGTTCATCAAAAACGCATTTTGTAAATCTATGGAGACTAGTTTTGAGAAGAATGTTTGGGCCAAAGAAAACATGATTGTTCGAAACAGAGAATGCCGTGATCTACATTGTATTGGTACAGTTGGATGTGGACAATATGTTTAAGAAGTTTGGATATGACAGGTGATATAGAGATGGGTCTGTGGTTCCCCGGGTGGGGTCTTGAAACTTTCTTAGCTGTAATTCTAGCTATTTTCCATTCATTTGGAACAGCACCGACAATAAGGGAACTATTAAAGATGTATGCCAAACTATTACCAATAGCTGGAGAGGAAATTTTGAGAAGTTGCGCCTTAATGTTGTCAAGGCCAGTAACCTTGTCATGGGGAAGGTCAGCCAGCAGACTGGCTACCTTCGATTATAATCATCCCAATCAGCAATGTTTTGCTTTACTGTGAAGTTGGTCCTAGATAAATTTGGAGGTCTGAATCTCATCACAATTTCATAAAGTTTTACTTTTGTATGTCCTATTTTTTTGAGAGGAGCATGTTTATCAATTACATCGAAAATACAACAATTCCCGAACAGTCCAAATATCATTAATATTATTGTTTTTGGTCATTGACCCTTAAAGATAACCTCCGTCCCGACTCGGTAGCTATTGGGCATGTTCTAGGTTTGTACCTTGGAATTTGTATAGCTCTTGGCAAACAGGGGCGAGTGCGATAGCACAAATGTCACTGAATTGGTAGACCTGTCTGAGTTTCACTGTGGTATTCTTAAAATGTAGTTAGCCGATTACAGTTTTGCACATCAATTTTGATAACTCTTTTTTCTGTTCCCGTCAGGTCAACTTAGGTTCGGATTTTCCTGGACCTGGTATTGCTATTAAATATACCTTTCGATATCCTGTATACATTTTAGAGGAATTCAAGTGAGGCCATGCCTTGTTTTGGTTGATACATGTCAATTTATAATTTTTTGGCCACGCCCAATCATATTGCTCAAATTTTTTCGGATGTCTTCATTAATTGTGTGCATACTTGTGAAAATGGGGTTAGAGGGGACTTTTACGGGGCCCCTTATAGTACTCAGCACATTGACGTGGTCCGCTGCGCTGGCTGGGGCATATATAGTGGTCAGTCTACAGAAAAGTTTGGGTTTTTTTGTTTTTGTTTTGTTACGTCACAATCAGCGCAACCGATGTCACTCTATACTGAAGCAAAATATCTGATCTTTTCAACATGCAGCAAGGTAGGACATCTAAATTTGGATTTTTTACAGATCTCTGTTGCGATTCCCAAATGGGTGTGTGGACTTTGGTACATGCACCAACATTGCAGGAGTACATAGATTGCACCTGAGGCTAAATAATTTTAGCTGACGGTGTTCATGGACATTTGGTGCATGTCATGATCATGTTTTGGGTGTTGACCAGTACATATGCACTGTGGGAATACTTTGTATTTTTTGTATTGTTTTGGGTACTGGTGCCTGCATTGCAGGAGTAGTTTTAAAGCTGATGCTAAATACTTATATTTAACTGTTTGATGTACATGGTGTATTTGAAAATCTGAACACCATCAAGTCAATTAGTGGATGCATTTACTCTATCTGCTGGCGCCTTGTGTGGCTTTTGACACAATGTTCTGAATGGATCTGTTTTTTTTCTTTCTGCGTCTAATTTTAATTATGTCTTTACTTTATTATCAAGGCGAGGAGATGCTTTCAGTTAGTGTGCTATGTTACTTTTCCTGGTTCAAGCAATGCCCCCATGTGCACTGTGAACTGTGCAACATGCACATTGTGCTGTACTGTTTTTGTTTTTCTGTTTGTAATTGTTTGTACCTTTATACACAAAAATGAGTTCCTCATTTTTCCTTTTTTTTATTTTGATAGAAGCTGTGAACTATAGTTTTTTTCCGCCATGCTTGGATGTTACTTCTTGAGCATCACTTGGGTTCTATATGTATATACACATTTCGATTCAAGATTAGCAATGGCTCTGGCAGTGATTTAAATGACAATAACTTGATATCAAATCTCTGTGTATCTAGCTGCGCGCATGTGTGGCAATCTTGACGGACCAAAGTAAAATAATATTTTAGCTACCAATAATGAATGATAATTATAATTTAAATTTATACTCATCAAATGATAGAGGGCTGCGTGATCCTAAGAAACGTGGGTCTATATTTCATTGGTTGAGGAAATTTTATTATGATATTATATTTCTTAGAAACCCACAGCAGCCCTAAGGATGAACAAATGTAGAAAAATGAATGGGATGCTGATATGATTTGCTCACATGGAACAAGAGACAGTAAAGGAGTAGCCATATTATTCCCTAGTAACATAAGTTACAGTATCAAAAATTGTACTACTGACCCTGATGGCAGATTCATTGTACTCAAAATGAAAATCGACGAGGTGAAGTTCACTTTAACTAATGTCTACGCCCCAACTAAAGATCATGTAGTGGAACAAGTAGATTTTCTTCATAACTTAAGATTGCACTTACTTGACGAGTTAGAAAATTATTTAATCTTTGGAGGAGAGATGAAGGAATCTCGACTTATCGCACTGAATTACTATCTTTAATTGAGGAATTTGAGCTGGTAGATATTTGGAGATTACAGAATCCAGATACTTTTATGCATACATGGTATTCCAAAACACCATTAATTCAGTGCAGGCTTGATTTCTGGCTTACCTCTAGTTTCCTAAGCCCTCATGTTACTTCTTGTGGAATCAAACCATCAATAAAGACTGATCATAGTTTAATTTGTCTTCAGCTCAAGCGCTCTTCTTTCAAAACAGGAGGCCCTGGCTTTTGGAAATTTAATAGCAGCTTATTAAATGATGAAACATATGAAAGAGAAGTTAAAGATATAATTCAGACTCAAAGTGCAAAATATACCGATTTAGAAAATACAATTTTAAAATGGGACAGCATTCAATGTGAAATTCGAGGATTTGCAGTGTCTTATTCCAAAAGAAAAGCACATGCAACTAAACAGAAAGAAAAGGAGTTGAAGAAACAATTGGAAGATTTACAATGCAAATTAGCATCTTCTTCTGATAATGACTTACTATGCGAAATTGATCAAATTCAAGAGCTATTAAATGAATTGAATAATAGACAGGTTGAGGGCATAATGATCAGATCACATGCTAGATGGTGTGAACATGGAGAAAAAAGTACCAAATATTTCCTCTCTTTAGAAAAACGAAATTACAAAAGTAAATGTATTTCAAAATTAATTACTAAGGACAATAAAGAAATCAGTGCACTAGAAGATATTATTGAAGAAGAAAAGAAATTTTATGAAAAACTCTGTTTCTCAAATCGGGATGAACAGATATCAGAAAACATTGAATTTAGTCCATTTTTTAATAACCCAAACATTCCTAACCTATCTGAGGATGAGAAAGACAAGTGTGAAGGTATGATAACCAGACATGAATGTTTAAGTGCTTTGAAACAGTTCGAGAATAACAAAAGCCCTGGAAGTGATGGTTTTTCGGCCGAATTCTATAAAGTTTTTTGGATTGATATTGAACACCTAGTTCTAGATAGTTTTACTTACTTTCATCAACAAGGATTACTTTCCGCTGACCAAAGAAGAGGTATCATTTCAACTGAATTTAGATTATAAATTAGTTGCAAAAGTTATGGCATTAAGATTACAAATTTTTTTGCCAAAACTAATTAATACAGACCAAACTGGCTATGTTAAAGGTAGATATATTGGGGAAAATATAAGACAAATATCAGATATCATAGAATTCACTAGCTTGCGTGATGCACCTGGTTTGATCTTGTTAATTGATTTTGAAAATGCTTTTGATACTTTAGAATGGCATTTTCTGGACAAAGCTTTAGATGTATTCAATCTTGGTTCTCTTTTCGAAAGTGGGTTAAAATCATGTATACAGACATAAGTAGTTGTGTAATCAACAATGGATACACTTCACCTTTTTTACTCTATACAGAGGGGTTCGTCAAGGTTATCCACTTTCCCTTTTTCTCTTTATTTTGGCTGTTGAGATATTAGCCATTCATATTCGGTCTAATCCTAATATAAAAGGAATCACCATAGGATCAGAAGAGGTTAAATTGAGTCAACTTGCTGATGATACTACATGCTTTTTTCTGGATGAGGTATCAGGCAAAGCAGTTTTAGAATTTTTACAAAATATTGAAAGATGCAGTGGTTTAAAAGTAAGCCTGGACAAAAGTTAATGTATATGGATAGGTAGCAATGCTGGAAGACAACCTGGTAATATACCTGCAAAGTGGTACTCTGTTGACTTCTCTACCTTGGACATTAAGTTTCTTAGCAATGAGCAAGACATGCTGTCTCAAAATTTTGATGACAAATTTCAACTTATGAAGGAGGTTTGGAATATTTGGAAAATGAGAGATCTCTCTATAATTGGAAAAATCTTAGTTTTTAAGTCACTGGGCATATCAGAATTAGTATATGGTGCATCGATAGTTTCGCTAAGCTCTGACATGGTGAATAAAGTCCAAAACGAAATTGATAAATTTATATGGGGAAATAGCATCCCTAAGGTTAAAAGAGATATTAAGTGCCAAGAGCCAGTTCATGGTGGATTCAAAGCGCCCGATTTTGGTAAAAAAAGTGAAAGCATTATTGATTACTTGAGTTAAACGTCTTTTGAACGAGGAAAAAGATAAATGGAAACAAGTGGTTCAAGAATTGTTTCCTTGTATCAAAATTTATGATCTTTGAAAAGTCGATGTGCTATTGATTTCGAGTGGAACAAAATACGTGTACCATTATTTTATTCTCAAGTCATGAAGGCGTGGAATGAGTTTAGGTCTCTATTTCTTCCAAAAAGTGCTGTCTCGGTCCGAAAATAAATGTTGTGGTTCAATGAGAACATAACAGTGCAGAATAAGCCTATATTTTTTAAAAAGTGGTATGACAAAGGTAATAAATTTATACATGATATTGTAAATGATGCAGGGGAATTTCTCACCCCACAACAGATGATTGTCAAATTTGATTTTGAACCTAGCTTTTTAGAATATTTTCAAATACGTTCAGCAATACCTTATAACTGGAAAGTCACCCAACTGCACGTATGAAAATACTGATTTAAATTTTTTTATTAATGGTAAATTTGTTCCCTTGGAGAATATGAAATGTAAAGATGTTTACTGGGTGTTAATTGAACAGGTTTCTAAAACTGAACCAACTTGTACCAAAAAGTGGGAAAAAAGTGTTTTCTTTGGCATTTAACAGTACAATTGAAACCAAGCTACAGTCCTTTCAATTTAAAATTTTACATCGAATTATTGTGAATAAACATTGGCTTCATAAAATGGGGATTGCAGATGATGAAACATGTAATTTTTGTGGGGGAGCATCTGAAACAATAATTCATAAATTTTGGGATTGTCCCACTTCAAATCATTTTTGGTATGAATTTACTTCCTTTTGGGCAAACTACATGCATGAAGTTATCATAGTTCAGGAAAAGATGTTCTGTTTGGTTTTTACGATGATCCTGATAACGTTTCCCTGAATTACTGTATATTACATGGTAAAAACTTACTTATATTCTCAAAGATTCAATTCAGGTAATGTCAATCTCATCAGTTTGTTGTTCTCGTTGGACAGGAAAATATCTATAGTTAAACATATAAGTAGAATTAATGATAAATTACCTCAGTTTGAATTAAGATGGCAGCCTCTGCTCGATGTCATTTCTCTCAGATTGTCAGAAGTTTGAGTATGTCCCCTCCCCTTATTTATTAATCCTCTATTGTTTATAAATGGATGAATGCTTTGCACTAGCTTGTTTTGCACTATTTCCATTCATAATTTTGCATTGTTATTTCACATTGGTATAAGGCGTACTTTGCTACCTATTTGTTTGTTTTTTTTTGTTTTTTTTTTTTTTGTTTTGTTTGTTTTTGTTTTTTTTTGCACAAGAAGTGATTCCGAATACTGACAAAGGTATGTAATAAGTTGTCCATAATGGTTTCTGTTTTATATTTATCTGTACAGCTTTGACGGATATGTATATGCTCGAGGAACTCAATAAAAAAAAAAAGCCTCTCAGAGCTAGCTATCTTTGAATCTGTATACGTACATTATCCGCACTGGCAGATTCAACTGAGCCCGCACTAGTTTCACTTGGTAGTTTGTATATACAGTTAATTTTACAGTTTTTTTATATAGATACGGGTATGCTTTCCATTTAAGTTGCCACGCGCGTGCGGGCAAACATCATAACTTTTCTAAAAGACTATTTCAAGACTGTTTGTATCATTCATCTCTTACAGTCAATGCAAACTACTCATTACTCTGACCACTATCTGTGGCGTCCGGTGGTGTCATTATCTTGCATACTGTTATGTGTCCGTTGTACGGTCCTGTGGTTTGTGCCATTACCTTTTACACCATACTCTGTATTTTATTCCCTTTTTTTCCGCAAGAGGAATTTGTAAAGGCTATGCCTGTTTTCCAATTGCCTTAATAAAATATGTTTAAACCAAGCCTATCAGAAACAGATCTGTTCTTGATCTTGTCTTTGTAATTGATTACTTGGAAACTGTAAGTAATATTCCGTGTATAGCTAAATGCAATCACGAGTGTCTCTTTGTGTCAAAAATGTCCAGCTTGGTAAAAATACACTGCTTACCGTAAAGTTACACTGGGTCACTCCAATGTGGATTGTCACAAAGTACATGAAATTATTATCAGCTCCATGGGACACTGGTTGCTTGTGCACACTTTGACCAAGCTATTCTACATTCAAAATAATGCCTGCATGGCTGATAAAGTCTCTCTTTATGGAACATTAATTTTACTTTTAATCACCGTCTCAGAATTTGATTTGTCACAGAGTTGTGTCTGGCCAAGAGAGGTGGGTATATATATATATATATATATATATATATATATATATATATATATATATATATATATATATATATATATACAGAGCAGTATATGGCCAGTGCTGTAAATTTACGACTGGTTCAACACATTTGAGTAAAAGTGACTGAACTGACAAGCTTTGGATAAATACCTCTAAGAAAATATATGAAACTGATCAGCAAATACTTACCTTTCTACTAAATCACACTTTTGCCTTTCGTCGGTGCATCTCTCCTGATAAGTTCCTGTTTGAACTCAAAATTTCTCCATCTCCCATAGTCAGCCATGCTTAGCCAGTGGGCACTCAGCCAAGCTAGCGGGTATTACCCCAGAGCCATCTGGTGGTGAAACTCATTTCTGACATGGTCTGTTGAAACACCATATAAATGTGAATGCTAGTGCTTACTCGAAAAACTGAGAAAACTTATGTGGATGGTGATGACTGGATATGAAGAAATATTCTGGCTTCCACGCTAAGGAAACCTTAACGAAATTTTTACCCTAAATGTGTGACATCCTGAGTAGCAAAAATACTGAAGCAAAAAGGTGGTGGTTAACACTACAACAGGTTTGTAGTTGGAATACCAAAAGACCTAGACCGTCCATCATTAAATCCCTTTAGACCCTCTGTGCAAAGCTTATGCTGTCAATACGCATTTTGCATCTCAATGTGTACATCATGAACTTTCTTTCTGAAATTATCATTAAAACTGACCAAAAGCTCGAAAATATAGTAATTTACGAGCAAGACGTATTAATTTTTTTTAACTGAAAGTGATCTAACGGGATCGCCAGAGAAGTTCTCAGTCAAGGGTTTTCGCGTTTTTGCTCCTTAGATCCATATTCCGGTAACCAATCTATTGAACTTGTCATTAAGTTCTACTGTTTATTTGCTGATTTATGGAAACATACTAATGTTACTGCCATTTCGGGACAAGGAAGAACTCCGTTGATGTAAAACCTACAGACCAATTTCCCTACTGTGTACTTTATCCAAAGTTTTTGAATCATGTGATTTCAACTTTGAGAGATATTTGTACCCTCCACCTTGGTCAGCATTTCACTGAGTTATTGTGGCTGTGCAGTAACCGTGACACACAGGGACTATCCCCATCTCACCTTTGTGTATATATTAAGGGATACAATGAGCCATTCAACCATGACATAACAACCACCAGAACTCTTAGTATACCTGGTACTGTGTTAGCCTAGTGCATCACTGGCAATGTTTATAGACAGATATATTTGACTCCTTGTGTCCCAAGTGTGCCTACCAAACCATCATCCCACCATAAGTTACTGACTCCAAACTTGTCTCATCAAGCATGTCTACCAGGGGTAAAGTTCGGCGCCAAAAGGCTGTTGATGGCTTTTCAGGGGATCAGCTTGTTCTGGCTGTAATTGAAGCTCTCTCAGATGATGCTGTCATCAAGAAATTGAAAGAAAGCTTAAAACCAGACCCTGATGACCTCTCTACAAGATTAGTGGCCAGATTGCCCATTATTTCAAGATTTTGGAGGACCATTTAAAGATGAAGCAGGACAAAATAGATGTCTTGGAGAAATCATTAAAAGAGTTTGCCAACAAAATATGACGAACCAGAATAATACTCTTGGCGGAATTCGGTTTATGATACAGATATAAAGGAAAATGCAGACGAGAACACTGATAAGATTATTCTGAATATGGCCAACCATTTGCTGCACACCCCGTTAGAATTAACAGAAATTGTCAGGTCCCTGTAAAGATAGACTCATCATAGTCAAGTTTACAGCCCATAGGAGGAAGGCAAGATTGATCGACAGTAGGAACAAAACTCAAAGTCTCACCTGGCCCCCCACCTTGCTCATGGACGGAAAGAATATTTACATAAATGATGATGATCTAACACAACAGCGTGCACTACTGTTCCTCACAGCTAGAATCCTGAAATGTACCAACAAAATCAATGATACTTTGCCCTATGATGGACGCATCCTGTAAAAGATATACAAAACAAAATAACAGCCGTCTCCAGGGAGGAAGATGTCGCGCTGTTTCTGGGCACAGAAGGAGGATCAACTTCGTAATCATATCAACATATTGTAATGGACATTTCTACTGTCTGATAGCTTGGCATTAATTGTTTGTTCCATAATTGGTCTGCATTGAGCCACTCCTAAGATTGAATCATATTACCGGATATCACCGCCATGGTAATGGTGCACTGTACCTAATCCGATGTATTTGTGGCTATGCCAGCTGTCAAATTGCTCTAATATTAGTATAACAAACTTACCAAGCTTGGTATGTTAAGACTCACCAAATGTATATAATGATGGACAATGCACTTCCTTATATACTTTTCCTTACTTTGTTTTTCAGTGATTGGCAATGGAGCACTTCGAAGCTTATAGAACACATTTCTTTCCAACAGCATATATTTGTATTGATTCCTACCTTTTTGTTTACATTATCTTTGTTACAGGTTTATCTCACAGCATCACAATATTGACAACTGTACTTCCTCACTCAGATAATATTCGCTATGACTTTTTTGAGAGTAGATTCTCACAGGGAACGTATGATAATCATGATTTACCTTCTGCTCATATTCACTGATTCATGTTAAAATGTGTTTCCATGCATGTGCATGACAGCTTATGCTACCTGTAACAAAAGGGTTAATATTGAAAATAACAGCCGAATCAAATGTACCTAATGTTTGCATCATTATCTTCTAAAATGCCTCCCAGACAATAACTCGGCAGATAATAACTGGTTATGTCCCTCCTGTCTTCAGAATACCATGCAATCCAATCATGATGATGATACAGGTAGATTTCTAAATTATTTATCTAAAATGTTGTTCCGGGCTTTAGTTTTGAATTTACAACTCTAACAAGATCCCTTTATACCGTTTGAAACCAACGATAAGTGCACTTAACTCCCAATATATGAATGTGATCCTGATTAACATTTCTTTAATGAGCCAACTATATTGAATAATATCTGTGACAGTCAGTATCACCATTCAGATAGTTTTCATGATTCACGTAAAAAATAAAAATGAACAGTCTAATTAATCATTATTGCATATTAATATTCGGAGCTTTCCAGCTCACTTGGGTGAGCTTGAAACTTATCTGAATGCTCTCAGAAATAGGTTTAATATCATTGGGATCTCAGAAACTTGTTTAGATGAACGTAACTCTGATCTTCACAATTTGCCATCCTACATGTATCATCACGACCGAGCCGGTAGAAATGTTTCATTGTTCATAAGTAATCATGTCAATTCCATATTACGCGATGAATTAAAAGTTTTTGGTGATATTATAGAGTTTG
Organism: Hermodice carunculata; assembly: GCA_964020975.1. Classification (NCBI taxonomy): domain Eukaryota; kingdom Metazoa; phylum Annelida; class Polychaeta; order Eunicida; family Amphinomidae; genus Hermodice; species Hermodice carunculata. The sequence goes on along the minus strand of OZ026612.1, from coordinate 69,843,993 downwards.
CATTTGTTGAAGTAAAAAATGATGCTAACGATTCTCAAAATAATGTAATTGTTGGTCTAATATGCAGACCACCAGGTACTAATATAAAGGCTTCAATGTGTCTCTCGATAATCTGCTTAATGTTATCAAAAAGACAAAGAGAAATGTTACATTATTGGAGATTTTAATATTGATATTTTGAAATATGATTCACACTTGGGTATTTCTAATTTTGTGGACGTAATGAATAGTATTTCTTTCTTACCTCTTAATAGCCGCCATACCCGCATAACAAAATCAACTGCCACTATTGTTGACAATATATTCCCCAATATCCTTGATTTTTCTGCACCTCCAACGAATAGCATTCTTTACACTGATATATCCAATCATTTGCCAATATTCATCATCAGTTCAAACCACAGTACCCTCTAGAAGTAACACTTACATTCGTAAAGAAGTTATCAATGATAAAACGTTAAATGATTTTTTTGTAGAAACCCAATCACATGGGTGGCAAAATAGTTATCAATGGAATGATGCCAATATTGCACTGTCCAACTGCATAACAGAATTTCAGGACTTATATAGAGAACGTATTCCTTCTGAGATGATTATGCACAAATATCACCAGGTAAACCATGGTTGAGACCTGGTTTGTTCAAATAAATTGCAAGGAAAAGTAAGCTTTACTTTAATTAGCGTTACTGCAGTCATAATACTTTTTAAAAGTAAGATAGACACAAAAGGTATCACAATCAACTTAATCATTTATTGCGCATTGCTGGGAAACAATATTATTCTACCCATGTAAACGAAAATAAACAAAATTGGTCAAATTTGTGGAAGATCACAAATTACGTAATTGGTAAAAATAAACCTAGACTAATGCAGGATAGATTCAAATATAATGGAGAGATTTGTCGAATAAGTGTGATATTGCTAATAATTGCAATAAGTTCTTCGTGAACGTAGGATTAAATTAAGCTAAAATAATTCCAGACGCTAAAAAAGATCCCTCATTTTTTTTAAACGTCATTACCCCAACTCATTTTACTTTCATCAAGTGGTACCAGACGAAATTTGCATTGTTATTAATTCTTTATGCAATTCCTGTCCTGCGTGGGAAGGATTGAACAGCAAGGTTATCAAATATGTTTGCAATAACATTCTCGAGTCATAAACATATATACTAAATTTGTCTCTCGAAAGAGGTGTATTCCCTGAAGTTCTCAAACTTGCCAAAATCATCCCCCCCTCCTTCAAAAAAGATGACCCTCAATTATCTACCAACTATCGTTCTATTTATATATTGTCCCTTTTCTCTAAGGTTATTGAAAAAAATAGTTCATGATCAACTTACTAGCTACCTGGACACTCTTCAGATACTTCATGATTTTCAACTTGGTTTCAGGTACTGGTTCTGAAATGGCATACATGTGTGGCTACCCAGGTGTCCGGTCAAGGTGATGACGTGAGTTCTGAGAGTACCTGAACACATTAAGACATGTACAGATATTGCTATCGCATAAAATGGTAAACCCAGTTGCGAGTGCTTGCACTGTGAGTGTCCCGCCGCGGAAACGAGGCCAGTCTGCTGACAAGTCCCTTCCGCGCGGCTGCTTGTACCTTAATCCAGTAATTATAGCTGTTATTTTATTTTCACCATTAAATGGGAAAAAAAAAAAAAAAACGATTAAAAACAGTTTCAACCTTTATTTTATCAAACAATGTCTATGCATAGCTCAGGGTACACATTGTGTGGTGCCGGACCCACTAATTGGGTCATTTAAAAACACAACGTGTTCGACGTGCGCAACAAGAAAGATTTATCAGCGGAAAGTCGATGTACAGTGTTCCGAGCAAGTTACAATTTATCCGGGAAAATGGTACACCAGAAAGGAACACGGTCAATTTATTTCGAGTTCGATACATACATGTTTACGGGACCAAAGAAATGGGCTCCCGGGAACAAGCTACTTCGAGTTTGACCCACGCGAACAAGGGACTGAGGGGAAGTAGTTCTCAGTGACCCTTGCACTGTACGTGGTGATGTGAGTTGACTTTTGCACCATAGTGACATAGACAGGGCCGTCATCCAGGCTGTATTTTCCAGTCAGCTTTTGTAGATAATAGTGCTATAATTACTGAATCAAGTCCAGGACGTGCACCTGTTGCGCATACCATCCTATTGAACTTTTTTGGCATAATGTCCACCAGACAAACTGTGTCTGTGTCATTTTAAAATACTTACTACCACCTCATATGTCTGTTGTGTGACGAAACGAGGATTGCAATGAAAATGTTTAATTGTGAAAAATGGTTTGGGTTTCGTGTATCTGTTAAGAATCTTACATTACTAACGTCGTATTGCTAATGTGCGACCTGAAGGAATCCAAATAATGATGACGGTAGTAAGAGAGACAAGAGGACATGACCCTATTAGCACCAGTTGTCATTAGTTCCTGAGGCAAGATCACTTTTTCAGCGTGGTTTGGAACAAGAGATACTTATCCACTAATAGTTGGAGCCTGTGGGCAAAATGCCATCTTTATACACCACAGCGAAACAAATTGAAAACCAATTAACGCAAAGCACTTTTGTTAAGTGAATAATACCTTTATGTTAGAAACATGATATAAATTTCAGAAACGAATTGGTTTTACGGTGCTTGTTATGTATGAAACGGTAATGGAATGGTATTCGATCTCCATGGTGCCTGTCGGACACTGGGCTCCTACATCGTACAAAGGGATGCAGAACTGGTTACAGAGGGAACACAAAACACTATAACTTCGGAAACTTTCTCGGCTTATTTGTCATGTCAATATTGAAGAGTTACAACCAACCAAGAAGTAAGGACTCTTTGAGCACGAGAGACTGATCTAGGAAATGCCTCCGACCAGACTTTAAGGGGACGTCATATGTACAGCAAGCTGCTTCAGACAAAGATATAAGAGGCGCGTTTTAAGGTAATGTCCAACCCATTTTGGCTTTTTATGTCTGTGTGTGAACACAGACATATTGTTTTACCCAATATTTTTTCTTTCTTTCTTTCTTTCCTATCTTTCTTTCCGCCAGATTTTTGTGTCATCTTAAACTCAGACACTGTGCAAGCTAGAAACTTGAAACTTTGCATGGCTATAGCACCTGCAGTGAAGTTTTGCATATCGTTCTGAATAGTCAAGATTGTAAACATTATGCAAATTGGGGCAATTAAAAAAAAATCAATTGCTTCTGGCTTCCAAGCATTCATCCGATTATGAGGATGTTAAATCCAAATTGAAGATATTTAAACACTGCACATTTTTGTAATTTACATGTGACCTCTAAAGGTCAAGGTCATTTGTAATGAAATACTCATCCAGCCATAACTCAGTCAATTTCCATCCAATTTTGATCATCTTGGACACAAATCATAGCTATTGTAACACTGCACATTTTTGTAATTTACATGTGACCTCTAGAGGTCTAAGGTGGGGTCATTTTGCCATTTGAAATATTAATGTAGCTATTACTCGGTCAATTATCATCCAATTTTGATCATGTTGGACACAAATTGTAGCTACTGTAACACTGCACATTTTTATAATTTACATGTGACCTCTAGAGGTCAAAGATCAAGGTCATTTGGACCTTTGAAATATTTATATAGCCATAACTCGATCACTTTTAATCCGATTTTTATCATGTTGGGCTCAAATTATAAATATTGTATAAGTGTTGCAACACTGCATATTTTTGTAATTGTGTACATTTTTCACACACAGACAGATTTGCTTCGAAGCAAATCTTTCTTTTCTAGTTTTATTTTGGGTAAGCTTTAATGTTGTCTACACAGGGGCTTAATTTGAAAGCGCTGACTCGGTTATAAAGTACATAAAAAACAAACAAACAAACAAAAAAAAACATATAGCTACTTTTACCAAAGTAGGACCAGTGTGTGTTTTTTCCAGACAGGAGCTGTCGTGCGACACGGTCTGCTGCCGATCAAACGATCACCCTGTCACAGCTTAGCAACCCGCCAACACTTATGGCGTAATCATGGTAGTGATCATGAGAACCTCGCTTCGTTTACAGTAGTGATCATTTCTAGTTTGACACCCAGTTGTTCGCAGTGATATTTTAAGGACTTTACTTGAAGTTCAGACTTAATTTTCTTATAACCTTTTAACATTTATACAAGTTCATTGTTACAATTGCGATGTAGTTTACTACACACACACACACACACACACACACACACACTCACACAAATATATATATATATATATATATATATATATATATAAATATATATATATATATATATATATATATATATATTGCTTTAGTAAAACAATATCGGAGTCAGGACCAGCATTTTTTTCTGTGAGACCAAATGTAATAAAAAAAATTATCCAAAATCTGAATCATTGAATTAACTGACGGTCTGATCACGAATCGGTTGCCTGTCTCTATTATATCCATGATATTATTCATCTAATTATACTCATCGTCTTTCATGGATTATATATGCTATTATATGGATTGAGAAACCATCCCCGTCTGGCACCCATGTTGTTATGAAGCCAAGGTGGTCGGGGTTTCGGTTCCGGCCTGGGTAAATATAGGTTGGCTACCATTATTGGCGTATCTTGCTCGGAAATGGGGATGGATACTATCGTGTATCTGAGTAATGTTCTTGGCGGAAGATTTCTTGGCTGTACGCAAAACGTCTGTAGTTTTCGCATATGCCATTAGCTGGATGACATATGACAAAATTACGTATTAGTGCGCAGGAACTTAACATTGAAACTGGACGACGTAGACGACCAGTCAAATTTCATGTTAGGCAAATATTTAGTGACCCATGTGAAGAATTTGAAGATGAATACAATCATGTGATGTCATGCACCGAGGAACTACTAGAATTGTTAGAGATGTCTTATTTGATTCTGCATCTTATAGTTATCAAGATATGTTACTTTCTAGTGATTGTGACACTACAGAATACTAAATAGATACACGTTTTCGAACAGTTCCTCAGTTAATTACATTCATACATGAAAACGAATGGCATCTATTTTTTCACCACTTCCGAACAAATCTACGGTTTACTTTTACGCTGTGCCTTTCTGTGTATTCTTTCTCGGGTGTTTTCATGTGTATGTTTATACCTTTAATGCTGTATGAATGGCATTGATTTTGTATTTTCTGTTTTGTATTTTTTGTGCGTTGTACGTGTGCGATTCTTTTTTCCAGTTGTCCTTGATGGACACTTATTTATATGACAGCACAGTCAATATATATATATATATATATATATATATATATATATATATATATATATATATATATATATATAGGTTGTGTATGCATGTGTGCAAACGTTTTGGCGTTTGGTGTAAAATTAAATTAGCGGGAAAATTAAGAAAGATCTTCGATATGATACGTCATTAATATCACTTGTGCAGAGTAAAATAAAAGGAGCTATTTTATTCTTCTAATAACACAATTTTAAAAGTGGGCGGCGATTTTACCCACTTGTACTTGTCGTTTTATTTAGAAAATGTAGGTCTGAAATGACGGGGAAACTCACATTCATTGTGCTCATAAATGTTATCTTCCACAGCTATTTGGCATTAACAGAAGTCACTTTTGAAGCACCCATGCAGAATGCTGACTGAGTCACCGTAAACATTTCAACAATTATAAGAGCCAACATGCGGCCAAAGGGTAGTGATTGTATTTATCATAGGTCTAAAGACCAAACAAAAACGATTTGATCAAACATTCGACAGTGTTCATGCGACAATCAATGGGAAACTCCACGACCAGGAAACGCTACTGTCGCAACGTCGGCATGGTTTTCAAAGTTTGGCTTATGAGTTATTCCGCGCTTAAAGTTACGTCCTGGTAGACCTACTCATCTGCGCAGGTAGATCAGAAAAAAATATTTTACAATTTAGCGAGTCACAAACACTGCAGCTATCCAGATTTACAAATATATTTAGCATCGAAGAACCATAGGAAGACGTGGACGCCATTGTAAAACCTGAAAGTCAAAGTTGTCGTTGGTGAACCGGCATTATAAATGCAACTCGTGTGTTATTGACCACTAGAGAAGCTGGGCATTCGCCATAATAAAGACATTTATCGGAGTATATTTACTTCATTGGCTTCTTCTCATATTTTCATATGAAAATTAAGGATGGAAGCGCAATATTAAATGAAGACCAGAAAGCAGGTGGCATATGAAGTCCGCCACTCCTTTATTATTAAAGAACAGGCGCGCCTTGTGCTCGTTGCACTCAGCTTGAGCCTGAGTCGACACGAACCTGGACAATGACAACGACACGAGTCTTCCATAGTTTTGATTTACAGCATTTCGTGAAAGCACGAAATTGAATGTCATGGGTGAAGGAGACAGCATCTGGAACTGTTGGACGTCGTTGTATGGATGGGAAAGCGAGATGTTACACAGCAGTTGTGACCTGGTCGATCATTACCTCTCATATGACCGGACAAGCGCCTTGCAAATGTATGGAGCCAAAGACCGCATTAAACTACAAACAGACAACCGTGCAGCCCCATTATACTCTTCGTGAAAAGACAACTACAAGAACTATATACATCTTTATGCCTGTGTCAGGTTTACATGTGCCCAAACAGGAAGCATTGTCGCCGAGGCACCACTTCTCGACAAACACAGCGTAAAAATGAAAACATTTACAGCACTGCCGTCTAGAAACTATTTTTACGCCCTTGGCTGGGTCACAATTAAAGAGCGGAAGGTGACTTTAAATCATGCAGTGACGTCGGATACATAAAGAGAATAAGCATGGGGAGGCAAGAAATGTTTCTTTCAGAGTTTTGAATTGTGAAAGGCCGGTACAGGCAGCTTCTTTCAAATGATGTGCGAGAATATATCATGACTTGGCCTCTCTATCATGTTTGATATTTAACTCGGTTGCAAACAGCTTGCTGAGTCGTCTGGATATGTCAGAGGTTACATGATTTTTTCGGGGGGGGGGGCGTGAGGGGAGGTGAACACGTCGGTCAGAACATTTAGACACTTATGTTTTGAATTTATGGACTTAGATGGCTGGCTCAAAGTGAAAGAGAAGTGGAGGACTTTGCCACCGCGTGGCTAATTAGGTATTCACATTTATACATTGGACAGGCCACTACACACCAATTCCCAACTTTCGGTCCGTTCTCCACTAAATGGAGCCATTACTCTATTTTGCTGTCTTTTGGACCCGACAAAATAAATATAGCTATTGTAATAATCTAAAACACTCCTGGGTATGGAGGGTGCAGTGGCCTCTTTCGGAAATAATGCTTTTTATGTGACCTAAACAGCATCAATACCTGAAATTTTGTACAAAGTATGAAAATGTCTTCACGTTGGCATGTCTCCGACCAAAGGTATTAATAAACACATGACTTACAAAAGCAATATTTGAAACCTTTTGTGATTTTATTGTTCCTGGATCTTTGCAAGAAGTTGTGTCATTCATTTTTTAATCAATTGTAGTGAAACAGCTATGGTTTGTTTTTCTCAGGTTATGATTTATAAATGTCTCTCAATTTCCAGACAGATCCGTGACCAAATTACCAGGCCCTGGATAAAACATATGGTTAAACTTTTACCAAAAGTGAAAACCTCCTTTTAGTGTGGGAGGATATATATTGATTTTAGGTCCCGTGGGATTTTGATGAAGATTTTATTCCACCTATTCAGAAATGTTATTTATACCCTTAAGAACATAAAAAACCATGTTGGCACTTTGCCAACCTGTTAGATTCAAAATGGCCGCCATTTTCCAAAATGGCCGCCAAACTCCAAACATAATGATATTTTATTTTACATAATGTGTCCGAAATGTTCGATTTAATAGATCTAAGAATCAAATTTTAACCTTTTGTCATCCAGGAACATTATTCATGTCTTTTACCTTAAACCTGAATATTATTAGACACTAAAATTTAAAATATCTGAAAAATTTTATCTCTATTTTCCATGTTTCTTATAAATGTTTAGCGTTGAAATAGTTGATTTAAATTTGGCCTTTATTTAGGTTGTTACTGGCATCAATGAGGGTATGTGTAGCACTGTAGTGATCACAATTCAAGATAGCCACAATTTCCTCAAAATGGCTGCCCCACCGCCACTCCCCACCCCCACCCCCACAAGCCGCTATGTCATTTTACATAAAGAACCGATTTTGTCCAACTAACATTATCTAAGAGTTATATATCATACTCCAACCATGTAACAACATTGTGTTATGATTTTAAATCTTGAAACTTAACACCAGTTGTTATCAACCAAATTTCAAGATGGCTGATATGCTAAAAAATGCATGCATATAATCTATGCATCAGAACTTGTTGATATTCAACTATATCTCTCATTACCCTTTTACTCTAGATCAATACTTTTTCCTCATCTGATCCAAGATCATCAGTTCAAATCAGTGTTCCCTATTATTACTTATCCGTTGTTTGAATGTATTTTGCATGTTTTTATGGTAATATTGGTGTGCTGACAGAATGATTCCCTGTATAGTAGCTAAAGTGGTGGACTAATGCATGGTGCTGGCATGCTGAAGGGTGGATCTGCATGAGCTAACTGCTTGGAGAAATAGTGTCCCAAGTGCTTTTAGATTACTTGCTGAGTCTTCATTTATATAGAAAGACTGAACACATTCTTGCCATAATCCAAGCACATCTATTTGCAAACACTTTTTTGCACAATAACTGCAGCAAGGCCTCTATATATTCTTGATTAACCCCATTAATTCTGGGGTTTAGTCCTCTAATTGCCCTAAAAGTGGCCAACTATATAGAAAGTCGTCTCCTTTCATGTCTTCAATTAACTTTTGTCCACAGAAAACATTTTGAATAACAATTATAGATGAGACCTAAACAGAGATAACATGCCCCATGAATTTACAGCTTTTCAAAAGCATGGAATAGGTGATTAGTACCCACCTCATAATAAGATAATAGCGTTCAGATAAGGATAACCCTCGGCGCCCACAACGTTATTTTCCCCAATTCTCAATTATTTTTAGACTTTGCAGGTGTCATAATACGGTGTAACTGCACCAAAAATTTGATGAAGCTGTGATGAATCCTTCTTGAGATATTATGGGAGCATTGTCCACTTGTGTGCCACTCTCTCTCTCTCTGTCGTCCTCTTCCTCCTCTGTCTGTCTGTCTGTCTGTCTGTCTGTCTGTCTGTCTGTCTCTCTCTCTCTCTCAATATGTTAAAAGACTTCACATATACATAGACCAATACTCTGAAACCTGTACTATTCCAAATTGCTTTGTTTGTAAGGAGGATTCATGAAGTATATTTGTATGTAATTATGTTATCTTTGTCTCAGTCAGTTCAACTGTCCTAACACACATGTGGTGCTTTGTTCTGAAGCAAGGTGTTAACTTACCAAGTAAATTTATTTAGGTGGCCCATGCGAGAGTGGATGTTTTCATCCTTAGCTGGGTCATCCTGACTATCTGTTCTCTGTGGTAATAATGTACTATTTCTCCTATTTTTTTGTTTTGCATTTGTTTATATATATTTCTGTCATTATTACCTAACAATTGAATTGTATTGAATTTATTGTCGAATAAAAGAATCTGAATCTGAATTTGAATCATGATCCGAGAGCGTCAAATATAAACTTCAAAAGCTTTGTAACAAGTTTCAAAATAATGAGCGGAAGCTAGTTTTCAATAGGAACATAGTCCTTTATAATGTGCATCTCTAATGAAATTTAAGTTTGTTTTTTTTCATAATTTTTTTATTGACACCAGAAAATTATAATGTTCATAAATACACTGGTTTTGTACATTACCTTAATCTGCCTTGATTCATTTCACGCTCTCGGTCAATGATTGAAAATCCAACCATAGAACTAAACATATATTAATTTCTTCTCTCCCCAAACCTATCATCATCAATTGTTTCTGTGGATATTCAATTCATCATTATTTTTAGCAATCTCTGATGAAATTTGATGAAGCTGCAATAGATCCTTGTTGAGATATTATGGTAACATTGTCTCCTTGTGCGCCAATCAGACGGCCTTGAAATAAATACTTTAAAGTTCCATACAAAGTTTATAAATACCAAAAGGATGTTAGTTTTAAATAGGAACCTGGTCCATCAAAAGATGCATCTCTGACAAAATTTGGTAGAGGTGCGATCAAAATTGTTTGAGATATCGCGGTAGCATGGTCAGGGTTGACGCCACTCAGACGGCCTTCAATTAAATACTTTAAAAGTTTCATAAAAAGGTACAAAATAATCAGACGAAGCCTGTTTTCGATAGGAACCTGGTCCATTATAAGCTTCTTCTGTGACAAATGTTTAGTAAAGCTATGGTGAATATTTTTGGAGACATCGTCCCCATGTGCGCCACTCAGACGGCCTTGAAATAAATTCTTAAAAAGTTTGATTAAAAGTTTAAAAAAAATAAGTGGATGCTAGTTTTCAATAGCAAACTGGTCCATTACAAGTTGCATCTCCGATAAAAATTTGGTACAACTATGGTGAATACATTTTGAAATATCAAGGTAACATTGGTAGTCATCCAAGGCCAGTCGTCTAGTTGGGGTAAAGTCTGTGCAGGCGTTCCGCAAGGCTCAGTTTTAGGACCTTTGATGTTTCTTATTTACATCAATGACATTGTGGACGTTGTTCGATCTAACATTAAAATGTTTGCTGATGATACCTCACTCTATCTAACTATTGATAATCCTGTCACTGCGGCTCAAACTATGAATATGGACCTATCTAAAATTGACCAGTGGTCCAAAGATTGGCTAGTCACATTCAATGCCTTGAAAACTGATTCTATGCTTATTTCCAGAAAAAGTAATCCACCTTCTCACCCCCCAATTCTTTTCCAGGGTCATATTTTGCAAGATGTGGCTCATCATAAACATCTTGGAGTGACAATACGTTCCGATTTAAGATGGTCTGACCATATTACTGATATATCAAACAAATCCTCCAAATTAATCAATATCATGAAGAGTTTGAAATTCACTCTAGATAGGAAAACACTGGAAACCATTTATACTTCTTTCATAAGGCCTATTCTGGAATATGGTAGTCAAGTATGGAGTGGCTGTACGGTCCAAGATGAAGAAAAACTAGAATGTATACAATTAAATGCTGCTCGTATTGTCACTGGAGCAATGCATGGGACCAGCACCGCTAAAATATATGAAGAAACTGGATGGTTAACTTTATCCAAACGCAGGGAAATTTCAAAATTGATTCTTATGTACAAATTGGTCCATAACCTTGTACCGGACGCACTATGCTCTATCCTTTCTACTGCTTCTCCTGATACAGGTAATTATACCACACGCCAGCAATTTGATCTTCCTCATTTCCGAGCTCGGACCGACCTTTTTGACAAATCCTTCTTTCCTTCAACTGTTCGGTTATGGAATCAACTACCTCTAGAAATACGGAATTCTGACTCTATTCAAAAGTTTAAATCAAGTATAACTCAACCGGTGATCCGACCTATAAAGTTTGATGAATTGTATAACTTTGGTAATAGATTCCTAGCTGTTCAGCATACACGCCTCCGTTTGGATGCCAGTCAGTTAAATTCACATCTCTTCAAGATTGGTGTTAAGAACACTGCGAAATGTTCATGTGGCTCACCTAACGAAGATACGTGGCATTATTTTTTTCATTGTTCTAAATACACAATTCCTCGGTCTAACCTACATACTGCTATATCACAGTATGCTCCCTTTACATTACAAACAGTTCTTTATGGGTCCCCTAACTGTTCTTTTATTGAAAATATTGAAATATTTTCATCCGTTCATGACTTCATCTCCGCCACTCAACGTTTCAGCCCCTCTGGTGTTGGCTAATACATTTTTCTATTTTCGTTTTGTTTTTGCTATACGGTACAATCAATTTATCCCCGGTCCAAATTGCAGAGAAAACGACATCCTAATACTACCAGTACAATAATACCTTATGCCCCACTGTATGTCTCGTCCGTGCTTGTCCTCTTCTCTCTGTTCCCGTGCGTCTTGTACGTCCTGTAGTGTCCTGTGATCGTCGTCTTCTGCGAGAGGGATTTATATAGGGCCACGCCCTCTTTCCCAATTGCATATAATTTTCATATGTATTATATTGTGTACTTTGTCAAAATAAAATACGTTTAAATCAAGGTAACATTGACAAGACGGATGGACAGATAGACTGACGATGTAGGGGATAACAATACCCTCCAGCACTTTATGAGCCGAATGTAAAAACATACCAACTCTATTAGCCAATTCTCAGCCAGAGTGGGTTGAATACCTAGGTAACCACTAGAAAAAACTCAAATCTGGGCAGTATCTAACAGAATGGAAACTTTTGTAGTCAGAATTTATGTGTTTAGAAAATGAAAGTTGCTAAATTTGGTCGAAAAGTCCCCCCCCCCACCCCTAACCCAGTACATTCATCCCACCTAATAATAATGCAAGGTGCATCTCAGCTTATCCTACTAGCTGGTCATTGCCATGTACAGCACATGTAGAACAGTTTTCATATCACTTGTGTACTACAGTTTGATCTTGGTGAGCTTTTTGCCTCTGGCTCAACTGGCATAAATGACAGATTTTGGATGAAGCACCAAAAGTAGATCCAACATATTGATGACTCTGGAATTATGATGAATTGCTTTCATCTTAATCGTCTAACTGAACAAGCCAACTGCTATGGCAGACTGCCACTGTATATGGCAATCACCAGATACAGCCAGCTTCCACTGTGTGGGAGAGTCACCAGCTGGACACCACAACTCAAAATATGAGAGTGACAAAGATAAAGATGAGAATGATGATAGTTAAAATAGCTATGTTAATCACACAAGTACAAACTTGGTAATGGACGTGACGATGTCATTTAACGTAGCAATACACTTTAGTGTGTCATAACGTTGTTTCAATGTTTACTCACAATACGAGTGTGACAATGATAAAGATGAGAACGATGATAGTTATAATAGTTATCCTAATCATACAAATATGAACTGGGTGATGGAGGCGATGATGTCATTTATTGTAGCAATACACCTTAATGTGCCATACATATTGTTTCAATGTTAACTAACAATATGAGAGTGACAATGATGAAGATGAGAATGATGATGGTTAAAATAATTATCCTAATCATACAAATATAAACTATAATGGAGGTGATGATGCCATTGATTGTAGCAATACACTTTTTTCATAATACTGTTCCAATGTAAACTCACAATATGAGAGTGACAATGATGAAGGTGAGAATGATAATAATTTAATATAGGTCCCCCAGTTACACAAGTATGAACTTGGTAAGGGAGGTGATGATGCCCTTTATTGTATTAATATACCGGTGTCATAATATTGTTTCCAAATAAAGTCATTTATCTCGGTTCGGTTTACTTTCTTTTGATCCAATGATTTGATACTTTTAAGACAAATATGAGCCTAAATTGACTAAGATTCAATTTGAAGATAAAAATCCAATTTTTTAGCTGGGAGTTATGAAAATAAATACCCAAATAAGCTTCTTTATACGGCAAGGACCTTTAAGGGACCTGTAATTGGACAAAAAATGGAAAATAGGCAGCCATTTTGATAAATGGCGGCCATTTTGAATCTAACAGGTTGGCAAAGTGCCAACATGTTTTTTTCTGTTATATCAGATGTGTTTAACATTTCTGAGTAGGTTTTATAAAACCTCTCCATCAAAAGCCCACGGGACTCCTTATGCCCCCACACTATTTGATAGGCGTTTCCTTAAATTACAACGATATGGAATGCTTTTTACCAATAGCAAGAAAGTAAAAGCTTTATGTTTGTGTACATGGGCAAAATAGGATGAAGTTCGCAACATTTTGAACAGATACGTTACTATATTTTTGTTGGCATATATTTTTTATTTTCGAATTTGAGTCGCCAAAACAATTACAACATTAAAGGCACATAGAAGTGAACTTATTCTCCCAAATTTAAATGAAAAGAATGATTTTTCTTCTGCTATGAATTCTAAGTCCACTAGATCCGTTACCAACAGATATGTTATCAATAACGACTGGCTCATGTGCGGCTCTAAGTCCATAATTTTTTGTAGACTGAGGGGCGCACACGAGCGAGTCGTTGCGTACAAGGGCCATTCGTGACGATATAGATGTATACCTATAATGTTGTCTTCTCGTGTTAATGTTTACTTCTTTCGTTATACAAGAAACGCGAATATTCGCTAACATTGAGTGTAAACTATGTTATCTGATGATAGTATGCGAAACCTCAAATTCAATCGTATTAAAACATAAACAGATACATTATTGACTTAATATAGCAAAACTATAACTGACTTCATTAAGCTGCCATGAACAAGAGCAATTCCATTTTCCTGCTGTCCACAGAGATGCTATGTCACAACTGCTCGATTGGGCCTTGATGCTGTCAAGCAGCATAGCATTGATTGACAAAATATTCGAGTGTGTTTATACCTACACAAAGCGAATCCTGGTCCAATTTTGCTCATTAAAGCTCATATTCACATTGTCTCTTTTGGGTATCTGTCTGTCTCTCTGTATGTAAGTATGTATGCACGTGTGTGTGCATGTATGTAGGTATGAATGCATGATATGTGTACGTTTGTATATATGTATGTATGTATGTATGAACCGGATCTTCTATTTTAATGCATTTTTGTATATCATTTTTAAAGTAGATGCAGTCAAGTGTTCAAAAATAGATTAACGTTATTTTTTTTCAAGCATGAACACCCAATTTCATCTTAACCTTAAAACGGTTGATTATTTGTCACTAATTTAATTGCAACACATGGGCAAATTATTTTATATTTGATAATGTAACTGGCAGAGATACCACAGCCTGTACAGGTGTGTGCCGCCACAGCCCCCCCCCCCCCAGCCCCCTATCTTCAGCTTTGGTCGCTCCCAAAGACCCCTGTTTCACAACATCATTTTTTCGGGAAGACCACCCCTTTTCTAATGTCATGCTAGTAGCATACTGCTGTCGATATTTTTGTGTGAAAAGCATTTTTATGCAGCAAGTTCCAAACCTGTTACTTAGGAAAAGCGGCCCCCTGCCCTGTATGGAATACTTTCGGTCTTTTGACCTCAGGCGTGCAATTCGCCAGTCGTGTCAGACGGAACATACACAGGCCTGGGAAAATATGGGACTTAGCCATTTACCGACCTGTTTTTCTTTTCATGAAAATAGCCCTAGTGTAATCAAACATGACCTGGAGACTTTATGTAGTAGAGACCTAGATCTGTTTATGAACAATAATTATGAGGCTGGTGATGGAGAGAGTACAGACAACCTGATTTCTGACTTTAACAACATCTTGCACAAAGCTGCTAGGTTGTCATTAAAAGCTAAATCAACCAGGAAACACAGTCTTCCTAATGACAAATGTTACAACCTGTACCGCGAACTTAAGAATATGGCAAAACAAATGTCCAAGGACCCTCATAATCATTGTTTAACACATTCTTACTATACTACGAGAAAACAATTTAGACTACTTGGAAAGAAAAGTGAACAACAATTCAAAGATAGAATCATGTATTCTCTGGACAAAGTATGGGACAAAAATCCAAAGGTTTACTGGGATTTGAGAAAAGAGTTGGAAGATGTAACATTGGAAAAAAACAGGCTGAACTCAAATATTGACCCAGCACAATGGTTTCGCCATATTTCAAGTTTAATGTCAAACACTCCCGTGATGGAGAAACACCCAAAACTGATTGCAATGCAAACAGCTTTGGCAGTTGACAATGATCTTTCAGAGGCTGTATTACATTGAGAAATTACCGAGCCCGAATTAAAAGAGGCAATTCTGAAGTTAAAAATTAAGAAAGCGCCTGGGAAAGACAAAAGTCTAAATGAAATGTTAAAGGTTACGATATATTGAAACCAATGTTACTGGAGATTTTCAACAAATTTTTTTCTCAGGTTTTTTTTTCCAACGATATAGAAAACTAGTCTTTTAGTTTTGATGTATAAAAATGGTGACAGATCAGATCCAAATAACTATAGGGGTATATCTATTAATAGCTGTGTCTCAAAATTATTCGTATTATTTTAAATAAACGAACTCAAAGTTGTTTTAAAAACAATAATTTACAGAATGAAACTCAAATAGGATTTACAGAAAACTGTGGAACTAGCGACTACATATTTCTTCGCAGAACTTTGATCGACAAATATACAAAACTGATAAGCAAGGGCATATTATCATATTCTTGTTTCATTGACCCACAAAAAGCCTTTGATGATGTTTGGTACCAAGGATTATTTTATAAACTTGTAGTAAGCGGTATCAAAGGAAAGATGTTTAATATTATAAAAGATATGTATCTTGATTCGAATTTACAAATCAAGCATGATACTCGGCTTTCTAATCAAATTGTTCTCAAAAGAGGCATTAAACAGGGTTGTGTGTTGCGCCCAACCTTTTTCCAATGTTATGATAAATGATTTACCCTCTCAGCTCGATACCTCATGCGATTCCGCAGTATTATACAACTAGAAAATTAACTGTTTATTGTATGCTGAGGATCTAACATATTATCAAGTTCTGAATATGGGTTGCAAACATGTTTGAATAAATTGAAGGCGTATTGTGATGAATGGAAATTCAAAGTTAATATCAAACTAGTCTAGGGTTTTGATGTTTATTAAGACGGGTACGTCAATAAAAAGAACTTTTGTTCCAGATAGAGATGAGTTAGAATGTGTCAGAAACTATATGTATTTGGGTATAAAAATATCAGCAAGCGGCTCATTGGAAGGTGCTATAAAGCAACTATGTGATGAAGCCATAAAAGCACTCAGACGACTCAAAAGATTATTTTTTGTTGGGAAAGTGAGCACTAAATTCTTTATTAATCTGTTTGAAAAGGTTGTGATACCAATCTTTATGTATGGTTGTGAAATATGGGGTGCTTACTCTGCCCTCCCATCACAAATTTTATCAATTGACTTTTTCGCAGGCTATTTCAGACTTAACTGCGAAAAATTCAATACCAGTTTTTTAAAACATTGTTTCGGTGTGCATCGCAAAGCATCAAATATTGCAGTTCTTGGTGAACTTGGCCAATTACTGGTGTTACTGAAAATTTTGAGACTTGTCTGTAAGAACTGTTGAGAATTGTTAATTTACAAACCGATAGCCTTCTCTATGACGCATATTTATGTAATGTTACGATGTAATTAGAAGGGAAAAGTACTTGGTTGCAAACTATTTCGGACACGCTACATGGCATATATATGAAACATTTATGGGACAACTGCGGAATCAAAAGTGGTTGTTTTCCGGATAAAATATTCAAAAAAAAGTTCCCAAATTTTATTTTCGAAACAATGGAAACAAGAAATAAATGATAATGAAGCAGAAGATAAAAAATTGAAAAGCTTTGTTTTATGTAAAAGAGAATTGAGATTAAAATGTTTTTGATATACTGGTTATACTGATCTGGAAAAATTTATCTTTATTATAGAATCATCAGATTATGCAGTGATCAGAAATTTTGGAATTTACATGAAAGAAGTTATGGCTACCATAGGAAATCAATTATAAAAAAATATATTTTTCGATATGGGATACTTTCTCTAATGTCGGCCCTATTTACAAAATCACTAAAAATGTTTGAATAAATCAGAAATATCTTTTTTTTTTTTCCTTTTGCCAGGTGTCAATGGTAGCACTTGTTTCCTGGGGTTGTCTGATGTGTTTGTAGTTTATTATCACTTTTTTTTTTGTCTCAACACTTTGTTTATATAGGAGTTGGTATTGTTGATGTCGTGTTTCTATGTTGTAATCAACGTGTAAAAAGTTTGTATTTGTTTCGCTTGGCATACTGCGACACTTTTTGTATACTGTGGGGCAGCCAATAAAGTTCATTCATTCATTCATTCATTCATTCATTCATTCATTCATTCATTCATTCATTCATTCATTCATTCAGTCATTCATTCATTCTTTTTTACAAGTGAGCACAGGTAACAAATGAAGGTGACGTCAAAGAACGTAATGTGAAAAAAAGGAAAAACATCGATTTTAAACATGTTTTAACAAATTTCCAAGTCACTTAAGGCCTGACAAAAATTGTTTGTGGTTCCGGTAACCCGACCAAGAATGCCCGAACCTTTATAAAGTTTATGAAACATGAAAAAAAAATATCTCCAAAACAATTGCAGATAGAGGTGCCATTCCAATTTCAACTCATAGGTTTGTGACATAGCTGCATATATAATGAGCCATGGATCAAAGCTGTGCCATTGTAAGTTATGTACATTAGGTGAATATACAACAATTTAAATCTTGAATAGTTTTAAAACTGTTGTCATTTTGAAGGCACCCGGGCAGATTTGCTGTGAATCAAATCTTCTTTTCTAGTTTGTAAGTTTGCTCTTATTCATGCCTATGCTTGCAAATCTGCTGTTCATATCGTAGCCACCACCGTGACATGTCTCTGTGTCGGAGGCTCGTATGACCATTACAATGATTGCGCAATAAGGGACATTTCGAGAGTTGCTGAGCGGTGCCACTTGACCGTTTGATTGGCAGCAGGCGTTGTCGCACGATAGCTCCTGTTTGTAAACAAACACACGCTGGTCCGTACTTTGGTAAAGGTGGCGATATATTTTCTCATTTTTGTTGTTGTTGTTGTACTTGATAACCAAGTAAGCGCTTTCAAATTTTGTCCAAGTATAGAAGACATTATAAATCGTATCAAATATGAAAAAAAATCATGACAATAACCAAATTGGGTTGGGCATAAATTTAAATTCATTCAAGTAGCAGAAAAATCAGACTTGGCCTGCAACATGAAAGATGCGCCAGTAGATTTCATACACTCCAGAAAACCACCATTAAGATCAAAGTTGACATAAAAAAAATAGCCTTAGCAAGAAAAATTTCTGGTGCTTAGATATTTTTACCAACTGGGTTGAGCACTGATGTTTTAACATTAATAAATTCAGCTCACTTGCCCCTTTCTAGCAGGAATAACCGTTCTAGACGAACGTTTCTATTTCACGGTGTAGCGTCAAAGTTGTGATAGTGAGTATCTTTATCTGCTATGATGAAAAAAATAGTTTTTTTCCGATGACTGAAACTCCTGTAAATAAAAATATAGCACGCGAGAGTGGCTTTGAACAACATTGTGCCGGACTATGTGTTTTTACGGAAAAATATAATATCTCCCACAGTTAAGTATGACTGGACGTTAGTACATCCACCAGTTCGATTATATATTAATTGAAATTTAAATTTTGATTACAAAATAATGTGACGGCTATTCTAATTGACCGCCAGTGCAAATATATATCAGTAATAACGGCAAAAATTAAAAAAAAAAATATAGCGTACATTGTAATGAAGGGAATTAAAGGCGTTTTGTTTACCTTTTCATACAAAGAGATGAAAATATTGAGCTGCATATATTTTCATTGTTCTGTGTCCTATTCAAATGCGTGATAATATCTGAGGTTTCTAGTTACGTTAGCAACAAAATGGATCTCTGTTGCGTTTTACAGTGCTGACACATTAGCAGCTTGGGCAAGAGAAACAGGAAGACTAACATTCATGCAGTAAAAATACATGTATAATTATTTCACTTTGCCCTTCATATTGCCGAATTCATTCTGTTCTGTTTCAGTTTATTCTCTGATATCAGTTTGTGTTATAGCCCGCCCTGAAAATCTAGGCCCCTCAGAGATTTATAGTAAATAAATCTTTTAAAGAAATAAGAGGAAAAACTGTTATTCCAATTCCTATTCCCTTGGTACATAGACTTATCGAACTCTCAATACCTTAACTGTTTCAAGGGAATAAGATGGACCGGAACAGTAATTGTAAATTTCAGATCATGGCAACTCAGCGAATTCTTCAAAAATGCCTGAAACTGTCAATTTTGGAGCAGATAGTTTTTTCCCCCTTACAAATTTACTCATTCCCATTCTTCTTGGTACAAGGCCAAATCGAACTAGTGGATGTACTAACGTCCAGTCATACTTAACTGTGGGAGCTAGACTCGTGTATCATACAAAAATTCCTACTTTTGGGGGGTGGGAGTTTTGCACTGTCATTGCATAGGTGTTATAATGTCATTAATAGTGCTCACAGTCCTCTAATAGCATAGATCATGCTAATTAGCACATGAGAGTAAGAAATACATAAATTATTACCGTTGGTACAAGAAGTAATGTGTGAATAGTTGCAACTGCCTGATTTGAGGGTCAAGAATCAATTCTGGGGATTATTTTGACAATTGCCAGCTATTTCACTCTTAAAAACCAAGATAACCGCTGTACATTTTCTCTTCTTCAGATATCATGTACCACTAATGTTAATACACTTTATTTCTTTCATGACTATTGAAAAAGTAGCCAGAGTCTAATGCTACTTTCGCTGCTCAGAGTGCCTTACTTTAGACATGTATAAGATAGAAACATGTATTATACAAGCATTTGTATTAATTTTGAGGTGGAGTACCCAGTTCTGGCATTGCATTGGTGATAAAAAATGTCCACAGTGTAAGACAGAAGAAAATATGCACTTCACTCATATAGAGCCTGCATGATGGCATAGAACTCTTGGGATGCATCATTTCCTTATAACGTATTTCTGGTGCTACATATGCACTACATGTAGGGATGGTGTGTGGTTTAAGAGTCAGAGCACAGTTAGATGATATGAATTCATAAACACTGATCACATGTCACACAACTATCTTTGATATCATAAATGAGACATTGAACAGGTGGTATAACATCATATAAAACACAAACAAAGCAACTTAATTTTTCCGTGAATACAATGGAAAATAATGAAATCAAAATTGGCATTGGCATTGTATGATGATTCAGATCGTGGCCTTTAGTTCTTATTAAATTTGAGGTCAACCATAGCCTGTTTGTATAACCTCACAATCATGTTACGGCACATCACATCACAGTCATTCCATCTGACTAAAAGAATCATCACAAATGGCTACTTTTTCAAAATGCATATAAATGATATTTCCAAATACCCCCAACATATGGTCATTTACTAATCCAGCATCCATCTTAAAATTAGACACTCAAAATGAATCACACGTTTCATGCTAAATGATTAAAATGTTGGAATGTGTTTCTGTCTGACACTAGCGAACATAATCTATGCTTATTGAGGCAATTTAATGCTATTCATTCATTCATTCATTCATTCATGAAAATTATTAATTTTTGTGATAATAGGACATAATAGGTCTCAGTTCTGACATCAGGATAACATGGGAAACACATGTCAGGGTGGGCTACAAACCATCAACTTTAAGATTGTGAACCCGGGGGCCATCTTGAATTTTGAAATGGCTGCGTAGCACCAAAATGACCTCAAAAATGTATTCCTTATCCTTATAGTAGTTAGATGCAACTATTCACGCATACATTTTTTAAATTGGTTGCAAGTTAGAAGGTCCTTTCCTTCAGTGTAAATTGCCATAATTTATGCTGACGACTTTAAGCATAGAGACAGAATGTCTCTTTGGATTTTTTTTTTCATTTTGTTATGGGAGGAGATTTGTGCCAAATGGGACCTTTGAACAATAAAATGCAGTGATCACCCCTTTTCTGCCCTCAACAAGTCTTCTATCGCCCATTACTTCAAGGGTTTTTACTGATAGGGTTAGGATTTGGATTTTCGGGGTTTGATTCTATAGTGTGACACTACAGTTTCAAAAACATTATACTGGCGTGAACAAAATAAAAATGGCCAATTCCAGTTGTTTTTTATGTATACTTTCGCAAGGATGCCTTAGTCTACCCTGGTCTTGATTTAAATGTGGAAACTTCTCTTTGGAATCAAATGGGGTTCTTTTTTGTCGTTTGGCTTGAAATACTTTCACCTTTACTAAAAGGAGCATTGCTGACATAGGATTATTGTCAAGAATGTTTTTGGTATTTGCAAGGGGGGTTCATCACATATCTTTAGCTCGTGGTTTTAATATTTTTAAACAACTACTTCTTATAACAGCGAAACAGTTTCCGTTAACTCGTCAGGATGCTAAAGTTTCTATTAAGCGTCGATATAAACTTATTGAGAAAAAAGCCACGCGTTGGTGTAACCTTAGACTTGCTCAAGTCTCACTGGACTGTCTTCCGTATTTTATTTAAAATCAAATTCATTGCCAAATTAAATTTTAAGTAAACACACGTCGTAGCTTTACCTAGCTGATTGGCGTGGAACGTGTATATAACCAGATAACATTGACTCCAGATGATTAGCGCCGGGCGGTCTGCACTGTGTTTTTTATTACACAGACAAGCGAGCGGTCATAAAGCACTCCTCTTCAGAAGCTGTTAATTGAGCTACTGTGTAATGAAGGATTAATTGCAGTGCAGCGCGTCAGGCAAAGGGCGTCCAGTTTTTCTGATTGACGTCGCCATTCCAGTAGAGATTGCAACTCGACCATAGATTCGCCAACCACAAAATACATTAAGTTCATTGTGCACCGCAAGAAAAGTATTTTCGAGGGCGATGGCTCTAGCCAGGTGTTGCTCCACAAGTGTTGTATTTGTCAATAATCAAGTCCCATCCTTCCAGGCATTTGAGACGAAAACTAATATATAGTTTCATGTAAATAATTACTATAGGCAGAAATTGTCTGATTAAGTTATTGATAAGTGGTGATGCGAAATGAGACTTTTCTCCCGTACAGTTTGTGCCAAGTGGTCTTCCTGTAGCAGAGAGTAGCTTTCCTCAGATACAAATATATATATATATATGTATATATATATATATATATATATATATATATATATATATATATATATATATATATATATATATATATATATATATATATATGTATATATATATATATATATATATATATATATATATATATATATATATATATATATGTATATATATATATATATATATATATATATATATATATATATATATATATATATATATATATATATATATATATATATATATATATATATATACACATTTATATAAACAATCGCCATGTTGACTCCTCTAACTAGCATGCTATATTTCAACTAGTCATGGGGGGATTTTTCTGATAAGAATGAAATCCGGATTGCAACGAACACTTTAGCCTCACGTGCAGTGAACCGAGACGTTTTAAAACAGACAGCTCCCACGATTTTACTTCCTCTTGTAAACACTTGCAATAGAATTTAGCACATTTATTAAATTAAACGCCTGGTTGCCACACAGTAAGGCTATTGTCCCTCAAAATTTTATCATAGGAAATTAAGATGTTTCATTTATCTGTGAAATTAGCTGTAAGTACGACGTTTTTCATCAATATAGTTCAGTGTGAATAGACAATATGACCGTGATGCTATTCAAAATGAAAACAGAAATATCATATCTGAAAGAGCAAGGCGTCCAGAAAACACCATTGTAAAACCATCGTTTTTCATGGAGAAACAAAATTATGAATTATATCACAATTATACAGTGCTCAAACTACTGAAGAAGGGTATAAGGATACAACTGTGTCCATTAAAAGCTTATCAGAAAGTGCCCGATCTTCTTAACTGTAGTATGCCTTTTAAATATCAAGAAAGAATCATACGTCAACAATTTTCTTGAGAGCATTCCAGGTGCATTGGAAAGAATTACTCAGCAGAGAATTAAAATATTTTACTACAACTTTTTAGTTGTGGTAGGTCAAGATAAAAACGGAAAATTGTGTTCAGAATTGCTACCAGCATAATACCTGATGACAATCCAAAAGCAATTCAGGTCGTCAAGTGTTACGGTGATATAGCAAAAGTATTACAGAGAGGCATCCAATTATTATTTTTTCTAATGTTATACCAGATGATTTCTAGAAGAATCATTAATGTTATGTTCCAGTCCATCCAGAAAATGAATGTCCGGCACTTCTGAAACAGGGCTGTCAGTCAGGTATGCTCCAAGATATGCACGCACAATTACAAAAGCAGATACACCCCCAGTAATTGTTGAACAGTGAGTGCCTTATGCGTTCAATTTTTTTAATACGAAATATTAATCATATGATATCCCACAATATTACGAAGCAGGTTGCTGACCCGACTGAAGCACAATCTTTTGGACAGTTGCATGGAAAGTAGGTCCAATTATCACCCCTTCACACATATACTGGCATAAAATCTCGTTTACAACAGCACATAAGACTACGAGATTCTGCCTCACTCAACATTATGTAAGCAACGCTTCAATTCCAGCTATGTAGATCCATGCAATTTTTTCAAAGGAAGCAGCAATCAGGCACATGTTTGTCACATTTTAAAGAAGTAATGTAAATGATACCGTAGCATCTTTTATCATTACAGCAAAATAACACATTTTTACCAGTACAATTATTAGAAAATATCAAGAGCAGTACAGTTATTGCATGTGTATAGGCACGAATAAAGCTTTCCAGCGTTCTTTCAACCAGCAAAATTGGTGTAAGATATGTGTAGAACACTCCTCAATCGCTCAAGCACTGGTTTTGCAATAGTTTTGCCTGAAAT